>CM030358.1:175140461-175740461 GCA_017893485.1 Hemerocallis citrina | reverse complement strand
CCTCAAAAATCAGTAAAAGAGTATATATGCATATATATAAGTGCTCAAATGTTAGTTATAGCATCAGAATTCATGAAATGGGAATAGTATAGTGTTTAGACTCGATCTCAGTGTCAAACTGTTGAGATCCAATTGAAATATCACAAAAACCAATTCACGACGATTTTTCAAAACAGTAACATAGGGTTATATGTAAATATGTGTTTATGTAATTGTGGGTGTGTATACATCAGTTAAAAACATCAAGAAAACATCTTATATAATCGGCATATTGTTAATCCAATCTCAGTATCCAAACAAATCAAATCCAATTCGGAAACTTCACAAAAATCACCAAACCAATTTCGGCCTGCACACAATTAGACCCGAAACTCACCCCCTTCATTTTGCTTCATAACTTGATCTTTTTGATCTAATAAACCTTTTTATAACTTTTTATACACATACCCAAACAGGTACATCAGTTTATCCATGAATATATGCAACTACAACATGCAAACAATCAAGTTCTCCTTCATCAATACTCAAAGCAGAGCATGTATATACATACACATAGTAAAGGCCATCTTTAATCAAATTTGTTTACTTTCATGCAATAACATCATAAAACTCAACATATATGTTCAAATCAGCAACAATATGATTGAAAACATCCTACTCATGATTTCTATTAGGTTCTTTAACAATCTCAAGTCATCAAATTAGGGTTTTAATCATCAATAGTATAGTTTCATAAAAAGATTCACTTTTTAGTTCGTCTACTCATCTAAATTCATTACATACCATCATCTAACATGCTTCCTAATAGATAAATCATCACATACAACATGCTTAGAACAATAAGAAAACAAACATATGTCACTCACCTTATTGAAGAATCAACCGAAGATAATAAAGAGAATAAGAAAATCCCTCCTTTCGCAAGAAAACCAAAATCCTCACTTTGAAACTCCAAGAAAATAATAATAAATAAATTCCTTTGTGTTGTGTAGCAAAGAGATGGCTGCACCTCACCTTTAATAGGCCGGAAATAGGGTATCTAGGGTTTTTGAATAGATTTGCAAAATATATCTTTCGAATATACCTTTACATATATAAATCCTTATACTTGGAAATTAGATAAAACCAACTTAATTGAGATTTAGAAACAAAAACCACTACCCTAATATTGGCCGGCACTATTTTAAAAACCCAGAAAACGAAATTGTACTTTTTGCCCTCTAAGTGGCAATTTTGCAAAAATACCATTCTTTATCAAAACTTGCAAAATAAACCAAATTTATTAAAAAAAAGGTAAAATATTTACCTCTGAGTTGACTAGGCATCATGCCCATCCCAAAAACCTGAAAATCTAGAGTTTTCACTCCAAGTGGTATTTTTGCACAAAAGTCCCTCTTTTTGTAATATTTGCAATTAGGTCAAATAATCATCAGAAAAATCCAAAAAATTCACAAATAATATCTAATAATAAATAATGGGTTTTCCCAAAATATTTCTGACTTTGAACTTCCCAAGAAAATATTTGCACGTGTTAAAAGGTAAATTTCAGGAAAATATTTATTAAATCATAAAAAATCATTTTAATTCACTTATTAATCTTAAGAGCATTATTTAAAAATCTGGGGTATTACAATACCCACGACTCGAAGTTACTCTAGCAATTTGTAGTAAAGCAAGTTCAGAGTTCGCTTCGCCATTTGATCTGCTCCTACAATTCATTAATACTTAAACTAACAAGTTCAGAATCCATAACCATGACTCGAAGTTAATCAAGCAATTTTTACAAAAGCAAATTTAGAGTTTGCTTCATCATTTGATTTGTTTATGAAACTAGTTAAAATTCCTTAAAAACAGATTAGATATCCAAAATCGTGGATTGCAATTACTCTAGTAACACTTGCAAAAGCAACACTTAGATTTCAACTTACCACTCGAAGTGACTCTCACAATTTGTTGGAGAACCCATACAGAAAGTTTGAAAAATAACTTTCCCTCAGAGTTGCTCCTACAACTAGCTGAGTATAAGGAGGATAAGTTCAAAACTCTGTCGCACATCGTCGATAGTTCGTTAGTTATACACAACAGACTTGAAGCCATGTTATTTAGCTGCAAAGAACCCAGTCGATGACCTATCAATCTCAACAACAAGGGATACAACAAGGATCAAGCATATGAAGAGATTTCATAAAAAATCATGGAACTATTGCAAACCCATATGTTCAGATCCAGTACCACTACAGATATTTACAAGTACAAAATTATGAGCTATACTACAAGCATCGAACTACAGTAAGTCTGCAAGTGGAAAAATCGATACAATGGCACGCCAGAATATTAAGCGGCACAAAAATCCTACAGTTCGATCTACAAACTCTCATTTTGGCTCCGTGGGCGAGGGACATTGTTCCGAAGAGATACAAGCCGCCTTGTGGGTTTCTTGACAGGAGCCACTTTTCCTTGACCGCTGGCATCTTTGGCAGATAACGCCGACCCCGTGGATTAAGTCTGCGGGCCAGCCCCCGATGCACGCGAGTCTCCACGGATCAAAGCTAAACTCGACAAGGCAGACACACTGCTATGAGCATCGCTAGGATGATGAGGGGGCACCTGCACTGTCAAGACCAATCCGCTCCCCCATTGGTTGACCCAGCTCCACCAACCGTTGTGCTCCTTTTTGCATTTGTCGTGATGCCATTCTTCACATCGACCTTGCTCCCTTTTTTGCAGAATGTGAATAGTACTAGCCGTTCGCAACCTACCAAGTCTCCCTTGGAGACAATATAACTCTGAGTCTTTCTCAACATCCACCTCCCTAAGTATAGCACACTCTCCGACACTATCTTTTGTCACCTTCGGAGGCAACGACATGCTGACAAGACGATTAGCACGCAGTAGGGCTAACTCACAGTCCCTCTAGATAAGTGCCAACTTAAGGTGAACAGACTCCAACCACTCATCTTCCGACTGAACATGCAAACGGTCAACAGCTAATTCCATTATGTGCATTCACTTCGAAGATGCTCAACCTCATCACTACGGCAGTGCAAAAGCAGTGCAAAAGTAACAAAGGCATGAATGAAATGACAAGAAAGCTACAATGGCAAACCATATTGGAAATAGCCGGGCCAAGGTCATATTCGAAGAGTACTTCGTCAGTGATGTCTTACAACACCAACACCTTCAATGCAAGAAGAGCATCGCTGACACTCTTCTCTGCCAAGGACACCACCGGCTCTGCCCTCACCACCGATGGGACCGTTTTCCTCCATGTTGTGGTAATTCCCCACCGACCAGTACTCCGAACAATAAGAAACCTCTCCATCCAACACCTAAACGAATTGGGGACATCAACTAACCCTCGATTCTTACGAGGGCTATGGTACCAACGCTCCTTCATTTTGTTCACTTGGACAAGCTTAAAATGATGTCTAAACATGACAAGACTCAGCTCAGTCTCAAGCCTATGACACTGTAAGAGAAATCCCACGACATGCCTCCACGCATTTAGCATAAGCTACATTGGACACGGCCTATACCAGTTACACACCTCTTTGACAAAGGGGTGATGTGGCAAGCGAAGCCCCTCGAAGAAGGCATCACAAGGAAAGAAGAAATACTCCTCGGACACCGTATAACATGCCCTGACTCCCAGACCCGATAAAAGTAATCCATACTCAGAGGGAATCCCGAAGCCCGCTCTAATCACAGAGATATCCTCCCGTGTAAGGATAGTGATGACATAATCAACCTTAGTGGTGTGGATAGGGTCCGGCTTGGCATACTCCATACCACCTCTAAGGAACTCCCGGCCAACTACAACATACTCACTAATCGGCTCGGGGACTAAGAGTAATGGGGTCCTAAGTGCACATCCCCCATCTCTCTCAGGCTCAATGATTGTTTCCACGATGGTGGAACGACTGCCCACATCACTCCTTTCTTCCCTCTAATGAAACAACTAGACTTAATACCGTCGTCAACATCTAAACTAACAGGGGTCGACGAAACACTAGACATAACGAACAGTGATCGTGAGAAGGTTACCTAGTCAAAGCAACAGGAATACCGATTCTACAATTGCAACTAGCACCACCGTCAAACATCGGACGAGCCACCAGCACCGCTTGGTAAAACACCCCAACTTCTAGAGAGAGAAAGTGAATGAGGTAAATGAGGGTGAGGGGGGTGAAACCAACTCCTATTTATGATACCCTCAAAACCGAATCGCAATGTGGCAATATCTTAGCCGTCCATAAGATCTAACGGTTGAATTACTCTACAACGGATCCAGTAGAAACAGTACCCCAGTATTGGAACAGTCGATCGGCAAAATGGGCGAACGTCACAACGATCGGCCGATGAAAGAGCCGTTGATGAAGTAGACAAATCAACAAACACTTTGTGAGCACTATGGGGTAGGCATTTCAACAAATGCTTGGTGGTCACAAAAATCACCACCAACAAAAGAAGCCCAATATCCACCGAACTTTTGAATCATTAAGCCAATTAAACCCCCTAATGTCCAAGCTTAACAATGAACTCAAATTCACTTCAAACTTCACTTCTCAACACATTAACAACAATAACCCCAAAGTTTCAAAGAAAGAGATGAACAAACTCTTGTAACTTAGCCTACCAAGCCAAAAAAACACGAACAAGAAGCACGACCAACTCTCATGCGAAGATGACCAAGGATCGAAGGGTAAACAAGCTTAGAATCAACCAGAATCTCCGAACAATAAGTACAAAGAGCTCTCAGGTCAAAATATGAGGAGAGAAAATTTGGGTTTTCATTTTTTCTTAAGGATTTCGGGTCGGGTCCCCAATCCAAACCCATTTACACCTCAAACCCGAACCCAAACTCCAAAACTGTTACATCCCACATTTTTATTTTATAAAAATTGCAATTTTTCTAATTTGGCACGTAGGATGCATGTGCTATTTTTATTCCTAATTTTATTTCTCACTTATCTTTTTTGTTTGCATGCATAAGTTTAATTAGCTTGTTTGATCCATGGACTTAAAATGAAATTCTAGCCCATTAGATTAAACAAGAGGGAGCCCACTAGAATAATTAAACTAATTAAATAAAATTAGAGCCCATGAGTCAAACCCACTAATTAATTATAGTTTAAAATAAACCTAAACTAACACATGACAAGTTGCAAATTGCATATACAATTTAGAGCTACTAATTGCACATAATCTTGTAGTGTACATATGCATATGCACACTTGTGCATATTGGCCGGATGAAACCCATAGGATAGGCCGGTTTTTGAGACTTGTAGGAGGGAGAAAATAAATGAAGGAGTGGGGAGATGAGTGGTTGGGAGTTTTAGGAGTTAGGATGTTGGAGGGTCTTAAGGAAGAGTTAAGCGAATGAAGAGTTGTGGAATTAAAAGAGAGAGTTATTAGGGTGTAGAATTTTGCATATTAAACCCTAGCTTTATCCTATAAATAGAACCACATTTCCCACTTCTCTTTTGCACCAAAACAAAGAAAACAAATAAGAGAAAAAAAAGAAAGAGAGTAAGAGAGTCCTTGTTCTTGGAGACTATTGCTAGGAGAAGGCCTTGCTAAGGAAGCTAGGAGCTCGAAGTGGTGTTCATTTCTTTAAATTGTTCAAGCTTCAATTAAGGTGGGTGTTCTCATGGTTTCTATTTTAGAACTATGTATACTAGTAAAAATAAATGAGCATATGATATGATGAAGTAGAATAGACCTATGCATTGGTTGTAATGAAGATACTATGTTAGTGAATAAATCAACATTATGTTAGTAGGTGATTCTATGCTTTCTAATTTGTAGGGATTTGCATGCTTAAAGAGTAATATAACTTTGATATGATAATTAGAAGATGCAATTCATGCCTTCATATGTTAAAAGTTAATATTGAGTAAGAAATTAGGTGTGATCATGTTGCTTATAAATAAGAACAAAAAGGAAGGGGAAATTGTAGTTGTATGGTTATGTGCAAATATAGAAACTAGTAATTGTGAAAAAAAAATAGTGAAAGAGACTTTCTCTATAATTAGAGGGGAGTTTTGGAATGTAAAACGGGTATACATAGTTTATTAAAAAATATTTTTTTAAAAAAAGAATACAATTTCCTAGTTGATTAAAATGAAGAACTACATTCTTGTAACATAAAGAGAAGAAATGGTTTTAAAATTTAAATCTATTATTAAATATGAAATTTTATAATCCATAAGTTTTTGTTGGTAATAAATTTCAGTTTAAAATAATCAATTGTAGACGAATGAAAGATTTGATTAAAAGATAAATCTAAGTTTTATGAAAATTAATGAAACAGTACGAAATTGGAACAAAACCCTTTCGGGTTGATTGTGAGTCGATGGGCGCAGATGGCCTAGTGGTCTGACTCGCGCTGGCTTTTTGATTTGGCTCGGGTTCGAAGCCTGGCAAGCCAAAACTTTCTAAATTTTTTTAAAAACAAAGCCCAAAACCCGAGAGTCTATTCATAAGAAAAACGAAATGGAGTTAAGACACCGAGCCCACCTAGGCTAGTGGCTGTTGATGGGGGTTGTGAGCCTTGCCTGGGGCTTCATGGGTTCGAAACCCAGTTTTAGCATACATTTTTTTTGAGGGATCGAATGTAAATTAAGGAGTTTTAATTCTAATTAAAATTTGTGAATAGTCCTAGTGTTCATATAAAATAATCAAAAGTTATAAAAGATAGTTTTTGAGATTTTTAATGTATAGATGAAGAACTAAAAAGGGAAATTTGAATAAAAATTTGAGTTGTATTAGATTTTGATTAAAGAACTTGTTACTTTTTTTGAAGAGAAAAATATGGAGTAAGGTGAATTGAATTCTTTCAAAGAAATTACACCCTTTTTTTGTATAAAAATGTTGATTACTAAAATGAGACTTCAAGAATGAAAATTAAGATGAGACTTGATCATATTAGTGAATAATTTGAAGATGAGAATGATTAGTTTTGAGATATGATAAAGGGTATGTGTATCTATGATTCTTATGCATGAATTGTTAAGTTTTGAGTTAGTAAAATCTCGTTATCGGCAAATGTTGAAATAGAAGAGTTGAGATATAAATTTGAGATATGGTTGTGGATCTATCTCGGTAGTGGTGATTAAGACCGGTAAGAGATAAGAATATTTCTAGACTTGAAAATCTATTCATGTCTTGAACTAAATTAATTAGACACATAAGTGAAGATGTAATAGACTTGGGAAAACGTAAACGGGTGCTTTTATATAGTCGACGGTGGATCTCCGTGGCTATAGACCCAGTTGGTGGACTGTGGTTGCTCCGTAGGAGATGGACTTATATTTTTAAATCCGGGACGAGTAGTCGGGTGGATATTTATCATACTCCAATGTATATACGTATACTGGGGCTAGGGGGAATTTGCGGGATTATTCGCACGATACAATAGCCGGGGAGGCTGGGATCTGTTATTATAGCCGGGGAAGCTGAGATCCGTATCCGTGGAATAATCTAAACTTTGTTTTATTACAGGGTAGCTTCATGACGAGGGATCAAACCCTTTGATGTGGAGTACGTAGGCGCTTGCCCTCGGACCTATGTAGTATGGGATGCATAGAATCCGAACAAGTGTGCATTAGTGTCATCGTAGTATAAATTGTGTGCATTAGGCATTAAGGCATATACACTTACATGTTTAGCATAGTCACAATTTAACACTTTATTGTTCATTCAATTTTTGTATTTTGTTAAAGTAATAAGATCGTTATATGTACGACATAGAGAGGATAGCCGAGTATAATATTTTCGTCAGTTGTAAGTGACTGACGTGCACACAGCTTAATGTGCAGGTAATTGGCTATTCATGAAGGAATAAAGATATTACATAACAATAGGAATAAAGATATTACATTTTCGTCAGTTATAAGGCCCTCTTTTTTTAGAGTGGCCAAGTCTATCATCCCCATCGAACCAGTTCTGCTAACATTCGTTGTCGAAATCAAATATTTTATAGCAATCATCGTTTCAAGAACCTTAAGGTCATTTTATTAAGGAGATCCCAACAACAGTGACCTTCCCTACTTCGACATCTGTGTAGCCATCATCCCTGGCTCGACATCTGTGTAGCCATCTTCCCTGATCAATGCTGTTCAAGCTTCTCTCGCACTGCCTATTCTTTCGTTCTGCTTAGAAATTATCCCAGCATGAATTTGCAATGTGCCTCACTGTGAACCATGGGGAGGAACAGTATGCGGCTATAACCCATGAGAAAAGTGTTATGATGCTAACATACGAAGATTTCTTCAGTCTTTTAGTCTTGTTCAACAATGCCGACATCAATTTTGCATGATAGATCTCGATGATATTACAATGGCCTTTCACATGATCGATATTCTATGCACAGGAACAATTTCGTGCTCTTTGCTTTAGCCTTTTGGCTATTGATATGGGTCAGATGACGTGGCCTCTCCTAGGCCACCAGATCCCCTCAAAAACTGTTCACCCCTGATCATCAGATCAGCCTTAAGCCCTATGGGCTTCTGCCACGTCAGGCCCACGGGCAAGCGGGTCAGACCTGGCCCAAATGAATCCAGACCCGTTTGGTCTGCCTATAAATACCAGGCCCTCTCTCCCTTCACAAGGTAATCAATATTTCCCCTCTAAAAACTCTAGCTACTGTTGCTTTGCAGTAACTGACTAGACTGTTGGAGGGCCTGCCACTGGAATCTCTCGTGGTGTTCCTAGGCCGAGTGCAGGTACACGAGACCGAGTCGAGCCCCTCAGATCTGAGCTGAGCTGCTAGCATCCGAGTCGAGCATCAGTCCTCTACCTCACTCCCGCCGCTCCTGGACCATCCCCAGCCGAGGGTCGGGCGTATAGCCTGTACCGAGACTTCCACCAAAATAACAAATTGAGAGAACTCACACCTGGTGCAGCCACCCCCCAAAACAAACCGCATCAGGTTGGCACCGTCTGTGGGAAACCCTCGGTATTGACCCCAGTCAGATCCCGGCCATTGACGTCATCCCTTTAATCCGAGCTCTCGAATGGCACCCAAGGCCAGAAGAGCCGTCACCTCTGCACGTCGCCCGGACGCTCCTTCCCAGTACGTCCTCGCCAACGCTCATGGATCCAACCATCCGAGGGTCAACAGCGAACCCGGGCCGGGTGCTTCTCGTTCGATCACGACCGACTTACGTCGGAAGATACAGAACCAACAAGCCAGCCAAACTAGGGGAGGGACCGCTTCCAACTCGGTCCCTAACCATCCCAGGCACCCATCCCGAGAGCAGGGGCCGGAGCTCAGTCACGCCGAACGAAGGCCGCCCCCCCAACGCGACCCGGCCAGACAAGCTCCAGTCACCCGCCACGAGTTCCAAGACTTTCGGAACGAGATCCTGCAGGCCATCTTAGGGATCCCCGTATATGAGACGCTCCACCGGTCTCACTCTCGGTTGGATGCCAAAACCAGAGAGTCACGCGGCCTAACCTCCCCGCCAGAGCAAGACGAGGATGTCCTGCGACACCTACAGGAAATGGAGAACCACCTCGACCACTTCGACAAGGGCGGCTCGAGGGCAACCCCGGGTCATAGGCCGACCTGACCTCCTTTCTCCGCTGCAATCTTACAAGCGAAAATACCCCAGAATTTTCGACCTGCCCAGTTCGAGACCTATGACGGCGAGGGTGATCCTGCTGATCACATGGAGGGTTTCAAGACCCTCATGATGATTCACAGCGCATCGGCTCCCCTCCTATATCGTGCCTTCCCCGCAACCCTCTGGGGTTTGGTTCGGGAATGGTTCTCTAAGCTCGTCCCCGGCTCAATCTACTCATTCGACCAGCTAGAGGCCAACTTTCTTGCCCACTTCGTGACCAGCAGGAAGGATGAGAAGATGAGCGCGTCCCTACTGGGCCTCCGGCAGAAGGAAGGGGAGCCACTCTAACAGTTCGTCCGTAGGTTCACCGCTGAGGCAAGGTCCCTCTCCTCCCTCGATGCTGGGTCGCCTCGGCAGCCTTCTGGCACAACATCTGACATGACCAGCTGAAGGCGTCCTTGACCAAGAAGCCTCCCCTCGATTTTCCTGACCTGCTCAATCAGGTCGAGAAGTACATTCGGGCCGAAGAGGCCCTAAATCCCGAGGACGCCAAAGAGGCTCCGGGGAAGGGAAAGCGCAAGGCCGATGAGGCCGAGCCAACCAAGAAGGTTCCAAGAGACGGGACCGGCATGAAGAATGTTCCTCCGATCTCGCATTTCGAGAGATACACACCACTGATACAAAACATGTCGGCCATCCTACTCACGATCGAAGACAGGGACCTCATTCAGAAGCCCCCTCGACCAACCAGCAACAAGAAAAGGGACCAACAGTTCTACTGTCGTTTCCATTGAGACAACAGGCACGACACCGACTACTGCCGGGTACTGAAGGACGAAATCGAGGCCCTCATCCAACGAGGGTATCTCCAAGAATTCACTCGGGAAGACGCCCGGGATAGGAGGGATACGAGGAACCGGAGGCCATCTCCTCCTCGCGCTCCCAAACAGCGTCCCGAGCGGGACCCGAAGCCCGAAGAGATCGGAGGCCAAGCCATTCTGCACTGCATCCATGGGGGGGCCCATGGGAGGAGAGTCAAGTACTTCCCGCAAGGCATTTGTCCGAAAGGTAAATGTCGTCCGAGGCCTCCCTTCCCCCCAGGTTCAGCAGCTTCCTGTCTCCTTCTTGGGGGAAGACCTGGAGGGGTCCAACTCCCGCACTGCGATGCACTCGTCATCAGCCTCGTCATGGCGAACTACGAGGTCCGTCGGATCATCGTAGACAATGGGAGCTCGGTGAACATCCTCTTCATGGAAGCATTTGAGAACCTCAAGCTCCCTCGAGATAAACTGAAGCCAGCCGGGTACACCCTGCACGAGTTCTCCGGCGTCCCGGTGCCGATAGAGGGGATCGTGACCTTGAATGGCACTGCTGGTACAACCCCCCACTGACAGACCAAGTCGATAGACTTCATGGTTGTGAACATCAAAACAGCCTACAATGCCAACCTCGGCCGACCGGGGCTCTGCTTGTAGTGCCCCGAATTTCCAAAATAATATCTCATAAATACGTGGCACAATTCCAGAATCAACTTCAATGTAATCATAAACATAGCAACCAAATACAGGGAAAATTTAAAACTTTTCATTCCATCAATTGTTTACAAAGCATAGCGGAAAATAAAACACCTTGAATTACATTTTCTTTCCTTTACAACATATTCTTTTATAATTTACATAAGCCATAAGTCATTCTACCTCATGCATCCAAATCCCAAGCTAAAGGCACCTACCTGAAAAACATGAGGCTAGAGATAACCCTAACCCCCAAAACTACAGGGGTTAGCCATAACGGTGTGAGTGACATAAAAATAACTGCAACATCAATAAAACTTGAAACATAGAATCATAAACAACATGTATCAACAATAAGAATAAATGAAATAAGAAATAACAATAAATAATACATGAAAACATTAAGTAAACTAGTTTAAGTGTCAAGTGTAGAAAACAGAAAAACACATGCATAAAACCAAGTTAAGAAAACATCAATGCTATATGCTGACTCTCTAATGCATACTTGTCGGATTCTATGCATCCCACTCTACATAGGTCGGTGCAAGCCCTTATCGTTCTTCATTTGATAGGGTTTAATCCCCCGGTATGCAAATAATCCTACTACTATGACTACTATGAGATTTAGACATTTTTCATCCCACTCTGTAGATCATTCTGTGGCCCTTACGTCTATCGTCCCGGAATACTATGGCGATTGCCTCACTCCGCAGGTCATCCTGGAACCCTCATTACACAAACATCCCATCAGCGTCGCTCTCGTTCTCGAAATACTGGAGATCAATCCCACTCCGCAGATCATTATGTGGCCTATACGTCCATCGTCCCAGAATATTGGGGAATATCTCACTCCTTGGATCATCCTGGAGTCCATAACTCACGTTTGCACTCATTTCATCATATCACCATCTAGTGCATGTCCTTATCTTTTTAAGTTAATTAATTAATTACGAGTCTCCTAGAGTTGGTGCTCCCTACCGAACTTAACTCGACTGATCAATAACAAAGCCACGACTGGCCAAACCACAAAATCTCAACTGCCGATATCTAGGGTCCACACATCCTCTAGAGACTCACAACTCAACCATCAACACAAAATAAAACTTTCCTTTCAGTCACTTTATAACAATGTTAATTTACTCACCAAAATCCATTCATTCATATTGTTATGTATGAGTTTATATATATATATATATATATAAAAGGAGGTCCTCTTTATTGAAATGCAGCTTGTGTGCATAAGGTGTTTATATAAACCCTTTAACTGAGTTGAACATACATAGAAACCCTCCCTCCCCCCCCCCCCCCCCCCCTCTTTTATTGATATGAAATACCCATATATGTATCTATTTGATATAGATAAACCATTTTAGTGAAGTGTATGGATGTTTATATATATGATAGACATATAGAAATCCCTTCGCTGATGTGAAGTGAAACATAAGCAAATTATAAGGAAGATGCCCTTTGTTGAAAATTAAGCATCATGCAGGTCATATGCAAGATGATTAATAGGTAGGTTATAGGAAATGATCCCTTATTGCACTGAAAACATATGCAAGTATAGAAGATATAGAAAATTTTCCTTTTACCGATATACAGTAAGTGTGTTTGTATATATATATAGAAACTCCTCTTTACTGAGCTGAAGCGTATATGCAGGTTTTAGAAAATAAGGTATATATGCAGGAATGGGTATATATATATCTCTTTACTGATTATGAAGTATATGCAGGAAATCTAGGAGTGAAGCATATATGAGATATTTACTGAAACGAAACATGCACATGATGTATGAGCAAACCCTTTTGAAATGGAGCATATGTGTATATGTGTATCTGTCAAAAGAATTCCCCTTTTTTGAAATGGAAATGTGCACAAAAGTGTATATAAATAACTTCTTTACTGATGAAGTATATGCACAATGGGTATATATATATATCTTCTTTACTGATTATGAAGTATATGTTGGAATTAATTTTTGCAGTTTTCCGGGCCGGATTCCGGCAGGCTCCGGCCACCGGCGGCACCAGAAAATTAGTGGATTGCAATCCTCTTGTCGAGTACTATTCCGTGGTGTACTCATTTGCCAAAAACGAATTCCGTATGAATGAGAAATGTTGGTCCAAAGTTGGGTACTTGAAATGTACTAACTTGGAAACTTGGAGAAAATGGATAGTCCCATATCGGAAATTGGGAAAGATTTTTTCTAGTATATATACTAGAAAATTGGACTAAAGGGCGTGGCCCGGGGGTTACCACTAACGTGTAGTGGAGAGAGAACTTAGCCAAAATGACAAACACACACGAGCGCACCTGGCTCGGCTTCGCTTCGGCTCGGCTCGGCTCTCCCCAGTGCACTGATGAGGCTTTTCACATTCGGTAACTGATACCAGCAGAATAATGGCTCACCAGTTATGGATCTGAACCACCACTCTGCTGTTGCAGAGTAGTGGACCATTACTCTGCTGTTACAGAGTAATGGGCCTCTGAAGAGTCTCCATTTCTCCTATAAGACAACTGAATGTTGTCTGCCAGACATAGAGTTTTTGGTAATCAGATTTTTTATACTTCTTCTTCTTCTCCTCTGTGTCAAAATCTGAGAGTACAACACAGTGCTGTTCGCGGAGATCTCTGGAGTTTGGGTGCTACTCTTCAGAGAAGGTATACAGTTGTATCCTGGGAGGCAATTTTCCAGCCACCGTCACACTACGGGGCGAATTTTGCTTTAAGGAGAGAGATCCTAAATCTCGACTCTGTATAAAGCTTTGGTTTGTTACATTTTATTCCTTTATTTTTTGTTCTTCACAATTATTGTTAGTGATTTTCAGATTTATAAAATTTGAGTTCTAACAATATACATAAAATAAATCTTTTACTGAATATGAAGTATGCACAAATATATCTTTGCAATGACAGTTGTCCAAGTGATTCAGGAATTGGTCCAAAAAGAGAGTTTGACTCAAGATTAAGTTCTAGTAGATTACTAAACATCCCAAACAAAATAGGTAGTTTACCACTCAAATGATTTACTTGTAAATTCAATATCTGCAAGCTAGAAGTAGCACTACCTATCAGACCTTCAAATAATTTGAAACATCTCCTGTAAGGTTACTATGTGAAGAGAAAAAAAAAGATCTAAAGTATGCAAGTTGCAGAGGTTTCCAATGCTTCAGTTATCCTGGAGAAATTAGGTTGTTGCTGTCCTATTTACTCGTGATCTTGTCCAAGTATTACCAAAGCCTGTGAACTGCGAAGATATCCTTGGCCGAGTGCAAATGCACACTTGTAGAATAACATGCTAATTAGATATTTCCTTACTTCGTTTTTCAATCTGTATATTGTGGAAGTATGCTGATATAGATGGAATGAAAAATAGCACATTGCTGATGTACACGACTGAAGTTGTAGATTGGGAACTAAATATTGGACCTAGTTTGTGAATAGGAACTGTATACTTGTTTGCTCCCCTAAAACTTTGGGTTGTCTATGGAAACTATTATCAATTTGCTTTATTATGCATATTGGTCCCCTAAATCTTGATGCATTCAAGCCTACTGTTGTTTAGCATTTATTTTAAAAGGAAATATACACCAACATGAAACCAAAATCCAAATCAAAATTTAATTAAGCCCTAATTAATTTAATTAAACCCAGTAACCTAGTTTAACTAAATTAAAGTCTTTACTTAGTATCATATATCAATATAGATAAGTATTTGATGTCAAATTTTATTAATGAAATGCTCTTAACAATGCATAAAGAAAGCAAATAAGACTTTCTCTGCATAGTTTAGTTTAAATTAAAAACGAATACATACAAATTCCAAAATTTTTTAGAACCACTAAAATATAGCGCATACTCATTCAATCAGCTTGTAAAGAACCAATGCTAACTTGCACTATTCACTATTTCAAAGTACAAGTTCAAGCATCTGGTTAAAAAATTTAGATCATGTTTCATCCTCCATTCATTGTTCCAGTGCCATGACATGAGAGCAAAAAATTTTCTCTCAGTTGACATTATACCAAAATGAAAAAACAGAAGCATCAAGTATTGTCTCGGATTTAAAATCAGGATAAGCAAATGTAATGGCACTGGAACAACATCATATTACTCAATATATAATGTTCAAATCGGCAACAATATGAATGAAAACATCCTACTCATGATTTCTATTAGGTTCTTTAGCAATCACAAATCATCAAATTAGGGTTTTGGTCATCAATAGTATAGTTCATGAAAAGATTCACTTTTTAATTCATCCACTCATCAAAGAAGTTATATCTTCATACAATCATCTATCATGTTTTCTAATAGATAAATCAACATTATCAACATTCTTAGAACAATAAGAAAACAAACACAAGTCACTCACCTATTTGAAGAAACAACCGAAGAAAAGTAAAGAATAAAGTCTCTCCTTCGCAAGAAAACCAAGAATCCTTGCTTGAAAAATCCAAGAAAATAATAATAAGAAATCCATTTGTGTTGTGCAGCAAAGAGACGTACGGCTGCACTCCACCTTTAATGGGTCGGGATCCAAGTAAATTAGGGTTTTGAATAGATTTGCAAAATACCTCTATACCTTTACATATATAAATCCTTATACTTGAAAATTAAATAAAACCAACTTAATTGAGTTTTAAACCAAAAACAACCAGCCTACAACCAGCCGGCACAGTTTGAAAATCTAGAAAAATGAATTTACACTTTAACCCCCCACTAAATGGCAAATTTGTAAAAAGATCCTCTTTTATCAAAACTTGCAAAGTAAACCAAATTCATTCAAATAAAAATTAAACTCTTTACCTCTGAGTTGACTAGGCATCATCTCAAGCCCAAAAATCCAAAAATCTGGAGTTTTTACTGAAAGTGATAATTTTGTACAAAAGTCCCTCTTTTCGTAAATTATGCAAATAGGTCAAATAATTATTAGAAAAATCTAGAAAATTCTCAAATAATATATAATAATAATTAATGAGTTTTCCCCAAAAATATTTTTGATTTTGAACTTCCCAAGAAAATATTTGCACGTGTTTTGCACGTGTAAAAAGATAAATTTTCAGGAAAATATTTATTAAATCAGCAAAAATCATTTTAATTCATTTATTAATCTTAAAAGCATTATTTAAAAATTTGGGATATTACACTTCTCTCTCCAGGCCGTTCCCTCGGCCTACCACCTGAAGTTGAAGTTCCCCACCGAGTCAGGTGTCGGGGTCGTTCGAGGGAACCAAGAGGCAGCACGAACGTGCTATATGATAGCTGTCGAGGGTGGTGTGTTTACCCTAGATGCCGTCAAGCTACAACCCGAGAGGAGTCAACCAGAACCTGAATCGGCGAATGAACTAGAAGTCTCGTTCGAGACGGAAGACAATTCAAAATGGTTCCGCGTGAGCTGCTCCCTCGCACCCGACCTAAAGTCCGACCTGATCGACTGCATTCGCCTAACGTCGACCTGATCGACTGCTTGGAAGCCATCTGACATGCCCGGGATCTCCGAAGATCTGATCATGCACAGGCTGAGCGTGATCCCTGGCTCGAAGCCGATCGTCCAAAAGTGATGTAAGTTCGCCCCGGAGAGGTAGCAAGCTGTAAAAGCGGAGGTGGACAAGCTCTTGTACGCCCAGTTCATCCAAGAGGTATGCTACCCTGAGTGGCTAGCGAACGTCGTAATGGTAAGGAAGGCAAGCGGGAGCTGGAGGAACTACATCGACTTTACGGACCTCAACAAGGCATGCCCCAAAGATTCGTTCCCCCTCCCCCGCATCAATGCTCTGATCGATCCAACATCGGGTCACGAGCTCCTTTCCTTCATGGACACCTTCTCCGGCTACAATCAGATCCGAATGTTCCCCCGTGACATAGCCAAGACGTCCTTCGTCATCGACCAAGGCCTCTACTGCTACCGGGTTATGCCATTCGGGCTGAAGAATGCCAGTGCTACTTATCAAAGGCTCGTCAACCGAGTCTTCAAGGACCAGATCGGTCGTAATATGGAGGTGTACGTCGACGACATGCTCTTCAAAAGCCAGCAGGGACAGGACCACGTCACCGACCTGGAAGAAGCCTTTGGCATCCTTCGGACCCACAACATGAGGCTCAATCCGACTAAGTGTGCATTCGGTGTCTCCTCGAGAAAATTTCTCGGGTTCTTCGTTAGCCAGCGCGACATCAAGGCGAACCCCAAAAAAATCCGGGCCATAATCGACATGGCCCCTCCGAAGAACATCAAGGAAGTCCAACGGCTCATGGGGAGACTAGCGGCCATCGGCCGTTTCCTCTCCAAATCTGGGGAGAAGTCCCTCCCGTTTTTCAAAGCTCTGCACGGAACCGGAGTGGCACTCAGCAGCGTGAGGCGTTCGCCCAATTAAAAGAGTACCTTGCCAATCCTTCGCTCCTTAGCAAACCTGAGCCGGGTGAGCCTCTCTGGCTTTATCTTTCGGCCTCGGAAAGCGTACTCAGTGCCATTCTCGTTCAGGAGGAAGACGGAGTCCAAAAGTCATTGTACTATGTGAGCAAAGTCCTGCTCTCGATCGAGACCAGATACGCAAAAATGGAGAAGGTGGTGTACGCCCTGGTCATGGCCCCGCGGAAGCTCCGCCCTTATTTCCAGGCACACTCAATACAGGTCCTCACGGACCAGCCTCTGAAGGCCGTACTCCACAAGCACAAGAGCTCCGGTCGACTGGTCAAGTGGTCGATCGAGCTCAGTTAATACAACATCGGCTATCAGCCAAGGACAGCAATCAATGGACAAGCCCTCGCCGAATTCATCACGGAATGCACCATCTCCGAGCAACCCAACAGCGGGGAGGCCAACCAGACATGGGAAGTTTACGTCGACGGCTCTTCCTGCGAAGTGGGGAGTGGTGCAGGCATCATTTTGCAAGGACCCGACAACTTCATTCTCCAATATTCTTTCCGCCTCAACTTTCCAGCCTCCAACAATGAGGCAGAATATGAGGCTATGATCGCAGGACTCACCCTAGCACGCTAGACAGGCACCAGACAGATCAGGGCCTTCAGCAACTCTCAGCTCGTGGTCAATTAAATCACCAGAGAGTACGAGGCCCGTGACGATCGGATGATCTGGTACTTGGCCGTGGTCCAGCAGCTCTTAACATCCTTCGATGACTCTGCGGTTCTAAGGATCCCGAGAGAGCAGAACGCCCAGGTTGATGCCCTGTCAAAGCTAGCCTCCTCGTCCTTTAAAGGACTCGACTGCACCGTTCTGATCGAGGTGCTCCTAAAGCCGAGTATCGACCTTCCCCAGACCCTCTGTATTGACGATGGAGCTCAGCCTGACGATTGGACCACTCCCATCCGAAAGTTTCTAATCAAAGGAGAGCTTCCCAAAGACCGAGCCGTGGCAAGGCAGATCAGGGTCCGCTCAGAAAGGTTCGCCATGATCGGTGAAACCCTCTTCAAGCGCTCGTACACCACGATGGACGGGAGGCCCTATCTCCACTGCTTGACCCCTGACGAAGCAAAGTACGCTCTCAAGGAGCTCCACGAAGGAATTAGCGGGTGCCACATGGGGAGCCGGTCGCTCGCCCGGAAGGCTCTGAACCACAGGTATTACTGGCCCACGATGTTGCAGGATTCCCTGGCCCTGGTCAAGAAATGTAGACCCTGTCAAAGATTCTCCTCGGTAAGAAGGGCACCACAGGCAAACCTCCGCTCCCTAGCCAGTCCGACCCCCTTTGCTATGTGGGGGATGGACCTGGTATGCCCCTTTCTGAAAGCAACGGGCCAAAGAAAGTTCTTGATAGTAGAGATTGACTACTTCACAAAGTGGATCGAGGCTGAGCCCTTGGCCACGATCACCGAGCAACAAACCCAGCAATTCTTATGGAAACACAATATCTGTCGAAATTCCATACATACTCATCATGAATAATGGGACCCAGTTTGCAGGCAAAAATTTTCGAAAGTTCTGCGAGGATCTCGGAATCCAGTAATGCTTCTCCTCGGTCTGCCACCCGCAGTCGAACGGTCAAGCCGAGAATGCGAACCGCCAAATCCTCGACGGTTTGAAGAAATGACTTGATAATTCTTCCATGAGATTATGGGTCGACGAGTTTCCGAGCGTTCTCTGGGCTAATTGCACGACGAAGAGGATCCCCATAGGAGAATTTCCATTCAATCTGACTTACGGCATGGAAGCGGTAATTCCCCTCGAGATCGAGCTCCCTTCCCCCCGTATCATGGCCTTTGATGAAGAAAGCAACTCGGTGCAACTACGTACCGACCTGGACCTCATAGACGAGGTTAGGGAGAAATCTGCTCTCCTACAAGCTTGAGCTCGGCTCTCGGATGGTACCGCGAGCCACAAAAACCTACTCCTACAAGCTTGAGCTCGACACTTTGATGGCGGCTTCACAGTCACCGAGGCCGGCCCTTTACTAGAATCTACACCCGTGGCGGCCTTCTTCTCTTGGTCGGCCCGCCTCTTGGCGGCTATGGCCAGCAGGGCCTGTCGGTTGTCAAGCTGTTGGGCAGACATCTCTGCAAAAGGAAAGAAAAAAATAAAATGTTAACACGAAGGCATAAAGATAAGCAAATTCAGAACAAAAACAAACTAGGGTTGGCTGGGCTCAGTCCGGCTCGGGCCAGGTGCAGCTCCGTGACTCGCGGCCACCCTATACTATGCCCTCTAACAATCCTCTCCACCTGCGCCCACTCTTTCTCCGTCAACTCACTGCACTTCGGGGGCTTATGGTTCGGCTTACCGAAGTTCCAAAAGGTTGGAATCTTCTGAGGCTTCTCGCTCCGGACTATGAAATACTTCTCCTTCCACCCTTTGATAGAGTCCGGATGGTCGTGCATTACTTTCTTGTGAGGTTGGGGCGAGAGGTAGAAGATCCCCTCCGCATCTCCAAGTGAGCTCATCTCGAGGATGGCTCGGAAATAAGTCAACCTCGGCTTGATCCCCTTCTCCTGACACTTCAGAATGAAGCAAACCAGGTGTTTCTATGAATTGGGACCATACTGCATCGGGCTCAACTCCCCCCACTTCAGAACCCTCACGATGAAAGGGTGCAGCGGAAACCTCAACCCCGAGATAAAGGCGTCCTCGGGGAACATACAGTAGCTCGACTCCAGAGATATGGTCGGACGGATTCCAGGGTTCGGTATCAGAAGTTCGAACTCCTTCGGAATGAAGTAGGCCGCCCTCAGGATGTGCAGGTAGTCCGCCCTCAAGACGCACTGGATGTTGTCCATCTTAATCATCTCCCGACCATCGTCCCGTAGAAAGGAGGTGAACGCGACCAGACCCTCCACATCGTTAGGGTACATCCTGATTGACCCCGGGTTTCTATGGGACACGGGGGAAAACTCGAACTCCAGCTCAGGACCATATTTATCTAGCATGGGCGGGCTATCAGGACGGACCCACTTCCTCTTCCTCCTGCGGGGGCGAAGCTTCTTCTCCGGAGATGGGGTCGCTAATGGGGGCAGAGGCGGGAGATCTTCCTCCTCCTCAGCTACCTCTCCTGCGGTTCCTCCTTCCTCTTCTCCCCGACCATCGCCTCCCTTGGTGCCCTGTTCAGGCTCCTCTTGGTCGTCCTCTGGACCGAACTCTTTCCCCTCGGGGCCTCCCTCCTCCTGGTCATCCTCCGGACTGAACTCCTCCCCCTCAGGGTCCCCTTCCTTGTGTTCACCCTCCTCCGCAAGATCCTCTCCCGGCCTACGGATTCACAATGGGAGCACGTCATAAACAACGACGCCCTCGCCCTCCGACCCTAAGTCTGACTGGACCTCCTTCTTCACTAAAAAGTTGCCCAGAGACCAAGATGTCGATGCCGATTCACCTTCCTCCTCAGAACGACTTGAAGTGCTTACCTCGGAATCGGACTGAGCGCGCAACATTACGAATCTAAAATACTAACCTGGAAGTATCGAGCTACGGGAAGATCACCGGAAAAAGGTCATCGACGAATATTAGAGAGATTTTTGTTCTTAAGAGCAAAAACGCAAAGTGAAAAAATGAAAGAGGGGGAGGGGAGATTTATAACAGAGGAAGAGACTCCTCGATTTTTGCAAAAAGATCTAACCGTTGGATCTTCATTAAGATCCAACTGCCACTAGGATCAGAATCGCTTCGATTCTCATGCCTGTGATGTCAGCCTGGGACACAAAATTACCTCTTTACCCCTAGCCCTTTCAGCCGGTACAACAGCTCGGAACGCGTGGCCAACTGCTCATGTGCTACCCCAGGCTTTTCCAATAAGTCTAGGGCCCGGTGCTCGGATGGCACCGCGAGCCACAAATTCTTCCTCAACAAGTCTAAGGCTCGGCACTCGGATGGCACCGCGAGCCACAAATTCTTCCTCAGTCAACTTGAGGTTTGACGCTTGGATGACCCCGCGAGCCACAAATTCTTCCTCAATCAGCTTGAGGCTAGGCACTCAGATGGCACCGCGAGCCACAATTTTTCCTCTACCACCATGAGGTTCGACGCTCGGATGACACCGCGAGCCACAAATTCTTCCTCAATCATCTTGAGGCTCGACGCTCGGATGACACTGCGAGCCATAATTTCTTCCTCAATCACCTTTGAGGTTCGACGCTCGGATGGCACCGTGAGCCACAATTTCTTCCTCAACCACCTTGAGGTTCGATGCTCGGATGACACCGCGAGCCACAAATTCTTCCTCAATCAGCTTGAGGCTCGGCACTCGGATGGCACCGCGAGCCACAAATTCTTCCTCAATCAGCTTGAGGCTTGACGCTCTGATGACACCGCGAACCACAAATTCTTCCTCAAATAGCTTGAGGCTCGGTGCTCGGATGGCACCACGAGCCACAAAAACTTTTCCAACAGTGGGTTCGTCTACCGACCCTTGACGCTCGGCTGAGCGAGCTTCAACTTCTCAGCTCTCGATGTGCCCTTACTTTTCCAACAAGTGAGGGGGCTCATCTCTCGACCCTCGACGCCCGGCTGAGCGAGCTTCAACTCCTCAGGTCTCGACGTCCCCTTGCTTTTCCAACAAGTGAGGGGGATCATCTCCCGACCCTCTATGCTCGGATGACACCGCGAGCCACAAATTCTTCCTCAATCAGCTTGAGGCTCGACACTCGGATGACACCACGAGCCACAATTTCTTCCTCAATCACCTTGTGGTTCGACGCTCGGATGGCACTGCGAGCCACAATTTCTTCCTCAACCACCTTGAGGTTCGACGCTCAGATGACACCGCGAGCTACAAATTCTTCCTCAATCAGCTTGAGGCTCGACGCTTGGATGGCACCCCGCGAGCCACAAATTCTTCCTTAATCATCTTGAGGCTCGACGCTCGGATGACACCGCAAGCCACAAATTCTTCCTTAACCAGCTTGAGGCTCGGCGCTCGGATGGTACCACGAGCCACAAAAACTTCCCCAACAGTGAGGGGTTCGTCTACCGACCCTCGACACTTGGCTGAGCGAGCTTCAACTCCTTAGGTCTCGACGTCCCTTTGCATTTCCAACAAGTGAGGGGGCTCGTCTCCCGACCCTCCATGCCCGGCTGAGCGATCTTCAACTCCTCAGGTCTTGAGGTCCCCTTGCTTTTCCAACAAGTGAGGGGACTCGTATCCCGACCCTCTACGCTCGGATGATGCCATGAGCCGCAAATTCTTCCTTAAATAGCTTGAGGCTCGGCGCTCGGATGTCACCACGAGCCACAAAAACTTTCCCAATAGTGAGGGGCTCGTCTCTCGACCCTCGATGCTCGGCTGAGCGAGCTTCAAATCCTCAGGTCTCGATGTTCCCTTACTTTTTCAACAAGTGAGGGGGCTCGTCTATCGACTATTGATGCTCGGCTGAGCAAGCTTCAACTCCTCAGGTCTCGACGTCCCCTTATTTTTCCAATAAGTGAGGGGGCTCGTCTCCCGACCCTCGACGCTCGGCTGAGCGAGCTTCAACTCCTCAGGTCTCGACGTCCCCTTGCTTTTTCAACAAGTGAGGGGGCTCATCTCCCGACCCACGACGCTCGGCTAAGCATGCTTCAAACTCCTCAGATATCGACGTCCCCTTGCTTTTCCAACAAGTGAGGGGGATCGTCTCTCGACCCTCTACGCTCGGATGATGCTGTGAGCCGCAAATTCTTCCTCAAATAGCTTGAGGCTCGGCGCTCGGGTGGCACCGCGAGCAACAAAAACTTCCCCAACAGTGAGGGGCTCGTCTCCCGACCCTCGACGCTCGGCTAAGCGAGCTTCAACTCCTCGGGTCTAGACGTCCCCTTGCTTTTCCAACAAGTGAGGGGGCTCGTCTCCCGACCGTCGACGCTCGGCTGAGCGAGCTTCAACTCCTCAGGTCTCGACGTCCCTTTACTTTTCCAACAAGTGAGGGGGCTCGTCTCCCGACCCTCGATGCTCGGCTGAGCGAGCTTCAACTCCTCAGGTCTCGACGTCCCCTTGCTTTTCCAACAAGTGAGGGGGCTCGTCTCCCGACCCTCGATGCTCGGCTGAGTGAGCTTCAACTCCTCAGGTCTCGACGTCCCCTTGCTTTTCCAACAAGTGAGGGGGCTCGTCTCCTAACCCTCGATGCTCGGCTAAGCGAGCTTCAAACTCCTAAGGTCTCAACGTCCCGTCTCCCGACCCTCGATGCTCGGCTAAGCGAGATTCAAACTCCTCAGGTCTTGATGTCCCCTTGCTTTTCCAACAAGTGAGGGAGCTCGTCTTTCGACCCTTTATTCTCGTATGACATCGCGAGCCATAATTTCTTCCTCAAACAGCTTGAGGCTCGGCGCTTAGATAGCACCGCGAGCCATAAAAACTTCCCCAACAGTGAGGGGCTCGTCTCCCGACCCTCGATGCTCGGCTGAGCGAGCTTCAACTCCTCAGGTCTCGACATTCCCTTGCTTTTTCAACAAGTGAGAGGGCTCGTCTCCCGACCCTCGATACTCGGCTAAGCGAGCTTCAACTCCTCAAATCTCGATGCCCCCTTACATTTCCAACAAGTGAGGGGGATCGTCTTCCGACCCTTGACGCTCGGATAAGCGAGCTTCAAACTCCTTAGGTCTCAACGTCCTCTTGCTTTTCCAACAAGTGAGGGGGCTCGTCTCCCGACCCTCGATGCTCGGCTAAGCAAGCTTCAACTCCTCAAATCTCGATGCCCCCTTACTTTTCCAACAAGTGAGGGGGCTCGTCTTCCGACCATTGATGCTCGGCTAAGTGAGCTTCAAACTCCTTAGTTCTCAATGTCCCCTTGCTTTTCCAACAAGTGAGGGGGCTCATCTCCCGACCCTCGACGCTCGACAAAGCGAGCTCCGACCCTTCGGCACTCGACACCCCTCGTGACTCCAAGAGGGGATCCCTTTCATCCTACCCCGCTGGCCTCTCCAAGAAGACACAGACCCCGTTCTTCATTGTACACACCACTCTGCTCTTCCTACAGAGGCAAAACCACTCCCACACTACTGGATTACCCAGCCCTCCAGGAGTGGGGGGCTCCTGATATGGGTCAAATGACTTGGCCTCTCCTAGGCCACCAGATCTCCTAAAAAACTGTTCACCTCTGATCATCAGATCAGCCCTAAGCCCCATGGGCTTCTACCACGTCAGGCTCACGGGCAAGCAGGTCCAGACCCAAACGAATCCATACCTGTTTGGCCTGCCTATAAATATCAGGCCCTCTTCCCCTTCACAAGGTAATCAATCTTTCCCCTCTAAAAACTCTAGCTAATGTTGCTTTCCAGTAACTGACTAGACCGTCGGAGGGCCTGCCACCGGAATCTCTCCTGGTGTTCCTAGGCTGAGTGTAGGTACACGAGATCGAGCTGAGCCCTTCAGATCCGAGCCAAGCTCCTCATATCCGAGCCGAGCATCAGTCCTCCACCTCATTCCCGCCGCTCCTGGACCGTCCCCAGCCGAGGGTCGGGCATATAGCCGGTACCGAGACTTCTGCCAAAATAACAAATTGAGAGAACTCACACCTGGCGCAGCCACCCCCCAAAAACAAACCGCATCAGCTATGTTTTTAGTTCTGCTGGGTTGAACTGTCAAGTACGTGTGTACTTTATGAAATTATCTGTAGGAGAAGAGTTGTAGTAATTTATTAATTACTATGTTCTTAACTAGTTTAAGATTCTATTTGACATTGCTTTTAAAAAGCCCAAAAACTATTTTAAAAGTTGCAAAAAAGTTTGGGTTAATAATTTGGTGTTAGGCAAAATTTTTTTAAAAAAAACTCGTTCGGGCCAAAAAAATTTCAAAACCTTCATATTCTCTAAAAAAAATTTGACCACACCAATTTAAGGCTTTGGGCTTTTGAAAAACTATTTTTTAAAGGGAGTTCTTAGGTTCGAGGCCAGACCACGTCATAATTTTTACTTTAAAAAACAACTCTTTTAAAACTTAAACCACACCAAAGTATCAAAATAAATAATTTGGTTAGGAAATAAATTAAAATAAATATTTTCATATCTTACTTTCTTCTCATAAATAATTCAAGTTCATTCCTTTCTTCCTCCTATCAAATAAATTTTTTTGGTTAGGGAAGAAATAAGAATAAATAAAACAAGAGGCGCAAGAATAAAAAAGACTTAAATTTTCATATATTACTTTCTTCTCATAAATAATTCACGCTCGTTCATTTCTTCCTCCCACATTCCTTCCGATGTCGTTCTGTTCATCGCAAAATGAGGAAAGAGAGAAAGTTCTCTTTCCCGCTTTCTCCCTCCCCTCCCTTCCTAAGGGTGGCAGACGGGCCAGGCCCAAACCCGACGGGTTTGCCCGGGGTTGAGGCGTTCCCGAGCCAGGTCGGTCTGGGCTGGCTCAATTTTCAATTTTTTTTTACTCGAAAATAATGAGAATAAATACAACAAGTATGAGAGTGAAAAAAAAAATTGTATATATTATTCATTTCAACTTGGAATATGTTTTTACAACAATCAAAATTAATGAACAAAAACATGTAATAAAAACTAAAAAAAACATACAAAGTTATATAATTACTTGGTTACTTAAAGGATAATCTAGAGTTCGAGACAACCTAGAGTTAGATTGAAGAGATGACATTGGACTACTGTTGTGCACTTCAACTTATCTAAATCTAGGATTTCATTACCCTAAATTCTATACCCATCTTTAACGTGATCTTCAGGAGAGTTGCTTCCACTTGTTGAGGTGTCCACTACTCTTTCTTGAGTCATGTCCTCTGCTTTCATCCAATCTTCAGTGCACATGAGCATCTCCAATGAATCCAACTTCAAGCGATTCCTGTAATTGGTCAATACCCTGTCACTTGAAGAAAAAATACTTTCTGATGCAACATGTAGACACATGAGGGGTTAGTAGATCTCTAGTATTGGAAATAGATTTTCATGCTTTTTCCACCATTGTAACACCTCAATCCTGCCAGTAAAACTTTCACTATCTTGTGAATTATACCAATTTAATTCATTAGGTGCATTAGTCCTATATTTTTTAGACTGAATAGAAGTAAGCAAATTAAAAGTGGCATATTTTAATGTGCTTTTATCCTTACCTCTAGAAGAACAAGAAGAAGTTGATACACTAGTTTGTCATGTGGTACCAGTAGATTTATAAGTTCTATCATAAAAATCATACAAATTATTCAGTGTCAACTCAAATCTAGCTAAATATTCATTACGTTCATATTGAGATTATTCTCCAACAATGCAAAATACATTTCAATCAAACTCTTCGTACCTGGTAACTTGATACAAGGATCCATTACAATAGCCATGCAATGCAACATAGGAGGATCATTAAAATATTTTAAAAATTTATCATAAGCGGGAGCAACAATATGGCCAATGTAAGGATCTGAAAGCATTTCTTGAAAAGTTTGCATCATACTAATTAATGAAATAAAAATACTACTAGAAGTGGAATCTTAAGATTTAAAAATTTTCACAGTTGCTTTCTTAAAAGGTTCCAAAAATTTAACAAATTTTCGGCATAATACCAAGATTTAGGAGTTATTTGAAAGTTTTCCATGTTTTTTGCAATACAAAAATCATTTATAACCACTTTGTATTGAGTAACAACATTCAGCAGGTGAAAGTAAATTCCATCAGTGTTTAACATCTCTAGATAATTTTCTAAAATGTACTCCCTTAAGATTACACCATTCTTTGAATTATTGAAGCATAGTGCCACTCAAAGCGATGAAATGCACATAATTTTTTTATTGCATTCACAAATGGATTGGCTACTTTCAATGCTTCTTGTACACATAAGTTAAGAATATGACATGCACATCTAACATGAAAAATATCAGGACATGGAGGAGCTAAATTAAATATCAGGACATGGAGGAGCTAAATTTTGAACTAATGGGGTAATCACACTAGTGTTGTTGAAGGCATTTTTCAAAACTAACAGGAAAAAAATATCGCAATTTTGAAATAAATAACATATTTCTAAAATACTAGTTGCGATAACCGGACCACTATAGGGGTACGACAAAGGAGCTAGTGATATGCTTCGCTTTTGAATGAGTCATTTACTATCGATCTAACGACAAGTTATGCCCATCATCAGAATATAGTTACAACATTTCCAACCATCGGCTGTTAACGACACTCTACATGTTAAAGAATACAAAAAAGCAATTAAAGCATCTCTCATTTCGGAATAGAGTTTAAAACAATTAGACTTAATGATGTTTCTAGGAATTCGTTTGAAATGGGGATTTAGGGCATTTTGGATAAAGGCCTCTAGGATCTTACTCTCGGAATAGGACAATGGTAACTCATCATTAATAACTAGTCTAACCATTTTCTGACGAACGATTTTGGGATCATAGCTATGGCTATTTATATGCCTGGTCCTATGGATAATCTTTCGTTGGGAGAGTTGGTCTTCTACTAGTTCAGGGTGTATGTTAGTAATGTGTTGACTAATTGTACTCGTCCCCTCACCCTTATTCCTTTTGTAATGTTTTTGAAAAATTTTGCATACCTTATGTCCCTCTTTCGGATTGTTCACAATTGGGACAAAGTCATAAAATTTGTGGATTTCAGAAGTTTGGCCACTATGTTTTTTGGAAGAAGTGGGTTGTGCGGCATCGATGTCATGTGTTAGTGTGTCTTCGGCTAGGATTTCATCATTTTGTGTGTTGGGAATAAACTCATGATGAGGAACACTTTCATAATCTATATTAAGATTAAGTTTATAATCGGTCTCTAATTGTGGAATAAAAAGAGTGTGACGAGATGAACTAGTGGATTATTGTCCACTTTGGATACGGCCGCTACTGCATGATCGTGACATTATACAAGTAGTGTAGTAGTGTAAGTGAAAAAAATATAAAAATGAAGAATTGGGAGAGTTGAGAGACTAGTAGTGTATGCAAAAAAAAAAAAACTAAAAACAAGTGAACTAATATAAAAATCAACAAATAACAATTTAAAAAATTTGATAACGTACTTCACAAATCAAGAGTTGAGAGAGGTGAGAGTCCTAAAGTGACTTGAGTAGACTTGAGAACTTGAGATTGAGCTTCTTCACTTGATTAACTGTGTTCTTCCTCCACTAGATTGAGAGTACCTGAGAGAGTTGATAGTATGCAGTAGGAAGAGTTCAGTAGTTGTTGAGCTCTTCTTCACTTCATTGTTGTTTATTTCTTCACTATATTGAGAGTAGTAGTAATAGTAGAGACTACAGAGAGTTGATACTTGATATTAGTAGTAGAGAGAGATATAGAGCATTGTGAATTAGTGAAGAAGAATGAAAGGAGTAAGTAGGTATTTATAGAGAAGGAAAATTTCACAAAAATACAAAAAAAAAATCCATAATAACAATAATAATAATACAACGGTCGGACTCGGTCGGGCTAACCGTTAGACCCGGTCGGGCCAACCGTTGGAAAAAAGCAGGTTGACCCAGACCCGGACCACACCGGTCCGGGTCGTGTCGGGTTTGAACGAGCTGCCGAGTTGCGGGTTTCGGGGGCCGGGTCGAACGGGTTGAAAACCAATTTATATTGACCTGGTCTGAATCGCAAGTATTGACCGGTTAGGCCCGGGCTCGGACCGAGTCATAGCAGTTCGGGTCGGAGGTCGGGCTGGTCCATGCGGGCTGCGGGCTGGCCCGACCTGTCTGCCACCCCTACCCTTTCCTCACTCATTAGGGCTCATTTTTTGCATATTATTTTTAATTATATTTTTTGACCCAATTTGTTAGAAACTAACATTTTATAAACTTATAACAATTAGGTTGTCACATATTTAATAATTCAATTCATGATGTCAAAATCAATATTTTAATTTTCTTATCTAATTAAATATTAAAATTTTAATTTGCAATTAATTTGAAATATAAAAATTGAAAAAGTAGTACTTAAGAAAATTTTAATTCTTTAATATTTCAATTCTTTTACGCGAGGTTTTTAAATTTTTATTATTAGAGAATTTTTATTTCTTCACAACAATTTTCTTAATAAAATAACAAATAATTATTTATAAAGAAGTACTTTTTTCATTCATACAGTAGTTTTACAATTTTTGTTGCCAAATGTGTATTACAATTTTTGTTGCCAAATGTGTATTTATAACAACGTATATTTTTTAATACAAAAACCTACTTCACATAATTTCATTAATTTTGACATTGTGAAGTTCGAAGTGACTCAGAAACCAAAAGTTAAGTTATTGCGACGTTGAGTAAGTTCGTCAAAATTATCAAGTTTCTCAAAATCACACCAAAATTTTTGTATAGCGTGTTCTTATTACAACGTAAACCTACTTCACATACTTTCGTAAATTTTGACAGTGCGAAGTTGGAAGTGAATCAGATTATCAAACTGCTACTGTCACGCCCCGCTTCCCGGAATACGGGAATACAGGCACGTAACTGAGGCCCAGCGAATGATATAAGTACACCAACTCATATCATCCATAAGCTGTACCAGTCTTAACTCAACAATATAAGAAAAATGAATCACAACCACGCAGAAAATATAATCACATAAACGATAATGAAATTCGATAACCAAATCTGAAATACAATAACTTACCAAATAGCTCGATAGGCTCCAGCTCCAATCGTAGAAGAACTGCTCACCAATGCCTTCTGAAAATTCTCTTTGTTCACCTGTTACTTGTTCATCTAAAAAGAAAGAATAATTTGTCCTTAGAGCAAGTCGTGGACATGCAAGTGGAGAAACAGTGAAACAATGGAAATAGAGGTATAGCAATGAATTCAAATGAACGATGAAGTCGATAGTATTGAACAGTGTAAAACAGATAACAGTATAATGTGCATTAAATACGATTTACCACAATAACGATAAACAATATCAGTAATGACAACAATAATGAGAACACTGTTCATTAAGATAACAATATGCAATGATAATGCGATGAGAGCCTTAGGTCTATTATTCATTCTTTTATCCTAGCTAATGCACGTACTACTGCATCCCATACTACAGGTTCCATGCATACAATCAATTTCGTTTAGACCAAGGTGGTAGATTCTATAGTTCATGTACTCGGGAACATTATTCATTAATGACCGATGATCGAATCAATTGAGATACTGAGTCAGTAATCTACAATTAACCGATGACCGATATGACCAATAGACCGATAGACCGATAGACCGATAATTAGGGAAACACGGGCCCCTCTTCCGAGTACAGTCACTATGTCATCAACTACCTTAATCAACCCTTAACCCCGGCTTGTTTTACTTTCTTTACTCAATTATCATACCATAATGCAATTAATAAGGGACGCTAGAGGAGGTGGCAAAACAACCCTAAGATTATGCAATATACTATATACAATTAAATGCACCAAATATAATCATTATAAACACAATTGTACATTATAAAATATAGAATCCCAATTCTGGACAGCAGTAGGTTGCTGTACCAAAATCAGCATTCCCGTTGCTACAGGGCAGCAAATGTGGATCCGTCAGGTGGTCTAGAAACTAGACTCCCGCCCGGTTCCAACGCATACTTAAAAGCTGCATTCCGACGACGGTAGCTAAGTGAAATTCGGTGTTCTTTATAGGTTTTAGTTCCTGGCTGGGTGTGGATGTTGTCTAATTTTAATTGTAAAGGCAGTAAATAAATATTATAAAAATCGGTAAAAATACTTTTTAACACCCTAAACATGTTATCCACAAACCTGGAATTTATCTTAGCTATATATGATTAATAATTCACTTAATTCATTAGCCTAAGTTGTTATGTACGTGAATCTGTAATTTCAGCGCAGCTGTGATAAAAGGTTCATAACCGGAGCTGTATAACTCCGAATTCGAAAGTTTTGGTGTCTATCGACATCTAGACAGATAGACCTACGTTTTACTTTCAGGGGGTTTCTGGTTTTAATGAAGTGTTCTAGGTCTAAACAGCGTGTTAAGGTTCAGATTAGCGTAATTTTTCAGAATAACCTATATGTTCATTTTAAGTAAAATGATAAAAATAAAATCTAATAATAATAATTTGGAGTTTAATTAATCTTAATCGCAGCGAATCAACCTTAGGTGAACATGGTATAATATAGGTGATGTCTAACATTTTTATAATCACAATCCAACAAATTAGCAATAACAATCACATTAACAATCAACTAATTTTTTACAATCTACTATAGCCATTTGTCCTTTAATTTCATGAAATGAAATGTGTCTACAATTCCTTATTTTTGTAATCAATAATTATAACTATATGATGTATGAACATTTCTATACTTTAGAGGCAAAAGATGGCACGATGTCGAGACTACCACTTGGATTCGCTCGTGTAAATCCGTGGCATCTCGACGATTGATACAATAACAATTTACGATTTTAAATAGGATCCACTTGCGGAATTTCAACAATATTTATCGAATATGATACAAAAAAAAGAAATACATTCGATAAGAGTGACTTGCCTTTTACTTTGTAGACGGTTCGAAATATTTAGAAATAACGGGATCAGTATCCCGGGGATCAATCCCAAGAGTGCGTGCGAAGACCACGCGAAGAAAACTAGCAAATAGCACAATTCTCCCACACCCGATCCAGGCAAAACAGCGAATACAAACTCAGATCCGGGTGCACAGAACACGAAACACCGGAAGCTACCAATAGATTTCCTTCTCCTCACACCGGATCAGAGCCCAAAACAGCGAGCAGCAACTTGGATCTGCTACGCGCCGAACAGCGAACAGCAAGAGTCGTCCAATCAGATCGCAGCGCCACACCGGATCGCGCCGAACAGGGGACAGCAACGTTGGATCTGCTGCGGACGAACAGCGGACAGCGAATTCGACCAACCGGCGTTCGTCTTCCACCTTCGATCGCGAGAGAGAGGGAACGAGGGCGGAGGCGCGTCGACTGCTCGGGGATCACGACGGCGACGTGCGGTAGCGGAGCGGCGTCGCGACCACGGTCGGGAAGCGACGGCGGCGACGGCGAGCGACTCCGGCGAGAGGGAATCTCTGTTTTTCGCGTTCGAAACAGAGGTCGACGGGGGAGGAGTGATCTGGGGACTTCGACGAAGCTTGGGCGGCGATGACGACGGCGGTAGGATCTGTGGTGGATGTAGGGGTGAGCGGAGAGGGTTCGGTTGACGGAGACGGCGGTTTCGGAGTTTGGGTAATGGTGGAGTGGGGAGTTAGTGGCTATGGCGGTGGTGCTTCGGTGGGGACGGTGATGGCGAGACGAGGTGACGGTGGTTGAGGTGGAGAAGACGAGGTGACGGTGGTTGTGGGTTTGATGGGTTCGACAGGATGAGCGGGAGGAAGAGGGAGATGAGTTTGGGTTTTTGATTCGTTTGTTTTGTTTGATTGGTTTGTTTCGTTTTTTATTTGCTGTGGTTTGATTTAACAGAGAAGAGGGAGAGAGAGAGAGTACGGGAGAGAGATTTTAGGGGAGGAGAGATTAGAGGGCTAATTATTAGAGATTTATTTAGCTAATAATTAGAAGTTACTGATTTGGAGAGTGATTAGGGGGGATTGACATGATTAGTCTGTTAGGGAGAGATTGAGGGTAGTATGGGTTAGTGGGTTTGGGTATTGACGGGTAGATGACCCAATAAGAGAGTGTGTATGGTTACAAACCAATTTATATAATTAAAATCCAATAGGGGCAAATGGGTAATGGGTAAAATCCAGTGGGGAAAATAGGGTTTATAAACAAGATGTAATTTATATTAAAATGTAGAAGTTATTTGAAATGAGTACAAATGTGATTGATACATAGAACTAGGTTTTTAATAATTAATCAAGTAGCAATAATAATAATAATCATAATAAAAATGTTCATGAAAATTCACAGTAATAATAATAATCATATTTTCCTTAATAATCAAGGCAATAATGATAATAATAATAATTGTAATATAATATAAGAATCATGGGAACTAGTTACAAATAAAATAATTTGTTAAAAGTAGATTTTAGCAAAAGATCAATAATACATTTTAACAGTGAATTTGAAAACGGAAAATAAAATAAGATAAATAAATATTAATTGATAACAAATTTTAAATACAGGAAAATACACAGAAAATACGTATTTGGGGAAACAGGGGTTACAGCTACAATCGGGACATGGCCTAAAGTTCGTCAATATTTTCAAGTTTCAAAACCGCACTAAAATTTTTGTACACTGGGTAATTATGAATACAAAAAACCTACTTCACATAATTTCCTAAATTTTTAACAGTGCGAAGTTCGAAGTGATTCAGAACAAAAAATAGAAGTAATCCGGACGTAGGCAAAATTTTGTCAAAATTTTCAAGTTTCAAAATCTCACCAAAATTTGTTACAACGTGTAATTATAACAAAAAAAACCTACTTCATATTCTTTCGTAAATTTTGACCGTGCAAAGTTCAATGTGATTCTGAGTCCAAAACGGCTGCAATCCGGATGTGGGCTAAAGTTCATCAAAAATTTCAAGTTTCAAAACCAAACAAAAATTTATGTACTATGTGTATGGATGAATACAAAAACCTACTTCACATACTTTTATAAATTTTGACCGTCCGTAGTTTGAAGTGCTTCAGAGCCCAAAATTGCTGAAATCTGGACGCGGGCTAAAGTTCGTTAAAATTTTTAACTTTCAAAATCCTACCAAATTTTGTGTATAATGTGTATTTATTACAACGAAAACCTACTTCACATACTTTCGTAAATTTTAACTATGTGAAGTACGAAGTGATTTAGAGCCCAAAACTGCTGGAATCCGGAAGTGGGATCAAAATTTGCAAGTCATAAAATAGCACCAAAATTTGTGTACAATGTGTATTTATAACAACGGACAACTACTTCACATACTTTCATAAATTTTGACCGTGCGAAGTTCGTAGTGATTTATATCCAATACTCCGACAATCGGTACGTTTGTCAAATCTTTGAAGTTTCATAACCGCACAAAACATTGTTTACAATGTGTATGTATTACTAAGGAAACCTATTTCACATTCTTTCGTAAAAAAATTCGGTGCAAAATTCGAAGTGATTCAGAGCTCAAAACTGCTGCAATCCGGACGTGGACTAAGTTCGCGTACAATGTGTATTTATAACAACGTGTATTTATGAATACAAGAACCTACTTCACATAAACCTACTTCACCTAATTTCATTAATTTTGATAGTGCGAAGTTTGAAGTGACAAGCCCAAATGTTAAGTTATCAGGACGTGGGGTAAGGTTCGTCAAAATAATCAAGTTTCAAAATCACACCAAACGTTTTGTACATTGTGTTCTTATTACAACGGAAACCTACTTCACATACGTTCGTAAATTTTGACAGTGCAAAGTTGGAAGTGAATCTGATTCCCAAACTGCTGCAATCGGGACATGGGCTAAAGTTCATAAAAATTTTCAAGTTTCAAAACCGCACAAAAATTTGTGTACAGTGGGTATTTATGAATACAAAAACCTACTTCACATACTTTCCTAAATTTTAACAGTGTGAAATTCGAAGTGATTCAGAGTCAAAAGCATTTAGCAATCTATATGTGGGCAAAATTTCTTCAAATTTTCCCAGTTTCAAAATCTCACCAAAATTTGTTACAACGTGTAATTATAACAACAGGAACCTACTTCAGATTCTTTCGTAAATTTTGACCGAGTGAAGTTTAATGTGATTTTAAGTCCAAAACGGCTGCAATTCGGATGTGGGCTAATGTTTATCAAAGTTTTCAAGTTTCAAAACCACACAAAATTTTCTGTACTACGTGTATTGAAGAATACAAAAACCTACTTCACATACTTTTGTAAATTTTGACTGTGCGTAGTTTGAAGTGCTTCAGAGCCCAAAATTGTTGAAATCTAGACGTTGGCTAAAGTTCGTCAAAATTTTCAACTTTCAAAATCCTACCAAAACTTGTGTATAATGTGTATTTATTACTACGGAAACCTACTGTAACACCCCCAAAATTTATTTATTTATTTTTTTCTCCAAATTCAATTCTTTCAATTTCTATATCACTTTGACCATAAACTAAGAAAGTTATATTTCAGGGAAAATTTTGGCAGTCTCCCCTGTAAATTTTGCTCCGAAACACAAAAAGCTTACGGAATTCTGCTCAAAATTCCGTAGCTCACAATCAACATAATATTTTCATGGGCTCCCCAGGCCAAAATGAGCAGATACACACAGACAATAAAATATAATGCTCTGGGGGCCAAACTCATAACGGATTATCAAATATCAATTAAAAATTATAAATTTCTTTGAAAAACAAGGTAAATTTTTAGAAAAATTCTTGTAAAACCTACCACAGAGCCCGGTACTCCACAACGAGGTGGGTACGGGTCACAAACATACCACACCACCTCACACTATACTCATCATCGTCATATACATGCTTATATACCCATAATACAATTTAAATCATAAATTTCACTATTCCTATAACTAAATAATACAAATTTTTAAAATAAAAAGTTATACTACCAATCCACGCCTCACCTCTGCACTGATGAGAACCTGCAACAGTGAGGGATCTAGGGTAGTCCTCAGACTCCCTTAACCCCCCAAACACTAAGGGGTTAGCCATTTCTGGTGTGAGTATAATTATTAATCTAATGACAAATTAAAATAGTATACAGAAAATAAATTAAACTTACGAATACCAAATTAAGATAGTGCAACCTGAATCCTGAACACAACAACATCGTCAACACAACGATATATCCAATACTTTATTAATTCTGCATTCAACTATTTAATTATCCATAACTTCCCACATTTCATAATATACTTCACATCAACCTTGTATATATATATATACATACTTATTCGACATCCATCCATTACTTTTTAATTTAACTACTCTAACCCAATATCCATTCTTCCACAAGTATCATCATAATAGCATTGTATGAATATAACTATATGATGTTGTTACTCTTCTCATTAATCACCATTTATATAAATACAACTCATAATACAACATATTCTCTTAATAACCATTTTCATAACCAATCCCATAATACGGGGATTTATTTTATTATGCCCTATCCAGTATTATTTCTTACAATTGCTTATATTCTCTTAACACCACATTCATTCAAGTCTCATACTTATTACATCAAAAACATGCTTTATTCCATCTCATTATACCACTTTAGAAATTCTCATTCTTATAAGTAATATATCTTATTATCATTTTCACTTAATCCCCAAACGCAATCTGGGGCCACAACATATCACATCCCATAGCCAATAGCTTGGGTAATATCACATCACATCTCAAGCCGATAGCTTGGTTATTAATTTACTTCAATCACTTATCATCTTCACTTCACTTTATTTCTCATTTCTATCAATCATTACAACTATTATATCCACTCACCCTGCGAATTATGCCAAGGCAGGTAGTTCCCACAATTTCCACACAAATTGCGGGCGGGTAGTTCCTTGACACAATTCCAAGGTACAACTCATATCAATCTGTATTTACTTTAATGATCACACATAATACAATTACTTCGTATTATTCATAATAACACATCTCTTTTATTATTTTCATCTTAAATTAATCACATGCTGTATTTATCATTTCTTTTCATACACTAACTCATAACACGTTCACTTTCACATTTACTTCATTCACAACAACTTTCTTTCCCACATACAGTTCACATTTCACTATCCACTTTCTTTTCCACACGCAATTCACATTTTACTATCCACTTTCTTTTCCACGCACAATTCACAATTTACTATCCACTTTCTTTTCCCACGCAATTCACATTTTACTATCCACTTTCTTTTCCACACGCAATTTACTATCCACTTTCTTTTCCCACGCAATTCACATTTTACTATCCACTTTCTTTTCCACACACAATTCACATTTTTATTCACACAAAGTTATTTTATTAGTTTGTCGACCAGTGAGCCACAGTATCCCAACATACTGAAAGCCGACAGCCCAGTAAACACGCTGTCCGATGCTCACACAGAGTCTTACTCGTCCGAGGCTACGTCTTCCTCCTAGCCGAACTAGCGAGGGAAAAACCACGCCCCAGGTAAACTGAGTACTTCCTCGCGACGTCTGTCATCGAGGAAAAAACCACGCCCCAGGTAAACTGGGTACTTCCTCCCAGCTGATAGCCAGGAGGGAAAAACCACGCCCCGGATAAACTGGGTACTTCCTCGCGACGTCTGTCATCGAGGGAAAATCCACGCCCCAGGTAAACTGGGTACTTCCTCCCAGCCGATATGTAACGCCCCGAATCCCAAATCACTGAATTCGAGATGTTCTTAAGGATCTTTTCGCTTTCTTTGAGTACAATTTTACAAGGAAATTCAAACTTTTCTTTTTACATCAGAGTTACAACATCTTACATTTAAATTTACACAGCGGAAGCAAAATATACAATATTTACATAAATGAACAACAACATAATGAGATCTTTATGCATCCATTCCTCTTTACATGTAATTTATCCTGCATACAAAACTGTGGGTACGTCAGTTTATTCAACCGACGATAATTATACATGGCCATCCTCTTTATGCCAGAAACAGTATAATGGATCTCATTTCTTAACAAATCACAACTTGTTCAATATAAACATGTAAAAACAAAAGGGAACTTTTAATGATGTCGTGTCGTAATTGTGCACTTAATCCTTAATGCACTTTATTTAATTAACATGACACTAATGCGCACTTGTTCGAATTCTATGCATCCCATACTACATAGGTTCGAGGGCAAGCCTCTTAATCGTTCTTCATTTTTGTAGGGTTCAATCCCCCGCCATGACTTACTCTACTTCTGTAATTCCAGTGAGTATCCTAGATGATTCTATGAGTACAAGCATGTATCCTGGCCCCTGGAGTAGAATTTCGCGCCATGTCTTGACTCGTCAAGCATGCATTCTGCGACAATTCAGTCTCCTCCCTGAACACAATCCTCTTGCAGTCACCAAAACATCCCACAAGCGTGACTAAAGTCCGATCATTACTGAGTTGTGCCCGCGTCATGTCTTGACTCATCAAGCATGCATTCTATGGCCCACACACCCGCACCGTACCCTAGCTCTCATACTCATGTTTTTCTCTCACCTTCATCACCTCCACACTATGTATTAAATTGATTAGAATCATGAACAAAAATCAAGCTCTAGAGTTAGCCTCTCCATCAACCGGACTTATCATTTCATTTCACATGACCAACCTTGGTCTATTTCTCAACATCATTTCATTTCACTGCCGGGGAGACTTAGCTACTCTTTCGTTCAATTTCAAATTCACAATATCCAATTGAGCATCATCAGCTCATAATTCATTTTAGAGTCTCACAGACTTTCTTATCATGATTTAACATTTCATATTTTCATTTAATTCTCAATTCTCTTCTACGATTCATTTCACATAATTCATACAGCCATAAACAGAGTCCATCGACTTAAATCATAAAGTTCACAATTACCAACAGTAAATAACATGAATTCAGATATATCCAAGTCCACTCTGTACAGTCGACTTGGAAGAACACCAGTCGACTCATACAGTCACATACAGGATCATCATAAATGCTCAGGATAGTCGACTGTTGTACACAACCAGTCACCTGTCCCGCAACTTTTCATGTTCACAGTGTCCACCACATGACAGTCGACTGTTCATCCATCAGTCGTCTGTCCTGAGATTTCCAACAGCACAACCCTGAGTTCAGCTCAGTCGACTTGCTACACGCATTCGGTCGACTGATCAGTTCCATAATTCAAAATAAACATTATTCTTTAACCGTTCTCACATGCATTTTCCTCACAGTATACACACATTCCATATTTTATAAACACCACATTCCTTATTTGTTCAGTAACGACGAAACATGAAAATTCAAGTTATTAATATGCTCTTTTATTTAGAAACGATACTTAAACATGCATTCACATTGTTCATAACTTCGTACGATGATGAAGATATAAATCTCAAGTCATTAAACTGGGTCTACATACTGGAATATCTTAATTTATGGAACTTCCAAATAGTCACAGTCAGATTGGAGTACCAATCGACTTGACACAACATCAGTCGACTGCTCCGACAATTCTAAGTTATTAATCATCACTAGCTCTTCTCATTCATTTACCTTCCCTCCATCATATGTGTCATAGGGAAAAATATCAATTTAGTCATCACACCATCAAGTCCATTCGCACACATGTTTATCAACACATCATAAAAAGTGTCTCGTACCAGTCGGCTGGCTCACATGGCAGTCGACTGTACCGACAGTCCCGTTCTCAATATTAATAGCATGTTCAAGCAATTTCTACTACATTCAATTCACTTTTTATAGCATGGTATCAATCATAATAATTATACACTACTAATCGGAATGGATATAACGGCGTATCTATCCCGGCGTTTATGCCCAAACGCCGCGATAGATCGTCATTATAATAATTTTTTTAATAGCGGGCCTCTATAACGGCGGTTCTATATTACGCCGTTATATATACAATATATAACGGCGGTGGTATAGACACCGCCGTTATAGATAGAGCGCATAATTAGCTAGCTCTTCGTTTAGCGCTAGCGAACGAAAACATAATTAGCGATTGTGTTTTCCCCCCAAAATCGTCGAGCGCATAATTAGATCCCGCTCCGCTCTTCGTTTCCCCCCAAAATCGAAAACCCTAATCAGTGAAGTTTTCCATCGCCGCTCTTCTCTTCCCGCTCCGCTCTTCGTTTCCCCCCAAAATCGAAAACCCTAATCAGTGAAGTTTTCCATCGCCGCTCTTCTCTTCCCGCTCCGCTCTTCGTTTCCCCCCAAAATCGAAAACCCAAATAAAAAATACTCCAGCGCCGCTCCACTCTCCGTCTCGAAAATCTCTCTCTCTCTCTCTCTCTCTCTCTGACCAGTCGACCTCTCCACATTCGGCGCATCTTCCCCTCTCCCCATTCGGCTTCGTCTCCCCACACGGTTGCAGTCGCCCTTCTCCATTCAAGAAGAAGCTCCGTGTGGATTCACTCTCTATTTGATTGGTACGTTTCACATCCTCTTAGTTCTGATGTCACTTTCAATTTTTCGGGATTAGGGTTCTGTTAACTTTGCTTAATTTGAAATGGTGGCCATCTGAGAAGTGTGATTATGCGACTTGTAGTTTGGGGACATTGTGGTTTTGGGGATGTGGGTTTTTGTTGGCATTGGTGATTGAATAATGGGTTGGTTTGTGATATGGGATTGATTGTCTTGATTTGGTTTGAAATTTTATGGAATTAATTTCTTTTTATTTTTATCTCTGTTGTTATGTGGACTGTATAAATTCTGATTTTACTTTTTTTTTTTTTTTTACAGGAGGTCCTTCAGCTTCTACCTCTCCAGGTATGAATACATTGAATAGATGTTTGTTATTCATTGATTTGCTTTCTTGGTCCATAGGCTCTTGATATAACTAGAGATCGAAGGGTGTAGTTCTCTGCATAATAGGTGGACCTAAAAAGCTAATGAATAAATGTGTTAGGCATTTCAAATATGGATATAGAATTGAGAACGAGATGCTTAAAATATAACTTTTGAATGATTAGTCTGCTGCATTCTAACCAGGACCAATTTCAATTTGTAATGACAATACCATTTGTTCCCCAGAGAGTAAGTAAGATGGGGTCAGGTTATCCCATTTTCCCCTCCTCTATTATTATGTACTTGTAAAAAAAATATGAAATACAAACTATCCTCTGCTCTTAAGCACTGCTATAGATCAATTTTCCAGTTTTGGTTTTAAACTGAAATTTTCAGGCCCTAAAGAGTGTAAGAAGTAATAATAATATAATTAAATAATCAAGTGAATATATTCAACAATTTACAAACATTATTTGTTAGATTTAAATGAAACTGCAACGATTAATCCCAATCATGCTCCTGCCTAGTCCATGATATTTCTTATAAATAATGTACAGCTAAAGAGATGATTAATCTCAGATCAAGACTGAAGGTAGTTTTTTTTTTCTTGAATGTATAACATGGAATTTTTTATTTTTATTTTTTTTAATAAAAAGATGACCCTAGTCATTATTACATTAATAATAGTTAACGAAATATAGTAGTACTCGAACATATCCATCGTTTCATTAATGTATAACATGGAATTTTGTCCACCTTATTATGCAAGATGCATGGACACAGTATACAAACACACTGACAAGTACACAATGTAATATGACAAACTGACACAAAATCTAAATATTTAGATCGAAATATGTAGTGTCATGCACGTATAACACAATTTCCAAACAGAGTCATCCTTCATAATGATTGGTATGCAAAAGTAGGATTGCGATAACATATACAGTTGGAGGTTTAGGAGGATCGATAATAGTGCAATAAACATTACATGAACAATAATGGTTTGTTGTTATTCCAATTTATGCCATTGTTACTTTCCACATCTGCACATGTTCCAAAATATGCATATGATCTATTCCTATAACCTGCATAGTTACTTTCCACATCTGCACATGTTTTTACTTTCTACAACCTGCATTTGGTTCATTATCCTTATACACATCCAGTAATTGAGTTGAGTAGTAGTTGAGTGTCGAGTTTATTAGCTCCTGTGAATGCTTAGTATGAGTCAAAGGGGAATCTTTTGATATATCCTACATATGTTTTTACCTTTTACAACTGCATATGATTTCATTTCAATAACCTGCATATAGTTAATTTACTACATTCTACATATATTACTCTTCATAATCAGTATAAAGGATTTTCTATATATCAGTCATTTATATACATACATATATTTCAATTTAATAAAGAGTTTCTTTGTATCTGCATAAGGGTTACACTCTATATTTCAGACATTGTGGTTTTGGGGATGTGGGTTTTTGTTGGCATTGGTGATTGAATAATGGGTTGGTTTGTGATATGGGATTGATTGTTTTGATTTGGTAGAAATTTGTTAGCCCATTTGCTATAATGTTGTTATTATTATTATTCTGTTGGCTTTGTAAGAGTAGTAAGTTCATAGTTGGTAATTTCTAAATTTGCAAATAAGCACAAGCTAGCCAAAAAGTGATTGTTTCTTTATTTTGTACAAGATTCACTGAAGTAAAAGATGATTAGATAGTGTTGGCAAGCTATCATCAACTATCAAGTACCAACAATTTTTTGTTAACAATATTAAGTCCTATGTCGACTGCAACTAGAAGTTTATTTGAGTTTAACATATTTGCTAGAAACTGATACTATAAATTTATCAAAGGTGCTCCAACATGTTTTTTAGTTCTTGCAAAATTTTCCATCAGTTTACATTTAAAACACTCATGGTTAGAAAATCTGGTGCAGAACTTCTTCTGCAGACATATATTCTCTTCAAGACATCTTGAGCGTGTCTTGGTTAGAAAATCTGGTAATTTGAGGACTGAGATGGTGGAACCACTTGCGTTTGAGTTAAAAATTTTCATATAACAGAACTTTGATAGGAAATCAGAGTTTTAAATAAGAAATCTTCAGTGTGCAGGTTGGGTTGTTTCTTTTAAAACTGACACTGACTAGGGACTTTATATAATTGGTTTTGGTTGAAACTTGACCTAGCTGAACTGAGTATGGTTATCCATTGTATTATTGATCTTGTATATATATATACACACACACACTGCTTCCATATACAATGAATTCTTGAGTGGTTACTGATGCACAACTACACTCATACACATATTAACATTGTATACCTGCTGCTTTGAAAGTTTTGTGAAGAATTGCTATTTTTAGGTCTGTATATGTTTTGAAGTGTTTTTATAACCCTTATATGTAATGGTAGAGATGGTTAAACACCCCAGGAAATTAAACTTTAAGTTTACAAGGTATATGTGTATATCAGTGGAAACATGCACAAAAATCAAAAACTTTAACTGGGTGTGAGTTGAGTAGGCTTAAACTTATTTTTGCCCATATATATATTGAGTCCTGGGGGTTTAATGATGCTTAATGAATGTCCTAATACAGCTCAACAAAAAGGGATTTTTTTTTCTATATACACTCATATGTCTTGTCTTCAGTGAAGGGGATATTTTTCTATATCATGTATATATATACCCAACTCAGTAAAAAGGAGTTCTCATCTACACCTTGTATATGGTCAATTCCCAGCAAGGTGTGTGTGTGTACACACACACACACACACACCTACTTCATAATCAGTACAAGGGATTTTTATATATCAGTTGCATATATACTTTAAATCAGTAAAGATGATCAATTTTGATATTCCTGCATATGCTAAATTCCTATTACCTGCATATGCATATGATCTATTCCTATAACCTGCATAGTTACTTTCCACATCTGCACATGTTTTTACTTTCTACAACCTGCATTTGGTTCATTATCCTTATACACATCCAGTAATTGAGTTGAGTAGTAGTTGAGTGTCGAGTTTATTAGCTCCTGTGAATGCTTAGTATGAGTCAAAGGGAAATCTTTTGATATATCCTACATATACACCTAGCTCATGATAGTATAGGGAATACCAAATGTCTATTTATACAAACCTCAATTCACTAAAAAATTTACTTCGAAGGCTGCATATGCTCAATTCAATGAGCTTATTTTCATAACCTGCATATTCATTCACTTCAGATCAGTTAAAAGGATTTCCATAGATGCATTATATATATATCAAACTACCTTGCTGAAAACCACATCCAGGAGGGTGGCTAATTATTTTCTGAAGGCCTGAGCATCTAATTATGTTGAATTACCTTAGCTATGCTGCCTCAACTGAACACTTATAATATCGGCTCTATATCATCCGTTCCACTCATAGTTCTCTGCCTGGAAGTTGATACACATGAGTGCTAGTTTTCAGACAATGGCTTGGTTATACTTCGACTAATTTGGATAGGGTAGGAGTTTCGGTTGGGTGAGTTAGTTGATAGGTTTCAGTTAGCATATAAAATTTACTTTCATATTTACAAGCGCAAAGCGTTGCACTCTTTTAAATTACTCTTAGCTCTTCTATTTTCATATTATGTTTAGTTGTAGTATTGTTGTCAACTGCTTGTCGACCAAAATTTTTATTTGTATACTCTCCATGTCTATTTTCACTTTCTAATACCAAGTATACTACTTCAAGTTGGTATCCATACTTCATAGGGGTAATTAGATTACATTCAGTCATTCAATGATCAGTTGGCTCAGGAAATCTAGAATTACGTGTGTGGTATCATTTATGTGATTGGTTGTATCTCAAGTCCATATATAATGCATAACCATTCTAGCATGTTCATGTCATGGGTCTTATAGAGATTAATAATCCATTTGTTTTTATTTGGCATATAATCATCATCTGCTGCGGATCATGTTTTCTCTTGATATTTAAATTTAAAAAGAAAAAAGCTGAAAGATAATCCTCAAAAAATCCTGAACTGTTTACATTTAGTCTCAACTAATAGAGTACAATAGGACTGATGGCTAAATTGCTCTTCCTTAAAAATTTTACTTACAATAAAAAAATCTGCACCGATGTTTGGGGATCAGTACCATCAGCCTTACGATCTTACTTTATTGCATAAAGAAATTACAGCACAGGTACAACATATCTTATGAAAGAACTGTTGCCGCCAGCTTACATTTGTTAGTCAAGGATTAAGTATCTAACATTTCCTTCTGCTTTTCAGAAATGCTATCAGTACCTGTATCTAACATTTTAGTTAGTTGATGGGTTTAATTCCTAAGTAAAATTCAATGCCTACGGTTACTATCATCATGTATATTAACTAAATTCAATGCCTACGGTTTGTAGAGATGTTTACTTATAAAAGGGCTCACATTTGTAGAATTGATAGCATATACTTATCAGCTGTGTCAATCTTAAGGAAAAATTGTACTTATAAAAAAACACTTAAATTGCAATTTTCATTTCTTCTATTAATATTTCACTCATTTAGTTCTTCGTCATGCCATGTATGTCACCATTACAATTATCATACTAAATACTCTTTTGTGACAGTATATTACCATTGCTGCCCACAGTTTTTTTTTTCCTTCATTGGTTTCCTGCATGTTCATACAACATGAGAGCTATGTAAATTTATGTTTTGTGGCACTAGAGTATTAGTAAGCCTCTTTTTTCTTTCCAATCTCTTGTGCATATATCTATATGTGTATATATGTATGGATCAAGTTAGTTAACACGTAGATACATGATTTATGTAATAACTCTAGATGTTACTGTTCATCCTTAATGCATACAGATATTGTCAGTTTTTTTTTCTTTTTCTTTCTATTTCTGGTATACAAGTTTGATGTTGATAAACCCTTTCCCAGATTAATTTTTCCAGAAATCTTCTTATGAAATAGGTAGAGTTTGTTGTATTATGTTTACTTGGGAGATGAAACTCAATTTACTGGAGGAGACAACGTGTGTTATCTTGTTATATTGCATTTCTGATATCAAAAACTCGTTCATAATTTTGAATTACACTGTTGTTAATAGCTATCTATTTCCACCATAATTATTGAATCGCTAGTTAATTGCTGTTTCAAGATTTTTAAGATATGGTTTGGAGAGCAGAATTTTTAGAATTTTTAAGATATATAATTTTTCTTATAACAACACTTTGAAATGCCTTTTATACTTCTATATATGTCTCATAGTAGTTCATATTGGTTATATAGTTATGACCCTGTGAAAATTGGACTGACATGGTTTCAATCACAGGTATTTGGTTCTTGTGCATCTACCTCCAGTCGCACATCCTATCCGGATGTGTTCAAGATGCAAGCCAAGATGCAGGAAGAGATTGACGGCTTGAAAGATATGATTGTTTCTTTAATCTCTCAGCAAAACCAGAACTCTAACAATCCAGTACATGGAACTGTAAGTATTCAGCAATATTTTATGATATTAGTATGAAATTTAACTATTGCATTTTACTTGTGTGGTGCCTAGTGTAGTGAATAATCTAATAAATGACACTATTGTGAATTATACAGGGCCAGCGAATTCCATCGACTTCTAGTCACGCACATACATCTGGGCAAAATATCAGTGGGAATCAAAGCAATGCCGAGCCGCTTCAGTAGACTTTGCCATTTTTGAGTTAAATTTGGACTTTAGTCTTTTTATGTTTTGTTGAAACTGAATTTATGCTTTGTCAAAGAAATTGATCTATAACAAGTATATTTTTAACTCTTTGTATGACCATTTTTAGACAAGTAAGTATTGTTTATTGTGGTCTATGATTATATAGTTGTTTATTATGCTGCTATTAGTGTTTTTAAGATTTGAACGTTCAAATTTGATATGACTACAGATATTTTGAATTTGTGTCATTTTTTAAATAGTGGGAAAAACCCGAAATCCCCTATCAATCAGTTTTGAGATAAATATGCCGGGAGGATCCACCAATCGTGGTGAATTATAATAAAAAAAAAGAACCAATCCCGGCGTTTAGGAACACCGGTATAGCATATCGAAATGATTTAGGAAATATACGCGCATGTGTCTATCACGGCATTTATGAAGCGCCGTAATAGATCTACGACTTGTAACGGCGTTTTAAACAAGCACCTTAATAGACCTACGGACTGTAACAGCGGACTTAAAAAGCGCCGTAATAGACCTACGAATTGTAACGACGCTTTTAAAAAATGCCGTCATAGGGCAACGAGTTGTAACGGCGGTTTAAAAATACGCCGTTACAAGCAATACGCATATAGCGGCGTTTTAAAGAAGCGCCGGCATAGGCCTATGACCTACAACGGCGCTTTTCTGGCCGCCGCTACAGGTCACAGGCCTATAGCGGCGCCTTTAAAGACGCGCCGTTGTAGACCTATGGTCTGTAGCGGCGGTCTAGAAAAGCGCCGCGATAGCTATGCGATCTGTCCTGACGGTCGATGCAACGGCGCTTCTCGCGGCGGAAATTATAACGCCGCTACCTTCTATGGCGGCGTTTTTAAATGCCGCCATAGACCCAAAAAAAGGCCGCTATAGACGTTATCACTAGTAGTGATAGTATCATTCCTACATTAGAAGTCCTGAGAAACACCCACCTTATATGAAGAAATAAACGAAATCCCGCAAAAAAACTCTTCAATACGGTACTGCACTCCTTGCTCCTTTGTTCCACACCGAGCTCCTCAGAAATGCTGCTTGTCTCCACAGAAAAGCTCCCACACAAACTCACGAATACTCTCACTTAATCTTAGAAAATCTTAGTGTAAAGGAGATAGGGAGATGGGAGGGGTATTTATACTAGGAGATAAATAGAATGGAGGGCTAAGATCTATTGGGAAGTTACAAGATCAAAGGTTGAGATGCAATAGGGAGTTGAGAAACTACCCACACTCACACAATCCAACCGCCCATGATCCCACTACCCTCAATCCGGCCAAGGAGTGTGCTCAATGCACGTGTATGAAAAATGCATGTGCATGCACAACTCACACTAATAAAATTTGTACAAAAATATAATAAGTTTCATATATAGAAAAAGTGTTACACAAAATAAGTTGTAGGAATAAATAAAAGGTTAAATTTATGGGCTTAAGTTCATTTGGGCCAAAATAAATATTTTAAAAGAGAAAATAAATGAATCAACATTGGGCTTTAAGAAAAATACTTTATAGGAAACAATATACTTTATTCATCATGTGGAGAAAATAATAGTCACATGCTACACAAGCATACCATATGAAAAATAAATAATCTTTATGTATTAAGGAAAATCGGGGTATTACACGATAGCCAGGAGGGAAAAACCATGCCCTAGATAAACTGGGTACTTCCTCGCGACAGCTGTCATTGAGGGAAACCGGGCCTCAAGCCGATAGCTTGGGCGATAAAATCCACGCACCCCAAACATAGTTTGGGTCCACTATTCCCAAGCCGGTCCTTGGGCGTTAAGAAATCTAGCCCAAACCCCCAGGATTGTTGTAGGTACTGGTCAACAAAACCATTTATTATTAGCATTAATCATTTCATCTTTTCAGCTTACTTTATCAACACACGCATTTCACTTATGAATTCAATAATTGCCACACCTTGACTTTACTCACAAAAATAATAACACATTTTATTAACACTTACCATCTCACCTTTTATCTTGCATTTGATGCACATCTGATGTCCACGATATTGATTATCATCTCGTTGTATCATATATATATATGCATACACCATGTCATTTAACATAGAAACCATCATGTTATTTAATTTACCATAACATCACCCATTATGAATACCATGCTATTCGCTACTTCATTAAATCCCATATAAACATACACCAAGTCATTTATCATATAAACCAACATGTCATATTATTGCCCATTAATTCATTTCAAACATAATTAAAATGTAAACATGTACCCAAGTATTAATTTCATCAATTATTGCATCACACATCATAATCATATATATATATATATTACAATAAACACCACACGTGCGGATTTCCCATCATAAGGGGCCAAAACCACTTATTTTCTCTAATTAAATGTTATATATCTAATTATAGCATACTAGCTCATATATCTTGTTTCATATAAGTAAAATCACTTATAAGGGCTTATATGCCCCAAAACATGCACAAACATGTACTATAATTACACAGGTCTTCAAAACATGATCACAATTACTAATTTCATCTAATTACATCTTATAACACCCATCCATAGCATGCTAGCCCGTACACAAAGCTTCGCATATACCAAATTACCTATGTCGGCCTATATACCCCAAAAACATGCACAAAATATGCACGGGGTAAAAATATGCATAAATGATTTGATATATTTAGTTTTTATACTTCAACACATCACAATAACCCATACTATAGATTTTATATACTTAAAATAGTCGATTTCATCACAGGTCTCAAAAACCCATTTTGGATCCTTAAAAATCCGTATTTTCAACGAAAATCCATTTTTTGGCATAACTCCCACAAAACATATCAAAAGGCCACGAAATTTGGCCACAATATAAAATATTCATAAACACAATGTACTCACCTGACGGCTCGAGCAAACGATGTCCCACGTTCATCCTGTAGCCAGTCGAAGTTCGACTTTTTCCTCCTAATTGAAAAATTATAGAACCGATTAGTTTAAAGCTCAAAACTCGACCCACGGACCTCCAAATTTGAATCCGTCTTCACCTACGTGTCACAAATGACATATGTAGGCGAGCTACATCAACGGATTTCAAATTCGAACCCCGATGCAAGAACTCACATATTGATCAGAGGCTTTCTAATAGGAAAATTTTCTATTTCCTAATTTCTTCAATCCCTTGGTCCTAATATCTCAAATTAGGGTTAACAACAATAATAGAACTCATCTATACCTCCGAATTCATCAAATTCTCACCTCTATATCGCGCGGGCATTTCACCGAACACCCGGCGTGCACTTTTCGCCTATAATCCATTTTACTCAATTTAATTGAGCTGGAAGCCTATAAAAATCATCCTAAATTTATATTAATACCTTCATAATACTCTACACCCTCGCATGCATTTTCTACAATTATTTGGATCGAATTTTCTACCCGATTCCATAAACCCTATAATCCGATTTTTATGCCAAATTCACTACTCCCCATTTTATTCTAATGGCTCACTACAATTTTTACCACCATACAGAGATAATTCTTATATATATATATATCTCTATTTTACAAACCCAAAACCCTAATTTACTAACAAATTGCAATTTCTCTAACCCACTAATTTCCCAAATTTTCTACATCCAACACCTCTAAATCTCTCTACCATAATAATCCTACTCGATAAAACTAACCACACTAAATTTTATACGAATAAATAAAATAGGGTATACCTTTTCGGAATCCTTTCGAAAATCCGATGCTACCACGTTGTAGAGAACCCTTCAATTAGTATACCCCTCAGTTTAATTTAAAAACAATGGAGAAATGGAAGAGATTTGGGAGGGGGAAAGAGCAACCGAATGGGTTCGGTCCCAGGTTGTGATCGGATCGGGAATGGGGAAACAAGAAAGAAGGGAGAAGGAGGAGAGGATTGGTGGGGGGGGGGGGGGGGGGGGGGGGTTGGGGTTGTTAAAAAAATATAATTAATAATAATATAAGTAATAAAGGTAAAGGTTATTTCAACATATAACCCCCAATCTCCAAAACTATTTCAAATAAATCCTCAACTCTACTTTTAACAATACAAAATATATTAAAACATCCCTCAATAATCCTCCAAAATCATAAATCAAAATAAACAATAATTTTCCATATAAAACTCAACTCATGCTTCAATATACCATTTACACCAGTCCAATAAATACTCATACCAATATCCATATTTAAAAATAAAATATATCAAAATAATTATTCACCACTCCAAATATATAAAACAAGCGTTTCCGATATTTTTAAAAATTCGAGGTGTTACACCTACTTCACATACTTTCGAAGATTTTGATATTGCGAATTTGGAAGTGAATCTGATTCCCAAACTGCTGCAGTCGGGACATGGGCTAAAGTTCGTCAAAATTTTCAAGTTTTAAAACTGCACCAAAATTTGTGTACAGTTGGTATATATGAATACAAAAACCTACTTCAGATATTTTCCTAAATTTTAACAGTGCGAATTTCGAAGTGATTTAGAGCCAAAAACTGTAGCAATCCAGACGTGGGCAAAAGTTCGTCAAAATTTTCAAGTTTCAAAATCTCACCAAAATTTGTTACGTGTAATTATAACAACGGAAACCTATTTCAGAATCTTTTGTAAATTTTGACTGAGCGAAGTTCAATGTGATGCTGAATCCAAAATGGCTGCAATCCAGATGTGGGTTGTTCATCAAAATTTTCATGTTTCAAAACCGCACAAATATTTTTGTACTACTTGTATTTATGAATACAAAAACCTAATTCACATTCTTTCGTAGATTTTGACCGTGCATAGTTCGAAGTGCTTCAGAGCCCAAAACTGCTGAAATCTAAACATGATCTAAAGTTCATCAAAATTTTGACGGCGTGAAATTCGAAATGATTCAGAGCCCAAAACTGCAGCAATCCGGACGTGGACTAAGTTCGTGTACAATGTGTATTTTTAACAATGTGTATTTATGTTTACAAAATCCTACTTCACAAAATTTTATTAAATTTAGCAGTGCAAAGTTCGAAGTGATTCCGAGCCCAAAAGTTAAGTTATCTGGACGTGGGGTAAGGTTCGTCAGAATTATCAAGATTCAAAATCAAACCAAAATTTTTGTACGGTGTGTTCTTATTACAACGGAAACCTACTTCACATACTTTCATAAATTTTGACATTGCGAAGTTGGAAGTGAGCCATATTCCCAAACAGCTGCAATCGGGACATGGGCTAAATTTCGTCAATATTTTCAAGTTTCAAAACCGCACTAAAATTTGTGTACAGTGGGTAATTATGAATACAAAACCTACTTCACATACTTTCCTAAATTTTAACAGTGCAAAGTTCGAAGTGGTTTAGAGCCAAAAACAACAGTAATCCGGACGTGGGCAAAATTTCGTCAAAATTTTCAAGTTTCAAAATCTCACCAAAATTTGTTACAACATGTAATTATAACGACAGAAATCTACTTTAGATTCTTTCGTATATTACAGAGCGAAGTTCAATGTGATGCTGAGTCCAAAATGGCTGCAATTCAGATGTGGGCAATTCATCAAAAATTTCAAGTTTCAAAACCGCAGTAAAAATTCTGTACTACGTGTATTTATGAATACAAAAAAGACTTGACATACTTTCATAAATTTTGACCATGCATAGTTCGATGTGCTTCAGAGGCCAAAACTGCTAAAATCTGGATGTGGGCTAAAGTTCATCAAAATTTTCTAATTTCAAAATCCTAACAAAATTTGTGTATAATGGGTATTTATTACAACGGATTCCTACTTCACATATTTTCTAAATTTTGACAGGGCGAAGTTCGAAGTGAATCAGATACCAGAACTACTGAAATAAAGACGTGGGCAAGAAAGTTCATCAAAATTTTCTAGTTTCAAAATCGTACCAAAATTTGTGTTCAATGTGATTTTATTACAATGGAAACCTACTTCACAAACTTTCGTAAATTTTGACCGTGCGAAGTTCGAAGTTATTATGAGTCCAAAACTGCTGCAATCCGGACGTGGACTAAATTTCGTCCAAATCTTCAATTTAAAATCACATCAATATTTGTTTACAATGGGTATTTATGAATACGGAAACCTACTTCACATACTTTCGTAAATTTTGACCGTGCGAAGTACGAAGTTATTTAGAGCCCAAAACTGTTGCAATCTGGACGTGGGCTAAAAATTCGTCAAAATTTGCAAGTTATAAAATAGCACCTAAATTTGTGTACAATATGTATTTATGACAACGGACAACTAATTCACATACTTTCGTAAATTTTAACCGTGCGAAGTTCGAAGTGATTTATATATCCAATACTCCGATAATTCGTACGTTTGTCAAATCTTTGAAGTTTCATAACCGCACCAAAATTTGTTTACAATGTGTATTTATGACTACGGAAACCTATTTCACAATCTTTCGTAAACTTTGACGATGTGATTCAGAGCCCAAAACTGTTGCAATCCGGACGTGGACTAAGTTGGAGTACAATGTGTATTTATAACAACATGTATTTATGAAGACGAAAACCTACTTCACATAATTTCGTTAATTTTGACAGTGTGAAGTTCGAAGTGACTCAGTGTCCAACAGTTAAGTTATCTGGACGTGGGGTAAGGTTCGTCAAAATAATCAAGTTTCAAAATCACACCTGGTCGTAGTACAACGCAAGCCTACTTCACATAATTTCGTAAATTTTGACAGTGCGAAGTTGGAAGTGAATTTGATTCCAAAATTGTTGTAATCGGGACGTGGACTAAAGTTCGTCTAAATTTTCAAGTTTCAAAACCGTTCCAAAATTTGTGTAACAATGTGTATTTATGAATACAAAACCCTACTTCACATACTTTCGTTAATTCTGACAGTGCGAAGTTCGAAGTGACTCAGAGCCCCCAATTTAAGTTGTCTAGACGTGGGGTAAGGTTCGTCAAAATTTTCAAGTTTCAAAATCGGACCAATATTTTTGTACAGTGTGTTCTAATTACAACGAAAACTTACTTCACATACTTTTGTTAATTTTGATAGTGCGATTTTGGAAGTGAATCTGATTCCAAAACTGCTGCAATCGGGACATGTGCTAAAGTTCGTCAAAATTTTCAAGTTTCAAAACCGCACCAAAATTTGCGTACAGTGGCTATTTATGAATACCAGGGCCAACCCTGAGTTCCCGAGGGCCCGAGACGAAAGTCCCAAATAATTATTTTTGGGGGCCCCTAATAACAATATAAATTTTTTACGCGCAAAATACATGTCTATATTTACAAGAGGAATACAAATTTAGGACCTCTAAAATTACAAAAAAATCAGGGGCATGAGACGGCCGCCTCACCGGCCTCGAGGTGTTGGTCAGCCCTGATGAATACAAAAGCTCTTATTTTACCCATATCACCAGCGTTGGCAAGGAAGAGAAACTGATCAAACAGAAAAAAAATAATAATAATAAAATAAAAAAAATAGCCATTTTAGCATGAGGTAAATTTGTTATACGAATTATAGATTATATAGCTTTATTATATGTTTTATGGGTATAAAAGGGCTTTTTGTTCAAACATGAATAAGAGTTGAAAAAGTCGAGGAACTTATTGAAAATTCAATATCAACTGAGAGGTTTAGACCATATTTATGCAAAAAAAGAAACTCAGACTTGAGTTGCATGTTGAGATTTCAAAACCCTAGCCTCACACCTACATGTCCTCAAATGACAATATTTTCCCAATCGTCAAGCCTCAGAGGCGGTGATATCGGAGAAGAAGATGAGAAGATGAGAAACGGGTTGTAAATTTGGGAAGGAATTAAGGTTTGGAGAAATTTGGGGGGGGGGGGGGGGGGGGAATGAAAGGGATAAGAATGGGGGAGAAAAGGGTGAGGATTAGGGATACATGATAGAAAAAAGTTAAAAAATGGGGGAAATATATAATTATATATAGGGGGAATGGTAATTTCGTCTATCAAATACACGTGCAATGCCTGTAAATAGCCAACTAACGAAGTGCAGACGTCGTCGGGGCAATTTAGTGAGAATAAAAAAACAAGCTTTGGAGGTTTACACAAAGCATAGTTAGGATAGTTATTTTAAAATTAGTGAAAGATTAAGGTAGTTTTTTTTTTTAAAAAAAAATAAATTTAGCTTAAGGTAATTTTTTAAAAAAGATTAAGATATTCACATCAAAAAAAAAAAGATTAAGATAGTTATTTTAGAATTTTTTTTTACATTGATGAACTCGTGATATAGAATTGTCTTTCGGTTGCCTTCCTCATGTTTTTTTTTTAATTAAAAGATGACTGCATCATCGCTTCATTAAAGAGAAATTAACGAAACAGAAATAAAGATACAATTCTTGCCCGCAGGCCCAAGGCATCAAAGATCTCTAATCTAGACATCCACAATAAGCATGATACAAAATACAAGATCACTCAAAGAGCATCAAAATACAAAAGCATCTACTGAACCCTGAGCTGTGTGATCTTCGTCAAAAGAGAGATAGATTCCGCCAACTGAGAGCTACTCCTCCTCCTCCTCGCCCATGCGCATCTTCTTCCTGGATTTGAGTAGCCCTGTCCATTCATAACAGTAGAAGTGAATTTTGTGAATCAGGAAAGATAGCCTATGATTAGTGTTATTGAAGCAAACATCGTTACGATCTAGCCATAGGTTCCACATAATTGAAGCAGCAACGAGATCCCACTCTATTCTATCTTCCTTTCTACTCCTGCTAGATCTAATTTCCCCCCTAACCTCATAGAAAGACCCTGGACATTGTAAGACCCCGAAGGCGAAACCTACCCTCTCCCAAACCCATTTAGCTCCATGGCAATGAAAAAAGATGTGATTCGTGTCTTCTTCGTGCTGAGGGCATCTATTACATATAGCGTTATCCAACACTCCCGGCTTCCTCAAATTCACCTTCGAAAGAATCGCATCCTTATCCACCAATCATAAAAAAAACTTTAACTTTGGAGGGAACGCTAGCACCCCAAATGATATCCGCTAACTCGTTTCTAATTCCTCCGTCATTCAGCCATTTGTATAATGAGGAGACCGTAAACTTACGACTCGCCTCCAATGACCACCCTCTCTCATCTTCCGATTGATCAGTGTAATTTCCTTCTGAGCGAATGAAGTTATTAACCAGTTGTAGTTGACAGATTGAATCTTGATCAATAGAGCCATTGACATCTAGTCTCAATGTGTTGTTCCTCCAAACGTCGTTCACAAGAGTGTCTTTGTTTAAAACAGCCTCTGCTGCAGAGGGAAACAGTCCCATCAGTGAGTTATTACCGCACCATTTGTCTTTCCAAAATCTTGTATTCTTGCCATTCTTTACCTTACAGAGGGTGTTGCTATGATAAACATCTCCCGTCCTGCACACTCCTTTCCAAAAAAAGGACTTCCTACTGTTAACTCCTTTCCCCCCAAATCTGAATTTCTTCCTTGTCCGATAATTAGTGAGGGACTTACACCACCAATTGTTTTTTCGGTTAGCCAACTTCCACCACCACTTACTGAGCAGAGCTCTGTTCATATCTCTAAGATCAATGATCCCCATACCTCCAAACTCTTTCCTTTTGCAAACCCTTCCCCAACTAACAAGGTGGATCCCCTTACCTCCTTCACTCGCTCCTTTCCAAAGAAATCTTCTTCTACATTTATCTATCTTGTGAATAACCCAAACTGGTAGTTCATAAATGGACATAAGATAGATCGGAATGCTGTTGATGACAGAATTCAGTAGGGTGATCCTGCCCCCCAGAGTTAACAATTTCCCTTTCCAGCCAGCTAACCTTTTTTCAATCCTATCTATAAGAGGTTGCCAATCCTCCCTAGTTAGTTTTCCAGGTCTGATCGGGATCTCTAGGTATACCAGCGGGAACACCCCCTTATTGCATCCAAGCATCTGCTGAATCACAGAGATTGAGGTTGAACAGTTGTCGCTCAGCTGAATGACACAACTCTTATTAAAATTGACCTTCAAACCAGACCAAGCCTCGAAGCACTTCAAAACCGTCCCCATAGCTATGATCTCCTCTTCCGATGCCGACCCAAACAGAAGCGTATCGTCAGCATACTGAAGGATTGAAATAGGCTCTGAACTCCCTTTGATTTTAATGCCGAAGTTAGCTCTGTCATCTTTGTCGTTGGCTATCATCTCTGCAAGTCCATCTGCTACAATTGCGAATAACAGCGACGACAGTGGGTCACCCTGTCTAAGACCCCTCTTGCATTTGATTTCCTTCCCTTGCGCTCCGTTAATGATGATGAACGATTTCCCTCCTCTAATGCACTGATAGATCCATTTCCTCCACCTTTCCCCAAATCCTTTAAGTAGCAGAGCCTCATCTACCGAATCCCATTCAACCGAGTCATAAGCCTTTTGAAAATCCACTTTAAAACGGAAGCCATCTGTCTTTTTCTTGCTTCCTCTGAAAACAATCTCATGAGCCGAGGCGACACTATCCATGATGTCTCTTCCTTTAATAAAACCGCTCTGTGATTCCCCAATGATATCCTTCAACTGTGGACCCAATCTGTTAGCCAACACTTTGGTAATGATCTTGAAGGAACCGTTGAGAAGACTGATGGGTTTTAGGTCTCCGACATCCTTAACCTCATGCTTCTTGGGGATCAGCACAATATTCGCATAATTTAGTCTTTCTAACTCCGCTTCCCCCTTGTAAAAATCTTGAACAATACGCATGAAGTCCTCTCTGACGATTTTCCATTATAGTAGTAGAGATAGGCACGTTTTTTGCGAGTAAAATAAATTATATTGTAATTAGGGATCCCAAAAAATAATTGTTTGGGTCTTTCGTCTTGGGCCCCGGAAACTTAGGGCCGGCAGCATATATACTTATCCTGTGACATATCAATCGGAAGTCAATATTTACTTATCCTGTGACATATCAATTATAAGTAAATCTTTACTAACAAAACCTGTAGAAGAAGATATATATATATATATATGTGCAACTTGTGAAAATTTCACAACTTTCCAATATAATGCTCATATGGCAAATTACGAGTCAGTATTGACGCTATTTAGGTCATTCGTCAAGTATACAGATACCTTCTAAAGGGACTATATACTGTATCTTTCCTTCTTGTTTGAAAACATAAGGAAAAAGACATAGAGAATGAAGTTTTGAAGGTACTGGCACTCAAACCTCCCTTGCACCAGATTTATAGTTATAATAAGGATTTATGTACCTCACAGAAGTTTCATGCTAATTAATAACCTGCTGAGATCGGTGCAATTAACCAATAGAAGATCTGCTACATTCATCCCAAAATCGTAGCTGTATCATCCCCTTTTCACCACGATCACATTACTCCCAAACACTTTTGCGCGGAACAACAGGGGGCGTACCAGTGCCGTTGAAGTTGAAGCTTCCGCCGGTGCTGTGGCCACTCCTCAGCACTTGAGACTCCTCAACATGTCCCCCATATTGCATCCCACCGGATGGTGGATAATAATACCTCCTCGAACTTGGGTGATCATGACCCGACAAAACACACCCGCAACCACACCCACAAATCTCATAACGATGCTGGGAGCAACCCATCCACCTTGTGCCACTCACTTTATGCTGCTGCTGCTGCTGCTGCTGGTGATGATGATGACGATGATGAAGGTGATTGTTAATGATTGCTCCTCTGGGTGATATGCCATTATTGTAATTCCCCCACTGGCTAAACGACGCGCCAAGGTTGGGAGTACTCTGGACTCGGTGCATTCCAGGAAAACTGGATCTTCCGGAATCCACAGTCGAAGTAGGGGAGGTGCATGCAGAGGCAGAAGAGAGGGTGAAGATTGAAGGTTTGCTTGGGCCAACAGGAATGCTCAAGCTCAAGTTTTTGCCTTTCTTCCAACTGCTAAACTTACTCCTACTACTGCAGTTGTTGATGGCATCCACATAGGTAGGTGAGGGGGAGTCAGGGGTGGTTGTAGTATTTGGGTAGAGGAAGATGCGGAAGCGAGGAGAAGAGGAAGAGGAAGACGAAGAGGCCGAGTGCATGCGAGGAGAAGAGAAAGGTGATCGGGGTAGGTTCTCATGTAGATCATACTCTTCGACCATGTAATAAAGGTCTTCATCAGAACGAACAGAGACAAGGGTGTCCAGGTCTTCAGGGAGTACCTGGTATTTAATTACAAGTTCCCCATTGTTGAACATGCTACTGATCTTCTCTGATAGAGCTGCAAACAGCAACGTACGGTTAAACATTGGTTTAATTTTACCAAAGTTAATCAAGATCCTTACATACATATTTATTAACCTTTGAAGGTGACAGAGCGAGGGACAGACACAACGCGGGTCTCCCCGCCAACGTACTTAAGTTGGCCATCTGAAGGGCGAGGAAGAATCTTGCCACCACAGCTGCAAAGGAACTTCAGGCGGTTTGTTGGTGACAAAGGGGTGGCCTCGTCTAAGGCCTCTTTATTAGACATTTTCTTCTCTGTACTTCTTTCCTAACTAACACGGGACCTTTAGCCTATTCCTGCTTCTTTTCTTCAGCTATTTCAAAACTTAAAAATATAGACAGAAAAATAAAATCCATTAGACAGATCGAGGAGAAGATGCGCGCATACTCTAGCTATTTCGATTATTATTATTATTAATTAGCAACCTGATATATGGTACTCATGTTTCACAGTTTCAGTACTCGATCTCATCCTGCAATTCACTTGTTCCTATTACTTTAATCAATCACACACGGGGTATCAACAGATCATGGAAATGTCACAAAAAAATTCAATAAAATGCTAAAAAGCTTCTCGAAAATATGCATAAAATGCCAAAATACCACACGAAGGTGGATGCTGTTAGCAACCTTCAAACCACATATGGAGAGACTTGCATATGAGTCCGGTGCTGGCAATCCAAATTCAACTGTTATCGTAAAAAAATAGTTTTAACTTGCTCTAAAAATATAGATTAATTTGGGAATTTCCATCCCGAATTGATACATTGATACAGTCGATCATCATAATATTTTGCAAGGTTTGTAGGGTTTCTTGCTCAGCAGTTAAGTTATAAATTAGGACTTGACCACCCCCGTTATAGAGTTTCTCCTTTATCATGTCCAAAATGGATTGGAAGCATGTTTTGGTAGTGTATGTTAGGGGTTGACAATACTGATTCCTAACTGAAGCAAGTTGCATGTTCTTGAATACGGGAATGTGAACACCTGACTTCCAAAAAAAAAAAAAACATGAAGGAAACTTTAAAAAGCTACGTGATGCTGAAATCACTTTATGGCGACGGCTAGCTTAGCATATGAAAATTTCGATACTAAAATTTCAAACTTTTATGAATGTCTTATTAGTAACACATTATTATGGAATAAACAAAATTGTTCTGTTTGTTATATAAATGGATGTCCAACAACGCTAACGATAATATAAAAAATAGGCTAAACATAAAAAAAGGACACAAAATTTTGAGCCAGTTTAAAAAAAGTACACTAAGATTTTTTGTTTAGAAAAAGGACACAAAGTTTCAAAAAAACTCCACTGGATTAGTTAGGGTTAGGGTTGTTAGGAATTGTGGCCTCAAATACACGTAGGCACGGGGTATTTGAGTTGGAGAAGAAGATGAGAAGACAAAGAAGCAAGGAAAGACAAGCAGCAAGTAGAAGAAGAGAAGTCCGGAGGGTTGCGGTCGACCGGCTAGGGGTGCGGTCGACCGACCCAGTCGATTAGGTTTTGTTCAAGTGCAGGCGTCCAACAGAGGATGAGATGGTCGACTGACACTAGGGGTGCGGTCGACCGGTCAGCCCTCGGGTCTGGATCTGCACGCTGCGGTCGACTGGCCTGGGGGGGCAGTCGACCGACATCGACTCTGATTGTTTCTTTTGGGCTTACGGGAGAAAACCCAATTTGCTATATTTGTGTTTATCTTTTAGGGTTTGTTTGGGGGCTATATATATAGCCGTAAACTCTAGGGTTTATCTGGTGCTGATCATTATTCAACTTCAAGAGAGATTGTGCCAAGTATTTCAAAGGTGAGAGAGACAGATTGAGAGTTGTAATCTTTCTTGTAATCTTTGTATTTCTTTGGGAATAAAAAGTATTGGTTATCTCTGCATATTGGTTGACTTCTTGTGAGATCTATATATGGTGGTGGCTTGTTCTTGGTTCATCTATTTCTTGGGAGTTTCTATTGCTTGTGGTGCACTTCCGCTATTAGCACTACGAGTTGGGAGTAGATTTTTCCGACAAGTGGTATCAGAGCAGTTGGTTCGAGATGGCCGATAACAAGATGAAGATCGAGAGATTCGATGGGAGTGACTTCGCGATGTGGAAGATTCAGATGATAGCGCATCTTCGTCAGAAAGATCTTGATGGTCCGTTGTTTGATGAGAAGCCAGTTGGTGCAGACAAGGATGCGAAGGTTTTGGCAGAGTGGAATCGTTTGGATCAGAAGGTGCTGGGACAGATTCAGTTGGGACTGAGTAGGAATGTATTATTTCATATCTCGAAGGTAAAGACCACAAAGGAGGCTATGGAGATTCTCACGGATATGTATGAGAAACCGTCGGCATCTAATCAAATTCTTCATCTGAAGAAATTGGTTGAAGTTGAAGGGAGGGGGTTCAGTAGCAGAGCATATGAATAATTACTATATGGTTTACAACCAGATAGAAGCTTCAGGTTTGAAGTTTTCAGAGAGGAGGCAGTCATTGTTACTTCTATCTACTTTATCCGACAGTTATGGTACGGTGGAACAGACTATTACAAGCACTATGACAGATTCGACGACTCTACAGAATGTGGTGAGTAACATTCTGAATGAGGAGGTGAGAAGGGTGAGAAACGGAGGATATCCATCATCATCTTCTAGAGATTCCGCCATGTGCGTTGAGAAGAGACGTAGGAGATCTAAGAGCAGTCGAAGAAGAAAGGATCGGAGTAGTTTATTTGAGAATGAGTCTGATGACAGCAATGGGGGACATGGACCCGAGTGCTGGTATTGTCACAAGAAGGGTCACATGATGCGCAGTTACAAGGCTTATATGAAGAAGAAGCAGGAGAAACAGAAGAGAGATACTCCAAAGGAAGCTCAAGTGGGGCTTGTTGAGAATCTATGCTTATCAGCTCGGAAGAAGTTGGGCACTCAAGACTGGTGTATTGATTCGGGAGCTTCTTTTCATTGCACTCAGAGGAGAGAGTTATTTGATGACTACGAGGAGGATTCTTTTGGAGATGTGATCGTGGGGAATGGTCACCGGTATCCTGTACGTGGGGTTGGTACTGTTCGTGTGAATACCATTAATGATCAAAGTGTTGTCTTGCGGGAGACAAGGCATGTTCCAGACTTGAAAGAAAATCTTATCTCGATTGGAAGGCTAGACAAAGAGGGGTTGTCTACTACAGTTGGTAGTGGGGAGTGGCGCATAGCTGTAGGTTCAAGGGTGATTGCAAAAGAGAAGCGTGAGGGAATGTTGTATTTGCTTAGAGACGTGAGAGACGTTTCTCCTGTAGTTGACTCTCAGCCGGAATTGAGTTGTAGGTTGTGTGGGGTGCAACCGAGTTCTTTCAATTATGGATGGGAGGTTACTAATTTAGTGAGAGCTGCTAGCCATGGAAGAGATCCTAGTGGGCAAGACGTTGCTACGGAGAGGGTACTTTGCGAATTGGTAGTTGAAGCTTCAAGTCTCTCTTGTGAGGTAGAGAGCACTGGTATCGATATGCGGGGTGATATCGATGAGGGTAACCGAAATGGGACTATAGGGGTTGAACAGTCTGCGGAGTTTATGGAGGTGTCGTCCACGAAAGTTTCTAGTGCAGAGGGTGCATTGAGAGGCTTCGAACCATGTCCAGTGTTGATGGAGATCTTATGAGGTGAGGATTCTCATAACACAGAATCCGACACGGGGGATTGTTTCTCCGGTATTCGTGCTCTATGCGATTGGTGGAGCACATCCTTCATGAGGCGATGAGGGGTGGTTGGTGCACTCCACGTGGTGGAGTGGCGGATGTGCTCTTCATGGGAGTGGAGAGTACTTGGGTCTTCCATGAAAGTGGGAGATGCCAGAGATAATGCGAGAAAAGATTGTAATAACTTTGAAGCGTGGTGTATTTGGTCCAAATGAGAGATTGTTAGGAATTGTGGCCTCAAATACACGTAGGCATGGGGTACTTGAAGTTGGAGAAGAAAAGGAGAAGACAAAGAAGCAATAGAAGACAAACAGTAAGTAGAAGAAGAGAAGTCTGGAGGGTTACGGTCGACCGGCTAGGGGTACGGTCGACCGACCCAGTCGACTAGGGGTTTTTCGAGTGCAGGCGTCCAACAGAGGAGGGGACGATCAACCGACACTAGGGGTGCGGTCGACCGGTCAGCCTTCGGGTCTGGATCTGCACGATGCGGTTGACCGGCCTGGGGGGCAGTCGACCGATATCGACGCTGATTGTTTCTTTTGGGCTTACGGGAGAAAGACCCAATTTTCTATATTTGTGTTTATCTTTTAGGGTTTGCTTGGGGGCTATATATATAGCCGTAAACTCTAGGGTTTATCTGGTGCTGATCATTATTCAACTTCAAGAGAGATTGTGCCGACTGTTTCAAAGGTGAGAGAGAGAGATTGAGAGTTGTAATCTTTCTTGTAATCTTTGTATTTCTTTGGAAATAAGAAGTATTGGTTATCTCTGCATATTGGTTGTGTTCTTGTGAGATCCATATATTGTGGTGGCTTGTTCTTGGTTCATCTATTTCTTGGGAGTTTTTATTGCTTGTGGTGCACTTCCGCTATTAGCACTACGAGTTGGGAGTAGATTTCTCCGACAAGGGTTAGGGTTAGGGTTAGTTCGGGGGGGTTTATTTAAACATCTGATTAGTTAAGTGATATTTTTTTGAACACAAATAAAAGATGAATGTGATTTTTTTAAACACAAATGAAAGATGAAAGTGATTTTTTTAACCCCTACCCTAACCAACTCAGTGGAGTTTTTTGAAACTTTGTGTCCTTTTTTAAAACAAAAAAACTTAGTGTACTTTTTTTAAACTGGTCCAAAACTCTGTGTTCTTTTTTTATATTTAACCTAAAAAAATACAAAACATGTGAATTCAATTCCTGACTTTTCTTTTAAAAATTGCAAATATTATTTAACTGAAATTAATTTGAGTGAAAAAAATGCAAAGTACATCCAACTATAAAAATTTGAAGTTGAAGTTCAAGGAACCAACAACCTTGGCTCCTAAGTTGGGGTGTATCTGAGTTTCAAGAGGCCCTAAACAAGTTCTCAAATGGAGCATTTTGCAAGTTGACAAAATAAAAATGACAATTATTTAAATGCAAACAAACTTGGAGGATTGAATGACAAAATAATTAAATGAAAACAAATTACATATATATGCTTCCAAAAAAAATTAATTGATAACGCACGCATTTTACATAAAATGTCTCGTGGCAAAAAGAAACTCGGACAAACTCTAAGGAAGAAGCGGCAGTGATTTTATTCTGGATTGTATGTTATCTGAGAGAATTAAAGGGGAATAGAACAAAAAAAAATTATGTTCAAAATATACAAGTAAACGCATGCTGAGTTTGTACATTAAGAGAAAATATTGAGCTGACATGATTGAAGTATATGTATAATGCTATTTTGAATGCTTTCATTGATACATTTTGGCTTTATCAAATGCCTCTTATATTTTTTTATTATTTTAAAGACAACCCTAATAATCCTTTCATCAACAGATACAAAATTTAGAAGAAAGGAAAAAAGAAAAAAAAAAAAAAAAAACAAAGCAAACTTGTATATGCACTTGAAGTTTACATTATAGCAAAGAGGCAAATATGATATATTAGATAACACGGTCAGAATGAAGTGATGATGAATATATGCATATGAGAATACTAGTTGGAATCTTTAAATGTAGAATAACCATATGCACTTGAAGATTTCGATAGAAATTTATCATAAACAAGTAAATATGATATACCATAGAATATTAAAAAAATATTATAGAGTGGCATGCATGGGCTAAGTGAAAAATAATATTAAATTCATAAAATGGTAAAATAGCATATATGGCTAAGTGAAAAATAATTAGTTTATAAAATAATTAATTAGCCCATGCAAGTTTTGAATCTGAGACCTTCCCGTTATTAGCAGGATGCTCTAACCAGATGAGTTAATAGGTCAATTATTGTTTCAAATTTTAGATAATACAGTATAATCGTATCTGAAAACAATTACTTCTTTTTAAAACATTGTAAATACTTAAAAAATATGGCGCCCAAAGTGATTGCTTGTACCGCTTGGACTCAGATCCGGCCCTGCTCCTAAGTTAAATGTTGAACATCATGTACTTTACACTGAATAAGTAATACTTATAATTGGAGATATGACTTCAGTTTGTTCTTATATTCTGCCATATTTATTTCGTATTAAAAAAAAATCTAAATTACCGAGTAACCAGTAACCCATATTTCATGAGCAGCTTCTTGTTACAAATCAAATAACAACTCTATTTTCTTAAGTGAAAAAATTATATAAACAACCATGACTACAAACATTTCATTGTTTTTCAACTTTCATTAGAACAAAGTTTAATATAGGCTAACTCATTAAAACTTATTTTTATAGTAACAAAAATGCATTTCACTCCCATTTTGTACTTATAGGCTTATAGCAAAACAAGGAAATAAATTATAAAAATTTAATTCACAAACGCTTATATTTGGTAGTCATGTAATGTTGGACATTTGGGGCCGCATTAAAAATGTAATTTTTCAAAATTTTCCTACGTTGTGTTGCATCTGAGTCAATGTGGCATGTGTTGGTAGGAGATTCTTAGTTGCAAACACCATAAAGAATAAGCATTCTCTACTGAGTTACAATAAATGCTAGGGTTTGGAGGGGGAGAAATGGGAGACATAGAGAGAGCTGGTTCGGGAGAAGGGAGAGAAGGAGATAGATAATGAATGAAATGACTGAATTACCCTTCATTATAAGTGAGAGAGCAGGAAAAATGAGAATATATCTCTACTACTATAATGGGAGAAAGCTTTTGTCCATAACCCAACCAGTGCAGCGCACGTGCAGGTAAATTTTTTTTTTGCTCTTTTCATTCCCCCCAATTTTCCCCCACGTGCACAGCACGTGTATAATACTAGTCTCTACTATTATAATGGGAGAAGGGCTTAGTGTCACCTGTCACTGGATGTCATTTTGTCAACACGTGCAGCGCACGTGTTGACAAAATGACTCACTTTGGTAAATATTTTCGAAAGCGGACCAGTTTGGTAAATATTTTCGAAAGTGGATCAGTTTGGCAATTATTTTCTTTTTATCCTTTTCAGCACGTGTTGGTTTTTTTTTTTTTTTTTTTTTTTTAATCCTTTTCATTCCCCTCCACGTGCAGCACACGTGTTGGTTTTTTTCCCCTTTTCATTCCCCTCCACATGCATCGCACGTGCATTATAGGTTTTTTTTTTTGGTCCTTTTCACTCCTCTCCACGTGCATGATACTATATATAAAAGGTAAAAGGGATATGAGCAACTTGCTCATTTAGTAAATGAGCAAGTGATTATGTGGCATTCATGTGATACATTAGACAACTAACCCTTTTAAAGATTTTCCAATCACATGCATGCCACATAATCAATTGCTTATTTACTAAATGAGCAAGTTGCTCATACCCCTTAAGTTGTAACTATATATATATATATATATATATATATATATATATATATATATATATATATATATATATATATATATATATAGTTTCAACTTAAGTTTTTAGAGCATCTGTAGTCGTTTGCTAAATATGCATAATATGCATATTTTGTCAAAAATAACGCTGCGGTCGTTGGCTAAATATGCATATTTTGCATATATCGTTACAGTAGACTGCTATATATGAGACTCGATATAAGAATTATGCATAATATGTAGGACAGAACTTGAAGTGTCGTCGCACAAAAAAAAAAATTATATTTTTATCGTCGGACGGCTCAAGTGCCGTCCCTCTCAAAAAATTGAATTTTCTAATTAATTTGTTTAAAAAAACAACTAGTATATATAGAGAGAGAGAATCTTTCCATTGCAAGAATATATATATTATCAAAGCAAGAACAAGAAAAAGTGAATTTGTTCATAGAAAATCTCAGTCATCAATTTTGACAACTCAATATTAATCATTCATTAAAACATTAATTACAGGGAAGTAAATACAGAAATATAAATTGATCTCATCCGCTCATCTATAGAATGTAGGGCACATAGTAACGAGGAAAAAGAGCCCTTCAAAACCCTCATGTTTCCCTGCGCTCTCTCGTTTAAACCTAATCAATAACCTGAACTCCAAATTCAAATCCCAAACATCAGGAACCATTTCCATTATTCATGCTATCATTCGCAACATTCAATTTTTATTAACCACGACAAATGACCCGCTTATAGATGATAACATTTATTAGATTAGCTATATGAAACAGAATAAATTAGCTGTATGAAACAGATGAAAGCATCGATGAAAGAGAATGGTATCATTGAACATGTAATGACATACAATAATGAAAACCAATTGGAAATACAACACATTTAAAAATAAATGCATTGGATTGAAAGAATTAGATTACAAACCTGAGAAAAATAATGAATTGGATGGAACTTAAATCTGCAAACAAACAAGACATTAAAAAAAAAAGATTAATATAATTACAAAGAAGATGAAAATTAAAGAAAAAAATCAATAAAAAATAAGGATAAAGCTAATTAATCTGTCTAATAATACCAATTGCATGATCACGAATTGGGAGATAGAATGTAGAGAGAATCGACGATTGGGTTGAAAGAGACAACGGTTAGGGTTCTAGAAAAGAAAGCAGAGTTTGGTTTGAAAAGAAAGAAAATAAATTTAATTACCTTTCCAGTTTTCTCTCTCTTTATTTAAAATTACTTTATTTTTTTATTTTTTTTATTTTTTTTGGACTAAATTTGGTTAAAGATTGTGAGGGCCACGGGTTTGGGGTGACTTCCGCTCCACCCGCTGTTGCTTCCGTTTTCCTCTTTTTGTTTTCTTCAACAGGGAAATAGGATACAACTGGTTGAGACTGAGTGCATATATCTACTAGTAATTTACACGTGCGAAGCATGTTTTAATAATTTCAAAAAATAAAGATAAAAATAAAAACTCGGACTTAGGAAGAATTTGAACCGGAAATCTTCTTTATATTAATTATGTACTTGTGGTTGCATATGTTGGTAGAATGACAAAATGAGAAATGACACTAAGGCCTTCTCCTATTATAATATTAGAGATTAGATATATATATATATATAAGGGATATGAGCAACTTGCTCATTTAGTTATATATATATAGTCCTCTTCCGTTGTGCACTAGGCCGCCGTGTGCACTCGACCTTCTCGCCTTCGTATTGATGATCTGAACTGTTCACATCGATCTACACATCTAAATTAGTCTAAATAAATCAAATCAAATCAATTGAAATTCATTTGCCCATCCATCATGTGACTATAAAAAACAACGATTTTCAGCCATACAATTTTGTAACACCTCAACACTTCAATGGATGAGCAAATAAATTTCAAATAATTTGATTTTACATATTTAGACTAATTTAGATGTATAGATCAATGTGAACGATTCGGATCGTCAATACGAAGGCGGGAAGGCCGAGTGCACACGGCGGCCTAGTGCACAACGGAATGAGACTCTCTCTCTCTCTCTCTCTCCTTATATATATATATATATATATATATATATATATATATATATATATATATATATATATATAGGGTGTTGTTCGGTTGCAAACGGGCCGGAACGGGTCGGTTCGCACGGACCCGTGCGAACTTCGATCTGGACCGTTGGATCTTCGATCCAACGGTTCAGATTTTTTTTAATAAAATCTTGCCTTAACCCGTCGTTGGCAAGAACGGGTTAAGGCAAAATTTAATAAAAAAAGTTGGCCTTAACCCGTTCTTGGGAATAACGGGTTAAGGCTATATTTTTCATTTTCGTCGACATACAGTTCGTCTTCTTTCTTCCGCTCTCTTTTTCTTTCTTCGACGAAAATAAACCCAAACGACGGAAAAAAGAAAAAAACCCTAGTTCCGACGCTCGAAACCCTCGATCTCCCTCTTCTCTCCCAACTCCGAAGATCGGAACCCTCGATCTCCGACGATCCAAACCCTAGATTCTCTTCCCCTCTTCGGTACGAAATCGGAACCCTAGTTCTCTTCCAAAACCCATTGCTTGGCTCGATTTCGACCTACTCCGTAAGGTATACACTATTTCTTTACCCCAATAATCTACATTTGTATTTTTTTTTGAATTTGTGTGTAGTAATTTATTTAGAAATTGAGAAAAAATTTAAATGCGTTAGTAGATTTTGGATTTAGATTCGGGTTGACCTTAAGTATATTCAATTGCCGAATTACGTTGCTTGCATTAGTAACTAGTAGAATTAGAATTGTATATACGAAATTAGTTATAAACTTTTCAGTGCGGTTATGGTTGAAAACCCTGCGAACGACCGTAAAAAAATATGAAACTTTCCCAGTAGGTTCGTCTCACGTAGTACAAGCCAAACCCACTTGTAGAAGCGAGTTTCGACCCACGGTTCGAGAGTTACGGCCGCGTATTGCTTACGGTTGGAAAAAACCAAGTATAGCGGTGCACGGCCGTATATCGCAAACCGTGACTCGAAACTCGCTTCCACAAGTTCGGGTGGCTTGCCCTACGTGAACCTGACCAACTCTAAAAGTTTTAAAATTTTCGGATGCCGTTTGTGCGGTTTTCTCAACTTCCTCGCATTATAAGTTTCAGACTTAGAATTCTTTAAGTGCGGGTAGATTAGAAAACCCTCCAAACGGCCTCCCAAAAATACGAAACTTTGCGATTTGGTTGGTGACACGTACGAGAAGTGACCCGAAGTTGTAGAAGTGAATTTCGACTCACGGTTCGAGAGATACGGCCGCGTATCGGTTTTGGTTGGAAAAAAACAACTAAAGCCGGTACACGGCCGTATCTCCCGAACCGTGAGTCGAAACTCGCTTCTACAAGTTTGGGTGGCTTGTCCTACGTGAATCCGACCTAGTCGGAAAGATTTATAATTTTCGGGTACCGTTTGCGTGGTTTTCTCAACTTTCTCGCACTACAAGTTTTAGACTTAGAATTTTCTAAGTGCGGGTAGATTAGAAAACCCTTCAAACGGCCTCCAAAAAATACGAAACTTTGCGAATTGGTTGGTGTCACCTAAGGGAACCCAAACGAACTTGTAGAAGTGAGTTTCGACTCACGGTTCGAGAGATACGGTCGCGTATCGCTTTCGGTTGAAAAAAACTATTATAAAGCGGTATACGGTCGTATCTCGCAAACCGTGAGTCGAAACTCGCTTCTACAAGTTCGGGTTGCTTGCCCTACGTGAACCCGACCAACTCTGAAAGTTTTAAAATTTTCGGATGCCGTTTGTGCGGTTTTCTCAACTTCCTCGCATTACAAGTTTAAGCCTTAGAATTTTCTTAGTGCGGGTAGCTTAGAAAACCCTTCAAACGGCCTACAAAAAATACGAAACTTTGCGATTTGGTTGGTGTCACCTACGAGAAGTGAACCGAAGTTGTAATAGTGAATTTCGACTCACGGTCCGAGAGATACGGCCGCGTATCGGTTTTGGTTGGAAAAAAACAACTAAAGCCGGTACACGGCCGTATCTCCCGAGCCGTGAGTCGAAACTCGCTTCTACAAGTTCGGGTGGCTTGCCCTACGTGAATCCGACCTAGTCGAAAAGTTTCTTAATTTTCGGGTGTCGTTTGCGCGGTTTTCTCAACTTCCCCGCACTACAAGTTTTAAACTTAGAAATTTCTAAGTGCGGGTAGATTAGAAAACTCTTCAAACGCCCTCCAAAAAATACGAAACTTTGCCGGTAGGTTGGTGTCCCCTATGAGAAGCCCCCCAAACTTGTAGAAGTGGTTTTCGACTCCCGATTCGAGAGATACGGCCGCGTATCGCTTTCGGTTGAAAAAAACTATTATAAAGCGGTATACGGTCGTATCTTGCAAACCGTGGGTCGAAACTCCCTTCTACAAGTTCGGGTGGCTTGCCCTACGTGAATTCCACCTAGATGGAAATTTTTATAATTTTCGGATGCCGTTTGTGCGGTTTTGCTCTATTTCCTCGTATTTTAAGTTTTAGAATTAGGATTTTCTAAGTGCGGGCCGTTTATAAAACACTTCAAACCACCTCCAATTAGTACGAAACTTTTCTCCTTTTCAAGTTGTGGTGGCTTGCGCACTTATAAAAACACCAAATACAGCGGTTTAGTACCCCTAACTATTCTCCTCTTCACCGTTTCTTAGGTATGGACAGTTTCGAAGGAAGTTCTGTTGCCGGGGATAAATTTGTTCGTGCACAACCACTTGGCGAGTATCTTTCTCATGTTGACGAGCACCTAAAACCGAAGATTGGTATGACATTTCCCACCCTTGTTGATGCGGAAAAATTTTATTCATCATATTGCAAATGTGCGGGATTCGCTATGCGTAAGGGTGGAAATAAATATAAGGGAAACGATGTAGTGGATAAATTATACGTCTGTAATAAAGCCGGGGAGTCACCGAATAGCTATAATGAAACCAGACGAGGTACAACTTCTAGAACGGGTTGCAAAGCTTTTGTCCGTGTGAAAATAAACCCACATAGTACTTCACAAAGTAATACGTGGATTATTTATTCGTTAAATGAAGCACACAATCATGAATTTACTTCACCCGGTAGACGTCACTTGCTACCTCGAAACCGTGAATTGACTAAGACAGTTAAAAATGTAATTGGTCAACTTACCGAAGCTAATGTCCCTGTATGCAAACAAATGCTATTCTTTGAAGGTGCAAGTGGCGGTAATGAGAAAATTGGATTCACCGAAACCGATGTAAGAAATCTCGGGAGAGACGAGATGGAAGGTTTAAAAGGTCACGACGGACAAATGCTACTTGAGTTTTTTGAATCGAAAAAGGTGACCTATCCCTTATTCTATTTTGATTACCAATGTGACCCCGAAGGGCGATTGACACATTGTGTGTGGGTGGACGGTATCGCCAGAAATAATTACAAAGTATTTGCGGATGTTCTCTGCTTTGACGCTACCTACAACACAAACCGATACGGGATGTTGTTCGTACCATTTGTTGGATTCAACCATCATTGGCAATCAATATTCCTAGGTTGTGGGTTCATCCCCAATGAGACGGCATCCTCATTTGAGTGGTTCTTTGAAAAGTGGCGTGCTGCAATGACATGTGATCCGATCAACATCGTGACAGATGAGGATCGCGGGATAACTTCTGCAATTTCCAAAGTTTTCCCAATCACGTCACATAGATATTGCATTTGGCATATTTTGGATAAGCTACCGCATGAAGTTCGAATGTCGAATAACGTTGATGAGTTCAGGGATGCTTTGAAGACTATTATTTATACGGCGGAATTTAAAACAGAATTCGAACAGAAGTGAAAAAATTTGATCTGTCAGTACAAATTAGAAAATAACAAATGGTTGAAGGAAAAATTTGAGATCCGTGAAAAATGGCCCCTGTGTACGCAAGAGACTCATTTTGGGGGGGCATGTTGAGTACCCAACGTAGCGAATCGCTACATTCATCCTTGAAGCACCATACTCATAAAAAGTACTCACTACATGAATTTGCTATCATCTTTGACCGACTCTTAGTAAAACAAAGACACGATGAACTTAAAGAAACACATCGTAATCGCGAGGAGCGGCCAAAATTGAAGACCGAGTGGGCATTGGAGTCACAAATGGCATGGACATACACTTTGAAGATTTTCTACAAATTTCAACAAGAAGTGGTCAAAAGCTTATTACTTAATGTGAGTTTAATTGCGAGTATGGATACACCGGATAGTGCAGCTTATTCTGTAACAGTTTGTGGAAATTCAGAACCAGGGAGGGTGATTTCTTATTGTAAAATCACTAAAATTGCTAAATGCCCTTGTTCCATGTACTACTTCGTAGGCATTCCCTGCAAACATCTACTTGTAGTTATTCGGTTCACAGATCACACCGCACTACCTGAACAATATATTTGTAGGCGATGGACCAGGGATCAAATGAGGAGAAGCAGTATACCGGTGGGCAATAATATGGGCGACAACTTTGCTTCGCGTTATTGTGAACTTAGTATGCACTCAAGACATATGGTCGATCTTGGTTGTTCTTCAGAGCGAGGATACAAGTACATGCTCGACCACATGCTGAAGGGAATTGAAGGCTTTGCTAAGATTGATCCAGTGAACAGCACACCACACGAAGGTAGCGAACAACCTGAGAGTGGTGGACAGGCACATACACATACACATGTAGGTGACCCTGTACAGTGCACCACAAAGGGTAGGCCTAAAGGGAAACGGTTGAAGTCGGTAAGAGAATGTCAAAAAACGAAGAGGCCAAGACTTTGCAGGACATGTCTTCGTGTCGTAGGTCACGATTCACGGAATTGCCCAAAAAATTTAGCAAGGTATTATATCAGAGATTTTGTATTTGTTAATTGAACTCCAACTTCGTTATTTTTGGTCAGTACTAACTCATTCTTCCTTCTTTGTTATTTAGTGGATCGGTGGGCAATGAAGAAGCTCCAAACGGGGTAGAGAGTGATGATGACGAAGGCGAAGGTTCGTGCTAAGGGGGCTTTAAGAAATTTATGAATATGTATGTCATGTCAAAATTTCAAAATAATCACCGAATAATTGCCAAATTTTATATTGATTCGTGCCGATTTTTATGAATTTCGACTGGATTGTTAACCTTTTTTTTTATTTTTTCCCCTGGTATAGGTCCGGAATGAAACAAGTATAACGCGCCCAAATGGAAAGACGCAATGCGTTGAAAAGTTGTGTTATTTTTAGTTTGTATATATGTGTGGATAATTGCCGTGTGCTTGTTTGGTACAAGTAAATTAATGATGTTTTTAATTATAATGTAATTTCTGTACGTCAGTTTATTTTGTGTATTTGTGAACAAAGTTATATTACTATGCATTTTCACCAGGCAATTTGGTTGTGAATGCTTATTGCAGTCGGAAAATGTAAAATTGGTAGATGTATACAATTTGGGGAACTCGTTCTGTTTGGGAATTTTGTGTTAAGGAAAATTGTCTGCCTGCTAATGTGAACAGTTTTTTATTTGTGTTGGTGATTGTGTATTGCGTGCATAACCAATACTGCACCTGTAAGTTCGGCCAATATCTCTTTTCTTAACCCGTTCTTGACGATAACAGTTTAATACAATCTAACCCGTTATCAGAAATAACGGGTTACGGAGATAGATATTGGCAGTACTTTGGTTCAATACTTCACATACGGTGGTTTTAGTTCGGCCAATATCTCTCTACTTAAGCCGTTCTTGGCGGTAACGGTTTAATACAATCTAATCCGTTATCAGCCATAACGGGCTAAGGAGCTAGATATTGGCAGTCCTTTGGTTCAATACTACACATATAGGGATTTAGTTCGGCCAATATCTCTCTACTTAAGCCGTTCTTGGCGGTAACGGTTTTATACAATCTAACTCGTCATTAGCAATAACGGGCTAAGGAGACAGGTATTGGCAGTACTTCGGTTCAATACTTCACGATATAGGGGTGTTAGATCGGCCAATATCTCTCTACTGGTGTTTTTTTTTGGTTATACTGGTGTTTTTCATATAGGAAAGTGACCGTTTGACACATTTTAGAAGCAAGACTAAAACTGAGTGGTTCCAAACGAAATAAATACTGTGTAATTGGCATCCAGATGATTGGTAGTAAACTTGCATGGTTAGTGATGGTAACTATCTAGTTGATGTTATCCAATCTTAAATTTTAAATGTAGGTACACACAGTCAGAATTCAAGTGTTGTGTGAATGCATTACTATGTAATTTGCTTTCAAGCTGATGTTAGTAAACTGTCAATGTTAGTGATGATATTCAAGCTCAATTTTTAAATCGATATTCAATTCTCACTGTCATTGTTAGTCATAGCACCAAGGTTGGCCTTTATGCTTTACACAAAGTAAATTCACTTTTCTCCTTGCTACTCATATTAGTCCTGTGTGAATTCTGTTCGCTGTGCCATTTTGGAAATACTGACTCTGTTGCGGAATTTATCTATTGTTCTACCATCTAATATGATGGTTGGCACTTCTCTTATTGCTTGAATTATTCATAAAATTTATCTTTCATTATTCATAAAATTTATATACCATTACCTTCACTTAAATTTATATACCATTACCATTACCTTCACTTAAATACGTGTCGTACGCACGTCCCACGGGCAATCCTAGTCCTCACATACAATCCAGAAAACTCATTCTAACAATCTCTTAAAAGTTCACAATTTCACAATTCTACAAAATGTATCACCTACAAAATATTCAAGTTTCAAGTGTACCACCTACAAAATCTTCAAGCTTCAAGCCTTCACTGAACCTACAAAATCTTCAAGCTTCAAGTTACAAAATCTTCATCTTCACTGAAGCTACAAAATCTTCATCTTCACTGAAGCTACAAAATCTTCATCTTGAAGCTACAAAATCTACAAAATCTTCAAGCTTCAATCCAGAAAGCTTCAAGCTTCAAGTGTACCACCTACAAAATCTTCACTGAACCTACAAAATGTTCACAATTTCACAATCTCAAGTATTAGGAAAACATAATAGATTTTAAAAAATTTTGACAGAACCTCCCCTAAAATATTAGCCCTTTTACAGAAATTCCTTACGGAATTCTGCTAACAATTAAATATATGACATCACACGCAATAAATATAAACCCTCCCCAGGCTCAACCGAGCAACATCACACAGGCAACATATATATATGGCTCTGGGGGAAAAAATCAGAATATAATGCAAGATACAAAATAAAAACCAAAAGTTCTTTTGAAAATGTAATAATTTTTTTTAAAAACCTTCGAAAAACATTTAAAAAACCAAACACAGAACCCAATACTCCACAAAATTGTGGGTACGGATGTTAACAGAACTATATTATATCATTATTATATACAGTTACTTACATCATCTCCAAAAATGCTAAATATTACAATTTTTACCACCTCCACCATACTAAACACCAACCAACTGAATGGAAAAAAAAATTACATGGTTGTAGAGGAACACAATGGTCGAAGTCTTCAAAATAGAACACAATGGTTGAAGTAAACATTAAAATGAGAGAAACTTATTATTATATCAAGTGTTGTAGATTTTATTTTTAAAAAAAGAAGATACTTACATGGCCATATATAGTGATGTCATCCATTGCTGTTCTTTTATTGGAGCAATTGACCTGTATATAAAGGAGGGGAAACATATTAACTAACAAATTGAAGTTCTTTAATTGGAGCAATTGACGTTCTAATTATTTTAACAAACCAATCAAGAAAACGTATTAACTACTATTAATTACTATGATCTATCTTCTTTGATGATTAACTACAATGAGATATGGCGTAAAATTGTGTAGCTATTTCAGTTTCAGAAGTGTTATAGAGAAAGATGGAGCTATAGAGAAAGATGGGAAGAAGCGGTAAGACAGTAAAATTGTGTAGCTATTTCAGTTTCAGAAGTGAATCTGACAGTCAGGAGTTTTTCAAAGATCACTTTCTTTTAAGGAAAGTATGTAACTGCGAAGAATTCAAAGGACAGATTTGAAAATATAAATCCTTTTAGGGGAGTGTGTAAGAACCCTTTTAAGTATAATGGAAATAATATGCAAAAGAAGCACAGTGAGCATTGGATTGAATTTCGGGCACGGTAACATAGTTAACTGGAGTCTATCATAAGGCAATCTCAAATGAGACCAAAGAACTGCTTTGTTATTAATACCATCATACTATTTTCTTCGGAGTATCCATGTTACCTAGTTCATATCTAAAATTTAAATTTAGTTAATCAACCTTAAAGTAAAACTCTTCTATCTCAGAAACTGGATCTAAAAAACATTTGCAATTAACAATTCTCACCTTTTTGAAGAGAAAAAACTAAGGTGTGCAGACAGCTCCAAATGCACGGGCAACTTCTTGAGACTGAATGAGAAGGATAGTTAAGGTAAATAACTTCATTTTTCAACATGTATGACATTATGAATAGTTAAGTTTTAACGATAAGTTTGTGAATAGAAGAAATATTGAAGATAGGTTCTGAGCATATTAAAACTGTATGACATTATGAAAATGAAATGCGTAGTAATTTGATTAGGAATCTCATGCATAACTTATATCTTCTAATGAAAACTGAATCTCATGCAAACAGATGGCAAGTTTCAATTTTGAGATTACTTATTTAGACACATGTAAAGAAAGATTCTTAAAAATAAAAATTAAACAAAACATCCAAATAGAAAGAGAGATATGGTAGAAGTGACAATACTAAAAAACAAATGTAGTGAGATCAGGGTAAGCCGTATATTGACCTAGAAAACAAATACCTAAAATGCAAATCAAATGCCTTATCTTCTCCCTAGGTACTGAGTTGCATATCAATTTAGTGTTGGCTTATCTCTAAATTTTCCTTCATGAAAGTATAGGTTGAGCATAAAAAAGAAACATCCTAAAATCCAGTAACATCATCAACTTTTGCCATAATATCCTAAAAAAAATCCAGTAACATCCTAGACTTCAACTTTTGGTGTGCAATGTGTTCCCCATCAGTTATTTATAAAATATCTACAATCATAAATAGACAGCCCAATATATAACACAACACCGACATCTAACATTTGAAACCAGTGTAAGTTGTACTACTTTATTTTGTTGATTTTTCATTAATGAAGCGACGATGCTATCATCTTTTTTATCAAAAAAAAATAAAAAAAATTTGAAACCATGCCTCTTGCATATGCCATAATCTAGTACTTGAAACAGACATGTATAATCTAAGTCTGGTTTCTCATTAGACTACATCTGTGGTGTACCATAATTAAACTTCCTTACCCAAAGGAAAAAAAGAAAAAGGAATAAAATAACTTATTTTTCAAAGGATATTTGAAGGCTACTTTTGTCTAAGATCAATTTTTAAAGGCAGTATCTCCCAGGGATTAAATGTTTTTTTTGTTTCCCACTAATACCAAGGTGTATTACAGCTATATACTGACCAAGAACGCCAAAGTCCAGAACAATTTAAGTTAATCACTTAGTTGAAAGTGAAGATAATATCAGATCCACTAACCAATATAGCAAGGGAGCATTAATAAAATAACTTATCATCGGCAGCTTAATTTTGTAGGCGATTAGCTAAATAATGAGGAAGTATAGAGGAGATTTATTACTCACAGAGAGGGTGAGCAGCTGTATTCTGGGATTTTTACTTCCTAATCGCTTCTTCAATACCTTGAGAAGTAAATAAAAAAAGGTTAAAAAGGGCAAATCAAGCAGATATAGAATTATTTATCAGATAATAGTAATGTACATAGCATAAAAAGATGAAACGAAAGCAAACGATATCGAAAATGAAAATCATTCCAATATAGAATTCACTTGGGAAGCTAAAGTAATTAAATTATGAAGCAGTCGATGTTTGAAGCAACAAAACCAACATGTCGATCGTCTACTATCTGACAACATACTTGAGCATACAAATGAAAATGAAAATCCAATGTATAAATAATCCAGTGTATAAATAATCCTAAGGTTGAGCAAAATTGAGCATACAAATGAGCAAGAGGTGAAATCCAGTGTAACATCCTAAGGTTGAGCAACGTACATCCAGTGTAAAATCCAAAGGTTGAGCAAAATTGAGCATACAAAATTGAGCATACAAATGTAACATCCACTGTAAAATCCAGTGTAACATCCTAAGGTTGAGCAAAATTGAGCATACAAATGAAAATCCAGTGTATAAATAATCAAAACACCATCAAAATTAACTTCACCCAATCCACTGGAATTTCCTTCCGATACCCAATCAAGAATACAACTGGAGCTAAAAAAAACTTCACCCATCAAAAAAAGACTACATCTGTTGTGAGGTGAAATCGATGGAGAGATTTTGTATACCTGAGAGGTGAAATCAATGCTTGAGGCGACGGGTCTGTGCTTGAAGCGACGGGAAATCGATCGGCTTGTGATGGGTCTGTGCTTGGCTGTCGATGCTTGAGACGGGAAATCGATCGACTTGTGACTTTCGACGCAGAGACGGCGGCGGTGGGAAGCGACGATCGGGAGGAGGGCTGATCGGGAGGTGGGGGGCGCTGATCGGAAGGCAGGACGGAGGGAGAGAGTGAGAACGGCGATGGCGATGGGTCTGTGCTTGAAGCGACGGGAAATCGAGAGCGGTGAGAGCGGCGATGGCGATCGGCTTGTGATGGGTCTGTCGGGTGGAGGTGAGAGATCGGGAAGAGGGAGAGAGTGAGAGAGTAGGAGAAATAGAGAGAGAACGGGGAGATAGGGAGAGGGAGACAGTGAGAGAGAGAGAGTGGGCGGGAGAAAGACCTAGATAAGGAGTTTTTTTTGTTTTAATGGAAAAAAGAGAGAGTGTGTGTGTGTATTTGAATTTGGGGAGTTTGAAATTTGGGCGGGAAAATATGTTTTGTGAGAGTAGATCTGGTCCATTGATTTTGGGATAGATTGAATGTGAGCCACCGGATAACTTTCTTTGTGTTTTATTATATAGATAATATACAAATCTATTCATTCACAACAAGCCATTTGTAAAAGAAAATTTATTCATATAAAGGAACATTACAAACTGGCAATAACATATTGTTTGAAGAAACATAGAAAATTGTACATGATCCGCATGCTAGTTGACATTACAAAGTCATCCTTTGATACTATATTTTTAAATTGAAATTAATTTAGTATACAAGTACATGCTCGCTTTCTTCTCGAATTGGAAGTAAGGACTGCTGACTCTGCCTTTTTTTGAATGCATAAGTAGCCAGTTGTACCCCCTGCATACAATTTCGTTCACTACTATTACACAGAGGTAGAAATTCTCCGCTTCGTCGGATAGAGTAGTAGTGGGTGTAACCGTATATTCAAAGTACTTAACGACTTCTTGACACGCACTCCTCATATTCGTACTATTTGTTGCACGATTGTGAGGTGTGCATGCCAAGAAGTCAAAAAGTACCATGAATACACCGTGACACCCACAACTACTCCGTCCGACGAAAGCAGAGAATTTCTACACTCTGTGTAACAATAGAGGACGAATGTGTATGAAAGGCGGACAATTGCTACTTATGCAAACACATCTAAAAGCTAAAAAAATAGAAGACTAAGGAAAACACTGTGGGGGATAAAAAGGCAGCGCCAGCGGCCCTTCCCTCCCGCTTGAGAGAAACCTAGCATGCACTTGTACACTGTAACAAGTCTCTCTGCTCCTGCATCTCCATACACAAGAACTATTGTAGGCGACCATCCTTGAACTCAAGAGGCCTTGAATGCATAAATAGCCAGTTGCACACCCTGCATACAAGACCCGTTCTCTATTGTTACACAGAATGCAAAAATTCTCCGCTTCGTCGGATAGAGTAGTAGTGGGTGTAACCGTATATTCGAAGTACTTAACGACTTCTTGACACGCACTCCTCATATTCGTGATATTTGTGACACGATTGTGAGGTGTGCATGCCAAGAAGTCGAAAAGTACAATGAATACACCGTGACACCCACCACTACTCCGTCCGACGAAAGCAGAGAATTTTTGCATTCTGTGTAACAATAGAGAACGAACTTGTATGGAAGGCGGACAAGTGCTACTTATGCAAACACATCTAAAAGCTAAAAAAATAGAAGACTAAGAAAAACACTGTGGAAAAAAAATAGATAGAGCCAGCGGGCCTCCCAACCGCTTGAGAGAAACCGAGCATGCACTTGTACACTGAAACAAGTCATCTCTACTCTTGCATCTTCATACACAAAAACAATTGTAGGCGACCATCCTTGAACTCAAATTTCGTCTACAACTCAAACTTCTTCCTCCCTATTAGGAAGAAAAAAAGGTCTTCAAGAGAAGAAGAGAACATTGATTCCTCATCGTTTTGAAGAGAAGTAGAGAAAATTGAAGCCTCTCATTTGAGTTCTCTTGAAGAGAAGAAGAGAAGACTCGTTTGAAGCCTTGATGAGTATAACTCTCTCAGTTATAGGCAAGGAAAAAGAAAGAGGGGAGCATGATATGATAGCCCACTTGGGTTTCTCACTGCTCATCAATAGGTCATGGATGGATCAACACAAGGAGAAGGCAATATGGATCACTGCTCGTCAATAGGTAATGGATATGGGTCTCTCAGTTATAGACAAGGAATACTGAAACATGAAGAAGAAGAAGACATTTGTGATAAACTTTGTTAGTCAACAAAGACATGATACAATTCTCGAAAAAAGAGCAGCAAGGACAGCAATTGTCTGAAAATGTACAGTCAATGTGTGTAAATTACACCTGGTTAATCCGTTGTTCGTGACAACGGATTAATTACATTAAACCCGTTAATACCAATAACGGGTTAAGTGTACTTGATCCTGTTCCAGAACTTGGTCTGTACATGATGAACCACTGCCAATCTTTGTCAATTTAATCCGTTGTTACCTATAACGGGTTACGCTGCAAAAGATCGTTGTCACCAACGACGGGTTAAGCACACTTATATTGGCAGAAGTTTATGGCTACTTGCAGAGGTAGATGCCGAAATATACGTTAACTTAAACCGTTATATACGATAACGGGTTAAGTACTTGTAACCCGTTATCGTCAATAACGGGTTAAGTGAATATAAATTGGTAGTTCTCATAATTATTAACTCGCATGTAAAATAGACATTCATAACGGGTTAAGTGTACCTAAATTGATAGTACTCATATTCGTATTCATTAAATACGTTAATATTTGTATCTGAGAGATGATAGGTAATAAGTTTCCAGTAAAGAGTTTATAGATATTTAAGTTGTATCATTAATCACATACGCCTCTCCACTCTTTACGTACATTTCCTTCTGAACTCTACAAAATAGACAGTCATATGTGTGTGGTTTGTTTTTTGATATTTTTTTTTAATTTCTTGGCTAGCCACGTAACTAACCAATATAAAATTGACCATATCAAACGGATATTCAAATTAACACAAATTTATTAAAATTGACCACATCCCACATGTACACTATACGAGGGAAAAACCACATGTAGACTCTCTAATGTGGGTACATGGGGCATGCACTTACTGTGGAAGTCAAATATAGATGTGGGGATCCACAAATATGAACCGAATTAACCAAAACAAAACACATGCAATGACCAATGACCCTAGTCCTAACCTAACCCTAACCCTAACCCTACACTAACCCTACTTTAACCTAACCCTAACCCTCGCTACAAAAAACCCCGTAATTTAATTTTTTTTTATTTTCACGAGACTTAATATGGTAACAAATTTTGAGTGGTTAGTTAGGAGAGAATAAATGGATAATTATAAAAATAATAAACAATTTATGGACATATGAATGTCACCTTACACAGTTCAGGAGACAGTTCTCGCAAAGAGTTAAGAGAAATTTTTAGAAAACCCAAAATTAGCTCAACACCTTAAACCGTTATTCACGAGAACGGGTTAACTAACCTTTACCCGTTGTTCCCAAAAACGGGTTAAGTACTTCCATTTTTGGGAGTATAATTTGAAAACTTGGATAGGGCCCTGGTAATAATACTCTACATAACCCGTTCTTGCGAAGGACGGGTTAAGTTAAGTTAACACGTTATTCCCAAGAACGGGTTAAGTACAGTGATATTAGCAGGACTTTGATCTAAGGGCGATTAAATGTCTGCCAACATCGCTATACCTAACCCGTTGTCGTGAAGAACGGGTTAAGGCAATATAACCCGTTGTTAGACGTGACGGGTTAAGTAGATCCATATTAGCAGAACTATACCAAGACTTGGTCTGTACCAAGACTAGGTTTTTTCCCAACCGTAAGCGATACGCGGCTGTATCTCACGGACCGTGAGTCGAAACTCACTTCTACAAGTTGGTTTGGCTTCTCGTAGGTGACACCAACAAAATTGCAAAGTTTCGTATTTTTTGGGACACCAACAAGTTAGACATATTTTCGTTTGTTGATACATATACAAGATATTGCATTCACAACAGGCAATTTGCAAAACCAAAATTTATTCATATAAAGGAACATTACAAACTGGCAGTAACATATTGTTTGAAGATACAGAAAATTGAAGTTGAAATTAATTTAGTATACAAGTGCATGCTCGCTTTCTTCTCGGAAGTGGAAGGAAGGACTGTTGACTCTGCCTTTTTTTGATTGCATAAGTAGCCAGTTGTACCCCCTGCATACAATTTCGTCCTCTACTGTTATACAGAATGTAAAAATCCTCGGCTTCCTTCGAAACTTAGTAGTAGTGGGTGTAACCGTATATTCGAAGTACTTAACGACTTCTTGACACGCACTCCTCATATTCGTACTATTTGTGGTACGATTGTGAGGTGTGCATGCCAAGAAGTCGAAAAGTGCCATGAATACACGGTGACACCCACCACTACTCCGTCCGATGAAAGCCGAGAGTTTTTACATTCTGTGTAACAATAGGGAACGAATGTGTATGAAAGGCGTACAGTTGCTACATATGCAAACACACCCGGTCTTGCTAAAAAAATAGAAGACTAAAGAAACGAACACTGTGGAGAAAAAAAAGGCAGAGCCAACGGCCCTCCCTACCGCTTGAGAGAAACCGAGCATGCACTTGTACCCCCTGCATACAAGACCCGTTCTCTACTGTTATACAGAATGTAAAAATCCTCTGCTTTCGTCGGCCGGAGTAGTAGTGGGTGTAACCGTATATTCAAAGTACTTAACGACTTCTTGACACGCACTCCTCATAATCGTGATATTTGTGGCACGATTGTGAGGTGTGCATGCCAAGAATTCGAAAAGTACCATGAATACACCGTGACACCCACCACTACTTCGTCCGGCGAAAGCAGAGAATTCTTACATTCTGTGTAACAATAGAGAACGAATGTGTATGAAAGGCGTACAAATGCTACTTATGCTAACACATGTAAAAGCTAACAAATTAGAAGACTAAGAGAAACACTGCGGAAAAATGGGTAGAGCCGGCAGCCATTCTCTAATCTTGAGCTTTGTCTTCTATAACTTCAGCTTCAGCTTCAGCTTTGTCTTCCCTATTGGGAAGAAAAGATGGGTTTTGAAGAGAAGAGGAGAACATTGATTACACCTGGTTGCAAACAGTTAGAAGAGAAGAGGAGACCACTTATGAAGAATGAGGAGACTCCATTTGAGTTCTCCGAATAGAAGGAGAGGAGACTCCTTCTTGAAGAGAAGAAGATCAAAGGTCCCTCATATTGATGGCTAACAAAATTAAGTGGGGAGCATGATAGGACCAAAGATTGTAGAGAGGGCTGTTGCTAAATAGAGAATGGATCAGCACAAAACGGATGAGGATGGTTGGATTAAACATAAATAAAGGTCCACAAGATGAAATTACCTGTTAATCAACGAAGTTCTGATACATTATTTGAAAAACGAGCAGCAAGGACAACAATTGTCCCCACCAAATTGATACACATCTCAACTTGTACAGTGTCTGCAAATTAGCCCTGGTTAACCCGTTATTGGTGATAACGGGTTAAATACAACTAACCCGTTCTGGTCAACGACGGGTTAAGTACTTGTGAACTTCTGCCCATATACTTTAACTTAACCCGTTAATGATGATAACGGGTTAAGTACTTGAACCCGTGATCGTCAGTAACGGGTTAGGTGTACCTAAATCAGTTGTACTTGCCTTCTGTTCACAAGTACAAATATTAAATACGTAGCTGGGAGGTGATAGATAATTTTTTATCGGACCCATTCCACACGGCTTCCGATCGGTGTTTGGGTTGCAGGGTGAGTATGCTTGTGTCCACGGGTCCGGGTGATGTAACCGAGGACGACGGACCTGCCTCAGCCGATGTGGATTGACGACTACCAACCTGCACGAATAAATATATAAAATGTTATTATTAAGATAATGTTACATGTTCGTATTTAAAACCAATAATAGTAATCGATCTTACCTCAGTAGTTGGTGCGCCAATAGTGTTACCGGACTCGATTCTCGGTTGCCTTGTTCTAGCCATTTAGCTACCTGGCAAAAAAATTAAAATGTTGTTGATAAAGATGACAACAAAACAAACATACCGAGATTATACTGGAAAATGCACGAACGAAAACAAATAAATCAATTAAACTTTCGCAAATAGGTCGGATTCACGTAGGGCAAGCGACACCAACTTGTACAAGTGAGTTTCGACTCATGGTTTGCGAGATACGACCGTATACAGCTTTATTAGGTTTTTTTCCAACCTTCAACCGATACGCGGCCGTATGTCTCGGACCGTGAGTCGAAATTAACTTAACAACTTCGGGTCACTTCTCATAGGGAACAACTAACAACTCGCCAAGTTTCGTATTTTTTGGAGGTGGTTCGTATCGCTTTCTAATCGGCCCGTTTTAAAAAAATTCTAAGTCAATAACTTCTCGCTTGAGGAATTGACGCAATACCGCACAAACGGCATCCGAAAATTTTAAAACTTTCCGTCTAGGTGGAATTCACGTAGGGCAAGCCACCCGAACTTGTAGAAGCGAGTTTCGAGTCACGGTTCGCGAGATACGGCCGTCTACCGCTTTACTTGGTTTTTTCCCAACCGTAAGCGATACGCGGCCGTATATCACGAACCGTTAGTCGAAACTCACTTCTACAAGTTGGTTTGGCTTCTCGTGGGTGACACCAACCAAATCGCAAAGTTTCGTATTTTTTGGAGGTCGTTTGAAGGGTTTTCTAACCTACCCGCACTTACAAAATTCTAAGTCTAAAACTTCTCATTTGAGGAAGTTGAGAAAACCGCACAAACGACATCCGAAAATTTTAAAACTTTCTGACTTGGTCGGATTCACGTAGGGCAAGCCACCCGAACTTGTAGAAGCGAGTTTCGAGTCACGGTTTGCGAGATACGGCCGTCTATCGCTTTACTAGGTTTTTACCCAACCGTAAGCGCTACGCGGCCGTATCTCACGAACCGTGAGTCGAAACTCACTTTTACAAGTTGGTTTGGCTTCTCGAAGGTGACACCAACCAAATCGCAAAGTTTCGTATTTTTTGGAGGCCGTTTGAAGGGTTTTCGAAGCTACCCGCACTTAGAAAATTCTAAGGCTAAAACTTGTAATGCGAGAAATTTGAGAAAACCGCACAAACAGCATCCGAAAATTTTAAAACTTTCAGAATTGGTCGGGTTCACGTAGGGCAAGCCACCCGAACTTGTAGAAGCGAGTTTCGACTCACGGTTTGCGAGATACGACCGTATACCGCTTTATAATAGTTTTTTTCAACCGAAAGCGATACGCAACCGTATCTCTCGAACCTTGAGTCGAAATTCACTTCTACAAGTTCGTTTGGCTTCTCGTAGGTGACACCAACCAATTCGCAAAGTTTCATATTTTTTGGAGGCCGTTTGAAGGGTTTTCTAACCTACCCGCACTTAGAAAATTCTAAGTCTAAAACTTGTAGTGCAAGAAAGTTGAGAAAACCACGCAAACGGTACCCGAAAATTATAAATCTTTCCGACTAGGTCGGATTCACGTAGGGCAAGCCACCCGAACTTGTAGAAGCGAGTTTCGACTCACGGTTCGGGAGATACGTCCGTGTACCGGCTTTAGGTGTTTTTTTCCAACCAAAACCGATACGCGGCCGTATCTCTCGGACCGTGAGTCGAAATTCACTTCTACAACTTCGGGTCACTTCTCGTACGTGTCAGCAACCAAATCGCTAAGTTTCGTATTTTTGGGAGGCCGTTTGGAGGATTTTCTAATCTACCCGCACTTAAAAAATTCTAAGTCTAAAACTTATAATGCGAGGAAGTTGAGAATACCGCGCAGACGGCATCCGAAAATTTTAAAACTTTCAGAATTGGTCGGGTTCACGTATGGCAAGCCACCCGAACTTGTAGAAGCGAGTTTCGACTCACGGTTTGCGAGATACGACCGTATACCGCTTTATAATATTTTTTTTCAACCGAAAGCGATACGCGACCGTATCTCTCGAACCGTGAGTCGAAACTCACTTCTACAAGTTCGGGTGGCTTCTCCTTGGGGACACCAACCAGTCCGCAAAGTTTCGTATTTTTGGAAGGTCGTTCGAAGGGTTTTCTAATCTACCCGCACTTAGAAAATTCTAAGTCTAAAACTTGTAGCGCGGGAAAGTTGAGAAAACCACGCAAACGGCACCCGAAAATTATAAATCTTTCCGACTAGGTCGGATTCACGTAGGGCAAGCCACCCAAACTTGTAGAAGCGAGTTTCGACTCACGGTTCGGGAGAGACGGCCGTGTACCGGCTTTAGTTGTTTTTTTCAAACCAAAACCGATACACGGCCGTATCTCTCGGACCGTGAGTCGAAATTCACTTCTACAACTTCGGGTCACTTCTCGTAGGTGACACCAACTAAATCGCAAAGTTTCGTATTTTTTGGAGGCCGTTTGCAGGGTTTTCTAATCTACCCGCACTTAGAAAATTCTAAGTCCAAAACTTATAATGCGAGGAAGTTGAGAAAACCGCACAAACGGCATCCGAAAATTTTAAAACTTTCGGAGTTGGTCGGGTGCACGTAGGGCAAGCCCCCATAACTTGTAGAAGCGAGTTTCGACTCACGGTTTGCGAGATACGGCCGTCTACCGCTTTACTCATTTTTTTCCCAACCGTAAGCGGTACGCGGCCGTATCTCTCGAACCGTGAGTCGAAACTCACTTCTACAAGTTGGTTTGGCTTATCGTAGGTGACACCAACCAACTCGCACGGTTTCGTATTTTTTGGAGGTCGTTTGAAGGATTTTCTAATCTAATCTAACCGCACTTACAAAATTCTAAGTCGAAAAACTATCATGCGAAGAAGTTGAGCAAAACCACACAAACGGCCTCCAAAAAATACGAAACTTTCCGACTTGGTCGAATTCATGTACGGCAAGCCACCCGAACTTGTAGAAGCGAGTTTCGAGTCACGGTTTGCGATATACAGCCGTGCACCGCTATACTTGTTTTTTTCCAACCCAAAGCGATACGCGGCCGTATCTCTCGAACCGTGAGTCGAAAATCGCTTCTACAAGTTGGTGTGGCTTGTACTACGTGAGACGAACCTACTCGGAAAGTTTCGTATTTTTTTACGGTCGTTCGCAGGGTTTTCAACCATAACCGCACTGAAAATTCTAACTAATTTCCTATAAACAATTCTAATTCTACAAGATACGATTGCAAGAAACATAATTCGGTAATTGAATATACTTGAGGTCAACCCGATTCTACATCTAAAATCTACTAACGCATTTTAAATTTTTTCCCAATTTCTAAATAAATTACTACACACAAATTCAACAAAAAAAATACAAATGTAGATTACTGGGTTCAAGAAATAGTGTATACCTTACGGAATAGGTCCAAATCAAGCCAAGCAATCTGTTTTCGAAGAGAACTAGGGTTCCGATTTCGTATCTAGGGTTCCGAAGAGGGGAAGAGAAGCTAGGGTTTCGATCGTCGGAGTTAGAGGGTTTCAATCTTCGGAGTTGGGAGAGAAGAGGGAGTTCTAGGGTTTCGATCGTCGGAGCTCGGTTTTTTTAGGGTTTTTTTTCCGTCGTTTGGGTTTGTTTTCGTCGAGGAAAGAAGAAGGGAGCGGAAGAAGAAGACGAACTGTATGTCGACGAAAATGAAAAATTCTTGCCTTAACCCGTCGTTGTCAAGAACGGGTTAAGGCCATCTTTTTTAATAAAATTTTGCCTTAACCCGTTCTTGACAACGACGGGTTAAGGCAAGATTTTATGAAAAAAATTCGGGACCGCTGGATCTTTGATCCAACGGTCCAGATCGAAGTTCGCACGGGTTCGTGCGAACCGACCCGTTTCGGCCCCGTTTGCAACCGAACAACACCCATATATATATATATATATATATATATATATATATATATATATATAAGGAAAGCTTCGGTGTGCACTCCTCTAGTGCACACGTGTGCACTAGGCCTTCGGGCATTCATATCGACGATCCGAACCGTTCACATTGATCTACACATCTAAATTAGTCTAAATATGTAAAATCAAATCATTTGAAATTCATTTACCCATCCATTGAAGTATTACAAAATTGTATGGCTGAAAATTATTGTTTTTATAGTCACATGATGGATGGGTAAATAAATTTCAAATGATTTGATTTTACATATTTAGATGTGTAGATCAATGTGAACGGTTTAGATCGCCGATATGAACGCCCGAAGGCCTGTGCACTAGAGGTAGTGCACACGCCGTGTGCACTAGAGGTAGTGCACAACCGAAGCTTTCCCTATATCTATATATACACTTGTAATCTACCTGCACGTCCGATATATGTTTTAATAATTTTTTAAAGTAAATACTAAGACGTAATTTGGCCTCAAACCTGAGACCTCCTTCTACTCATCACTTACTCTTTACAAATTACTTCTAGTGGCACCAACTTTTATTTTATATGAGTATCACTTTTGTAAATAATTATGTCGTAAATAAATTTGAACTTTGAGGGTATTATGGTAACTAACAACTGTTGAGTAAATGAATGATTAATATAACTTCCACTTAAAAATGAACTATAAATATGCACGTACGATGCACGCCTTAAGATTTTTTTTTAAGTAAAGACTACGACGTTGTCTACAAATTACACAACCCCAGCTCTCACATTATAGTATTACTGGTAATCTGCACGTGTGATGCACATTCTAATTAAATCTTTTTTAATATAGTAAATTAGAAGAAGTAATCTGGCCTCGAACCTGAGAACTCCCTTTACTCATCACATACTCTTTACAAATTATTCCTAGTGACACAAACTTTTATTTTATATGAGTGACACTTTTGTAAATAATTATGTCGTAAATAAATTTGAACTTTGAGGGTATTATGGTAACTAACATCAGTTGAGTAAATGAATGGTTAATATAACTCCCACTTAAAAATGAATTGTTGAGATTGAATAGTTGAATGTCTACAAATTATAGGTTGTCTACAAAGACAACCCTAATTCTCCTATTAAAATATATATACTAGTAATCTGCACGTGCAATGCACGTTCTAATCAAATATTTTTTAATCTATATAATAAATTACAAAGAAAGCTATCAAGTGGCTCTCATTCAATCTCCTCTAAAACCAAAGGCCTAGATTGATTCTCACAAAACATATTTTCCCGCCCAAAATTAAATCCCCCCCCCCCCAAAAAAAACTAAAAAACTCATTACTTTATTACTATCTCTCTCTTCTCTCTTCACTTTTTCATATTTCTCTCTTTCTCTCTCTCCCTCTCTCTCTCTCTCTCTCCCATTCTTTCTTTATTTACATTGAAATTTAGATTTTAGGATTTCGGGTTTGTAAAATTTTCAGAATTTTTATACTTTTTTATTGCACATGTTATATTGAAAATAGCAAATATCTCATCAACAGTTAAATTTCATCATTTTCCACACTTAAAGTTCTAAGAAGTTGGATTTTACACCCTTATTTATAATTATTTTTCAACATATACTAATAGAAACATGGACTTTTATTTACAACTAATTATTATCATACTATTCAAACATGAACTACATAATTGTTGTTTTACTGTTTACAGGGCTTTTCGTGTGTTGTATCGTTCCGAAGACGTGCCGTAGGCACGTGCCCACAGGCAAATCTAGTATAGAATAAATGATAAGACGTAATCTGTCCTCGAACAGGAGGCCTCCTTTTACTCATCACATACTCTTTACAAATTACACCTAGTGGCACAAACTTTTATTTTATATGAGTAACACTTTTGTAAATAATTATGTCGTAATTAATTTTGAACTTTGAGGGTATTATGGTAACTAACAACAGTTGAGTAAATGAATGATTAATAAAACTCCCGCTTAAAAATGAATGGTTGAGATTAAATAGTTGAATGAATGTCTACAAATTACAGGTTGTCTACAAATGACAACCCCGACTCTCCTATTATAATTAATATATATATATATATATATATATATATATATATATATAGAGAGAGAGAGAGAGAGAGAGAGAGAGAGAGAGAGAGAGAGAGAGAGAGAGGGAGAGAGAGAGAGAGAGAGAGAGAGCCTCATATAGAGTATGAGGAAATTTTTCTCATACAAAGTGATTATACTCACTTTGTAGGGCCCTTATGGAAGATCCACTCGATCCACATATTTATTATGATAATAGATGTATGTGTAGAAAAAATCAAGTGGTTTGGAGGTCATTCACTCATGCATCATGTGGTTGAAAAATGAACGATTTCAACAGTAATACAAATCGAACCACAAATTTGACCCACGTGAAGCATGGGTGAATGACCTCCAAACAACTTGATTTTTTCTACACATACATCCATTAGCATGATAAAATATGATGGACGAAGTGGATCTTCCATAAGGTGTTAGGGTCCTTAAATACACGTAGGCACTGAGTACTTGAAGTTGGAGAAAAAGAGGATGAGATAAAGAAGCAAGAGAAGACAAACAGCGAGTAGAAGAATGCAGCGTGGAGAGTTGCGGTCGACCGACCTAGTCTGCTGAAAGTTGTTCGAGTGTATAGGTCCAACAGAGGAGAGGACGGTCGACCGATCTTGGGGGTGCAGTCGACCGGTCAGCTCTCGGGTCTGGACTTACACATTACGGTCGACCGACCTTGGGGGTGCGGTCGACCGACTTCGGCGGCTGATTGTTTTTAGGCTTACGAGTTTAAATGCCCAATTGCTAGATTTGTGTTTATCTTTTAGGTTTTACTTGGAAGCTATATATATGGCCGTAAACTTTAGGGATTAGTAATTTGAATAGATCAATTTGTGTAATCAAGAGGTGAGCCATTATCTTTATTCAACTTCAAGAGGGGTTGTGCCGAGTGTTTCAAAGGTGAGAGAGAGAGATTGAGAGTTGTAATCTCTTTTGTAATCTTTGTATTTCTTAGGAAAAAAGAAGTATTGGTTATCTCTGCATATTGATTGTGTTCTTGTGAGATCTTGCATATATTATGGTGGCTTGTTCTTGGTTCATCTAAGTCTTGGGAGTTTCTATTGCTTGTGGTGTGTTTCCGCTATTATCACTACGAGTTGTGTGGTAGATTCCTCCGACAAGTGGTATCAGAGCAGTTGGTTCGAGATGATCGATAACAAGATGAAGATCGAGAAGTTTGATGGGAGTGACTTCACGATGTGGAAGTTTCTGATGATAGGGTATCTTCGTCAGAAAGATCTTGATGGTCCGTTGTTTGGTAAGAAGCTGATAGGTGTAGATAAGGATGCGAAGGTGTTGGCGGATTAGAATCGTTTGGAAGGCACTGGAACAGATTTAGTTGGGGCTGAGTAGGAAGGCATTATTTCATATCTCGAAGGCAAAGACTACAAAGGAGGCTATGGAGATTCTCACGAATACGTATGAGAAACCGTCGGCATCTAATCAAATTCTTCATCTGAAGAAATTGGTTAATATGAAGTTAAAGGAAGGGAGTTCAGTAGTAGAGCATGTGAACAATTACTGTATGGTTTACAACCAGATGGAAACTGCAGGTTTGAAGTTTTCAGAGAGGGGACGGTCATTGTTACTTCTATCTACTTTACCTGATAGTTATGGTACGGTGGAACAGACTATTACAGGCACTATGACAGATTCGACGACTCTACAGGATGTGGTGAGTAGAATTCTGAACGAGGAGGTGAGAAGGATGAGAAACGGGGGACATTCATCACTATCTTCTAGAGATTCTGCCATGTACATTGAGAAGAGACGTGGAAGATCTAAGATCAGTCGAAGAAGAAAGGATCAAAGTAGTTTATCTGAGAGTGGGTCTGATGACAGCGATGGGGGACATGGGCCTGAGTGCTGGTATTATCACAAGAAGGATCACATGATGCGCAGCTGCAAGGCTTATATGAAGAAGATGCAGGAGAAATCGAAGGAAGATACCCCAAAGGAAGCTCAAGTGGGGCTTGTTGAGGATCTATGCTTATCATCAATACGATTGGGTTGAAAGAGACAACGGTTAGGGTTCTAGAAAAGAAAGCAGAGTTTGGTTCGAAAAGATAGAAAATAAATTTAATTACCTTTCCAATTTTCTCTCTCTTTATTTAAAATTACTTTATTTTTATTTTTTTTTAAATTTATTTTGGGGACTAAATTTGGTTAAAGATTGTGAGGGCCACGGGTTTTGGGGTGACTTCCGCTCCACCCGCTGTTGCTTCAGTTTTCCTCTTTTTATTTTCTTCAACAGGGATATATATATATATATATATATATATATATATATATATATATATATATATATATATATATATTGGGTAAAGGAATATGAGCAACTTGCTCATTTAGTTATATATAGAGAGAGTCCTCTTCTGTTGTGCACTAGGCGCCGTGTGCACTCTACCTTCCTGGCATCGTATTGATGATCTGAACCGTTCACATTGATCTACACATCTGAATTAGTCTAAATAAATCAAATCAAAATTATTTGAAATTCATTTGCCCATCCATCTTGTGACTATAAAAAACAACAATTTTCAGCCATACAATTTTGTAACACTTCAATACTTCAATGGATGAGCAAATAAATTTCAAATGATTTGATTTTACAGATTTAGACTAATTTAGATGTATAGATCAATGTGAACGATTCAGATCGTCAATACGAAGGCAGGAAGGCAAAGACCATGTGATCGCTTGCTTCGCATGCAAGGCAAAGACAATTGGCTCCCTAGCAGTCCTTAAGTATGTGCCCAACCTTGTGGTAATAGTTACAAGTCTGATCCTTCCTTAAGGTAGCAGGTGAGTAGGGTAGTGTCCTCGCCAAAGGGGTCGGAGCTGGCTTCCGTATTGGTCCTCCTGATGTCCGCATGATTGGAGTGGGTTGCATTGTCTACTGAGTTGCTTTCCTCTTTTTCTGTGGCTACTCATGAATTCGAGCTGTGTCAAGTACGACAGCATATGTACTATGATGGTGGGCAACTAGACGATCCTGAATGTTGTAATCTAGACCCACCAAGAACCTTCGGGCCCTGGCTTCATCAGTCGCCACCATCACCGCTACAAAGTGACTAAGTGGAGTGAATTCCGTGGCATACTCATCAACTGATCGAGTCCCCTGGGTCAATGAAAGGAACTGTTGCTCCATCTCAATCTATGTGACGCTAGTGAAGAACTTGTCAGGAAGCTCTCGGTGAAAGTGTCACACGTGATAGGCCTCTCCAACCTCTTGGTTTCCGCCCTCCACCATATCTGGACAAAATCAACAAGTTGGATGCTTACTACATCCACCCGATCTACGTCGAAGATTCACGTCACCTACAACAACTGTTCAGTTCGGATCAACCACTGCTCGGCCTCCAGTGGTGTCTCGGTGCCCTTGAACCTATCCGGACGCAATCTCATGAAGTCTGCCACTGTACTGGGCCTTGGCGGCAATAATCCTGGTGCAGGAACAGTGGTGGCTCGGTTAGTTGCCTCTAAGGTAGCTCGCATCAACTCATTATGCTCTTGTTGTATCTGCATTACCTGTTGCAGCGCTTGGAGTACGGTCACATTTTCTGACTGCTCATCCCTTGGTCGGAAAGAAGAAGAGCCTCCGCGAGCCATAGTCTGTATATAATCAAACCGGTTAGTATTCCAGATTATAAGTTGGTTATTAAACATTTATGTGATTGACGCGGTGTGCATATTGTTGAGTTCAACTTGGCTAAACCCTAGACTAGTTAGGGCCTAACCTGGCTCTAATACCACTAAAAAACCTGTCACGACCCGCTTCCCAAAATACAATAAAATATGGGGGCGTGATTGAGGCCCAGCGAATGATGTAAACACATCATTCATAAGCTGTAATAAATCAGCACAACAACATGAATATAATCACAACCACGCAGGCAAAATATAATCACATAAACAATAATAACACAAGTGATTCATGCAGTAACCATAAAATAACCAACATCCAGAGGAAATAAACTTCGGGTAAAAAATGCCCGGAATAAAATATATATAGTGATAGCAATAAAAACTGAGAAACACAATATAAACAAATAATGCAGGCTAGAAATCATTTCCATTTTCTAGAATACTTGATCACTAATTCCTTCTAGCAGTTCTTCTCATGTAACTGTAAATTCATCATCTCGAGTTGCAGGGAAAGAAAATGCACGTTAGTGCAAGTTATAGGCAGCAAGTAGTACAAGCAAAAAGAAAATGGGAACACGGATAAAACAGGAAACAAGGAATCATGTATACAAGGAACAAACTATGTAACAGGAAAAATGTGACATATAAACGGGGGTCATATAAACTTGACTTATAAGCAGGAATCATGTAACTAGTAAACTGGAACATGTAACATATAGCGGAAATCATGAAACTTGCAAACGAAATCATATAACTTATAAACTCGGTCGGTAACTTGATCAGTAAACTTGGTCCGTAAACATGATCGGTAAACTTGGTCGGTAAACATGTAAAACGGAAACACGGGCCCCCTTCCAAGTACAATCTCCTATATTGTCCACTACTAAGTCTTCCTCTTTATCACCCCGGCTTTTTATATTTTTACTATAAGTATACATGAACATTAAACATGATCAGTGAATACGAAAGGTAACATGATCGATAACTTGGACATGCAATTAATAGGAACGGTACCAGAACAAGTTCGATGTATCAAGGACTATGCAATACATGAAATATACATAGTTCAATTCATTAAATATATAAAATAATGGGTTTATATGCAAAAAATATAACAATGCAAGTTCTGGATAGCAATACGTTGTTGTACAAAAACTCTCTTTCCCGTTGCTACAGGAAAGCAAAATCAGTTCCGTCAGGATTTTCTTGAAACTAGACTCTCTGCCGGTTCCAACTCATATTCACACGATATATTATAAAAATAGAAACTTAATCTAATAGTCATTTCTTTATGGGTCTACTATTCAGGCAGCAGGTAGGGGTCAAATTTTTATGTGTAAAAATTATCTCGGGTAGATAGCTTGCAGAATTCACAACATCGAAATATATAGTGATCAAAATCTTTAAAATGTATTCATCTACTACGCCTCTTAATCATGTGTTCGTGTAATGCATATGATAACAAGGAATATTCATGATCAACTTTCGGGTATGAGATTAACAAGAATCAAGTAGGCTAGTGCATACTAAAACGATCAATCAACACGTGAAGGGATGGAACGGAATTATAATACACGATAAATCAACCAAAAACTATTTACGGGATTCAAAGCAAAACTTGTACGGGAACAAAAAAGAGTGCACAAGAGATACTTGCCTAAATGATGATTAAGACGCGCGACGAGAATCGATGCATAGCAGCGATGACAGCAAGAGCAACAACACACAGCAACAAGGCAATTCGGCTGCGGGTGCTCGAACTGTAACTCCCGTTTTTATTTTTTTTCCTTTTTTGTTATTGATCCCAATTGTAATCTCCATTGTAATTCTATTTTGTGTTGAATGATATTTATTCTAATGTTATTCATAATCTAATCATGATCTCTTTAAACCTACTTCTAATGTTATTCGTAATTCTATTTTGTGTTGATTACTTTAAACCTACTTCTTGTATTCCAAATTCAGATTTAATTTTATAAAATTTGCCTTGTCTTCTTGGGTTGTGAATTGCCCTCCTAATTGATCCATTTTGTACCCAAAGCCCAATATCCACCTCCTATTGGATCTCTCACCCAAACCCACTAACCCAAATCAACCCCCCAAATTCTTCCTAACGGACTAATCCCTATGATTCCTCCTAATCACTCCCCACAATCTCCACAGTCTGTAACTCCCAAGAATTTGAAAACTCAATCCCTACTATTAAGCCCTATAATCTCTCTCATTACTAATTCAACCTAATGACCCCCCTAAAGTGCAGCCGCATACCCAAAAGAAACCTACTGTGCAAACCCCCATTACTGTGCACTCTCTCCCTCTCCCGCTCACCTTCCTCTCCCCTTCCCTATTTCCATCCACCGTGACCCAATTTCCCGTCACCCTTCCCATTGCTCCGATCACCTCCAACCTTTCCCTCGTCGCCATCTCAACCTCACCCTACCATCCCCTTCCTCGTCGCCACCTCCGTCCCATCATCTTCCTTCACGGAAACCCATCGAACCCATCAACCACCGCCCTAGCCACCTCCGACCACCATTCCTTCACCATCGCCCTCACCTCTCCATTGAGTCGCCTGCATCCCAACCACCTCCTTACCATTGCCTCCATCTCCACCATCTCACCCCGATCATCACCCTTAAACCCATCGTCCCCGTCCTCGCTTGAACCCAACTCCGCCGAAACCCAAAGAATCCATCACCAACCCTTTCCTCGTCGCTCCTCACCATCACCGCACCCACCTTCCCCTTCATTGTCTTTGTCAAACACCGAGAACTCCTCTAACGCTGCTTCCCCTATTTTTGGAGTGAAAACAGAGCTCCATTCGATTGCTGCCGTCCCTCGTCATCGCTGCCGTCGCTCCTCGACCATAGCACCGCGCGCATCGTCATTTCCATCGCCGCTTGTTGCCAGTCGAGCCGCCACAGCTGTCGTCGTCCTCTTTCCCGCGCTCTCTCTCTCTCCCTATGTCGATTGAAGAAGAAGAGACGGGAGTGGGTGAAGTTGCTATTCGGTGTTCGGGTGTAGCGGATTTGAGGTCAGTGTGTGCTGTTGTGTGAGGGATCCAGTGTGAAGTTGGAGTGTGATTGGTTCAATTTGGTGTCCCGTGTTTTGGCGCATCGAATCCAGAATAGTTGTCCCGTGTTCTGGCCAGATCTGAAAGTGTTGTGTTGCTGTCTTGTGCTCTAGCTATTTGGTATTTTGCTGTTCGGTGTTGGCACGTAGCTCGCACGTGTCTCGGATTCTAATATTTATTGGATCAAATCGTCAAAAAAGCAAGTCATTTCTTATTGAATGTTTATTGTATCATATTCGATATTTTTATTGAAACCCGCAAGTAGATCCAAATTGATTATCGTATACTGTTTATTGTATTCTATCATTGGGATGCCACGGATTTACACGAGCGAATTCAAGTGGTAATCTCGACTTCGTTCCGTCTTTTTGCCTCTGATGTATAGGGATCTTACATACACCCATGTAGTTAGTTATTAAATATAAGAATAGGGAATTATTGTCACATTTCATATCATGACATTAAAGACAACTATTGTGGATTGTATATTAGGGTTGATTGTTCATGTGAATGCTATCGATAAATTAGGTGATTGTAAGTAGTAGAGTTATGGACATTATATATCCTAACACCATGTTCATATATGATTGGTTCGCTGTGATTTATGATCATTAAACTCCAATTTATCATTCTTTACTTTTTAACCGTTTTATTCAAAATGAACATGTTGACATTCTGAAAATTTACACCAACCTGAACTTTACTGTGCTGTTTCAATCTAGATAACTTCATTAAAATCAGACACTTTCTGAATATGAAATGTAACCCTAAGTGTCTAGATGTCAATAGCCTCCAGAATTTTCGAATTCAGACTTATATTGCCTGAGTTATGACTCTTTTGCTACTACTGCACTGTAATTTCAGATTCATGTACATACCGTGTTAGGCTGATAAATTAAGTGAACTAATTATCATATATGGCCAAGATAAATTCCAGATTTGTAGATAACATACTTAGGGTGATAAAAATTATTTTTACTGATTTTTATAATAATTATTTACTGCCTTTATAACTGAAATTAGTCAACATCAACACCCAACCAGAAACTAAAATCTGTAAAGAACACTGAATTTCGCCTAGCTATCGTTGTCGGAATGTGACTTTAAGTATGCATTGGAACCGGGCAGGAGTCTAGTTTCTAGACCACCTGACGGATCCACATTTGCTATCCTGTAGCAACGGAAATTCTGATTTTGGTACAGCAACCTACTGCTGTCCAAAATTGGGTTCCTATGTTTAATAATATATAATTGTATCTATAATGTAATTTTTAGTGTATTTAATTGTATAGGGTATATTGCATGATCTTAGGGTTGTTTTGTCACCTTTACTAGTGTCCCTTATTAATCGCATTATTGTATGTTAATTGCATAAAGAAAGTAAATCAAGCCGGGGTGAAGGGTTGATTAGGGTAGTTGATGACATAGTGACTGTACTCAGAAGAGGAGCCCGTGTTTCCTTAATTATCGGTCTATCGGTCTATCGGTCTATCGATCTATTAGTTATATCGGTCATCGGTTAATTGTAGATTACTGACTTCAGTATCTCGATTGATTCGGTCATCGATCATTATTGAATATTGTTCCCGAGCACATGAACTATAGAATCTACCACCTTAGTCTAAACGAAATTGATTGTATGCATCGAACCTGTGGTACGACACACATGGGACACAGTAGTACGTGCATTAGCTAGGATTAAAAATGAATAATAGACTTAAGACTCTCATCACATTATCATTGTATATTGTTATCTTTATTGGACAGTGTTATCGTTATTATTGTCATTATTGATATTGTTTATCGTTATTGTGATAAATCATAGTTATTGCATATTATACTATTATCGCTTTGTCACTGTTCAACACTATTGATTTCATCGTTTATTGAATTCATTGCTATACCAATATTGTCATTATTTCTCTGTTTCTCTACTTGCATGTCCACGACTTGCTCTAAGGACTTTCTTTTTCCTCTCTTTAGATGAGCAACTTACAGGTAATCAAGGAGATTTACCTGACGGAGTAGGAGAGCAGCATTGGTAAAGGAGATGTTTTACTGTGCTGCTAAAATAAATGTTGTTTTATTTGATGACATTAATAAAATTGGACAAATGCTATTTTTTTGTATTGTGGGCTTTGACCCGAATATTGTTTGTTAAATTTCCAGATCTTGGGTTATTTTGATGTTGGTTATTTTTATGCTTAAATTTCCAATATTGTTATTTATGTGATTATTCTTCCAATGCATGCGTTGTTGTTTTTATTACTTGTTTATATTGTTGAGTTGGATCAATAACAGCCTATGGATGACGCAAGTCATTCGCTGGGCCGTGTCACGTGCTTGCATTCCGTGTTTTTAGGAAGCGGGACATGACACAAACACACGACAACAACAGCAAGAGAAAATGCAGCAAGGGGATGTCGGGGCAAGGCAGTGGTGGTGTCGGGTGCTGGCGAGGTCAAAGTACGACAAAAGGAGCGTCGAGTCTGGCGAGGTGCTGCAACCTAGTGGATGGTAGAGCGAAGGCAGCAAGGGGAGCTGGTGAGGGGTCTCGTTGTTGCAATGAATGGTGATGGCTGCGGTGAAGCTCGGTGGTGGTGAAGGCAAGGCAGTGGAGGAGCTCAGGTTGATGGGTTTGGGGTAGAGATGGCGAGGTGAGGAGGTGCAGTCGGTGATCGGTGGTGACTGCGAAGAGGTTGTCAAGGCATCTAACGGCGCTACAGTGGTCGGTGGTTCCATCGGTACGAGGTGAAGAGGAGGGACGCAATGGAGGTGGGGCTGTGGTGAGAGAAGCGCCAGTTGCGGGAGGAGCTCGGGGCTGAGATGACGAGGTGAGGAGGTGCAGTCGGGAAAATTTAGGTTTGAATTATGGGCTTGTTTATAAGGCTCATAAAAATCAATAAATAATAGTAAGGTAGTAAAAATAATGAGTGGGCTTACAAAAATAAATAGCTAAATAAATTGTATGATGAATCGGGCTTTAGTTATGGGCTTGGATAAATGAAACTAGTTATAGTACTAATAGAATGGGATCTAAATTGTTTTTTTTTTAATTTGAATTTCAAAAAAAAAAATCAACTAATAACACCAATAGTATGGATTAAAATTGGGCTTTGACAAAATAATAGATAATCAAGAGAAATATAACATAATTTAAAGAAATAGTTTTTAAGAAGATTGAAATACAAGAATACGAAGAAAAGAGAAATATAAATTTGTACAATTGGAAATGGGGGTTACAGTGGAGCTTCGGGCTAGATGCGGCTACAGTTGGGGTAGTAGCAATGAAGATGATGGAGGAGGCTAGGCGGCTGCGGTGGTTGCGGTTGGCGCAGTGGGGGCTGTCGAGGAGTGCAGCTTCGACAAGGGTGATAGCAGGGAGACGGAGGTGGTGCTCGGGTGCAGTCGGGGTAGCGGCATCGAGTGGTTGGGTGTGGACTACGGTCAAGAAGAGGTGCAGGCAGTCGTAGCTGGTGGGGCACGGTGCTCTGGGAGGAAAGCAGTCGAGGGGTGTTGGAGCACAAGAGAGGAAGGTGGCGTTCAACGGCTATTTGGCAGAGACGAGGAGGGTGGAGGTATTGTTGCGTTCGGGGGTGAATGTAGAACCCCGTATGTTCAAATATTATTTTAAATATTTGAAAATGAATTTAAATGAATTTCTGAGGATTTAATAAATATTTTCAGAAAAATTTATCTTTTTACACGTGCAAAACACGTGCAAATACTTTTTGAGAAGTTTGAAAAGTTAAGTTTTCTTCATGAAAAATCATTATTTAATATTTGGGATTTATTTAGTATTTTTCCAGATTTTTCTAAAATTAATTGGAACTATTTGCAAATTTTGAGAAAAAGACCTTTTTGCAAATTTGACATTTTTAAGGTTAAAATATAAAATGTGTAATTCTGGACGTTTTGAACAGTACCGGTTGAGGTTTAGGATCATATTTTACTTTTAAATCCTAATTTAGATGCATTTTATTGAATTTCCAAGACTAGACCTATATATGTAAGTTGTATTTTGGAAAGGATTATTTTGCAAATTGGGTAAAACCCTAAACCTATTTCTGGATTGTTTAAAAGGATTTTCCCAGCCGTCATTACTGAAAATACAGAATTTTGGTGATTTGTTTGGAGGAGCAAGAGGAAGTTTGATCTAGCAAAAGGAAGGCTTTTCGTGGATTTTCTCAATTCAATGGTGAGTGATATAAAATTGTTTGTTGTTTTGATCTATGTATGCGAGTGACAATGTTGTTTTGATTTGATGTTGTGAATGATATGGATCTTATATTGTGGTATGATTCATGTGAACAATTGTTGTTATTTGGACCATGTATGTAAAATCTATGAATGACTAGTAGATCTTGGTTTATAAAATTGTGTTGCTAAAAAGCATGTTAAGAATTGAGTATGGTTATGAACAGATGGTTGAACATCTGGACATTGAGTTTATAAATCAGATTTTGATTAAGAGTCGTGAAAGAAATTTAGTATTGAGAAACCCTAATGAAAGAATTAGTAATCTAGAACATGAGAACTTGAGTTTTGACATATTTGATGTTTTGAGTAATATATCCATAATGAGGATTTGTTGAGATTTGTCATTTTACCTGAATACGAACTATTTTTCACCAACAATGAATCTTTAGAAAACTTCAGTTTTGATTTTGTATTCAGACCTAATTTATGAAAACAGTAGGCCGACAGTCGACTGGTCTACGATTAAGTCGACTGGTACGACCCTGCTGTTGTATCTTCAGTTCTTTTGAAATTCCCTCTGGACAGTCGACTAGACTCTTACGCAGTCGACTGGTGTCCTGAGATCTTTATTTTGTAAAATTATTTCAGTCCTTTCTGGACAGTCGAACTATGACCTCTTTAAGTCGACTTATGTACTTAGAATATTTTCTTGAGAATTATTGGAATTTTGTCTCGATTAAGTCGACTGATGGCTTTCAAGTCGACTGTTATGACTTAGTTTATTTTTGTAAAATTTTGGATATTTGTCCTCTGGACAGTCGACTTACTACAGTATAAGTCGACTGGTACTGATGAGTTTTTGTAACTTGAGTGTTCCTTTGAATGATTGGTTCTCAGATAATTCAGTCTATACTAGATATTCAGTTAAGCATTTGATTCTAAGATATTCAGTTAAGTATTTGATTTAAGATATTCAGTTGAGCCACTTTGTTTAGTGGAACTTTGGTTTAGACATTTGAGTTGAGTCTCTAGAGGAGTGTGACCCTAGTATACCGGTGTTGAGTTATTTTGTTGAAGCCCATTAAGGCATTTCAGTTATTCAGTTTTGAGTTAAGTCCGGTAGGGTACACCGACTCTAGGAGATTCGTTGAGTAATTAAATAACCGAAAATGATAAGGACATGCACTAGTGGTGATATGATGAACGGGAACATGGGTTATGCACCTCAGTATGGCTTTGGATGTGGGATTTAATCTCCGGAATTATCGAAGTAACTTACTTGCGGTGTGGGATCTATCTCCGGAATTATCCATGTAAATTACCTGCGATGTGAGATATATCTCCGGAATTATCCAGGTAATTACTTGCGGTGTGGGATTGATCTCCGGAATTATCGGAGTCGAGGCGACGCACATGTGGTATTCAGGTGATGATGTGTCAATGTTTCGGTGTAGGATGATCTCCGGAATTATCCAGGCAAATTACCTGAGATGTGGGATCTATCTCCGGAATTATCGGGCATGGGCTAATTCTCACAGTTTATCTTTATCTCGTAGTAATCATCGTGATAGGATTAGTTGCATAGTGGGGGATTGAACCCTATGAAGTGGAGACGTTAAGGGCTTGCACCGAACCTATGTAGAGTGGGATGCATAGACTTCGACAAGTACGCATTAGAGAGTCCACATATAGAATTTGTGTTTTCTTGACTTAGTTTTATGCATGTGGTATTCCGGTTTTCTACACTTGACACTTGGTTTAGTATCACTTGTTGTTACATTTCCTGCTATCTCATATTTTATGTATTTTGGTTCACTATATGTTACTTATGAATCCTTGCTTAATGATTATTTATGTTGTTTGTTGTTTTAAGTCACTCACACCAGTTATGGCTGGCCCCTTTAGTTTTGGGTGTTAGGGATCATCTCTAGCCTCATATGTTGCAGGTTGTTGCTTAGAGTTTGGAGGTTGGATGCTAGAGTTGGTTTTGAGATAAATTAATCTGAAAGAGTTTTGTGTAAATTTGTAAAAGCAAATTTGAGATAGTTTTGTGTTGTAAATAAAGGAAAAAATTTGATTGAGATGTTTTTGAATTCCGCTGTGCTATGAAAAAGTTTGTTGTAATAAAAGTTGAAAATTTTATTGGTGTTGGTTGTATTTACTGTTACATTGAAGTTGATGCTGGAATTGTGCCACGTATTTTCTAAGATATCATATTAGAAATTCGGGGCACTACAGAAGTTGGTATCAGAGCATGCTTCAATAGTAATACTAAACATGGCATAAAAATAACCTAGGTGTGGACACTAGAGTGTGAGTACCTAGGTGTGGACATTAAAGAGTAAGTATTACATAGAACTGAAACATGATGTTTTACCTTTGGGATACAATTGAAGTTTTGCCAAAGGATATTGATGTGAGTTTGAATTGTGTGTGGTGCTCTAACTTTTCCCTCGTTTTGCAGTATTCAGAATGGTTGCACCCAGGCCCAGGAATGGTGGCAACAATGAGGATGGATCTGGTAGTTCTCAAGGAATGGGAATTGATCTTGAGGCTGAATTCGCCAAGGTGTATCAGACTCTGAATGCGCTGATGGCATTTAATTTGGCGCAAACTCAGAATCAGCAGCCAAATCATGGGGCTGGACAGGGATTGGTTAACGCCGACCCTATCAAGCAGATTGAGTCCTTTAAGAGGATGAGGCCGCCAGTCTTTGAGGGGCAACCTGATCCAACCGCAGCTGATGATTGGATTAGGAAGATGCAGACAATCTTCAAGGTATCGGAGACTCCGGCAGCCAGCAAGGTGAAGTTGGCTACGATGCAGCTGGAGAAGGACGCTGGTGTCTGGTGGGAGTCGCTGAAGAGGACTTTGGGAGATCAACAGTTGACTTGGGAAGCTTTTTTGGAGGAGTTCAGAGATCGCTTCTTTCCCCTAGATGTTCAGGAGAAGAAGGCGACCGAGTTCTTGAACCTTCAGCAGGGCAGCATGACCATGCGGGAGTATGAGACCAAGTTTGCTCAGCTTTCGAGGTATGCACCAGAGTTGGTCGTTGATGAGGCGAAGAAAGCCAAGAAGTTTGAGTAGGGCTTGAGGCCAAACTTGAGGTCGAGGATGATCCCGTTGGGTATCAGAAGATTCAACAAGCTGGTCAGGAGAGCAGCTATGACTGAGGAGGACATGGACCAGTTTCAGAAGAGGCAAGATACATGGAACTGGAATAAGAGGCCAGCTTCAGGTCAGAGTGGGAAGGGATTCCCCGCGAAGCAGGCCAAGTTCAGTGATCCGGTGCAGAAGGCACCTGTAACTCAGGGAGTGACCTGTTATTACTACAAGGAGGCAGGACATTACAGGTCAGCGTGTCCGAAGTTGGCGAAGCATATTTGTTCCCAGTGTGGGCAGGCAGGACATTCTAAGCCCCATTGTCCACAATTGAGGAAGGATGGTTCAGGTGGAAGCAAATTCCAGAGGCATGGGCGAGTATTTGCATTAACCGGGGAGGACGCGGGTAACTCGGAAGATGTAATACAGGGTATGCAAGAATTCTGATTTTATTTTTAAATCAATGTAATAAGTAAAACCTTTATTTGGGAACAATTTAAGATTGAGTATCATTCTTATTGTAACAGGAGTTGTTTTAATTAATGGAATAAAGGCAAAGGTTTTATTTGATACTGGTTCATCACATACTTTTGTATCGCCAAATTTTGCAAGAATCTTAGGTGTGGAGCCTAAGTTGTTTCCAGGCAGGGTTTTGTCGGTGGCAACGCCGTCAGGTGAAGAGTTGATTGCGGATCGATATTACGATGGCTGTGATATCGAGATTGGTGGGAGGTTGTTCGGCATTGATTTAATCGAGCTGAAAGTCTTGAGAGTGGATGTCATCGTGGGCATTGATTGGAATGCAATATATGATGCCACAATTGAATGCAAGCAGAAGGAGGTATTAGTGAAAGCACCAGGTGGACCCGCAGTGACTTTCCAAGGGAAGAAGAAGATTCCGAAGGTGACTGCAATGGTATCCAAGATGGTTATTTCAGATGAAGTCAAGGGCATTCTGGTTGTCAGATATTTTTCTAAGGTGTTCTTGGATGATTTTCCAGGATTACCGCCACAGAGAGATGTGGAGTTTTGTATTAATGTTCAGCCAGGGAGTGCGCCGATTTCCAAGGCTCCGTACAGGATGGCACCTGTAGAGCAAGATGAAGTGAAGAAGCAGATTGAGGAGCTGTTGAGCAAAGGGCTTATCAGGCCGAGTTTTTCTCCGTGGGGAGCGCCAGTGTTGTTGGTCAAGAAGAAGGACGGGTCAATGAGGATGTGCATTGACTATCAGGAGTTGAATAGGGTGACTATTCAGAACAAGTATCCACTACTGTGGATTGATGATTTGTTCGACAGGCTTCGAGGAGCAGCTGTGTATTCGAATATTGATTTGAGATCAGGGTATCATCAGGTTCGAGTCAAGGAGGAAGATGGGAGCAAGACAGCTTTCAGGACTCGTCATGGGCTCTATGAGTTTTTGGTAATGCCATTCGGGTTGATGAATGCGCCAGCAGTGTTCATGGATATGATGAATCAGGTTTTGAAGCCATTTATTGACTCCTTCGTGGTGGTTTTCATCGACGATATCTTGGTGTATTCGAAGTCGGAGGAGGATCATTCTACGCACTAGACAGCGGTATTACAAAAATTACAGGAGCATAGCTTGTATGCCAAATTGTCGAAGTGTGAGTTTTGGAAGTCTGAGGTAGCTTTCCTTGGTCATATTCTTTCTAAGGAGGGAGTGGCCACTGATCCTCAGAAAGTTGAAGCAGTGAAGGATTGGCCCAGGCCAATGTCTGTGAAGGAAGTCAGAAGTTTCTTGGGTTTAGCTGGTTACTACAGAAGATTTATCCAGGGTTATTCTCAGATTGCAGTTCCTTTGACAGGTTTGACCCGGAAGAATGTGGCATTTGTATGGACTGATAAGTGTGAGGAGAGTTTCCTTGAGTTAAAGGAAAGGTTGACTACTGCACCTATCTTAGCTTTGCCGCAAGCTGGGAAAGATTATGATATCTTCAGTGATGCATCTCTTAGAGGTTTGGGTTGTATCTTGATGCAAGAAGGTAAGGTTATTGCTTATGGTTTGAGGCAATTGCGTCCGCATGAGAAGAATTATCCGACGCATGATTTGGAGCTAGCAGCTATCATTTATGCCTTGAAGCAGTGGAGGCATTATGTTTATGGCGAGAAGGTTAACATGTACACTGACCACAAGAGCCTGAAGTACATTTATCAGCAGAAGGATCTTAATCTTTGGCAGAGAAGGTGGTTAGAGGTATTGGAAGACATTCGTCCCGAGATCAAGTATCATCCGGGCAAGGCGAATGTGGTGGCTGATGGACTTAGCAGGAAGAGTAGTTTATCGAGTTTGATCACTACTCGAAGGGAGTTGGCAGCAGAGATTGATCAGGCAGGTATCGAGGTGGTGCTGCAGGGTTTAGGGGCATCTTTGGATCAGCTGAGGCTGCAGCCATCCTTGAGAGAGAGGATTGTGGAAGGTCAGAGATCAGACTCAGAGATTCAAAAGATGTTGCAACAGGTTTCAGAGGGCAGACTATCAGAGTTTCGTGTCCAAGATGGAGTTCTTTGGATGGGTGAGAGGTTGTGTGTTCCAGATAATGCAGATTTGAGAGATAGTATCTTGCAGGAAGCGCACAGTACCTTGTTTTCAGTTCATCCAGGAGGCACAAAGATGTACAGGAACATCAAACAGCACTTTTGGTGGTCTGGTATGAAGCGGGATGTAGCAGATTTTGTGGCAAGGTGTCTGACTTGTCAGCAGATCAAAGCAGAAAATCAGAGACCTGGAGGTTTGTTACAGCCGTTGCCCATTCCGGAGTGGAAATGGGAGAATATCAGTATGGATTTCATCACGGGTTTGCCGAGGAGTTCGAATGGCAATGACTCGATTTGGGTTGTTGTGGACCGTTTGACTAAGTCGGCTCACTTTCTAGCCATGAAATTACTTGGTCGATGGAGAAATTGGCTGAGTTGTACATTGGTGAAATTGTGAGACTTCATGGAGTTCCTGTGTCGATTGTATCCGACAGAGATGCAAGGTTCACTTCAAGGTTTTGGAAGAGCCTACAAGCAGCTTTAGGCACCAGAACTGATTTCAGTACCGCTTTTCATCCACAGACCGATGGTTAGACTGAGAGGGTGAATTGAGTGCTGGAAGATATGTTGAGGGCTTGTGTTATGGATTTCGGTGGTAGTTGGGAGAGATACTTGGCATTGGTTGAGTTTGCTTATAACAACAGTTACCATGCGAGTATTGGGATGGCACCGTATGAGGCTTTGTACGGGAGGAGGTGCAGGACACCTGTTTGTTGGTATGAGGTTGGCGAGAGGCAGATGTATGGTCCTGAGATCGTACAGCAGACGTCGGAACAGATTGAGCTGATTCGCAAGAGGTTGGTCGAGGCTCAGAGTCGGCAGAAGAGTTATGCTGATACTCGACGAAGAGACTTGGAGTTTGAGGTTGGGGATGCCGTTTTCCTCAAGGTTTCTCCGACTAAAGGAGTGATCAGGTTTGGTAAGGGAGGCAAGTTGGCGCCAAGGTATATTGGGCCATACAGGATCATGGAGCGGATTGGCAAGACAGCATATAGATTGAAGCTTCCAGAGGAGTTGGCACAAGTGCATGATGTATTTCATGTGTCGTTATTGAGGAAGTATGTGCCAGATCAGAATCATCAGTTGGTAGAGATTCCTGAAGATTTACAGGTGAACTTGAGTTACAAGGAACAGCCTGTTGAGATCGTTGATCATAGGGAGAAAGTTCTTAGGAACAAGGTGATACCTATGGTCAAGGTGTTGTGGAGGAATCCGCAGTTCGAGGAGGCTACTTGGGAGCCAGAGGATCGCATGCAGAAGGATTTCCCTGAGCTTTTTGTATGAGTGTAATTTTTTTATGTGATTGTGATTCTTTTGAATATTTGTACCATTGATTGAGTTAAGTTGTATTCCTTCTATTTTAATTGTGTTGTCGTATGCAATTGTTTGGGCTATGTTCTATTTATGAGATATTGTTCTTTTTGTTGGTATGTGGTTTGGACTCATTAGTAGTAGTTCTGAGGACATAACTCTTCTAAGGAGGGAGTGATGTAGAACCCCGTATTTTCAAATATTATTTTAAATATTCTAAAATGAATTTAAATGAATTTCTGAGGATTTAATAAATATTTTCAGAAAAATTTATTTTTTTACACGTGCAAATACTTTTTGAGAAGTTTGAAAAGTTAAGTTTTCTTCATGAAAAATCATTATTTAATATTTGGGATTTATTTAGTATTTTTCCAGATTTTTCTGAAATTAATTGGAACTATTTGCAAATTTTGAGAAAAGAAGGACCTTTTTGCAAATTTGACATTTTTAAGGTTAAAATGTAAAATGTGTAATTCTGGACGTTTTGAACAGTACGGATTGAGGTTTAGGATCATATTTTACTTTTAAATCCTAATTTAGATGCATTTTATTGAATTTCCAAGACTATACCTATATATGTAAGTTGTATTTTGGAAATGATTATTTTGCAAATTGGGTAAAACCCTAAACCTATTTCCGGATTGTTTAAAAGGATTTTCCTAACCGTCATTACTGAAAATACAGAATTTTGGTGATTTGTTTGGAGGAGCAAGAGGAAGTTTGATCTAGCAAAAGGAAGGTTTTTCGTGGATTTTCTCAATTCAAAGGTGAGTGATATAAAATTGTTTGTTATTTTGATCTATGTATGCGAGTGACAATGTTGTTTTGATTTGATGTTGTGAATGATATGGATCTTATATTGTGGTATGATTCATGTGAACAATTGTTGTTGTTTGGACCATGTATGTAAAATCTATGAATGACTAGTAGATCTTGGTTTATAAAATTGTGTTGCTAAAAAGCATGTTAAGAATTGAGTATGGTTATGAACGGATGGTTGAACATCTGGACATTGAGTTTATAAATCAGATTTTGATTAAGAGTCGTGAAAGAAATTTAGTATTGAGAAACCCTAATGAAAGAATTAGTAATCTAGAACATGAGAACTTGAGTTTTGACATATTTGATGTTTTGAGTAATATATCCATAATGAGGATTTGTTGAGATTTGTCATTTTACCTGAATACGAACTATTTTTCACCAACAATGAATCTTTAGAAAACTTCAGTTTTGATTTTGTATTCAGACCTAATTTATGAAAACAGTAGGCCGACAGTCGACTGGTCTACGATTAAGTCGACTGGTACGACCCTGCTGTTGTATCTTCAGTTCTTTTGAAATTCCCTCTGGACAGTCGACTAGACTCTTACGCAGTCGACTGGTGTCCTGAGATCTTTATTTTGTAAAATTATTTCAGTCCTTTCTGGACAGTCGAACTATGACCACTTTAAGTCGACTTATGTACTTAGAATATTTTCTTGAGAATTATTGGAATTTTGTCTCGATTAAGTCGACTGATGGCTTTCAAGTCGACTGTTATGACTTAGTTTATTTTTGTAAAATTTTGGATATTTGTCCTCTGGACAGTCGACTTACTACAGTATAAGTCGACTGGTACTGATGAGTTTTTGTAACTTGAGTGTTCCTTTGAATGATTGGTTCTCAGATAATTCAGTCTATACTAGATATTCAGTTAAGCATTTGATTCTAAGATATTCAGTTAAGTATTTGATTTAAGATATTCAGTTGAGCCACTTTGTTTAGTGGAACTTTGGTTTAGACATTTGAGTTGAGTCTCTAGAGGTGTGTGACCCTAGTATACCGGTGTTGAGTTATTTTGTTGAGGCCCATTGAGGCATTTCAGTTATTCAGTTTTGAGTTAAGTCCGGTAGGGTACACCGACTCTAGGAGATTCGTTGAGTAATTAAATAACCCAAAATGATAAGGACATGCACTAGTGGTGATATGATGAACGGGAACATGGGTTATGCACCTCAGTATGGCTTTGGATGTGGGATTTAATCTCCGGAATTATCGAAGTAACTTACTTGCGGTGTGGGATCTATCTCCGGAATTATCCATGTAAATTACCTGCGATGTGAGATATATCTCCGGAATTATCCAGGTAATTACTTGCGGTGTGGGATTGATCTCCGGAATTATCGGAGTCGAGGCGACGCACATGTGGTATTCAGGTGATGATGTGTCAATGTTTCGGTGTAGGATGATCTCCGGAATTATCCAGGCAAATTACCTGAGATGTGGGATCTATCTCCGGAATTATCGGGCATGGGCTAATTCTCACAGTTTATCTTTATCTCGTAGTAATCATCGTGATAGGATTAGTTGCATAGTGGGGGATTGAACCCTATGAAGTGGAGACGTTAAGGGCTTGCACCGAACCTATGTAGAGTGGGATGCATAGACTTCGACAAGTACGCATTAGAGAGTCCACATATAGAATTTGTGTTTTCTTGACTTAGTTTTATGCATGTGGTATTCCGGTTTTCTACACTTGACACTTGGTTTAGTATCACTTGTTGTTACATTTCCTGCTATCTCATATTTTATGTATTTTGGTTCACTATATGTTACTTATGAATCCTTGCTTAATGATTATTTATGTTTGTTGTTTTAAGTCACTCACACCAGTTATGGCTGGCCCCTTTAGTTTTGGGTGTTAGGGATCATCTCTAGCCTCATATGTTGCAGGTTGTTGCTTAGAGTTTGGAGGTTGGATGCTAGAGTTGGTTTTGAGATAAATTAATCTGAAAGAGTTTTGTGTAAATTTGTAAAAGCAAATTTGAGATAGTTTTGTGTTGTAAATAAAGGAAAAAATTTGATTGAGATGTTTTTGAATTCCGCTGTGCTTTGAAAAAGTTTGTTGTAATAAAAGTTGAAAATTTTATTGGTGTTGGTTGTGTTTACTGTTACATTGAAGTTGATTCTGGGATTGTGCCACGTATTTTCTAAGATATCATATTAGAAATTCGGGGCGCTACAGTGAAGGTCGAGCGGTAGAGGTCGGGAGCGCTCGCGAGGAGGTTGGGTGTGAGCGGCTTGGTGGTTGAAAGGGGCAGGAGCAGGGCGGTAGTTCGAGTTGGCGTCGAGTGTCAATGAGGCAGCTTCGGGGCTTCAAGTGGTGGCACTGGGTGCAGTGGTGTGCAACGACTGTGGGAGACGGCAATGATGTCGGCTGCAGCAAGGTGGCATTGGGTGGAGGCAATGGCAGGGCAGCCAGGAGGGAGGAAGAAGAAGAGACTGGGTGTGCGGGATATGAATAGAAGAATAAGAAGAAGAAAAAGAAGAAGAAGATGAAGAGGGTTCAGGTTGTTTTGGAGGTTGAAAAAGAGATTAGGGGATTTGTAATGGAGTAATTAGTGAGGAATTAGTTAGGGATAAGATCAATGGGTGATTAGTTGGGAGAGATTAGGGGTTTATACAGTTAGTGGATGATTTGGTTGCTAACTAGGGAAGTAGTGGGTTAAAGTTTAGTTTAGGTTTTGGGTTTGGGTTTAGAGTTAATGGGTTAAGATTTAGTTTAATGGATTCTTGGCTTGGTTTAATGAAGTTGGGTTTTGTGTTAAATTAATGGGCTTAATAAATAATAAAGGATGGATTAAGATCTATGACTTTCACAAATTAATAAACAATCCAGAAATAATACTAATAATTAGATTATATAACAAAATAGGATTTGGGTTGAACACATTTGTTAAAATAATCCAATAATGACAACATCTAAAACATAAATAATTAACCAAATAAGAAAATAAGATAAACTTATACAATGGAATAAAATTTTGTGAAAATAAGATAAACTTATACAATGGCATAAAATTTTGTGTTAAAATACATAATCATTTGGAAGATGACTACGAATACAATTGTTGATTGGAAAAGACTTTAATAGAATATTCAAAAATAAATTTAAAACAAAACGAATTTAAGAAAACATGATTTTTTTATAAAGAATAGAAACACAGAAAATATACAAAAAATTCGTATAGGCGAAAACGAGGGTTACACCCCATCCTAACAAAGTTGTATTAGAGCTTCAGGTTGCCGAGTCCTTTGGTTAAGATGACAGGTCACAGTCATTGGAAGATCAAGCAGTTCGATAGAAATATCACCTTCAATGTTTGGAATGTAGACATGTATGATTTCCTAGTTCAAGAACGTCTACAGTCAGCCATCAAGAGGAGGGAAAAGCCATCTGATATGGAGGATATTTGGGATGATATTTGTGAAAGAGTCCGACTATCATTGGCGGACGTGGTCAAGTGCAAGTTTGTTGAAGAAACTGATGCAGCGAGTTTGTGGGAAAAACTCATAGTTGACTACTATAGTTTGTCGTTATTAGAGCAAATGCATTCAAAGATGAAGTTATTCCGTTTATCTATGAAGGAAGGTACCGATCTCCAAGACCACATCACAGAGTTCAACAAGGTTCTATTGGAACTCAAAGCGATCAACGTGGATGTGAGTGGGGAAGATAATGCTTTCAACTTGATATATTTACTGCTAGATTCGTACGAGCATTTGATCATTACCATGTTACACGATAAATCTGCCATGGAGAGTATTACAGGATGATGTATTCAAAGCATTGAAGGAAAATCAACTTAGGAAGGAGACTCAGAAATCATTATCTACTCCAAGTTGTCTAGCAGTGGAAGGTCCTTCGGGTGGAAGACAGAGTGCTATGCAAGATTCGATTTGTTGCAAGAGGTCAGGGCATATCAAGAAAGACTGTCGGAAATTGCAGAATCAGAAGAGTGCCAAGGATGAAAAATCAACCGACTATGTGGTTAGTGCATGTGCTTCAGGTGATTCGTGTCTTCTTGTTTTAAATTCTTTAAAAGTGGATTTTATTTGGTTTCTTGACTCAGGGAGTTCTTCTTATATTTGCTCCGAGAGGGAGTTGTTTTCTACTTATAAGTCGACTATAGGGCGTTGTGTGAGACCGAGAACTGGGGAGATTTGTGAAGTAGTAGGTGAGGGGATAGTTTAGTTGAAGATGCCAGGTCTAAACATGTTCACTCTAAGGAAAGTTTTGCATATTCCTCTGCTTAAACAAAATCTAAATTCCTTGGGAATCCTTGAAGCACGGGACTGTAGGTACACAACTCGAGGTGGAGTTCTGTAGGTTTTTCAGGGTCGTCGAAAGGTGATTAGAGGTATGAGAGTGGTTGGGCCAAGCAAAAACAATCTCTACAAGCTTTAAGGAATCCGAAATACATGCGCAGGTGTTGTTGCTTCTTTTCCAGTTATTCCCGCAAGTTCATCTAGTCTGCTGCAAGTAGCATCATAATTCGAGACAAAGACATTTGAATATCGTCGAGAGGTGGAAAGTGCCTTGATGTAGGTGGAGTTCGTGCGGAGGTTGGCAACTCGCCGACTGAGGTGTGCCCTTAAAGGGGTATATTGATCGGTGAGATTGGGTAGAGATTTGTTCAACGGGTAGAAGAAACTAATGTTCTAAGTATTTTTGCAAGTGGAGTTCATTAGAGTTTGGATATAAATAATCACATCATGTGATAGCACTTATATGTAATCCAAGGTGGAGATTGTTAGGATTATGTCTTGAATACTCATTGTTCAGATTAGAAGAAAGTATGATGAAGCACGGAGGTCGAAGCGTCGAAAAGAGTAGAAGAGAAATTTGCAACATCAACAGCAGGAAAAGTGACGGTCGACTGTCCTGGGGGACGGTTGATCGCACCCCCGACTGCACACCCCACTGCAGTTGCACAAGGTTTTGGCCGAGAGGAGGTCGGTCGACAGGTTTTGTTGGACGGTCGACCGTGCGCGGCGCTATGTTTTTTTTGGGCCTCGATTTATTAGGTCGTTTCAGCCCAATCTTCAACTTCAAGTCATATCGTACGTCTCCTATTCAGTTGCTTTTTCTACAGGTTATATCAGACGACTGAGAATCAAGATTAACCTAGGGTTCTCTCTATTCGTATTCTACATATTGTTGTAGTCTCTAATATGAGAGACAATTAATTCATAGATTAGTTTCTCCATTGCAAAAAGTGGCTTGAGAGAAAGAGATAAATCCTTGTAATCAAGATTATTTTCTTGGTGAGTGAGTTTAATTTCTTATATTAAGTGAATCATTAACTCATTGTAATCTTTTCTAGTTGAATATTATCTCTCTATATATTTCCCATCCGGATTAAGCAAAAGTTAACCGGGATAAATCCTCGCTATGTTGGATTGGTGAATCTATTCGCTTGGGTGTTCATTGACTCGTCTCATTTACTTCAACTTCCTCATTGCTTAATTTAGTTCCGCTGCACCTCCGAGGTGTTTGTAGACACCCCATCCCAACACCTTTTATGTGACCAGATCGAACTACTTGTAAGATACAGATGATGATGAGCATCATGAATTTATTTGGTCATTTGCGCTATATGCATTTGGAAATAAATCTAAGATTATCAGCTTTGTGACTTGGTTCAAAATCCTATTTTGAAAATAGTCATATACGCAAAATGACAGTTGATACTCACAGACACGAGAATATTGGATGTTTTGACATCTTTTATGATTTTCTTGAAAATTAAGGAGATTGTATTCTGAGGGAATCTTAACCCCTAAGAGCATCTGTAGTCGTCTGCTAAATATGCATAATATGCATATTTTGGCAAAAAAATCGCTGCAGTCGTCTGCTAAATATGCATATTTTACATATTTTGCTACAGTAGATTGCTATATATGAGAGCGGATATGAGAATTATGCATAATTCAAAGGACGCAACTTCGAGTTCCGTCGCTCCAAAAAAATAATTAATTTTTGCAAATAAAAAAGTCGAAAATTAAAAAACCCCTCGGATGCAACATGATGTTGCGTCCGTTGGGTTTTAAAAAAAAATTGAATTACCTATTTGCCCCCTCTTCATTCAACGGCTATTTTTCCCTTTCAAAGATAAATCCAACGGTCTTTCGTTTTCTTCTCTTTGTATAGTTTTATTTAGGTTTCATCGATTGTATTTTTGCGATTCTTTTCGGTGTTTTACCTCTTGTAAAACAGCTTACTGTACATTTCTTTTGGAGTTATTATATGCTATTTTGGTGTGGCTGGAGTCGACAGACTCTATCCGTTTTCATCAAAAGATAAATCCAACGGCTCTTTCTTTATTTGAATAGCTCACTAAAATTTTGTATATATAATACCATCCTAAACCGAATATTAGCACCACAATTGTCTAAAAAAACTTTCAGATCTCAAGTTTCTATTACCTCTTTATCTTGTATTGAGTTATTTGTGAAAGAAAATCAATGGCGAGCCGAAGTGCAAGGGGAAGAGCATATACGTCTCAGGAAGATGTTCTTCTGTGCCAGAGTTGGATTAGTATAACTCAAGATCCAGGATCGGTAACGACCAATCCGGGGCACAGTTCTAGGAGCGTATTTTTCTACATTTAAGGTATTATTAGGAACTCTGACCGACAGGACAGTTTGCTCACTGGGTAGTCGATTTCAACTGATTTCGAAAGAAGTAGCCCTATTCATAGCAAAATTGAGCAATGCAACTACTAGGGCTGGTAGCGGAACTCAACCGAGACAGATAAGGTATGTAGAAAAAAGTATGATTTAAAGTCATTATTCATCTTAATTGTGTACATAATAACGTTTGGAATTTCAATGTTGTCTCAGATTCGCGAAGCCAGAGTAGAATATATGGCAACTTCGAGAAAAGCTTTCAAATTTGATGAATGTTATGAGAGTCTTAAAGATCAGCCAAAGTTTTCATTGCGTACTACACAAGTGTTTGATCGAGTACAAAATACCGAATCCGGTGAAGGGAGTGGTAGCCAAAACTCTCTCATAATATACAACTGGGATTCAGATATACCTGTTGATACGGATTCACCTACACCCCTTACCCGACTACCGACTGCAAAGCTACTAAGAGGAAAGGAAAAGGAGTGGCCGAAACATCAGAATACAAAGATATGGCCGAAGAAACAGCCATTTTTACATCTGTATACAAAGAATTGCAAGATTGGAGGAATGCGATAAAATCCCGAAAATGCAATATTAAAGAACGGGTCGAGGAAGATCGCATTATGGGTATCGATCTGAACACGTTATCAATGAATCAACGATATTATTTTATGTGCAGGCAAAACGAAATTCTCTAAAAACGGGGTTACAATAATGGCTAAAGAACATTAGGCCAAAATTTTGTATTTTATCTTAATATAATGTAAGCATGCAATTTGAAATGAAGAATATATCTGACGCTATTAATTTCAAATGAAAAAGAATGTTGTTTTCAGAATTTCAATTACATGGTCCCTACGTTATTATTCTAAATTATAATTACGATTGTATCCTGTGTTGATAATATAGTAACGATAGTTAATACTCATAATTATCGGCTTACAATATGCTTCAAATATTAAATCATAGCTGAAAGTAGTACATTAACTACGTTTATAATTATTTAATCAAAGTAAAAGTTACAAGAAAATGTGAATACATAGTAAAAAGACATGGTCAGTGCAGTTACTCATCTCCATATTGATTCCAAATATGCTCCACAAGGTCTAGACGAAGTGCATGATGTTTTTGTCGATCATGTAGAATGACACTGCGAACAATTCGTCCTTCTTCATCAATTGGTCTACCTGTGCTTGGTTCGATCCCAATCGAGTCAGGAATTCAATCATAATCATAATCAAGAATTCCTTCGTCACGTTCATCCTCAACAATCATGTTGTGTAAGATGATACATGTTTTCATAATATATGACAGACTATCTGCATCCCACATACGTGCTGGACCCTTGACTATTGCAAATCATGATTGTAAAACTCCAAAAGTACGTTCCACATCTTTTCTTGCACCCTCTTGCATTTCTGCGAATTTCTTTTTCTTTTGTGTATCTGGTGCGGTGTAAGTTTTGAATGGTTGCCAAAGGTGGGTATATACCATCCGCTAAATAATATTCTATATTGTAATTGTGGTTGTTGATGACAAAATTAGCTAGAGGTGCATAACCATCAAGAATTTGATTAAATAAAGTTGACCGGTTCAGCACATTTAGATCATTATTGCATCCTGGCATTCCGAAGAAGAATGCCAGAACCAAAGATCATAAGAAGCAACTGCTTCGAGAATAATAGTCGGTTCCTGAACATGTCCTGTGTACTGGCCCTGCCATACTGCTAGACAATTTTTCCACTTCCAATGCATGCAATCTACATTACCCAACATCCTAGGGAAGCCCCGAGCACTGTTCTCTTTGAGTAGTCTTTCCACAACGGCTGGTGTTGGTTTTCTCATATATTGAGTACTAAATAAAGTTACAGTTGCGAAACAAAAACGACACAGAGTTTTCAATACCGTTGTTTTGCCTATGCGTGTATATACGTCAACCGCATTAGCTGCACCTACGTACGCCAAATATCGTAGTGCCACCGTAATTTTTGATGAGGAGTTAAGCCAAGTTTCTTACAAGCGTCCTGAGATTGGAGAAAATACTGATTGTAGCCCACAACAGCATCCAATACCCGGTTGAAGAGTTGTCGGTGCATACGGAATCGACGATGGGGGTAAACTGAATTTTCAGCAAAGTAGTCTTTCCACATCTGTCTATGGCCTTCTTCTCTTTTCCAACGAATGTAACAATGACGATTGATTTGTTCACTAGCTTGGATTGCCTTGCCAATCCTTACTAGATGGTTGTGAACAATCCTAGCAACAACATTGTTGTCCTCCTCTGATGAATCAGAAGATGAACTCGAGGAAGAAGGTACATGTAAATTAGCCATGCTTAATTAGAAGGTAAATTTGCAGTGGGTTCTTTTAGAGTATCAGTTTAGAAAGTGTTGTCGAGAAAAAAATTTACACAGGATGGCAGGATATAAATACTGATCATGCCGTTTGAAGAAGAGGTGGATCATCAATGTCCTATCCAATCTAAAAGTTAATCAATAGGTGTAAAAAAAGTCAAAACCTACACTTTATAGATAGAAAAGTAACTGTGAATAATGGGTACAGAACTGAATAAATACAAAAACCTACTTCACTACAGTCCAAATTTGGAGGTGCTGGCCATATGACATTAATGTTGTGACTACAATACCCTCAAGTCTACAATCCCTAAGTTAATACAGTACCTTGTTACTAATTTTATGGAATATTAGAAATGAAGAAAAAGAAAATGTACAAATTGACATGAATACCCTTATTTGACATTTTCTGATTGGCATTTACAAGTTATGCCATCAAGGTAAATAGAAAATAAATGATGTACAATTTTTCCTATTATACTGTATTTCAGGCACAAATGAGGACGTGGATGCTCCGGTGTCATCTAAATTCGGATTCAAGGGTCTATGTCGGGAACTAGATGGTTTGCCGATCGATACAGATCGCCTAACATTTGGTAATTCATGAGAAATTGATTCCTTCAACACCATTTCTGAAAGTATTATTCGTCGAAGTTGTGCTTCGGTGTTGCTCAATTGTTGGCAACGAGTGTATAACTCCTCCTGTGGAAAGGTATAAGATATATAAAATAATGAGTGAGTAAAATACATTGTAACATAATAACGTTATTAAAGTCGAAAATGTATACACGATTTTGGTAACTCACATATGATGGTTGCCCACTTTGATGCAACGTGACATTTATATTACTATCCAAATTCTTGATAAGAGTACCGACTTGAAAAAGTGCCACTTCGACGTAAGGTTGACCAAGCAATAATGAATTATCTGTAGTGGATTGAGTTGGATATTCAGCCGGTAGCCAAAATGGAGGTGCAGCATATGGCAACTGAGCGGAAGTATATCTAATAGATGCTGGCCCAATGAAATCGGCATTGGCTGCATGGGAGAGTGTCGGCATTATAGGACCAATTGAAACCTTTGCTTAATACTGATCATAAGTGATATGCTCTACAATCCGTACGAAAGGTGATGCTTAAATAGGTTCAGGAAGTGTATTACTGGATGTCATGAAACGCATGAGAGGGGGTGGGTCCTTTGGGATAGCAATTACTCCAGTAAGTTGTCGAATACAACGATCACCAAGATACCATACACCCTGCAATGAAATGTTCACTTTAGCATAACCAAAATATTTAATCAAAGTAATATAAATAAATATGACAAACAATTAATATACCTGGTCGCAGTAAGTAAAAGCGTGTCGATAACGTGAAATAAATTCAGCAACTTCAATTTCATATACGTCGACCCATTATATGGCTGCCAAATGATGGAGGAAGAAGTGCGCATCTCCAATTGATCACGAGCCATCGATTGATTGTACCTAATAGGATCAGATCGGCCTAAATCCAAGAATTCTTTATTCCATCGAATAATTTTCAGCCATACATCAAAATTAGTCATGTGTGTCTCCATAAGAATGTTCCTATCTCTAACTGGAATACAACAATTTGTGTATTCATAAGCCCAATACTATAAAACATAATTATGAAATATGTTACGAACATTACAATTGAAATAACATAATGACAATATTCAACTAAAATTAATAGCTAATAGATTAAGTATTACCTTCAACACTTGCCACGACCCATTAAACCCCTTCACTTTAAGTCTGCTACATGAGTCCAAAGACAAATACAGCAGAGCAAGTGCATGACTACCCCAATTGTATTTGGCAACAACATTCAGGTCTGTAACTGCGACTAGCCAACCACACCTTACTAAACCAGCACCATTAGGGTAAAGAAATACACCGAGAAAGAACATAAAGAAAGCTCGTTCAATCCTCGCTAATAGTGCCATATCGGTTTCGGCTTCTTCAATCATAGTATTGGTAAAATAAATTTTGAAAAATGTATACCGTATAGCTTGTGATTTCCAACCATCTACTGTTAATTTCGGAAAGAAGCGAGACTGAACAATTTGAAATGTATAGGCCTCATATCGTCGCATGGAGGCAAACTGCCGATACCGATAGGAATCCCCGTTAGCATAACCCAATCCAATGGAGTGAAACACAACTCACCACATGGTAGGTGGAAAGTGTGGATAGTGTCCCACCATCTCTTTATGAGTGCCTCGATGAGACAAATCAACGACTTGTTTGTATTGATTTTCGTAAAACAGTGTCATCCCGCCTGCTCTACTAGTTGTTTAATAAGTGGGACCTGTGAGCAGTACTGATTGTACATCTTGAATGGTTCCTTCCAATTTCTCCTAAACTTACAGAAACTACCCTCAGGGGTAACAATAATATATTGACTTATATGTTTGAAATCGTCTACTACACAATTCCAATTTGATTGATCGGCAAAGTCAACATTTGAAATCTCTTCTCCACCTTCGTTGCTTGTGTTGCCATAAGCTGGAATTTGTTCTCGCTTTGATTTCAAACGACCAATAAATCTTCGTATCGAAGACATTTTTCTCGACTAATTAAGAAATTGATATAGAGAGTTGGGCTCTATGAAATTGAGATAGAGAATTGGGCGAGAGCGAATTGAGATAGAGAGTTTTTGCAAGAGCAAATTGAGATAGAGAGTTGGCCGAGAGCAAATTCATGTTTGCTTCGTTCCATATAAACATCAATATATAGAATGAACGAGGGGGTATTTTGGTCAATTATTGAATTAATAAAGCCTTCAATTACGGAAAAGTAAATAAATCCAAAAAAAAAAGAAGGAAAGTTGTCGGACACAACTTCATGTTGCGTCCTAGCCATCCCGAAAAGCTGGACGCAACTTCATGTTGCGTCTGGCAATTTTTTTAGTTTTTTTTTTCTCTCCTCCGACGTAATGTGAACTCCCGTCTGTCATTTAAAAAATATTTTTTTCCTTCCGACGCAACTTCGAGTTCCGTCTAATATGAGATTTTTATTATTTTAAATTAAATTGGTAAAAAATAGCATTCGACGACTGCAATACAATAGCCAAATGCTATATGCAATTATCCATATATGCATAATTTACACAATGATGACTGTGAATGCTCTTGTCTAATGTATCCTTGATGTCTTTTATTTCATTTTGTAATGATACTCAATAATCAATAGTCACATATCTTTCTTCTTTTAATGTAATAGTTCACATTAAACAACTGCCAAGTTTGATCACGCATGTGTTATATATGTCAGCTCATATATCTAATGTCTACATAACTACATTGTGTTATATATATGTCAGCTCATATATCTAATGTCTACATAACTACATTCCAAGTGTCTATTTATCACTGTCGTTATAACCCAAGAAAACAAATCTAGCCTATTTTTCTTTTTTGTGTGAAGCGCATTTCTTTGATTAACTTAAATTCGATCTACTTTCACAATCAAATTACTTTCTCGTCCAAAGTTATATATTTTTTTTCTTTCAAGAAAATATAAAATATAATCACCATCTCTAAAATCTAATCTCTAATCTCTAATATTATATTATAATGGAATATAATGGAAAAAGGCTTTAGTGTCATTTGTCAATCTACCAACATGTACAATGTACGTACATAATTAATATAAAGAAAATTTTCGGTTCAAATTAAAACGTGTATCGCACATGTAAATTACTAGTATTACAATAATGAGAAGTACCGTAGCAAGTCCATCAAACTGAAAACAGGTTGCAAAATAAAGCCCTTTTCAAAACGAGAACTAAGCAACTGGGCTCAAAAATAAATCAAATTCATGCCAACATAAAAACATAAAAAAAACTAACAGCAAACAACTTTCCTTTCAATCTGAGAAAATCCGATGCCACTACCAGTCTACCATCCCTTTCAATCGCATCAATTACCTTATCTCCGCCTTTTTTTTGGGTTAGAGATCCGATCCCACGTATCTCTATTTCTAATATTATAATGGAAGGGTTGAAGTTGTCATTTATAGACATTCAACTCGGTGCATTGTACATGCATAATTAATATAAAAGATGTGCTCAGATTTGAGGTCAAACTACACCGGAAATTTTATGTTTAAAATAATATATTTGTTAAGACGTGCATCGCACCTGTAAATTACTAGTGTATATATATATATATATCTCTTCTACTATAATGGGAGAAGGCCATAGTGTAATTTATCAATCTACCAACCCGTTGAATGCACGTGCAACCAATATCCTTTATATAAACCCCTCAAATACGTAAACTACCCATACTAACTCCCTCTCTCTCTCTCAAAAAACAAAACTGTTCCTGTCACTCTTTCTCAAAACCCACACACCCTTTCTTCGTCCTGCCGTTTAAGTTTTTACTTTAAAAAATACTAGTATTACACACGTGTTGTGCACGTGAGAAAATTGGGGGATGAAAAGGGCACAAAAAATAAATTTCTACCAACACTTGCATTGCACGGAGTGTTATTTTTCTCCTCTTATAAGAGATTTACCTCTTGTAAGAGGTGGTCCCCCTCTTACAAGAGTTTTTTTAGTGTTCTTTTTTTACCTCTTAGAAGACATTTTTCTCAAAATATCTTATAAGCCTAAAAGACTTCTAATAGCCTCTTTCAAATTCTTATAAGACTTCTATCACTTAAAAAGTCTATATTACCCCAAAGTCTATATTATAATTGTTACTAATTAAACTAGTTTATATATTAGTCTATAGTAGCCCGGAATATGCTATCCTAGAAAAAGTGTAATCATATACGTAGTTGACTGTAATATACTATCCTAGAAAAAGTGTGGGAATTCATTCTTCACAATCTAGAACAATTATGTTAGGGATGCTGTCGAAACAATTAGTTGACTGTAATTTTATTTATTTTTTATTTATTTACAGCTAAAGGAGAATTTATATTAGCCCATTGACCTTAAATTTTTTTAATCCAACTTCTTTGAAACAAATTATTATTATTTATATTTATACATACTAATTTTCATACTAATTAAAAGTCTATAGTAGCCCAGAATTATAATTGATGATTTACATTGATAATTATAATTGATGATTTACACTGATAATTATAATTGATGATTTACACTGATTTGTGAATTTAACTTGCCATTAAACTAGTTTATATATTAGTAATTTGAACTTATCTTTTCTTGTCCTTCATCTCACTATTTTTATACTTTGGGGGTAATATAGACTTTGGGGTAATATAGGCTCTTGTAAGAGGTGAAAAAAGAACAGAAATCTCTTCTAAGAGGTTCTTATAAGAGGTTATTTTTATGTAAAAAGAACACCTCAAAAAGAGGCTCTTACAAGAGGCTCTTACTGTAAATCTCTTATAAGAGGTAACCTCTTATAAGAGGAAAAAAAAAAGAACGGTACCTGGAATATATATACGTGAGATGCACCGTTCTTTTTTTTATATATACCTGGAATATATATACGTGAAGGCTTCTCCCATTAATAAATATATATTCCAAGTACATATAAAAGAACGGTGCTCGTTCATCGTCTCCGCTTTGCTTACTCTCTCTCTCTCTCTCTCTTTTGATTACCGAATTAGTTATTCTAAATTGTAATATATATATACTAGTAATTTATAAGTGAGATGCACGTTTTAATAAATATACATTCCAATTACTATAATGGGAGAAGCTCCGCATTCATTAGATAGAGAAGATCGCCAAGATTTCGTGATCTGCTGCCAAACCTATTCCAATTCCAACAGGCCGAAAACGCCATAGCTATACTTAACATCAAAACACTCGGAAAAGCCCACATACGACGAATATTTTTTGTTGCTGTCGGAATAAGCAGAAGTCCCAATCCTATTAAAAAAGTAACTGGAAATGGAAGAAAAGGTATTATCCATGCATATTTATATGTATGTTCCATAAAAAAAACCAATTTGCCTTTTTTTTTCATTTATTTCATTATTTCCGATTCACCCATTTATGACTTGTTCCAAATCTGATTTATTTAAGATTATTAAATTTTGTTTCAAGTAAATTCTATTGGTATATTGATTCATTCATGCATACGTGGTTGATTTCTCCTTGTTATCTCCTGTTTATTTTTGTGAAATGTTGTAAAGATCCTGATAGCTTATGAATGGTGAAAGCCATTCGCTGGACTTAGTCACATATCCATATTCTGTATTCCGTATTTCTTTTTGGAAAGCAAGGGCGTAACAATATAATAATATGAGTGAGAGAAAAGGTGGTTGGCCTATAGGATTTCTATGGGCTTGGAATTAAATTTGAACAACCGGGATCAATTTACTTACGATACTTAGTTGATATTCAGAAAAAGTATCTAATGAATTATGAGTTCAATAGATCCTGTTTAGCAGAAAGACGGATATTCCTTGCTCATTATCAGACAATCACAAACCTCGCGTGGGGCTAATAGTTTGGATTTCCCATTTCATGGAAAAACCCTTTCCGCTCCGCTTAGCCCCTTCTAGGGGTATTTTAGTGATAGGTTCTATAGGAACTGGACGATCCTGTTTGGTCAAATATCTAGTGACAAACTCCTATATTCCTTTCATTACGGTATTTCCAAACAGGTTTCTGGATGACAAGCCTCAAGGTTATCTTATTATAGTACTTGGAATATATATTTATTAAAACGTGCATCTCACGTATAAATTACTAGTATATATATATTACAATTTAGAATAACTAATTCGGTAATCAAAAGAGAGAGAGAGAGTAAGCAAAGCGGAGACGATGAACGACGCCGATGTATCGAAGCAGATCCAGCAGATGGTCCGGTTCATCCGGCAAGAGGCCGAGGAGAAGGCTAATGAGATCTCCGTCTCCGCTGAAGAGGTCCTCAAATTTCACTTCTTGAATTTATTTCAATTATTTGTTAATTCTTATGTTTGATTGAGGTTTGGTATATGGGCTCTCGTCAAAATCGCTTCTTGATTGGTTTCGGTGATGCTTTGAGCCCAAACAAATGCACCCTTTTTGGATTGTGTCAGATTTATATGGTCTGACTGTTTTGTTTTGTGCAATATGATAAATGTTGGATCTTTTACGATATGTTTGTGGATTTTTTTTTATTAATTTTATTATTAATCAATTTTTACTTTGTAATGTGGTTTGATTTTTTTGTGTCTTAGGGTTGTTAGGTTATGTGTACTAGTAAATGTCATGTGTGATGCATTTTTGTTCATCGTTAGAGAGAAATGTCAAGATCGATGGAGAAGAGATGCAGGTAAAAGAGAGATGTGTGTGCACTGCTCATACATGGTGTTATGATCCAAATTTAGTCCCACATCGGTTATATGGGGAACCAATGTTGGGTAGTTATAAACTTGGGCTCCCTCCCCTTAACAGCTAGCTTTTAAGGGTGAGTTCTCATAGGTTCCTAACAATTGGTATCAGAGCCAGCGATCCACCAGCGCATCCTCGTCCTCCTCGCATCCTCGTCCTTTTGATGTCGATCAACATGGAAGGAAAGTTTGAGGCAGCGTTGTCAAGAATAGATGCGGTAATATGGAAGCTACGGCAGCCCTATTCCCCACCGCTCGATGCTCCTTGGTTCCCGACCTGTCATTCCCAGATTCCGATCGAGGAGGTAACTAATCCTCATCTCATTTCTACTAGTTTGAAGGGAGCTCCAATTAAGATGAAGTTTCCGAATTTTAAAGAGGTGAAGTTACCAAATTTTAAAGGAGGAGATCCAACAAATTGGATACTTGGAGTAGAACATTTCTTTGAATTTTACGGAATTTCTGATGCAGAGAAGCTGAAATATGCTTGGTTGGGTTTAAGTGGGAGTGCAACTTTGTGGTATTATAAGCATATTAAACCACGAATCCATGAAATTTCTTGGTCCCTGTTCTTAGAGAAATTGATAGATCAATTTGACTCTACTGAGTTGGAAGATTCTAACAAATCGATGGTTGTAGATGAAGTAAATGTGATTGATGTTGTTTCTGGTGAAAAGAATAGGGATGGAGTAGTTTTTGATAGTTTGGAGAATCTTGAAATGGAGAATTATAGAAGTGATAAATCATCGAAAGTGTTTGATGAATTGGAAAATCAAGGAAAGGAGAAATTGATTGATCAATTTGGCATTCTTGAAATTGAAATTGATGATGCTTATCTTGGAAGAAAAATTCAAGAAGATGTTGTAGTTGAAGATTGTGATGTTGTTGAAGGTGAAAATCAAAAAGATGATAAAGCAGCAGTAGCTTTAGATAAGAAGAATTTGACATGGGAAACAAATTTGGTGGATGATTATGAAGAAGTTTAGAACATTCTCCATTGTAATTGAAGAAAATGAGGAGAAGCTCATGTTTGCTAAGAAAATCTCAAAGATGAGTTCATCAAGTGTTTGTGGTAATGTCTCAAATACAATTTTTCCTAATCTTGAGCTCCGATTGAGTTTCCGACGAAATGTAAAGAGGGCGGAGTTTGAAATCCACACGGTTGTAATTGGCAGTGACAAGATAGTGCTCGATGGATGGCCCCACCTATATGTATAAATGTTGCTGGGGTGTTCTTGTTGCATGGGGAGTCTCAGAGGGGAATTGCTGCTGTGGGTTTATACGTTCCAGGGGGTACTGCTGTCTTACCATCAACTGCTTTGATGCTTTCAGTGCCTGCTCAAATTGCTGGGTGCAAAACTACGGTCCTTGCAACCCCTCCCAGTAGTGATGGTAGTATATGCAAGGAGGTACTTTATTGTGCCAAGAAAGCAGGTGTAACCCACATATTAAAAGCTGGAGGAGCTCAGGCAATCGCAGCCATGGCTTGGGGGACTGCATCTTGCCCTAAGGTTGATAAAATTTTTGGACCTGGAAATCAATATGTTACCGCTGCAAAAATAATTCTCCAAAACAGTGAAGCCATGGTTTCCATAGACATGCCTGCAGGACCATCTGAGGTTTTGGTTATTGCTGACAAGTGGTACCAGAGGGATTTTGTTGCAAGAAGAGGTTTCATCTTAGTTTGGGAAAAGGAAATAATGAATTTGAAATCATGGTTACAGCAAGAATTAGTGTCGATACATCAGAACCTAGAAGATGGCCTTGTAACTTTGCTCAAAAATGGTCCAGAAGAAGCTTCAGATGCAGCTGGTCAGGTTTACCAGGGTGTTCTTCCAAGTGGCCAACTCATAGCAGTGAAGCATATTTACAAGTCCGCGATGTCAGATTCTTTCAAAAGAGAAGTTGAACGTCTTTCAAAAATTCGACACCCAAACTTAGTTTGCCTTTTTGGTTGCTGCGATGAGAATGGGGAGCAATATTTGGTGTATGAGTATTGAAGCAATGGTAATTTGGCTCAGAATCTTCTAAGGAGCGATACAGTCCTTCCATGGGATAAAAGAGTGAGGATTTTTAGAGAGTGTGCACTTGCTCTTAGATTTCTCCACAGTCATCCGGATGGTTGTATTGTACATAGAGACATCAAGCTGACAAACATTCTGCTAACAGATAACATGGAACCAAAGCTTTCAGATTTTGGACTGGCAGAGTTGATTGGAATTGAAGAAAGTAAAGTTTTCACAGATGTGAGAGGAACTATTGGGTACATGGACCCTGAATACATGACAAATGCGAAGTTCACATGTGCAAGCGATGTTTACAGCTTTGGTATTGTGGCTTTACAACTTCTTTCAGGAAGGAAAGTAATAGAACTTGATATTGAAGCTCGAGAAACATTGACAATGAAGGCCAAGGATGTAGCTATGGGAAGTGAACTTAAATGTATAGTCTGCATGGCCATTTTTCGTCACTTGAGATTTTTATTTGGTGGTTTGCCTTGTGATCCCAGTGCAGCCGAAACAACAACTAATCTGGCAAGAATTGTCTCATCATGTGTTCGTGGAATGGATCTTGGTGCTCTTAGTGCTTGCCTTGTTGCGGTCGTTTGTTCTTCAGAACAGCCCCCTCTTCGCCCACTTGGAAGTCCTGCTGGTGATGGAGCTTCTATCATTATAAAGTCAGTTCTTGAGAGAGCAGCTAATCGTTTAACTGATCTGCAGGCTGCCAACAAGTACAGCACCAATAACCCTATCCCTACTCTGTGGCAAGCATCTTTTGATGCATTCTTTGGGCTTCTCACAAACTACTGCCTGTGTAAGTGCGAGAGTATAATGCCATCAATGTTACTGCAATCTCCTAATGCTGCAGTGAGATGCCTGTGGAGTTACCCCATGCTTCTTAATTTGCTCTAGAGGCTGGATTAAAATTACTGGTAGACCCGGGTTGGGCCAGTGTCGCTAGAGTGAAAGCCGCCGAGAGTCGGAAATGGCTACCTAGACGCTAGAGTGAAAGCCGTCGAGAGTCGGAAAGGGCTACCTAGACGCTAGAGTGAAAGCCGCCGAGAGTCGGAAAGGGCTACCTAGAGGCTGGATTAAAATTACTGGTAGGTCCGGGCCGGGCCAGTGTCGCTAGAGTGAATACCGCCGAGGGCGGCGGGTTACGGAAGCGTGGTGGAATGTTATGATCCAAATTTAGTCCCACATCGGTTATATGGGGAACCAATGTTGGGTAGTTATAAACTTGGGCTCCCTCCCCTTAACAGCTAGCTTTTAAGGGTGAGTTCTCCTAGGTTCCTAACACATGAAAGAATAGAAGACTAAAATGAGTTTAGAAGTGAGTGGTTAGAGCATCTGTAGTCGTTGGCCAAATATCCAAAAAATGGATAATTTAGCCAAAAATCCCCTGCAGTCGTTGGCCAAACACCCATTTTTTGGGTGCGCCGTGAACAGTAGGCTGCCAAATTTGGGGGAGAATATAGCATTATCCATATTTTGGAAATCGGAAGATGATTTGCCGTTGTTACGTTGGGCGGAAGATGATTTGTCGTCGGGTAAATTTTTTTTTTTTTTTAGATGGAGATGATCTACCATTTCATCCAAAAAATAATATTAATAATGAAAAAAAAATAGGCCAACAGTGAAGGACGGGAGATCACAGTTGGGGATTTTTTTTTTATTTTTTATTTTAAACTGTAGATCATCTACCGTTTCTCATTTTTTTATAACTTAAAAAAAAATGTAGATGGGATATCATATCTCATTTCGTCCAAAAAAACCCAATTTTGAGTATAGACTACTGCAGCGAATGCGCTAATTGCTATTTCCAAAATTTCCATATACCCATTTTTTGGACAAAATGACTACAGATGCTCTTATGGGTAAAGTGAGTTTCGGAAGAAGTCATAACTTACATATTATCCTAATTATTTTTTATAAGAAAAATGAATTGCTTGTTACTAACTGAAAAGTTTACTCGTTGCAGAATTAATTGTATTGAGAATGATAGACTTGCGTATAATGTTTTATTTATTTATTTTTGTTTTTATGGATTTTTTTTATGCTTGAAATTTTAACAAAATATGGAGTTTTTCATTTTTATAAAAATATAATACAATACTTACTATATTGTATTAGACGAATCCACCAACATATCTATCTCTTCTTTTTTTTGTGAACAATACATAGCTTCATGTAATGTTAAATTTTACCCTATATATAATTTCTGGTTCAGTACAGAATCACAGATTATGCTTGGACTATGTCCGCATATCCTATCTTGCAGCTAATTAGGAAGGTGGAAGGCATCTTGATTTCATGCTAATATTGTAACACCGCGGTCCGCTCACCTACTTGTATAAGAACCTCAAGTAATTTCCGTAGTCACAACCCGGTATTTTCCATGGCGCATATAATTATTATTCAATCTAGGAGCCCACGAATTACTTACTAAGCCCACCACCTTAGGAATATTAGAATCACCCCCACTATGTACTTAGCGTCCTCGCTAAGCTCGGACTCGAATCTACCCAAGACCTCGTTTCTGGCCGATGTGGTCTACATGGATGCCACTACCATGATCTGACCAGCGTACTGTCCATGACTCTACCATTGTGTACACCCACTGTGGCCCCACTATCGGTGCAAAAGTCGCTGATACCATTTATGATGCCCAAGTCTGCTTGCCTACTTGTATAAGAAACCCGGGTAATTTCCATAGTCATGACCCAATATTTTCCACGGCCCATATAATTATTATTCAATATAGGAGCCCCATTAATTAATTACTAAGCCCACCATCTTAGGGATTACAAATATCACCTGATGAGTGCAGTTTTTCTTTCTGTGCAGATTGATTGTAGGAGATCCAATTGGACTGGATGCCGGTTTTTCCTTACCATATGTGAACTGCAAACTAAAGTACTAGAATGTTACACCCAATCAATAGAGAAACTCTGAACAACACATTAAAATTCAATTAACAAGTAGAATTATGTTCATCAACTCAACAAATTAAAATTTCAGCTTACTTTTATTACTAATTCATTCTTCTCCTTCTTCTCCTTCTTCTAGACTAGTCTTGGAGAATTTAGAGGATGCCAAGTGGTCTTTTAGGAGCCTTGACTCCTTGGCCGACCCCAGTTTAATGGGATAAGGCTTAGATGATGATAATACCCCCCCCCCGCCCCCCACCCCCCCCCCCCCCCCCCCTTCTCCTCTCTCTCTCTCTCTCTCTCTCTCTCTCTCTTTCTTACTCAACAAGATTTTTTTTGCAAGCTGTGCTCCAGGTAATGGTAGGAACCATTTAAGCTTCTGGCAGGAACAAGAACTATCTTAGTACAGTGGTATTAGCTATTGCAAATAGTAGCTAATCATTGACAGTAACTACTGATTAGTTGTTGTCGACCACACCATCAAGAAAGGACTATTAAGTGGAGATGGAGGAAAAGATGCTGTCACTGCTTCAAACTGCTGGAGGGTAACAAAGCTTTTTATTAGAGGGAGGTTTTGGTTAATGAGTTGAATTTTAAGTTAGAACAATGGGTTGGTTAATGTGTTTGGATTGGTATTTACAAAATTTGTGGCATTAAACGAAATTTGTGCCAAACCTCACATCAGCCTTTTGTACAATCCCTTCAAGTGCTGTGGTCCTCCGTCCTCTTTTACCAGAATATGAATCCAGGTGTGACCCCTTGCAATGATTCTTGAACATGAACTGAAGGTTGCAGAGCTAAAGTGGACAAATTACTAAGTAATTTAGAAAGGAATACCAAAACAGTTGATTGAAAAAATTAAAGCTGAGAGAAAAACAATGATAAGGAAGTTTTCTACAGAAAAGCCTGGTTTACTATGTAGCTACTAATACTAAATATTACAGTTACATTATTGTCTGCTATGTAAATTTGCATGTTTTACTTAGTTTGTGCTTTATTTATTAGGTTAGATCAATATGTTTGTTTCTGTTGTAGAAATCACATTTAACAGGATTGTGGTAAGTGAAAAACATGTGTACTAGTACAAGTTATCTTATGTGATTTGTATGTAACCAATAAATCGTGGTCCAACCTCAATAACATTAATTTTTTCTTTGGATTTTGAAAAGCTGTGTTCTTCTTTTAAACTGAATATACTATTCAAGTATGTTATGTGCACACTTTTATTTCTTTCACAGACAAATTTGTCTGAATCTAATACAAGCATTGTGTTGTACAGGAATTCAACATAGAAAAGCTTCAGCTTGTTGAAGCGGAGAAAAGGAAGATCCGTCAGGAGTATGAGAGGAAAGAAAAACAGGTGGAAGTTCGAAGGAAAATGTAAGTGTTCAATTTTTTATATTTAAATTATATTTGTTTCCAATTTTAGAGCCACTCACATTATTGGAATTATTTTGATATTTTGCATTTACTTAAGGGTTAGACTCCTTAGGGTTAATTAGTCAAACTTTTTTGAAGGTTTTTTAGAAGGGGTTTTTTAATATATTGAATTGGTCAATGGTGTCAAAGATATATGAATGTTGGATGTTAGTACCAAAAGCACACTTGGTCGTTAGTGAAAACCAAATGGTGTTGATCTATCTGCCTATTCCTATTCCGTTTATTTTAGTTAATTTTGAATATATTGAATGGGTCAATGGTGTCAAAGATATATGAATGTTGGATGTTAGTACCAAAAGCACACTTGGTCGTCAGTGAAAACCAAATGGTGTTGATCTATCTACCTTTTCCTATTCCATTTATTTTAGTTAGTTTTGAATATATACAGTTTATGAATAAGAATTATTAGTTGATACTTGGTTATCAAATAAAAAATTGTCCAGAATAGCGACGAAAACAGGTTAAGTTCCTGATTGGCGTTACTTCCTCAATTTTCATAAAGTAGTGATGTAAAAGAATTAACAGCAGTTTCCCCCAAACAGTTAGCAAATACTTACTAGTTGAGCTTAGGATTGTTATTGTTTGTAATTATTGTTTGAGTTCTCTGTGTGTGTTTTAGAACATCATGAACTTAGAAAAGTTAAAGGAAATTAAAAATGTAGTAATTTTTTTAGCAGCAAATGTAGATGGTGAAACGTTCTTCTTTTTTGTTTCTTTTGCAATTCAGTCTCTTAAAGAAGCCTTATATATATATGTGTGTGTGTGTGTGTGTGTGTGTGTGTGTGTGTGTTTGTGTGTGTGTGTGTGTGTGATGTTCGATCCTTACATTTGTCTGGTTAAATAAACTTAATTCCCTAGTAAAGTTTCCCTATTAAATAGAAAATGTTTTTTTTAACTAGAACCTAATGAACTACTTGTTTTTACCTTCTTGAACTGGAGGTGTACAACACCTTCTCACACCAAGCTCACACTATGAGAGGATGGATTATAACAAGTACCGTGTTCCTATCAGAAGAGATGTTAATTACATCCCTCCAAGTCCCCAACCCTTCCTCCGGAAGTGCCCCTATAACTTCGTTACTGATTTCCAGTAAAGCTGCTACAACTGCCACTTATACCTCCTTCAGAAGAACCACCTCAACCACCACTTTTGCCTCCTCCAGAAGTGTCACCACAATTGCCACCTTTACTTGCTCTAGAAGAGACCTCATAACTTTTGCCTCTTGCAGAACCATAGAAGCGTCGTCATAATTTAAGAAGACCATTATCAAATTGTGTTGACACTTTATCTCCTCTAAGGGAAACCTCACACACACCACCTTTGTCTCCTTCAGAGGCACCACTTAACTTCCATCTTTATCTCTTTCCTTTCTTAGATTCCAATCAACCATTGTCACTACTTTCTTCATTATCTCAAACCTTTAAGAAGAAGTTGCATTTTTTGCTTATTTAAAAAATCATAGAGATTAGCATATTCAGTTCATAATTTATGGAGATCATTTGTTGCAACCATATATGTCAGGTATCCAAGTTCGAAGAATAAGATTTGGATTTCTCAGATTAAGCTCTACTGCAAATTATATGAATGTAGTTCGTAAGCATTTCAAGTTCTTCATTTGTTTTCACCAACCTAACACTTTTATTGGATATCATTGATTTATGCTTTCCCGTTTTAAAACTAGAGGTGGCAGGAGAGAATATGATGCAAGATTGATTGAATTCTCAAATTGGTGGAGTTAAGAAGATGTGGAAAGAAATATTCAAGGAGATTTATAATTATCTATTGTTTCTTTATTTAGTTAATTATTTCTTAGAGAGCAGTTTGTTTATTTCCTGTTTTATCTTTTTGGTTGGCAAGTTTTTTTTTTCTCCCTCATTCACTTTACTTTGGCTTTTAGGGGATTAGTTGGTAAGCCTATTTAAAGGCAACAGCTGCATTACAGAAGACAGATAAAATAACTTGTTGAGTGTTCTCCTCTTATAGAAGGAACATGTATCACACGTGCAAAGTTTGAGAAGGTACCGCACAAATATTCTACAATAGTAGGTATTGAAGAATCGGTACATGAAATTGTAATAAATTTGAAAGAAATTGTATTGTCTCTATGTTCTGCATCCTTCATCGGTTGAATCACCAGGACTAGTAAAATACACTCAACCTTCTTTGAAATGTTCTTTTTGGAGAATGCTTTATTCTCATTGAATAACTATATACTTCTGTTTTATGCCAAATTTCCTTATTTCATATGAAGATCTTTTTTGCAGCGAATACTCTATGCAGCTAAATGCGTCACGTATTAAAGTCCTGCAAGCCCAAGATGATTTGGTGAATTCCATGAAGGACGCTACGAGCAAAGAGCTTTTACGAGTATCTACTAATTCTGGTTCTTATAAGAAGCTTCTTAAGGACTTGATTGTTCAGGTACCATGAAGTCACCTAATTTATCCATGTCTAAGCTTTCCGTAGATCAGGCTACGTAGTACTATATCTATGCTTTTCAGATCTAGTAGCAAGAATACGTTCTTAAAAAGGTGAAGGTATGTTTTAAGCGTGCCAGTTCTGGATGTTTATGTGAAATGCGATGTTGTAGAATTTGTTCCGTAGTATTTCTTGATGTAAACTTAATCCTAGACTGAGTATTTTCTAGAATATTAAAAGATTAAGTTTACAAACATGTAATGCCGATTAAGTTAGAAATTAAAACTACAAATTGGTTTGATGGATTTTCAAGAATTGAAATAAGTTTAACAAGTCCAATTAAAGATTCACGCTAACAATCAACAATTATACTTAAACGTTCTTAGCATGTAAGATATGCAATAAAGATTCATATTCTAATTAGCAAGTAGAAACACACACACTCAATATTTGTGGGCGACAGATAACTCAGATAATAATCTAGAGATAATAAAGCAGTATCACAAATATTTAAGAAGTGAAAAGAAGTTACCGGGTTTGTAGACAGTGTTGCGACAGCAAGTGGCGCTTGGGGTGTTTGTGGTCGTCGATGGAGGCAGCAAGGGGTTGCGTCGGGATGTGAGGGAGAAACAACAAGGAGGGGGGGCATCGGGATGGTTGCGGTCGACAACGGTGAAGGGGAAACGATGGTGGGGAAGCAGAATTGATCAACAACGGGAGGCGAAGGCGGATGGCTCCGATGGTGGGCGTGCGGGATTGATCAGCAAGGAGACTAGGGCTTCGAATTAGAAGTGGGTTTGGGAAATTAGGGTCCAGGTGTGAAGAGATTTGGGTATTAGGGTTTAGAGGAGGTTTCGGTGGTGATGGGGAAGAGGGGAGGTCAATGAGGGCAGTGGTGTTGGTCGGGGACGTGAAGGAGTCGTGGTTGGGTGGTGAGGGGTTCGGGAGTGGGGAGAGGAGGAAGAAGAAGATGAAGAGGATGGGGGGTGGCGGTTGATGAAGGAGTTAGGGTTTGGGATTTTGGATAAATAATTTTGGGAATTTGGGGTGTAGTTTAGAGCTTCTCACAAACCCTAATACTTTCTTAGGATTTCTCACAAACCCTAAAGTTCTCTTTTGGTCTCAGACACATAAGAGGAGAATGAAGAGCAACAACTAAACACAATATTTTTTTTAATCAATAATAGCATAACTTCTCATTATTCACAAGGCCTATATATAGGCTCAAAACAAAATCTCAATACAAATCTTCAAAAAATATTCTAATGCAGGGCAAATTGCATAACTACTACATATGGCTAAAATTACCAAAAACAAATATGAATGCTGAAATAAAAATATTAGGCTAATAGAACAGTCATCCTAGACGATGCCTGCGCTGATAGAAGCACCCGAATCGTCTCGAACCGATGTCCTCATCATTTCTATTCTTTAAGGTTTCGTGTGAACTGTTTAATTGAGGTTTATCCTTCTGAGTAACTTCTGAAGTAACAATGTATAATGAATTATGTTTCTAGAATGCTTCCACTGTAACGCAAACTGGCGGTACAATTATAAGAATTGGTGTTGATTATGAATATTAGAAGATTCTTAACTTTCTGTTGAACTTATTAGCTAAGCATATGTTATTCAATTATCAGGAAACTCACTTCAGTTAATACATTACAGAGTACATTTTTTGGCACATTTTTGGCCAAAGCAAAAGGGGTATATGGCTTTATGTAAAAGGTTGCTCTGGTTGCAATTTTGAACATACATCATATTATTATGGAGTAAGTTATTATATTTATCGATGACCTCATTCTTTGACTCTTATTTAATAGGAAGTGCACTCATAAATAAAACTATTCTAGGTACTAGCTTATTTGAAAAAATCATTACATAAATCTGCAGATACTAAATAATTTGTTTAAACACCTATATGCTATTACATTCATACAGAACAGGGAAGCAATTGCATTTATCGATTTATTTAATCTATATTGTTGCTGGTTACAATAAATCAATCTGTCTGTGTATCATCCTGTCCATCTCTGTTCTCTTGTTATATATCAATTTATGTACTCTTATTTCTATCATACTGAGTCATCATTCGTTGATGGAAGGAACTCAACATTATGGAAGTTTAATATTTTGTCCGTTATCATTAGGGAATTTTTTTAACATTATGGAAATTTAATATTTTGTCCGTTATCATTAGGGAAATTTTTTATAGGCATGTCATGTGTAACAATTGTAAACCTCAGTTTCATTTTAGTGTCTGATATGCCCTGTTCTTGGGAAACAATTAAGAAAAATATCCATTTATTGCTCAATGTTCTGCAATGCAAGCTGCCTTATTATGTTTGTTTTCCATTTAGTTCCACATCGATTATATGGGGAGTGTTGGGTAGTTATAAACTTGGGTTCTCTTCTAACAACTAGCTTTTAGGGGCGAGTTCTCATAGGTTTGTAACATATTCTGACATAAAGTTCAAGAGCTAAGTGATTTATCCCTCAAAGCCTGATCAATCTAGTTTTTTTTTTGTCCACACAAATGATCAAAACTTTTTGGGTATATTTATGCTCTTGGAGTTAGATCAGATAGTTATTCCAATTGAAGTTAGGGGTGTAAGTTGATATGAAAAGTCAGATCTCAATTTGCACCCACATTTTATATATCCAATATATGAATGGTATTGAACTATGAACTCTGAACTATCTGAAATATCTGATTGATATTTGACTATCTGGGTATAAGACATTCAACTCATTTTTTCTTTCAAATCAGGAGTCATTAAGTTAATATCTGGTTAACTTCTAGATTGGATCAGTCCCCAATTTTTTCTTCGATCAAAGATGGATATTGAGTTACTGTTCCGTCCCTTTTACGTCCCTTATATGTAGTACTTATATCCACTCCATGTCTGCTTTGCTTACCCGCTATGGAACTGCAAAGATACTGTGTATGGCTTATATTCATTTGCAACAATTTTTTTAGATCCAGATAGCTGATCGTGCAAAAATATGTTATAATTCCTTAAGTAGATAAAGAGATACCCCATGCTCTGGTTCTCATTTACAGGACTTCTCTGGCTTGGCAGTACTCTGGAATTTCTCCTCATACTTCATACTTTATTTTAGTATTTTAGATTAAATATTTATCTTTTTTATATAAAATTGTGACAGTGTCAGTGCTGATTGTTTTGTTATTCTATATGACTCATGCATTGGAAAACAATTTCCTCTTTAGGCAAGACAAAAAGGATGTTCACGTGGAATGAAGTTTAACAAACTATGCCGTAAGGCTTAGGATGTCCAATTTGGAACTTATTTACGGATTATTTTGAATCAAGTTCCTATGCAGTAAGCGTAGTATCTATCAGCTGTTTATGGTGATGCTTAATTGATGGAGCAATGACCCTATGCAGGACAGACAAGTTTGTTACTTCATGTTAACCCTCTCTTAATTAGTCATATCTTTTTATCTACTGCCTTTATTTTCTTGATGTCTTCAGAATGAATTTAGTAGCTGGATCTGTCCTGTTTTTTTTTTGTCTAGAATGAATTTAGTAACTGGGTCTGTTTTTCATTGCAATCACAGAGTTTACTGCGATTGAAAGAACCATCTGTATTGTTGCGTTGTAGAGAGATGGATCGTAAACTGGTGCAATCAGTCTTGGATGTAGCTAAACTAGAATATGCTGAGAAAGTAAAAGTTAATCCTCCCAGAATTACTGTTGACGAGTATGTATTTCTTCCACCACCTTCCGCTGGTGATGGAACTCATGGCCCTTCTTGGTAATTTCTCAACTTGTGAGAACATTTTAGATTAATCAAATTTTGTGGCTATATGCTATCTATATCTTTTCATCCTGTGGGTTTACAATAGAAACATGTTGATATCTGTCAAATTAAGGTGTTGTACTTATACCAAATCACTATTTTTTCCAGTGTCCTAGATTTTTATTTGATGTTTTTTTTTTATTGTTTGTTATCTGTTGCAGTCACAAAAGTCAGTACCTATCTTATGCTATCAGAAAATTCTTTACTTAGCTTCTTTTTTTATATATTGGTATAAGGTTGTAAACGGCGTTAGGTGGTGGCGGTTCGGTCAAAGGGCGCCTAGGCAGCGCCTAGGTGGTTGAATTTATTTTGCCGATTTAGCTAATTTCAGCCCCTATTATTCAATCGTAAGTATAATTATGCAATCCAATTACAAATATTCATCATGTTCTTGTGTATTATGTGTAATTAAAGGGTGTTTATGCATAAAAAAAGCTTCATCGTGCAATTAATGTGTAATATGTGCAATTAAAACAATAATTGTCCAATTGTAAAATGTGCAATATGCCAATATGTGTAATATGTCTAACATGTGCTATTTTAATATGTGTAATAGGTGTAATATGTGCAATCCATTACCAATAATACTAAAAAAAAATAAAAATAATTCCACTACTATTAAAGATCCATCGACAAACGAACGGGGTGCAATCTAGGTAGAGGCTCGTCGACAAACGAAAGACTCAAATTCAACTCGATTATCAATGATTTAGAGTTATTAGAGATTGAGGCTATGAATAGGAGGTTCACGTGGTCGAACATGCAAGCTTCCCCCATTCTCGCTAAGTTGGACAGAATTTTTGTGTCATCCGATTGGGAGGATAAATTTCCTTTAGCTCAGGTGAAAGCATTGGTAAGGTTCACTTCAGATCACACCTCATTAGCTCTGGACAGCGGGGAAGGAGATAGGTCAAAGCAATATCAGTTTCGTTTCGAGAAAGGATGGACGTCATGTGATGGAAGTCGAAAGGCCATAGAGGATTCATGGAAGGTATTCACTACGTCGTGTACTACGGTAGGTTGCTGGAATGAGAAGATTAGGAGACTTAGGAAAGATCTCAAGCTATGGGCAAAGACGGAATTTGGTCAGACACAAAGGAGGAAAGAGGAAATTGGAGACAAGATTCAAGAGTTGGAAACCATAAGGGAAGACAGAGATTTATTAGAGTCTGAGTTCGAGGAATTATGTAAGAATAGACGAGATATTTTACAAATAGGGAATATGGAAGAGCAGTACTGGAGGCAACGTTCTAGGATTCAATGGTTATAGGAAGGCGATGCCAATACAAAATTCTTCCACAAGGTCGCCAACGGAAGGAGGGTGAATCATATCTCTGGGTTAGAGGTTGATGGGGCTTGGTGCGAGAATGAGGATAGAATTACTAAGCACATTAATGAGAGCTATAAGGAGCTGCTGGGCAAAAGAAGAGAGCATAGATGCAAACTGATCTAGGTGATGTGGGCGGATTCGAGGTTGGATGGAAGCGATAATATAGAAGGACAGTTTACCGAAGCTGATGTTCGAGAAGCTATCAAGGGGCTGGGGCAGGACAAGGCGCCAGGGCTGGATGGTTTTCCACTTTTTTGTACGGAATATATTAGGATGTGATAAAAGGAGTTCATGAGGATTCTTCAGGAGTTTTACAACGGGGAGATTCACTTGGAAAGGTTGAACTACGCGAACATTACTTTAATTCCCAAGAAACCTGAGGTCAAGACTGTAGGGGATTTGAGACCCATCAGTCTCCTGAACGGTTCTTTCAAAATCATTTCGAAAGTTCTGGCTAATAGACTAGGTCCGCAGCTGCACAATATTGTGGGTGAATTGCAAAGTGGCTTCATTAGGGGCAGGGATATAATGGATAGTGTAACTTCGGCTCATGAGATCATTTTCAGAGGTCATAAAGATAAAACTGATGGTTTTCTGTTTAAAGTGGATTTTCAAAAAGCCTACGATACGGTAGAGTGGGATTTGTGTGGATGAGGCTTTAATTCTTAAAGGTTTTGGGGAATGGTGGAGGAGGTGGATTCGTCAATGTGTCAGAGGGGGGAAATCATTTCTTATCATCAACGGAGTCCCAGGAAGGGAGATTAAATGTCAACGGGGATTAAGACAAGGGGACCCACTGTCTTCGATGTTATTTGCCATCGTAGCAGATGGGCTAGCAGAGATGATTCTTAAAGGCAACAAGGAGAACGTCAGCCATGGCATCAAAATCGAAGGCATTAATGAAGTTATTTCCGTTCTTCAGTATGCGGATGATACGCTGTTGTTCGGCTCAGCTTCAGAGATTCAAATCACAGCAATGGGTACGATTCTTAAGTGTTTCGAGGCCTGGTCTGGAATGAAAGTTAATTTCAACAAGAGTTGTACCATTCCTCTCAGCGACAACTGCTCTACTCCGATCACTGTTATCCAGCAGATGCTAGGGTGCAAGAGAGGTGATTTTCCCTTAATATATCTGGGGATCCCTATTAGACCTGGGAAGTTAACAAAGGATGATTGGCTACCGTTAATCGAAAAGATTGAGAAAAGACTAGCTGGATGGAAGGGGCGTATGCTCACTTTAGGGGGTAGGATAACCCTGTTGAATTCAGTCATTGACAGCATTCCGGTCTACCTCATGTCTATTTATGAATTACTGGGCTGGGTAATCAACCGTATCGACAAAAGTAGAAGGAAATTTCTATGGAAATGGGCAGATGGAGGAAAAGGGATGCATCTCATTAGTTGGGGGAGAGTGTGCAAAAGAAAGGAATTCGGGGGGTTGGGAATCATCAATCTCAGAGCCATGAATAAAGCCATGCTTTGTAAATGGTGGTGGAAGATGGCGAATAGAAGAAACAATTGGTGGTGTAAGTCCCTCACTAAGTATCGGTCGAGAAAGAAATTTAGATACGGGGGAAGAAGCGCTTATGGTAGAAAGTCATTCTTGTGGAAAGGAGTTTCCAAAATGGGGGACATTTATCACAGCAATACAGCTTGCAGGGTAGGAAACGGGAAAAACACAAGATTTTGGAAGGATAAATGGTGTGGCAACAATTCCCTTATGGGTTTGTTTCCAGCAGCAGCAAACGCCGTCTTAAGTAGGGACACTTTGGTGAGTGACGTTTGGCGTAACAACAAACTTACTTTGAAAGTCGACGATTCCCTAGATCAAGACTCCATCAACCCGCTCCAAGCCTTCAACAATTTCATTCGTATTGAAGGGAGATACACCCAACAGACGGAAGACGAAAGACAATGGCTTCTGGAACCGAGCTCCAGATTTATAGTATCTTCATTATACAAAAGACTTAACGATGGAGGAAGAAGTGAGGTCGCAGAGGTGATTTGGTCCATGAGGTTTCCTAATAAAGTCAAAGTCTTCCTCTGGTTGGTGGCTAACGACGCTATCTTATCAAAGGTAAATTTGACGAAGCACGGAGTTACAGTGAACATAACCTGTGTTAGATGTCAAAGTCAGGACGAGGATACGAATCACATCCTTTTCAATTGTCCGCGAGCGAGAATGGTTTGGGGGATAATAGGTCCTAGATTCGGGGTTTCGAAGTCTCCGGGATCGAGTTGGAGGTTTGGGCTGTAGGTAGATCTAACAGAATTAGGAATGAGGACAGGGCTAGTTGGGACATTGTTGTTGCGTTTGCGATTTGGAACCTATGGCTGGACCGAAACAATGTGTTTTCGTGCTGTAAATCATAGATTCTCAGTTTTGATGTACAAAATTTATTGGCTATTTTTTGAATGGACAGGGCTACTGGATCCAACAAGAGGCTTCGTTTGGAGGAGGAGGACGAGTAGCGGATATCTAGCTTGGAGGAGGAGGTTGAGTAGCGGGAGACTGTGGCTTTATTTTCGACCTTTGTAGTAGTTGGTGTTTGTTAGTCCGGGGAGGACATTGTAGTCATTAGACTATGTTTTGGATGATTTTGTAGTAGGATGCGTCTACGGACTCATGATGTAATATTTTGTGCCTGTTTCCTTAATCACTATTAATGAAACGATGACCGTAGTCATCTTTTTATCAAAAAAAAAAAAAAAAAAAGATCCATACATAGTATATAACAAATTAATAGACTAATAGTAGTTCTCTTTTTTTGTGTTATTTTATAGTATTTAAAATTTTTAAAAATAGAAAATGCCTGGGCATTGGACATCAGGCAAACGCCTGATCGGCGCCACGGACGCCTACTCAACAAGACGGCTGCCTAATCGCCTCGACTGCCTAGACCACCGCCTATGGCAAAGGCGGTTCGTTCTCCTCCATCTGAGCGCCTAGGCGCCACCTAGGCGTCCGAGGTAGTCGCCATTTAGAACACTAATTGGTATATTGTTTGGTTTCCTGTTCAAATCACCAAGTCAGTACCCCGCTTATGCTATCAGAGTTGTGAGAGATTTTATACCCCATGCTCAGGTTCTCATTTACAGGACTTCTCTGGCCTGGCAGTCCTCTGGAATTTCTCCTCATACTTCATTTCTTTATTTTAGTATTTTGGATGAAATATGTAACTTTTTTATATAAAATTGTGATAGTGTCAGTGTTGATTGTTTTGTTATTCTATGACTCATGCATTGGAAAACAATTTCCTCTTTAGGCGAGACAAAAAGGATGTTCACGTGGAATGAAGTTTAGCAAACTATGATGTATGGCTTAAGATGTCCAATTTTGGAAGTTATTAACGGATTATTTTGAATCAAGTTCTACCTATGCAGTAAGCTTAGTATCTATCAGATGTTTATGGTGATGCTTAATTGATGGAGCAATGACTCTATGCTGGACAGACAAGTTTGTTACTTCATGTTAACCCTCTATTACTTAGTCATTGTTAAATTCATGGCCAAGGACAAGATAGTCCTTCACCACATCCTAAAGAGCTATTTTTTCCAGATTCTCCTAATTTAAGGAAAGACCTAGAAAACAATGACTGATGACAGTTAATAACTACACTCTGTCACTGTACCCTGCAACAAAAGATACAGTAATGATCCGAATAGTTCCCGTGATGTGAACATTAAAATACATCTTACGATAAGACTGGGTCAATTTTTGTAGGTAGATTGTTACCGTAATTAAAAGTATAAATAAGAACCTAAGGGGATTACAGTTAAATGGATGTAGTTTTGTTCTCTATTCTTTTAGGTTTATGCACTTAATGCTACAATTACTAAATGAAATTATAACTTAATAATGTTTAGCTGGAATTAATTTTGTGGCTATTTATTTCTTTTTCCTTAAAAACTAATTTTTTGCTACCTTTAATCTACGTGTTCTTTATTAGATTGGTGCTACCTATGTGTTTTGGTATTAGAGTATCTGAAATTACCTCGTAATTTTAACTATCCCTGTTTTGTTACAGTACTCTATTGTCACTCTTACATTCTTGCTTTAACTTTTAATCGTCAAGGTGATGAACCCTCTACAGCTGTGGCTTTAGTAGCTATAATTAATGGGGTTTGTCTTACCAAAAATATAAATGAAAAAAAATCTAAAAATACAAAATTTGTATGCGCATGCACGAACTATGCTGTACACATTTCGTACACATGCATGTAGAGTTTTTTTTATTTTGGGCAAAGCACACAGAGAGTTGAGTTGGGCTACTCTGGAGGGGTAGCCAAAAGTGGCTACTATCAGCTCATTTTGAGTGATTGGTCATCCAAATTGGAATTCCAAACTGTTGGATGTGATTTACACTATGTAAACTACCTATAAATAAAAAATTTAAAAGATTTTGACGTGTTTTACCCCTGTCAAATGATGACCAATTACGTAATTTCAAACTTCTTTTTACAGCATTGATTTTATAATCATTAAATGGAGGTGTAAACTCGTCGAGAAGTTTCAGAATTTTGTTTCTCTGTAGTTTCTATGATTTTGATCACATCTACCGGTATGGATTACCAATTTGGATGCCCATTTATCCTAATTTTAAGTTGAAGTAGCCACTTTTGGCTACTCCAAAGAGTAGCCCAGCTCAACTATATATGCAAACTTCCATTGCAAACCCGTTTGCAATGGAAGAAAGCTTATATTATATATATATATATATATATATATATAGAGAGAGAGAGAGAGAGAGAGAGAGAGAGAGAGAGAGAGAGAGAGAGAGAGAGAGAGAATAATGTTCCGTTGTGCACTAGGTCTCCGTGTGCACTCGGTCTTCCCGCCTTCGTATTGACGATCTGAACCGTTCATATTGATCTACACGTCTAAATTAGTTCAAATATGTAAAATCAAATTATTTGAAATTTATTTGCCCATCCATCATGTGACTATAAAAAACAATGATTTTCAGCCATACAATTTTGTAACACTTCAATGGATCGGCAAATGAATTTCAAATGATTTGATTTTACATATTTAGACTAATTTATATGTGTAGATCAATGTGAAGGTTCGGATCGTCGATACGAAGGCAGGAAAGCCGAGTGCACACGGAGGCCTAGTGCTCAACGGAACATCTCTCTCTCTCTCTCTCTCTCTCTCTCTCTATATATATATATATATATATCAGTCATTAAATTTTTACTAAAAACTCAGATCCTTGAACTTACAGCTCTGACCCTTGAACTTTTAATATGTTTGACAGCTCTGGAGGTGTTGTGTTAGCATCACAAGATGGAAAAATTGTATTGGAAAATACATTGGACGCGAGACTGGAGGTTATTTTTAGACAGAAATTGCCTGAGGTATGTCCTATAATTCTGATTTATGCATCTCCTTTATGGCAAACGTCAGCATAGTTCATACAGGGATGTAACATAGTTAGGTTTACCTAAATCCTCTTGTTGGGTTGGGTTGTGTTGTGTTGGGTTGGGTTGTATTATGCTGAAAAGTCTCATCATCTAATTTGTTATTGGGTTTTGGGTGAGACCAGCTCGATCCACTCCTACCAATAACCTGCTTTGGATTCGCACCCTTAGTATTTATCTTGTCAACCTTTTCTTTTTCTTTTTTTGAATTTCCTTCATTGGATACCCACCTAGCTGCACTATAAAATTTTCTTTCCTGGAAAATGCAAAGTAAATGTTATGTTTAGTTTTCTTATGTCGTTTTTTCTTCCTTTTCTTTTTTGCTACTTTAGTTTATTGGAACTTCCTGAACTAAGATAGTTGTGTTGGGATTCAATCACTATATGAACAAAGTAGTGTTACCATTCGGGGTGCGTTCGCTATCACAGAAAATGTACTCAAAAAAAAGAAATGTATCTTGTTTAAATCTCATCCAGAGAATCATCTCTAAAAATGAAAGTAACAAATAGAGTTTATTTTGTAACAAATAACTAGATAAAGAATAACAGAATAAGAGAATAACAAGAAAAGAGATGGATGTTGATAAGATTTGGTAACAATTAACTTACAGTAAAAACAAATAATAGCATAAGAATCAACAGAAGTTTAAAAGGAAAGAGAAGACATGGATGTTGATCAGATTGGTTTAAATTATAGCTAATCTATCTATTTTCCCTTTTTTTTATTGTTTTGATCTTTAATCAAACAATTGGAATTGGTTTATTGACTTCAGGGATCTTCTTACTTATTCCTTCTTTTTCTTGCCCACTATCGAAGTACATATAAAACTTAAATTTGTTATAAACATTTGTGAAACATGACCTTTAAACGAAATTAACGTTTTCGTTGATGATTTATCATATGTTTTATACAGTTGTTATCAAGAGAGAAAACACTTGATTTCAATAGATCAAAACTATGCAGATAAAACAATTTGATATATGTTATGTACTTACGTTACATATATATCTAACATCGAACCAAAATAATGTACTTAACTAAGCCTACCCCGTATGAGTTGCAAATTTACAAATTGCCGAACTGTTAATTCGTACCAGTACCGTTAACCATAGTGAACCACGAATTAGGTAACAGTAATACAAACTATATGCCTATTAAGGTAAAAATCAGCAATCATTCCATAATTAGGTACAAACTGTATGCCTACTATCACACATTTTAGCAAACTATCAAAAAATATGAACAAACTATATAACTCTACTTGTATATTTATTCATAACTATTTTTTTTTCAACTTTGGAAAAAAAAAGGAAAAAAAAAATCTTTCACAAATTTGTACTTCTCATCTCACCAATCTCACCAGGTTATTTTCAAATGCCAAATTACTCGCCACTATTTTGCGAAAACTCATGGAGGCCAATCAGGCTAAAAAGTCCAGATAACGTGTTTTTACATTTTCGTTACAGAATAAAGACAAGAAAAATCCATATAACGTGTTTTCCTACAAATCTTTAGGAATGTACAAAGCTATATTTGCTTTCTTGATGTGTTATGCAGGATTTTACCTCCTTTGTATGATCATAAGCTCTATTTTAATTTCTTCTGCAGATAAGGAAGCTCCTTTTTGGAAAGATGGATGCCTAAGTTGCATGAACCTTTTATTTTCTGGTCTGCAATGAGTTCTTCCATCATAATAAGGGATGACCTTCTCTCCCTACAGGAGACCCATGGTCTTGCATCAAATCTCACGCTTAACATCTCCCAGCTTTTTTGATCTTGATAATAATTTTTGTTAGGACGAGCCCTTAATTCTTAAATATGGTCATAAAATCAAATTAAATAGAAATACCTTTCTGTTATAGACAGGTTGATAATATTTTTTGTTCAGAATAATGGCAGTTTTTCCATGTCGGCTGAAGTGGATGGCATACACAGCCTGTTTGTTTTCCTTTTCAGAAAAAAGGAAAAAAAATCATTGTATAATATGCCTATTTTGATGTGACAAGTTGGTTGAGGTAGAAATGTTTTCTTGTATTCTGTTCTTGTCTTTACAGGAGTCATTTGTGTCATTGAAGGTTGAAATCTGAAAAAATTAAAATTTGAAAGACTAAAGGGTTTTTTAAACTAAGGGAAGAACATTTTTTTTCTGTGAGAGCCAAAGACAATTGACATAACCGAGAATTAATTAACTGATGAAAGGTCTGGACTATTTCAATTGGTAGTATTGTACACTCTTTTTCTTCAATATTGTATATGCTAAGGGATGAGGATGAGTTAAGAGAGGAATTCTCAGCTGTTAGACTTGTAGATCAATGAATGGTGCACAAGATGATGGTTTCTTCAACCAACCATGAGGCTTTCCAGGTGGGGCTTAGGGCGATGCTCTGCCGTTCAGGGCTGCTTCTTCTTCCGGTAGCCCAGCCTTGTTGCGTTTCGTCTCGCTTAGCTTTCGGTGGTGGTTGGCTTTGGGCACCGCTGCTGGTGGCTATTTTGTGCATCTGTTATGCTCGTTCTTTATTGTTTGTGTGCTGTTATAAATGTCTAATTTACTGGTTGGTTTTGTGTTTCTTCATGCCTTCTGTATTTAGCACCTTGTACTACATCTTGTATTACTTCTCGAATTGTTGTACTGTTTTGATTTAATATATTTTTGTTTGGGCTAGAGTCGTTCGACTCTATCCTTTTCATCAAAAAAAAAAAACCATGAGGCTTTCCAATAAAACTTTAAAAAAAAACCATGAGGCTTTCCAATAAAACTTAAGAGTTCGTGCTACATCAAAAAAGGAGAAACCAACTCGTAGTGCTAATTGGAGACGTTCACGCTACAAGCGAAAAGGATGTTGTCACGCTAGCAACTAATGCAGAAGTATGTTTCTTGGGTTCCAACTTCACAAATCTTGAGAGGAATACAGAAAAAGGTAGAACAATTAGCATTTTACAGACTTCGTACAAATAACTTGAAACTGTGAGTGCAAAACAAACATGAAAAATAGCAGGGTAGCCATAGCACTGTGGTACGTGAACAAGCAGTTGGACTCCTCTAATTACAGAAAAACAAACGAGTAGCCAAAGTACTCCCTTATGTGAAATAGCAACTGTAATTACAGCGAAACAAACAACCTGGACATAGTTATTAATGAAACAGGTAGGTATACAGCCTATACTCCACATTTTCTTTAAAAAAAAAGGAACAGAAAAAAAAAGAGTCAAATTAAGAAACGTAGAGGCTTAAAAAGGAACGAGAGAAGATTTATATATAGAGAGAGAGAGAAAAGTGAGCCTCATATAGAGTATGAGGAAATTTTCCTCATACAAAGTGATTATACTCACTTTGTGGGACCATTATGGAAGATCCACTCCGTCCATCATGTTTATCATGCTAATGAATGTATGTATAGAAAAAATCAAGTGGTTTGGAGATCATTTACCCATGCATCATGTGGTTGAAAAATGAACGATTTCAACAGTAATATATATCGAACCACAAATTAGACCCACATGATGCATGGGTGAATGACCTCCAAACAACTTGATTTTTTCTACACTTACATCTATTAGCATGATAAACATGATGGACGGAGTGGATCTTCCATAATGGCTCTACCAAGTGAGTATAATGACTTTGTATGAGGAAAATTTCCTCATACAAATATGAGGCTCACATTACTCATATATATATATATATATATAAATTTAAACAATAATTGCTTTGAACCCAAGCTAAAAAAACAGCTCCTGAATGGGCGTTGAACTAATCCAATGGTACCCTCATCTCATTTGTGGATAGTAAAGAACCATATCATTCCTACAACACAGATGAGAAAATTTCTGACAATTTATTGTAAAACCTTCATTTTCTCTTGGGGGAAAACTTTCACATCAAACTGTTGTCAGCCACGAAAAAAATACCCTCGGAACAGAAAAGAAGCAGTCAGTCGTTACAATTTAAGTCTCTTTCTCCACTCTGCGAAGCTGTTTTTGCCTGGTGAATCTGAAGAAAGTGCACTCTCTTTATCTTCTTGGTGCTGTCTCTCTGCCTCTTCGCGCTCTCTCTGTTCATCTTCTTCTTCCTCCTTTGTGTCGAGATCGTCAAATTCCTTCTCAGCAGCCATTGCTTTTACTATGGGATCTCTTAGCTCTGATATTAAGCCCCCTCCAACTTTGTATTCTTGCTCATCACCGACTAGAAATATCCGCTGATCTGGTCCTGATCCCATTGGTATATCCACTGCAAGCAACCTCATGTCGTACTGCAACAATAATGTCATCAAGTTTAGGGAAAGCAAAGGAAAGGAAAGGAGATATATCTGAACAACTCAATAATCTCTACCTACTATAACTTGAGTTGGAGTTGTATAATTTGCAGACAAACCAACCTAATTAATCTAATCTCAACCACACATTTTAAAGCAAGTCATATTAGCCATCAATTTCTAATTAATCAGCCAGTTATCATAATATCCCCAAACTTCAAATTTTATTTACGACATAATTATTTACGAAAGTGCTATTCATAAAGAATAAATGTTGATGCCCTTGGGGGTAATTCGTGAAGAGTGGGAGCTTTAAAAAAAAGCATGCATTGCACGTGCAAATTACTAGTCTAGGAAATGTGGAAGAACTGGTCATGGTAGATAAACATCTGGTCCCTAGGTTGAATTATTATTTGCAACTAGTTCTATAAAACATCAAATCAACATTTCTGATGGTTACAATGTTTCCAAATTTATCCTCATTTGCAAAGGATTTGTTTGTGCACGATGATGCACAGATGTATCCCATAGAAAGTCAGTAGAGATAAACATTAGTTTGATTAAGAGATATTGTGATTTAGTTAGTAGACCTCCCCATTTCTCAATTAACATTCAAATATTTATTTCATGAAAATTGTATAAATTATCAAAGCCAGTTAGAGGAAGTGTGCGGAGTAATAACTAGCTATTGATGACTTATAATCTTGAAGCACCCACACACACACACACACACACTTCTCAATTAATATTCACCTATTTCTCAACAATTCCGTAAAAGATTGAAGCCAGTAAGAGGAATGGGCAGACTAAACAAGCTAAAAATTAATGAACACATGTTATTGAAGAAACACACATACATACACACTTTTCAATTAATACTCACATATTTGTCAATCAACATTCCTTAACTGATTGAACCCAGTAATATAGGAATTATGAAAGAGAACAAACTAGCTGAAAAAAGAAAATTTTAATATTAAAGACTCAGAATAGAGTAACTATTTCATAAAAGATTGAAGCCACTAAGAGGAATAGAGAGAGTAAACTAGCTGAAAATTAGTAACATATGATACTGAAGTGACGCGCATGCACACACACTTTTCAGTTAATATTCACACATTTCTAAATCAATGTTCCTTTAATAATTGCACCTAGTAATATAGGAAGTGTGGGACAGGAACAAACTAGCTGAAATATGAAGAAATTTAATATTCAAGAGTGAGTATAGTGTAACTATCACAAATATCGCCAGGATTTCAAAGGAAAGCAATGCAAGTTAACACCCACACAAACACGTGACACATTAATATTTCACATATCTCTCAATCAATAGTCCCATAAATGATTGAAGCCAATAAGAGTAAGCAATGTTACCTAGTGTTAGGTTCGCTTTACGGGTACAAGTTTGCAGTTCAGTAGTTTGTAAAATTCGTGGTTCGCAGGGGGTAGGCTTAGTTGGTTCGCAGTTCTCATCTAACTCATAGTCTCATTGATTCTTGAGGTATAGTGTGATGATATAATCTTCAAATCTAAGGATAAAACATCCAACTAAAAAATCAAGTAAATAAGGTACAATACTACAAATCTTATCAATATCCTTTTCTTTTCTTTTCTTGTTAAATACCTTTCACTTTTATGAAGTTAATTTTTGTGTGATAAATCTGTTTGTTTCTGTTTTTAGTTTTTGTGATAAATAAGTTATTTTGTTTCTTCTTTTTTGTTGACCTCTAAATAAATTATTGTGATTAGAAAGAACGAAAAAAGTAATCGTGGATTCACATACAATCGTGATCGGGTTTGTGAAACGAATCCGAACTTGATCGCGCGATCCAGTTCGCGGTTCTTAATGGATTTGAGCAAATTAGGTATCCCTGAGAGTAAGTAAAGGGAAAGAATATATAGCAAAAAAATTGATAACTGAGGCCAGTAAGCGGAAGTATAGGGAGAAGGAGAAAATGACATATAATTTGGAAGCATGCACGAGCGCGCGCAAACTTCTCAATAAATATATACATTAGATTTTTAGCACTATTCATAATGCTATTATGCACGTCAATAGAGTCTCATTTATCCCCTCAATGCATAATGGTTTCCATAGATCCCATGTTTCTTATAAATTACCATGGTCCATGTCAAATAGAGGTAAAGAGGACTGTGCAACACATGTGATAGAGCCCCAACGAGAGGCCAGCCAAACACAATCTTCTCCCATTATATGATAGCACAGATATTTCTCAAACTATGTTTAGTAAACGATTGAACCCGGCAAGAGGAATTATTCAGAAGAAAATAAACTAGCTGAAAATCGAAGACATCATCAAAAGAGTAAAGACCGAGAATAGAACTATAATTAATAAAACTTATCTTGGCATAAGCAAGAGGAAAACTAACCAGTCCTTTCTTCTTCTTGACCTCAACACTTACAAGACCCTTCCTTTCAGATCCTCTAATAGGAAATATAAGGAAACAACGTTTGCCGTCAAGCTTCAACTTGAAGTTCTTCAGCTTCGGTCCACCTCCTGACATTACATATGCTCTCACATCTGTCCCAGTTAGAGGTGCACCCATGACCTCAAGAATCCCAGCAGATGTGTTCAACTTAGTCATTGCAATTCTGTAAATCTTATCCGGATTGATGGTGAACCTTGCACGAAAGTACATGCCCTATGAAGCAGAGATAGGAGACATAATTCTTTACAACAATAAATTAGAGACCAAAAAATACACACCTACATTATAATTGCAAATCCTACAGTGAAACTAAACTGAAAAATAAATCTAGAAAGAAAATATCTCACACGGTCTGTACCACACCACTTACTATGGAGGAAGAGAAATAGGCTAAAATGGAGTATGTTCCCTGAAAACAAAATTACACATGTACAGACGTGTGTATTTTCAGAAAGTCCTGAGTGTTTATTTCAAAATAGAATTGCATGCTTGGTAGCCCCTTCCAATGAAAATTTAAGCTGAAGATCTGACTATAGAATAATATTAGAAAAAGAAGTCACTTGGAGAAGGGGCCTCACTTATCAGCACAAGACCACTTGTCTTGGATATTCCAATAAATACAAGGGAGCTATTGGCACACAATTAGGCAATAAAGGTTCCAAGCAACTACAGCAAAATTTGAAACTAGGTTTCAGTGAAATCAACATTCTTGGTCATGCAAAATGAAGGGGGAAATGTGGGCAATAGAGGGGATAACGCTGAAATCGATGAAGGAGGTTGGATGGTCGATAGACATAACCATAGATGTCAAATGGAGTATAGTGCATTGTCTTCAACTTCACCTTATCATGCATAAAATGGATCATCAGAGAAACAAATAGTTCCATAATTAAACATACCTCTCTATATGTAAGGATGTAACAGGTCTGGCAGGTTTGAGTTATTTTCTACCCAACCTAAAATTAAGGTGGTGTTTAGGAGTTTTAAAATCCTCGAGTCGGGTTCTCGGCAGAGTGCGGGTTTGGGTTGTCTGATAGGGCGGATTGAGACAAATTGAGGAGGTTTATACTAAAATTATCAAAACTATCTTTATATACTATTTAAACAATATGACATTCTTCCAATGTAGTCAAAGGCGTAGGGCGCAACGCATTTTCACTACCCCATAAAAAGTCGGAGGCGCAAAGCGCAATTTGAGGCGTAAGCCTCACTTAACCGAGGCTCATTATTACTTTTTGGGGTTTTTAAAATTTTAAATAAGATTATATAAACAAGATAACATCATAGCAACAAAATACATCATACAATGACCAAGATAACTATGTAAGTTATCATTTTTGTATAACTACAATGTGTTCCTCTGTAATGTATAATTACAATGTGTTTCTTGCCCCCAAGAAAAAGTTATACGATTTGTGTTCCTCTGTAAAACTATAATAATATTATGTTAACCTTCAATTCATAGTTTCATATAGTAATAAGCATACAATATTACAGTATTACCGTAATGAAGATACTTACCATACAAGAGACAGTATTACAATATTATAGTAATGAGCATACAGTAAAATTACAATAGTATCAAATTAAATATTGCATTAATGGGCATACAATATTACAGTATTACAGTCTTAGTAAATGGTAAGTTATTTTGAAATATTACAGCAATAACATAAAGTTAGCCAACCATAAAATTTGGTCATGCTCTACACTGAGTTATTTTGCAATTGTTTGAGTAAGGCATGATTTAGTGATTATGGTAAATTATGAAATGAACTACCTTCACAATTTTGTTTCAAAGTAACTTGCAAATACATCATAATCAAAGATAGACGAAAACCCAAGAAACAAACCATAAAAGTGGAAAATCAGAAAGGAAAGAAACCAAAATAGGAGTGAAGAGTCTGGAGACTGAGGAGTAAGAAGGCCTCTGGCGCAGCCGATCTGCTTCCGCTGTAGCTGCTGATCTGATGTATGTTGTTGTGTTGCCGGCGAGCTGCTTCACTGTCACCGCCGATGTTGTTGAGAGGGGGAGGAAATTGATGAAGAGGAGTGCAAATTGAGGAGTTAAGGTTTGTTTGGTTCAGGGGAGGGGAGGGGAGGGGAGGGGAGGGATTTTAATGAAGGGGAGGGAAGGGGAGGGAAAGGGAAGGGATTTTAATGGAGGGATTTAATGAAAACTCTGTTTGGTTCAAAAGAGGGGAGGGGAGGGAAAATAATAATTTTCTTGTTAGGTTCACAAGGGAAGGGAATGGATTTTATAATAAAATTACTTTTATACCCTTTTGCATATAATAAGAAATTCATACAACCACTTCATACAATAAGAATTGAAACAACAACGAATTAGAGAAATTTTTTTCTTCTTTTTCTAGTTCATCATTCAATCTTTAGGAGGATATCATTTCAGTACATAAAGCAAGAAGCAAGAATCGCTCATAATTTCTCCTTTTTTATTCCATTTCCTTTCATGAAGTACACATTTTGCATAATGAACAACACAAAATGATCATTCGCAAAAATTTCTGACAAAAAAAACTTTTAAGATTATGATAGTCAAGCAGAATAAAGCCAACAATATTCACAGCGATTACAAATTATGAAAACACGAACATCATTAAAATGTCTACTAGGTTCCCATTATGAATTGTGATGAGGAAAGATAATGAAGGAAATTTGAACAGTAAGCGACAAAAGGAAAACTGTAAAGAAAAATCGCTGAAATAGTGACACAAAATAATATGGATGGAAAAAACAATGAGAAATCTAATGGCAATTTCAGCTTCAACTCTAGTGCACTAAACCAAAAATATAGCTCAATGTCATTAGAACCAAGGAAATGTACAACCCATTGCATATTTCCATGCCTTGCAATTTAAGCAAAATCCTCACTACGAATCATTTTCACACCCGAAAGAAGCAATAACCTAATATGATTCTAAAGGGCAATTTAGTCCAGTCACTTTAAAAAATTAGCTCTATTTTCTCTTCCCTCCAAATCCCCCCACTTTTGGAGGGGAGCCAAAATTGGCTCAGGAGGGGTGTTGCACCCCCCATTTTCCTCCCCTCCCCTCCTAAAAATTGAACCAAACAAGGAAAGTATTAAAAAAACCCTTCCCTCCCCTCCCCTTCCCTCCATTCCCCTCCAACCAAACAGTGCCTTAGGGAGGTAGAGATTCGGGTTAGAGTTTGGAATTAGGGATGAGAATGTGAGAGAGAATTGAGGGAGTTACAGGATATGAGAAGGGTTGAAGATGGGTCGGATAGTGAAGACGGGTCGGGTCTGTCTTTTATGTTCAGGCGCGTGTTTTGCTCGAGGCACAAGCCTTGAGCCTTTACTAAGGCGCATCCATGCGCAAGCCTAACTGAAGCTTCGAACAAAGGGGGAGCCTTAACCGAGGCTTGAGGCTCAAACTGCTGTTAAGCCTGAGCCTTGAGCCTGAGGCCGAGCCTGAGGCAAGCCTTCAACTACACTAATTCTTCCTTCTCAGAAAAGGATGCATTTCGTATCTAGTCTCCTAGTTTGTTAACATTATTTTGTATTTGAAAGGACATTTAGATATTTTCACTAATATAGCAACGTATAGAATTATAATAACTATAGAAGGAACACACTGAAGACATTGTTCTCTGTAAATTTATGAGTGCGATTAAAAGTGGTCAATGCAGGGCTAAAAGTGGGCTTTAGCAGGCTTTTTCTAATGTCTTGCAGATTAACATATTTTTCAAATTGACATACAAAAGTACTACTTTAAAAATCACATTGTTTGATTTTCTTATGTGTAGCATCATCTCATCCTCAGGCAGAAAAGGGACAGTAGTTATAGTTGAAGATATGTGGAAGAAGCCGAAGATGCAAATGTCCTTTTGATGGACTTAGAATATTTTGTTCATCTATTTATATTAATGGGCGCTACTATTTTGTTAACCTTGTCCTTTTTTTTTGGGAACATGGTCGTAGCCACACACGCACACCACATACACACATTCTCACAATAATCCCATAATAAAGGGAATGGTGCAAGCTCCCGACCTCTTGCTAACCAGCTAAGAGGCTTACCACTAGATATAAGAGGCAACTGCAACTTTGTTTTGTATTACTATTAACTTATGAAGATATTATATTACTAGTATTATCTGTGTATTCTCTGTTATGAGAATGTGTGTTTAAGTTATAAGACTTGGTATTTTTGTATGTTATGAGCTTGTTAATTAAGTTCAATAAATCTTGATCAATACTATAAGATATTTAGTTGTAATTATTTTTTTGTTCGCTACTTGCTAGTAGAATTTTATCATGAAATGCCGATGCCGATTGTCATGATTGTTAACTGTGTTAAGTGAACAAATTGAAAATGTGAAATAGAATTTGTTAAGCTATGAATATAAGATGAAATTGTGTAAAAGTTTATTGTGATAGAACGTGTAACTACTTAAATTTTAATACATTTTAAAATTATTTTCATGCATTTTTATAATATATTTCCAGTTCCAAACTTCATTGAGATAAATAATATTTTCTAATTTATAAAAATGGTGTAAACTGTGCTTTGTGCTAATCTATTTACGCTTAGTATTAACAAGAGGTAGAGCATGACACAACATGTGATCGCTATTTTCAACATTATATATATACATGCACATCGTTTGACTATATGATCCACTCAGGTTAATTTAAGCTTGAATCATCCCAAGGGGAAAATCTGTTAGGATAAAAAAATACAAAATCCAAGTGTATAGATACTATGGTCTTTATAAACAAAAAAAAAATCATATGATTTGAAGTAATTTTCCCCTATGGGTCATAATAATACGAAATGAATGGTGCAAAATATCATACTGAACGAAAAACATGGTTAAGAGACCTTATATAAGAAATCAAATAGTTGATTATGATCCAGACAGTTTGAATTCCTTAAAAACCATTTTTTAGTGGATGGAGTGGATTTAGAATATTCTAAACCAGAGATTCAAGCAACTCACTCTTTAAAATCATTCATTGTGTCCCAATAAATATAAGAAATTGATTAGAAATTGAAATTTTGTTTTTAGGTTATCCAAACTTGATCACATATATACAGTTTGAACTGTATTTTAAAGCTCAGCTCGGACATGTACCTGCTTGGGAAGATTGGAGCTCAAATCCTCCTCAGTGGATCATAGTCTTTCTCTCTCCCTTCCTGATGGCTGTGGATGACTGGAGATGCAATTGAGTGAGGCACAAGTAGGGATGGCAACCGGGCCGGGTTGACCCGCGACCCGCCCACACGAACCCGGCCCGCTAGTATGCGGTTCGGGTCTGCGTCGAACCGCGGGTCTACCCAGGTCGACCTGAGTCGTAAAATTCGCAAACCCAACCTGCTCGACCCCTTGACCAAGTCAAACCCGCCCGCAAGCCCGCAGGTCAACCCGCGGGTTTGGACCCGTTTGACCCGAATGGGTCGAACCGTCGACAGCAAACCGTTGGCTGGTTGTTTTTTTGTCTTTTTAATTTTTATTTTTATTTTTTGTATTTCCTCCTATAAATACCCCCTTAATTCAATCTAAAAATTTCCACGCCTTACTCTCTTACTCTCTCTACTACTAAACTCAATTCAATCTCAATTCAATCAAGTTTTTTCAACAAAGAAGCAAGCAACAAAGAAGTGAAAATTTTCGATCGTATCGAATTGTGTTGATTCAACTCTCAACTACGTCTACTTCTACTCCTCCAACAAAGAAGCTTTTTTTTTTTCAAGTTTCAACGACTACCGGACTACCGACTACTCTCTACTTTTATTTTCTCTCTTATTTCTATATTCGATTATCCGCGAAGTACAGGATATGTATGAAGGGGCAACAATCACAATTAGAACAACCATAATTAGAACAACCACAGGAGAGACAACAATTAAAACAACCACAGGAGAGACCAACGATTTTTCTATTTACACCAAGGTTTGGCTTTAAGCCCCTACCTATTTACTTTGGTTATGGATGAAGAATACAAGATGAGGTGCCCTGGTGTCTACTTTTTGCCCATGACATCGTCTTAGTGGACGAGACTAGAGCAGGAATCAATGCTAAATTAGAATTATAGGGAAACTTTGGAAGCTAGAGGCTTTAGGATAAGCAGAACTAAAACAAAGTATATGAAGCGTAATATTAGTGATATTCGGAACACACCTGAGAAAGTAGTGAAGCTTGATGGCCAAGAGATACCTAAGAGAGACCGTTTCCGAGATTTAGGCTCGATTATACAAAGAGATGGGGAGATTTGTGAAGATGTTATACATAGGATCCAAGCAGGGTGGCTTAAGTGGAGAAGTGACAATGGTGTTTTGTGTGACAAAAGTATACCTTTGAAGTTGAAGAAAAAATTTTATAGGACAGCTTTTAGACCAGCAATGATGTACAGAGCAGAGTGTTGGGCAACAAAAAAATGTCCAAAAAATGAGTGTAGCGGAGATGAGAATGCTAAGATGGATGTGTGGTAAAACAAGGAATGATAGAATTAGAAATGAGTATATACGAGACATGCTAAAGGTAGCTCCAATCCAAGATAAGTTAAGAGAGAATCGCCTCAGCTAGTTTGGACATGTTACATGTAGGCCTAGTAGTGTCTCCGTTAGAAAGAGTGATTTGATAAGTATTGAGGGTAGAGTTAGGGGTAGAGAAAGACCTAAACTAACTTGGGTGAAAACGGTGAAAAAAGATATGATAGCTTGTGACCTTACAAAAAATATTACGCTAAACCGAACAAAATGAAAAACCAGGATTCATGTAGCTGACCCCAACTAGTTGGGAAAATGTTTTGTTGTTGTTGTTGTATTTGTTTGTTGGTTTTTCGCTTTTCTTTCTCAACCCTCCTATTGTTTTTTAGATTTTATTTTGTAACATATACCTCATATTTTTTTGTTTTGTATTATTGTACATACACTAGTAAAACGTTAGAAAAACTTTTTTTTCACATACACTATTACCATGTTTAGATCATGAGGTAGCGGTCGTAGCCAAAGTAGACAAGATTCCACCAGTACTTCACGTCGGCCTCCAATAGTCCCAGAAATTGAACCTGGATTTACACATAATCTTATGGTAGGAACTCATGATATTCCTACACATGAAATAGAAGAAGAAATTCATGATGTTGACACACAACAAACCGAACCCACTGGTAGTAGAAAAACTAGGAGGAAAACAAGTGATTGACACAAATTTTCTGACTATCCCCGATGAGAATAATCCGGGTGTAGGATATAAGATGTATAAACATTGTGATGAGAGTTACAATGGTAGAAGGATGAGGAAACAAGTACAATTAAACGACACATTTTAAGTGTACATAAAGAATTAGTACAAGATCAACAAGGCCAACAGAAAATCAACCCTAGGATCGGACAAATAAATAGCCAATCCTATGATCCCGAACTTGTTCGTCGAAAAATGACTCGACTAGTTATTAAGGATGAGCTACCTTTTTCTTATTCCGAGAGTAGGAATGTAGAGTCTTTCAACCAAAATGCACTAAATCCATATTTTAGAAGAATTCCTAAAAACACACTAAAGTCCGACTGATTTAAATTTTACAACGAAATGAGAGACGCTTTAATTGCACTGTTGTATTTTTTAACTTGTAGGGTATCGTTAAGTGGAAAGGTTGTAACGATATTCCGATGATGGGCTTAACTTGTCATTGGATGGATAGTGATTGGATGATTCAAAAGAGAATCATCTCACTTGCGGCTTTGCCGTATCCCCATAGAGGACTAGTTATTACAACACGTATTTTAGAAGTTTGTGATTTATATTATATTTGTGATAAAAAATTTACTATTAGTTTTGATAATGCATCTAACAACAATGTTTTTCATGTTAGATGTGCATGTCATATTTTCAATTTGTGTAAAAGATGATCGAAAGTAGCTGATTCATATATAATTGTAAAAAATTTACTATTAGTTTTGATAATGCATCTAACAACAATGCTTCGATTAGTACATTAGCAACACAATTAGCTCCTCCATGCAAGAAAAATTTTCATGTTAGATGTGCGTGTCATATTTTCAATTTGTGTACAAGATGCACTGAAAGTAGCTAATTCATATATAACTGCAATTAGAAATTATGTATATTTTATTGCTTTGAGTGGTCCTATGCTTCAAGAATTTAAAGTATGGTGTAAAGCTAGGAAAATACATTTTAGAAAATTTTCTAAAGATGTTAAACACCGATGAACTCTACTTTCGATTTACTAAATATTGTTACTCAATACAAAGATATTATAACCAATTTTTGTCTTGCAAAAAACATAAAAAAATTTCAAATGACTCCCCAATTATGGTATATTGCCGAATCTTTATTACGATTTTTTGAACCTTTTAAAACCACAACTTTGAAGTTTCTACATCTTATGATTCTCCTTCTAGTAGTATTTTTATTTCAATCATTACTATGATGCAAACTTTTCAAAAAATGTTTTTTGGATGAATATATTGCCCATATTGTTGTTCCCGCTTATACAAAAATTTTGAAGTATTTTAATCTCCCTCCTATGTTGTATTGTACAACTACTGTTATGGATCCTCGTATCAAATTAGCGGGTATGAGAAGTTTGATTGAAATGTATTTTACTTGGATATGAATCTAAAATTGATCCCAATACATTTTTAGCTAGCTTTGAATCGACATTGAATAACTTGTATGATTATTATGATAGAACTTTTGCATCTAGTAGTACAAGTGTACAACTAGTATAGTTACTTCTTCTACTTCTAAAGGTAAGGTAAGAGTATATTAGAAGATGCCACTTTTAATTTACTTGCTTGTATTCAATCAAAAAAACCTACGACTAATGCACCTAATGAATTAAATTGGGTTAATCAACAAGATAGTGAGAGTTCTAGTATTAAGATTGAAGTGCTACAATAGTGAAAAGAACATGAAAATCTTTTTCCTATTCTTTCACATATGGCTAGAGATCTACTAACTTCTCCTGTCTCCACAGCTACTTCCGAAAGTGTTTTTTCTTCAAGTGGCAGAGTTCTAACAGATTACAGAATCGCTTGAAGCCAGATTTGTTGGAGATGCTCGTATGCACTGAAGATTGGATGAAAGCTGAAGACAGAACTCGAGGAAAAGCGGTATTTACATCAACAAGTGGAAGCAACTCCCCTGAAGTCCAACAACAAGATTATGAAATTTAGGGCGAGGTTTAGGTTAAGTAGAGGTGCACGACATTAGTCCAATGCCCTCTTTTCAATCTAACTCTAGGCTATCTTGAACTCTAGATTGTCATCTTAAACATGTAATTGAAGGAATTAGTATATTTATTTAACAGTATTTGCATGTAAAAAAATTGTAAAATTTTCATAGAAGTTAAAATGAATAAATATATACAATTTTGTTTAATTCTTAATCTCTTATCTTTGTTGTACAACTTTTATTTATTTATTTTTTTAGGTTAAAAGAGGGGGGGAAAACTTGTATTTGTAAATTGTATGTAAAAAACTTGTAAAAAATTCATAGTAGTTGAAATGAATAATCAATAATATATGCATTTTTCACTTTTATACATTTATACTTGTTTTAAATTTTTTTTAAGAGTCGTAAAAAAATTATACAAAAAAAATTACGGGCCAACCTGCGATCCGGCCCGACCCAAAACGGGTTCAACCCTAATGGGTTCGCGGGTCGACCGGGTCGAAATTTCCAATTTCGAACCCGGCCTAGCCCTGCCCAGTTGACACCCCGACCCGACCCGAACCCGCCTAAGTTAGGGTTCAACCCGCGCGGGTCCGACCCGATCCGACCCGGCCCGGCTCGGTCTACCCGAATTCCAACCCTAGGCACAAGCAAGGTCCTTGGCTTCTTATTTTCGCCAGATGAAAAAGGTAACGATAAAGCTTGGCAGGCCCGACCCCAAATGTTAAGTCAAGTCCAGACATTGTCAACGCCTATTGTTGGTGGTCATCATCCCTATGGCTAGATCTAAGTATTTGTGTTTCCACATGTCTTAACTGCTGCCCCAATTGTATTTTTTATGCTAACCCAATCATGCTTCTTATATGTGCTTAGTGTACTAATTATTTACTACTAAAATACATATGTAATACATACTCTGAAACATATTCACATATGTACAATATCCTATAAAATTTTGAAATTTCTATCCGGTTGAAACTTCAATAAGGTCTTCCAGTGCATATATATTTATTTATTTTTAAAATTCTTTATATGGTATTCAAAATACAACTTTTACCCTAATAAGTTCTGAGGACAGAACTTTTCTAAGTGGGGAAGAGTGTAACACCCCGCAAAAAATTGAGTTATGATAATTCTGCCCCATGTGTTATACACATGTATTTTTTACTGTTACATGTAATATCCGTAACATTATAAAATTGTCTACGTATTTTAATTATTTATTTTACCATTCAGTCGAATTCATTTTTGTATTTGAATTTATTTCTCATATTTGAGCCAACTCAAATATTTTCTGATCCACTTGGACACATTTTTTCATATGTACATTTTGATATGCATATACATGCATACACTCATTTCACTCACTCACTCCCTATATATATATATATATATATATATATATATACATACACATACAACACCCATATTCAGCACCAATGGTCATATATTCATACTCCAATTATCATACACCCTCACTCATTTCCTCCCTATGTATGCACACATACAAACACACCCTCACTCATTTTCTTCTTCTTTCTTCTTCTCCCTTGCTGTCCCGAGCCCTCAATCTCCTTCACTTCACCTCACCAACCCCCTCAGTACCTCTCCCTTGATGTATCTATATATATATATATATATATATATATATATATATATATATATATATGGGGGTCCCGTGCAAACGGGTATGCAAACCACTGAAGTCGTTGTTGGGAACAACGACTTCAGTTATGTTAACATTGAAGCCGTTGTTCCAACAACGGCTTAAGTTTATAACCTAAGCCGTTGTTTCCAACAACGGCTTCAGTGTTAATATAACCTAACCAACAACGGCTTAGGTGGTTTGCAATTGAGCATTCCTCTCTCTCTCAATTTATATATATATATATATATATATATATATATATATATATATATATATATATATATATATAGGGAAATGCTCAGTTGAAAACGCAAATGTTGTGGAAAACGTGAAAACAAGCCTAGGCCGTTGTTGGAAACAACGGCCTAATTATAACCTAGGCCGTTGTTGGAAACAACGGCTTAAGTGGTTTTCCACGTTTTCACAGACATTTGCGTTTTCAACTGAGCATTTCCCATATATATATATATATATATATATATATATATATATATATATATATATATATATATATATATATAAAGAGAGGTAGTTTGGGGGTTGGTGAGGTGAAGTGAAGGAGATTGAGGGCTCGGGACAGCAAAGGAGAAGAAGAAAGAAGAGGAAAATGAGTGGGGGTGTGTGTATATATATATACATATATTTAGATACATAAAGAGAGAGGTAGTGAGGGGGTTGGTGCAATGAAGTGAAGGAGATTGAGGGCTCAGGACAACAAGGGAGAAGAAGAAAGAAGAGGAAAATGAGTGAGGGTGTGTATGTACACATACATACTAACTTCATCTTTTCCACTACCCCACTAACCTAAACAGCCAACTCCACTACCTCTTAACTAATCCACTTCTATATACATATCCATTATCACTTCATCTCTTATCCCCTTCATCCTACTACAACCGATGCTCCACCGTCCCCTTCTCTTCCATCTCATTTCCAAATCCAAACACTCCAACTCACTGCCTCTTTATATATATATATATATATATATATATATATATATATATATACTCCACGGCATCTCTAGCCTAGGAGCGATTAGTTGGAGTCTAGAAACAACCGATTTCGGAAACTATTAGGCGGGTGTTCCTCAATTTTCTAATTTATTTTAGTAATGGCATGCTAGAATAGATATGTTTGTGTGAGATTTTCTTTCAATTTTCTGTAGTTTCGCATGGTAGAATCATGCTAAATACTAATGCTATATGTATATGTAACTCTTTTAATATTGCTAATTATTTTTCCACTTGAATTTATTGTATGCTAGACAACGCATGTGTATTTAGAATATGGCAAAATTTAATGTCATGTTTCAATTCATAAATATTGTTGGAGATTACAATATAAGAATACCCTTGTATGGTTGTCAAATTTAAGGTGGAATTGAATATGGTTATTGTGATATTGCATGAAATATAGCCATAAAATTGGTTGTTTACAATGGCATGAGTAGAGTTTTGTTTATGTAAATGTAGTTATGGATAATATAAATATTAAATTTTTATGCTACTAATTTACTGTAGAGTGATCGAGTCTACATAACAGTAGAACTCATAACTAATGATTCTTAGAATTAGTTGTCGTTTCAGTTTTAATTGTAGAGAAGATTAGGTTTGAATAGAGAGGTATTCTGGAAGATTCCCAGACGAGACTGAAATAGTTTCCAGAATGATCTCATTCTGGAAACTATTTAATCATAATGAACCAAAACACATTAAACCATTTGACTAATAGGTTGAAATTTGGGCATGTTAGTCGCCCGTAGTCAACTGGCTCTCATTCTCGATAAAGCTCCATGGGCAGCCAATCAACTTGAAGTTGAACCAAGGCAATTTGATTGATATGGGAATAGTAACTCATGCATCACCCTCTAGCCTTGGGTACAAATATACATCGGGCCTCAACAATCTCCATTTTTTGACTTGTACCTAGCCTTCACAACATTCTCGAGATTTCCCAAAACAAAATTATATATAAGCATGGGTTTCACAGAGTAATGGGCTTGCAAGTAAACTACATAAAAACCATGTATTATGGGTTTCACTTCACTAGGATCGTACAGCCATACACAGCCTAATTCAGAAGTACAAACAGAGACTAATTAGACCCATTATAAACACATATTATGATAACCCTTGTTCGCAACTCACTTAATTAATTCTTCTTATTTGCTTAATTCATGTTTGGTTCAACCTTATTGGCTTGTGATTTCAGTTTCTTACTTCTTGGGATGCTTTGTGCAAGTTTTGTTTGCAGGCCATGCATTACAAAAATCCCCTAGCACACTTTATGCTTATACTTGTCAATTAAAGATCAAGTGTTCAAAACACACCAAGTTCAGAATAAAGAACAACAAAGTGTATGTTTGGTCCATAGAAATTACATACCTAAGGCCAACAAGGTAACATATGATGATATGATGAATGCGGAAATGAGAGGACATCTGTATTTACACAGGCAAAACTACCCTAAAGGTTGCATATACACTTCAAGCACAAAAGGAATACATATTTAGCAAATTTGTAAGCCTCCCAGGTTAACTAATGTACACATTTAGTTAGGAGGCTAAACTTAATTAATTTATTTATAATCCTTCATTTTAAAAATCAAACTCCACAATACTTTTTGTGTGTACAATTTCTACCACATTATTCCCAGTGTTCAACTTCTTGTCAGTGTATGTTCAATAACAAGTAATTTTCTGGTAACACAACTCCCAAAAGACATATAAGTTTCATCTTCAAGTCCGATTAAGATATAAGAACCTGTTACATCTTACATTCTTAAGTTACTTCCAGCGTAAATATTCACCAACACTTCCATGCTTAGTCTCATCTAGAGGATTGTAGCACAATAGCAGGTCCCATTACTGATTAAAGTCCTTGGGCCTTTTTTGGATTAAGATTTTCTATTATTGTCTTCTGATTGCAGAGGGGAAAATAAATGCATCCATAAGGATAAGACCAAAATTCTTGTGAACTAGTTGACGATAGGAATAATACATAATCGAAGAAAAAAGTTAATGATAACAACAACGGTAACAACCATTGCAAGTCTTCTTTCAGGGGTAAATGATTGATCTTAAGTAAATGTGAAATACCCACTCCCTGCATTAGCCATCAATGTGAACTATACTTACATTTCTTATCATAGTGTGGCAAGAGTTTGATAAATTCTGTTCTATCATTTTGATTCTATATTTATTAGATTATGAAGCTTCCCCGCAGCTAGTTGTTTTTCTCAACTGTCGTCATCCCTACGTTACTTCCATCAATTAATGCCTTATCATCTACAACTAATATGCACCATGAGACTTCGCCATCCTACACCATCCAAGGAAGAGCCCAAATTGATGTATCAACTGGGGGTCACTAGTCCACTATCGAAATAGTAATCAAATTTAAATACATGCACATAATCTAAGCAGTTAAAACTGGTTATATATATATATATATATATATATATATATATATATATATATTAAAAAAATGATCTAACCTCTCTGAAGTATGTGATCAAGATCTTAAGTTTTGAAAAACAAGTTACCACGTGAAATATCAAGTTTAATGTCGCTACTTAAGTAAGCATACCTTAAAACTTAGAGATAACACATTCAAAATATAAATAAATAGTAAACAATCCCCACTCATCTTCATATTCATAATTCACGTTTAATGTCACATTCACACCCATCAACATATTCATAATTCACGTTTAATGTCACATACCAAAAATAACTAAATATAAATAAACATTTCTAGTTTTCCACCCATTGTCATGTTTAATATCAAACCGCAAAAGACCAAAGCAAAGTGAAACAAACGTAGAACAGATTTAATCGGTTAATCGGATTAACTGATTATCGGCCGATTACCGACTTAATCGTGAATTATTCCCAATAAAACCGTTACCGATAGAAATATTGTTAATCACTAGAAAATCAATCGCCGATTAATCGGTAATTTTTCTGATTTTAACTGCTTAGCACAGAATATCTCACTAAATAAAAACTAGCTCTTACATAGTCATTTAGCATCCCGCACTATTGGTATGCTTCCTATTTATACAATAATAACATTTGCACAGAGAAAATGAGGTTTATTATACTTCCCCATAGCAGCCACACACTAAATAGAAATTTTATTTTCCAACTTAGAAATTTTATTTTCCAACACAGTAAGGATGCATCTAAGAATAAATTAAGTTACAATACCAGGAGTTTTGTGGAGTAATCTAGCATAATCTCAGTTGTCATAACTTCGAGCTATTTGGGGACCTTTTTGGAACTGACATAACTACAATCATTTCACCCCAAAAGTTGAGATAATTACACTTATCTAAACACCACTCAAACCTGTTTTATCTAAACCATGGTCTGCCAAAACTCGGTCATTGTAAATGATAATGCTGTCCAGTACGATGTCAATAAAACAACTCAATCATCTCATGCACGATCCAGCAAAACACATGCCAATGTTTACTACAATCAATGCTCACAACTACTAACAATCCACACCAAAACATAACTCTACCATTTACCTCAAAAATAATCACACACTCACAGTGAAAGAAACAATGGCTGCAGCCAACGCAAGAAACCCGTACTTCGCCATCCCCTCCGAAAGCCCGACGAAAGTGCTGGCAACCCCAAACATCACCCTCCACAAAGCAATGCACACCACCACACCCCCAGCACCCACAAGAATCAAATAATTCCTCTTCCAAAACGCCTCAGCCTGCAACCCCACCGCCTCCCGGTACCTATTCACCACCGTTTTCGCTGCTGACAGTGGCTTTTGAACCACAGGCGATTTCCCCAACTTGTTAATATTCAGTTTGTTGGTACTGAAGGGCTTGAACCCAGATGGGAAAAGGGTTTTGGGGGCCGAGAATTTGTGGTTTTGGGATAGGATTTGAGAGAGGATGCCATTTTGGGATGTGGGTTTTGAGGAGAATGGGGGTGTTCGGATTTTGGAGGCGAAGGTGCGGGAAATGGGGATTGGGGGAGAGGGTTTGGGAGAGAGGTGGTGGAAGTAGAGGCGTTGGAAGTTGGATGCAAATTGCTTTGTGGATTTCGCCATTAGAGGGGAGGAGTGATCAAGAGTGGAGTTTGGTAATGGGGGAAACGAAGAGGAGAAGATGGGGAGAATTTTTTTGCCGTCATTGGCCTCTTTTTGAAAATATTTGCGTTTAAGGGCCAGTTTCCAAACTATTAGCGCTCGTGAGTTACCTCATTGGTACTGTTCTTTTTTTTTCGTCTTATAAGAGGTTATCTCTTATAAGAGATTTACAGTAAGAACCTCTTGTAAGAACCTCTTTTTGAGGTGTTCTTTTTATATAAAAATAACCTCTTATAAGAGATTTCTGTTTTTTTTTCACCTCTTACAAGAGCCTATATTATCCCAAAGTCTATATTACCCCAAAGTATAAAAATAGTGAGATGAAGGACAAGAAAAGATAAGTTCAAATTACTAATATATAAACTAGTTTAATGGCAAGTTAAATTCCCAAATCTGTGTAAATAATCAATTATAATTTCGGGCTACTATAAACTTTTAATTAGTATGAAAAGTAGTATGTATAAATATAAATAATAATAATTTGTTTCCAAGAAGTTGGATTAAAAAAATTTAAGGTCAGTGGGCTAATTTAAATTCTCCCTTAGCTGTAAATAAATTTTTAAAAAAATTTAAAAAAATTTAATTTAAAAAAAAAAAAACCTGACGACTGCAGGATTTGGACATGGTGGCATCACAACAGGACAAATCAACTAGCCACAACTCAAGTAATGTACGTACTGGACGTAAATATATATATATATTTAAATAAATCGGTGTTTCGACAGCATCCCTAACATAATTGTTCGAGATTGTGAAGAATGAATTCCCACACTTTTTCTAGGATAGCATTTTACAGTCAACTATGTATATGATTACACTTTTTCTAGGATAGTATATTCCGGGCTACTATAGACTAATATATAAACTAGTTTAATTAGTAACAATTATAATATAGACTTTGGGGTAATATAGACTTTTTAGGTGATAGAAGTCTTATAAGAATTTGAAAGAGCCTACTAGAAGTCTTTTAGGCTTATAAGATATTTTGAGAAAAATGTCTTATAAGAGGTAAAAAAAGAACACTAAAAAAACTCTTGTAAGAGGGGGACCACCTCTTACAAGAGATAAATCTCTTATAAGAGGAGAAAAAGAACACTACCTTACTCTGTACCACGTCAGCAGCTGCCGCTATTTTCAATAGCAGCCTCTTCATTTTCGAAGTCGCTAATGGAAATAGTGGCCTATGTTTTAAATTTTTTTGAACTTTTTGTTTGTTTTTGCTATTCCCACTAGCAACCTTAGTATATATGAGGTCGCTGATGAGATTAGCGACCTCAAATGAATGTTTTGAAACACTTGGCGATTTCTAAAGAGTTTTTGCTCTCTTGGGGAAAAATTTAAAACTAAGGTCACTATTGGAAATAGCGACCTTAGTATACTTCGATCGTTATTCGCAATAGCGACTTCAGAAGGAAACATAATCTAAGGTAGGAAACTGGGGTCGCTATTGGCAATAACGACCTTTGTACAACTAAGGTCGCTATTCGGAATTACCGACTTTAGTTTCAAAAATAAATTAATTGTTATTTTTTCAGAGAGCAAAAGGTCTCTAGATTTTGCTAAGTGTTAGAATACAGTTCATTAGAAGTCGCTAATTCCATTAGCGACCTCATATATACTAAGGTCGCTATTCACAATAGCGACCTCAGTTTTTAAAAAAAAATTCCAAAGAGAACAAAAACTCTCTAGAAATCGTTAAGTGTCTCAATACATTTATTTGATGTCGCTAATCCGATCAGCAACCTCATATACACTAAGGTCACTAGTGGGAATAGCGATAACAAACAAAAAATTCAAAAAAAAAAAAACATAGGCCGCTATTCCCATTAGAGACTTCGAAAATGAAGAGGCCGCTATTGGGAATAGCGGCTGTTGCTGACGAGGCACAGAGTAGCCCACAAATGCTAATAGTTTGGAAACTGGCCCTTAAACACAAATATTTTCAAAAAGTGGCCTATGACGGCAAAAAAACTCAGATGGGGATGGATTGGTGGGTGCAAGATCCAATTGAGGATTTGCTTGGAATCCCAAACCCACTAAGAAATGAAGAATTTTTTTGTTTTTTAGGGGGGGACCATGTAAATTCATGAGTTAAATTTCATTGGACTAGTAAAAAAACACAAGCAAAATTCATGAGTTAAAAAATAGATATGAACGAGCGGTTATAATGTCAATATTAAAATACATGATTGATATGGTAAAAATAGAACCAGATTGGGACTGTTCAAATCAGGCACGAATCTTAAAACTCTCAGGGATAAAACAGTAAATTTTACTAGAAATGGGTCGTAAACGGGAGTGAAAGGCCATGTAAACTCATGAGTTAAATTTCATTGGACTAGTAAAAAACACACGCAAAATTCATGAGTTAAAAAGTAGATATGAACGAGCAATTATAATGTCAATATTAAAATACATGACTGATATGGTAAATATAGAACCAGATTGGGACCGTTCAAATCAGACACGAATCTTAAAACTCTCGGGGATAAAACAATAAATTTTACTAGAAATGAGTCGTAAACGGGAGTTGGGTCTTCCAAGCCCAACAACCCAAAACAGGTTTGTCCAACTGAGTTGTTATAACAGTCCAACATGACGGATTTCATGATTATCTACATATCATTTTAAATTCATAATTATTCACAGGAGACAATTCAAAAATTATATCTTTTTACACGAGAAGAGTCCTACCTCTAGCTCTACAACCAATTTTATCTCTTCATGAAGAATAAAGTTAACTAACTATATCTCTTTTCCGAAAGAAGGGTAACCGACCCTATCTCTTCATGAAGAAGAAAATAACCAACTCAATCAAAACACCAGGAAGTAGAGATAAATCAATATTACCCCATGACCTCTACATGAACTAGGTAATCAGTATTTTGCCATTAAAAACTCTTATATATTTCTGAGTTTTGACTTGAGCGTCGGAGGGTCTGTCGACGGGGCCAACCCCAGTGCTTCAGACTTTTGCAGGTCAATCAGGAGCGATCACAACCGTTCAGATCAGCTTCAGACATCGAGATCAGTTGGAAATAGTCAACATCAGCAAAAACTAAAAGGTCAACACTTTTTATTGTTTCCAAAAAGAATTCACAACATCTGTTTGCTCCCACATAGAAAAAAGCAACAACATATTGGCACCATCGTGGGAACAGAATAGGAATCCAACCAAAATTTGCCGGTAAAAACTGTTTTTAATCGTGTCTCCAAAGGAAAAAAAAGAAGGCGACGACCTCAAGCCGACGAGCCAACTTTTTTCCTTCAACTCCTCTTCATGAGGACGTCCCTCCTACCTCTCAGCAGGATCAACTCCCTCAACCGGATCAACCTATTTAGCCTCAACAGCCCCTTCAACAGCCTCCTTCCAAAAAGACTACATTGGGGGGGCTCCCGAAGAAGTCATCGCCATGTCCAACGTATTGGTGAGAACAGGGGGTCGGTCTACACCTCCACACCCTCCACGCTACCCCTGTAGCACCTTTAGTACAGCCGTATCTCCGTTAGGTCATACTCTTCCGACAGCATGAGTCTGACATCCAAAATTGCTTGAATGGAAGGGAGTCCAGGATGAGGTCCCCCATCCAGCACTCTAGGAAAGCAAGAGGAGTTCCTCTCCTTGAAGACAGAGTCACCGAAGACCCCCGTCCCCCAGGGGGCGAAGAAGCCCTCACTCTCCCAGGGAACAAAGAAGGACTTCTTCCCCTCGCGAGAAAAGGAGCCTAACTCCAACAAGCCAATCACCCCCCGGGAGAGGTAGGGAGGAAGAAGCACCCGTTACTAGGGCAGAATTTCGAAACTTCAATGATGAGATCCTTCAAGCCCTTAACATCGTTCTCGGCAGGACCCGACAGACTAGCATTCATCGCTCCACTCCTCCACGACATGAGGAGTCCCATGGGTCCACTAGGTCCAAGAATAAGACAACGTCATCTTCCAGTGCCTCCAAAAGATGGAAGACCGTCTAGTACTGATAAACAAGAATAAGGAAAGACATTAGGGAACATACCACCTTATTCAACCCCCATTATCCAAAAAAATCATCGAAGCTCATGTTCTAATTAACTTCAAAATTTTAGCTTTTGAGTCATACAACGGAGAGTTCAACCCGGTAGATCACCTTGAGAGTTTTAAAACCCTTATGATGATCCAGCCAAGCTTCTGAATCCTTCCTTTGCAAGGCGTTCCCAGCAACCCTGAAGGGATCAACACGGGAGAGGTTCTCTCGTCTCTCTCTCCAGGGTCTATTTCTTCTGCAAAACTTGATGAACTCTTCCTCACGCACTTCATCACCACCCGCAAGACAGAGAAGACAAGTGCCTCCTTACTTTACTTGAAGCAGAGGGGTGTGGAGTCTCTCAAGAGTTATGTACAACACTTAGGTACAATGTAAAGCATGACCACCTCAATGCTTCTCTCGTCAAAAAAACCACCTTGGAACTTCTTCGACCTCCTTCATAGAGTCGAGGAGTACATCTGAGTGGAAGATGTTATTCGCCCCCAAGAACAGAAGGTGACCTCATCCAAGAAAAAATGGAAGAGCACCAATGAAGACAGACTCAGGAAGACCCAGAAAGATGTCATAGGCTAGTGTTATCCTCTCCAGTGCCTTATTTCGAGAAGTACACTCCGCTTAATACTAGCATATCTTCAATTCTCATGGAAGTCTACAAGGACGAACTCCTTCAACCTCCCCCCAGGATGAACACTTCAAGCAGAAGAAGAGGTAAGAACAAGTGGTGCATTTTTTACAAAGATCACAGACATCTCACAGATCACTGTCGAGCCCTCAAAGACGAGCTCGAAGTCGTGCTCCGATGGAGCAACCTCACCAAGTTTGCCCAAGAAACAACACCGAGCCTACTCCTGCACGAGGAGCCAATAAGCTATTAGAGAGGCCTTTCGAGTCCCAAGACTCGGGTCGCATGGCGGTATTCCACTCGATCTAGGGCAGACCTATAGGGGCTTGTCAAATTCCTCTAGGAAAGCATTTCTCCGCGAAGTGAACACAGTACACAACATCTCCCCTCCCATGAGCTCGGGGGGGGGGGGGGGGTCCAATAACGTTCTGAGACCAAGATCTCAAAGGTGTTCGAACACCTCACTGTGATGCACTTGTAATCAGTATATGCATGGCAAATCACGATGTGTGCCATATCCTGGTAGACAACGACAGCTCGGTAAACATCTTCTTCCTGGATGTATTCAAAAGTCTCAAACTTACACTGGACCATCTCAAACCTGCCAGGTGCACCCTTCATGAATTTTTAGGAGCCCTAGTTCAGATCGAAGAAATAGTCACCCTTGATGTGATTATGGGGAAGCCCCAGCTACCCGCACTCGAATTCATGGTTGTTAACATGAAGTCCACCTACAATGCCATCTTCGGTCGTCCGGGGCTAGCAACCCTTCACGCGGTTACTTCATCCTATCACATAAAGATGAAGTTCCCTATAGCAGCAGAGGTAGGAATAGTCAAAGGAAGTCAAGAAGCGGCTCGGACGTGTTACACCACCACAATGGGGGGCTGGGTCCTCCCCCACGATGCCATGGAACCCCCGCCAGATAGGTGGCAAGCCAGCTCAGAACCTGCAAATGAACTAGAAGAAATCTCATTCTCCCAAGAGGATCAAGCAAAGTATTTTCGAGTAAGCAAGGATCTCCCCCATTGTGTAACGCCCCAAAATTTTAAATATGCTATTCTGAATTAATAAATAATTTTCTAAATAATTAATTTAATTGTCTTGAATTTTTGTGAAATTGTTGTTTTGCACTTGCAAAACACGTGCAAGTATTTTTAAAATGCAAGTTTTAAAATTTTTCGTTTCTGAATTAATTCTCTTATTTATAATTGGATATATTCGAATTTTTTGGATTTTTCTGAGTAAGAGAAACAACTTATGTAAATATTTTGAAAGAAGTTGATTTTGTGTAAAAATTGCTTGGAGCCAAAAATTAATTTCGAAATTTTGTTAGCTGCAATTTGGGGCTGGTTTTCCGTAGCGGAATTTGTGGGTGGATTTTTGTCCATATTTGATTGGATTGATTTGGAAAGATTGAGTAAATAACTAATTATGCAAATTTGGAATTGTGGGAGGACTTTATTACAAAAACCCCCACAAAACCCTAATATTTCATAACCTGGTCATATAAGAGAGGGCATGAACAGAGGGTTCCGTCCTTTCTCTTATTTTTGCTGTTTTGGTGATTTTTGGTGACTTGGAGAGGTGATCTGTTGCTTGGATAAGAAGACTACTACTTTGTATCAATTTCTTCAAGAGGTGGGCATCTCTCCAACTCTTTTGCATTATTTTTTTCTTCATGAATGTTGTAGTACCATGCTAGGGATGGTTTTTATTAATCTACGATTGTGATCTAGCATGAATGTGATGTTTGTTATGAGATGTGGTAGAGATTGATTGTTAGATGAAGTTTGATTGATAACATGAGATAAAAATTAATTCTTGAATGCATGATGATCTTATTTCGTTTGTTCTTGAGTAATGAATATCATTGTGCATGAAAGATCATGTTTTTATTTATGGAAATTGATTTAATGAACCCATATATTATTGTAACTGATTAGAACTTGTCATATGTTCTTAAAATTTTTGTTGATCAATTAAAGATGAGATCTTTATGTTTAATTCACTGTTTTATTGAGTAAAGTTTTCATAAATTGAATTCTAATTGGTTGGGGCATGAAGTAGTGTGTTTTTGCATTAGAAAAGAATTAAGTTTTGAGTGCAAAAGGGTTTCAGCAACTAGGGTTAAGGTTTGGCGGCTAACCTTAAGGGTTAGGGTTTCGGTTCGAGGGTTGCACAATAATCCGGGGTAGCACAGTAACCCGGGGTTGCACGGTGCCAACCTGAGCACTGTGGAAACCCAGGTTTGCGGCATTGAAGGGTTTCGACCGGACTTTGGGGCTCAAATTTTGATGAGGGTTTAGGGTTTTGATGGGTGCTAGGGTTTGAGAACTCTAGTGTATGTAATTAATATATATATATGTGTGTGTGTGTGATTAATCAAACACTTGTATGAAGTTTAATTGATTTTTAAGATCAAGTTTGGAAATGCAAATTTCAGATTTTTATGAAAATTTAGTTTTCAGATTTTGTGTGTGCACTAAGGTTGCAAACCCTAGGGTGGATATAGGTATGCATGTATATGATTATATTTGGCAAGAATGTGAAGTTTTAAGTGATTTGTTAATCAAATTGTAGAGTTGCAAGTTTCATTTTTTTTTAAAATGAGTTTCAGTTTATTGATGATTTAGAGCTTCAATTTTTGTGCGAATGGATTATAAATTTGGTGACGTGATCTATGTTTATGGAGTAAATGTAAACTCGATTTTTCAGAATTGAATATTCATTTTTGAATGGAATGTTCTTAAAGATAAGCACGCATAAATTTCAGATTTAAAGAGAAATGAGTTTCAGTTTTAGCAAGCTTGAGTTGTGATTTCAAATGTATAAAACTATAATCTTTGTGATGAAATTCTCATTTTTGAGGGAATATATGTTTCAGTTTTGAAGGATAAATGTTTCAAACTTTAAAGAGTTATTTTTAGTTTTAAAGAGGTGTGAATTTCAGATTTGAAACTATAAAATTTTAGATTTTAGGGATAAATTCCAGAATTGAAAGAGGGTTAGTTCAGTTTTAAAGTTGATAAATATTCGAGAAATTTGATTGTGTTTTCAAATATGGAAAATAGTATTATGAATTGGATTTGAAGAAGTATAGTTAATTTGTTTTGTTTCTATAAATGAATGGGGTCTTTATGGAGGTGAATTGCTTATTAAATGATGAGTGAGTTATGATAAAATGGTTGTGGATAAATGAATATTTATATTTGGAATGGGATGATCTTAAATAAGATGTTAAATTGTGATTGTGGACTTGTGAAAAAGTGGTGTTTCCATAAATGAGTAAAAGAATGAATGTTTTGATATTTGAACCAAATGGTGGTTCATATTGGACTTAGGGTTATTGTGAGAACCTTAGAATGGGATTGTTGAGGATTTTGTGTTGTGGGCATTAGAGGCTGAGCAGGCCCCAGGATTACCGGCAGTGAATTATCTGATTATATGAATTAGCCAGGGAGGGCTACTGTTCATAGTTTCGTGGATTTAAGTCTGGTAGGGGTGGAGATAGCTCTATGTGGCTCAAACTACTCCTATTTACACATAAGGACATGCACTAGATGGTGATACGATGAAACAAGAGCAAATGTGAGTATGTGGGCTACAGGATGATCCACGGAGTGAGATAGATCCTCAGTATTCCGAGACGAGGGTATGGGAGGCCCCAAGATGATCTGCGGAGTGGGATTATCTCCAGTATTTCGGGACGAGAGCGATGCTCATAGGACATTTGTGCAATAAGGGTTCTAGGATGACCTGCGGAGTGAGGTATCTAAAAGAGTTTCCGGACGAGAGGGGAAGGCCTCTAGGATGTTTCGTGGATAGAGTCTGATCTCCAGTATTCCGGGACGAGAACCAATACTTGTAACCTGTCTAAATCTCGTAGCATTCATGGTTGTAGATTTGCATAGCGAGGGATCGAACCCTAAAATATGGTGAATGCTAAGGGCTTGCCCTCGGACCTATGTAGTATGAGATGCATAGAATTCGAACAAACATGCATTAGTAAGCATCATAGGCACTTGTGTTTTTCCTTGAACTTTGTCTTGTGCATTTCAATGTTTTCTTGTCGCATATTTTATTCTTGCAATTTTCAGTATTTATTGATTTGTGATTCCTTTTATTTTTGATTTATGTTGTGAAAAAAGCTTGTGGTTGCGATATATTGGAGAGCCATTGCTTTTATCAACATTGCGTCAGTTGCATTCAACTGACTTGCCCACAGTTTTTGTTAGTTTTGCAGGATTTGCAAGTGAGTAGCTTAGCAGGAGTTAAAGCTTGGACTAATAGAAGATTGAATTTCAATTATTGATTCGATTTGTATTAAAAGTGTTGTATTTTTTCCGATGTGCATTGTAATGAGTATTGATGTAAAGAAAGTTTTAAATTTCCCTGTATTTTTGTGTGGTGTATGGTTTACATTGAAGTAAAGATTCTGGATTTGTGTCTCGTATTTCCTATTATGAAATTCGGGGCGCTACACATCGAGTCAAGGAACAACCCGTCACTTGCATCAGGGGGAACCAAGATCTTTTTGCCTGGACCGCCTCTGACATGTCAGGCATCTCCGATGATCTAATCATGCACGGATTAAGTTGTGAATCTGAATGTCAGGCCCGTCCAATAGAAACGTCATAAGTTCGCCCCCGACAGGCAGCAAGCAATTAAGGAAGAATTCGAGAAGCTCCTAGCTGCCTGCTTCATTCATGAAGTTAGCTACCCCAAGTGGCTAGCGAATAATGGTAAATAAAACCAACGGAAAATGCAGAATTTGCATAGACTTCACCGACCTCAATAAGGCATGTCCGAAGGACCTCTTCCCTCTACCAAGCATATACGCCTTGATCGATGCCACCTCAGATCATGAGCTCTTAAGCTTCATGGATGCCTTCTCGGGGTACAACCATATCCAAATGTTTCCACTAGACATCCCGAAGACATCCTTCATCACCGACCAAGGGCTATACAGCTACCGAGTCATGCTCTTCGGGTTGAAGAACGCCGGAGCTACATACCAACGCTTGATGAAGCAAGTATTCAAGGAGAAAATTGGTCGAAGCATGGAAGTCTATGTGGGTGATATGCTCGTCAAGAGCCTCAGAAAAGAGGACCATATGGTCGATCTCCAAGAAGCCTTCGATGTACTGTGGAGACAGAATATTAGACTGAATCCCTTGAAATACGCCTTTGGGGTCTCCTCAGGGAAGTTTCTAGGATTCATGGTCAGCCAAAGAAGGATCAAAGCTAGCCCTGAGAAGATCAGATCCATACTCGACATGTCTCCTTCGACTACCATCAAAAAAGTCCAAAAGCTCACCGACCGCCTCGTCGCCATTGGACACTTCCTCTCCAAGTATGGGGAGAAGTGCCTCCAGTTCTTCAAAGATCTCCGAGGAGCGAAGAATTTTGAGTGGTGAGAAGAACAATAGGTAGCTGCGACCCCACTTCCACGATGCCGAACTTCAATACTCGCAGAAGGAGAAGATGGGCTATGCATTAGTTACAGCCGCTCGAAAGCTCCGACCCCACTTCCAAGCGCACTCCATCTGGGTCCTCGTCGAAAGTTCCGGGAGACTTATGAAGTGGTCTATCGAGTTAAGTCAACATGATATCACTTATCGATGAAGAACAACAATCGAGGCCCAAGCCTTAGTCGAATTCATCATTGAAAGCACTATCCCTGATCCCCCCCGAGGAAGGAGACAACCCCCCACTTTGGAAAGTCTATGTGGATGGGTCATCCTACCATGAAGGGAGTGGGGCCAAAGTAATCTTGCTCGGTCCCGACGAGTCCACCCTCCAGTACTCGCTACACCTCAACTTCCCTGCCTCCAACAATGAGGCCAAGTATGAAGGCCTCATCGTCGGACTCCTTTTGGCATGAAAAGCAGGAGCACGAAGAGTCAAGTTGTTCAGCGACTCCCAACTGGTAGTGAATCAAATCCGAGGTGAATATGAGGCAAGAGATGACTGCATGATCAAATAGTTGGCCTATATGAAGAAACTCATGTCTACATTCAAAGAAGCCGAAGTCACTCGCATTCCATGCGAGGAAAACGGGCAAGCAGATGCCCTCTCTAAGGTGGCCTCCTCATTCGACGGACTCGACCATACTGTGCTCATCGAGGTCCAACTCAAGCCGAGCATCAAGGAGGAGACACTGGAGCTCATGTTCATCACCCCCGAAACACCCGGAGATTGCTAGATGAAACCTTGCTCAACTTCCTCGACAAGGGAGTCGTCCCATCGGACCTTAAAGAAGCAAGGAAGATCCAGGTGAGGGCTGAAAGATGCACACTCGTTGAAGGAGTCCTTTACAAATGCTTCTTGATGGCCGACCTTACCTACAATGCCTCTCCTCTGGAGAGGCCGATTACGCCCTCAAACATGATGGAATAAGAGGCAGTCACCTAGGCCCGAGGTCTCTTGCACGAAAAAATCTCAACCATGGATACTATGGGCCCACTCTCCTCAACGATGCCCAAGCATACATCTGCCAATGCATCCCCTGCCAGAAGTACTCCTTCATCAAGAGGATACCTCATGCCAACTTCAGTTCTATGTCAAGCCCCATCCCCTTCGAAATGTGGGGAATGAACTTACTCGGACCACTTCCTCCCGCTAGTGGACAACCGAACTTTCTAGTGTTAGGCATCGACTACTTCACAAAGTGGGTCAAGGTGGAACCTCTAGTGACCATCACAAAGCATAAGGTTCAACAATTCTTCTGAAAGAACATAGGTTGCCGGTTCGGGATTCCCTGCACACCAGTCACAGACAATGAAACTCAATTTGCTGGCTAGAGATTCCGTAAGTTTTGCACCGATTTGGGGGTTGAACAATGCTTCTCCTCCATCTTGCACCCCTAGACCAACGGCCAAGCCGAGAACGCCAATAGGAAAATCTTGGTTGGCCTCAAAAAGAGACTTGGTGAAGCACCGAAGGGGCTATGGATTGAAGAACTCCCAAGCGTGCACTGGTCCTACAGAACCACAAAGAGAATCCCATTGAGAGAATCCCCATTCAACCTTACCTTCAGCATAGAAGCACTCATCATTCAACCTCACCTTCGGCACGGAAGCACTCATCACTCTGGAAGTAGGATTACCTTCCCCTCACCTTCTCTCCTTCAATGAAGAGTAGAACTCTCAATGAAGAGTAGAACTCAAATGACTTCTGGGCCAATCTAGATCTCGTTGAATAAGTGCGAGAGAAGTCTGCCCTGCGAAGACATATCTACCAGCAGAGGGTAGAGAATTTCTACAACAAGAAGATCTGTCAGGCCAGCCTCAAAGAGGGGGACCTCGTCCTTTGAAAGCTCAAGATATCCAACCCACTCAAGAATAGAAAGCTCGCTCATAACTGGGAGGGACCATACAAGGTCTCACAAGTTGGTCCGCCTAGGAGCTTACTGACTTGAAGACCTACGGGACAAGAAGATATCAAGGACTTGGAACGCCAAGCACCAGATGAAGTACAATGAGGGTGCTCAATGCCCTCCCTTAGTAGTTAGTTTCAAACATGTAATAAAGGCCGACACTTATAACGGTCACAATATGTAATAATGGCTAGCAATCAAAGCAGCCGCTTAGTATCATTTTTCAATAAATTTCCAGTCTTTTCTTTTGCAAAATTCTTGTAAAATTCCACCAAATGCAAACAATGAGTCAGACACATGGTCTGACCCATAACAACACCAACTACTCATTGAGCACCCTAACGGACAAGTGCAGATTCCATACTCATGGTTCATAGAGTCGCTCTACCCACTTGCCACCGAGCAAGGGCGAGGCACGCCTCGCCATTAGATCTGCTCCCAAAACAATCCCCGAACAAGTGCAGAGTCCATACTCATGGTTCATAGTTGCTCTAGCCACTTGCCATCGAGGAAGTGTGCGGTACATGCCTCACCATTTGATTGCTCCAAAAATTTGTCGTCAACCTGTTCGGAGTCCATACTCATGGTTCTTATAGTCGCTCTAGCCACTTGCCGCCGTACAAGGGCAGGGCACACATCGCCATTCGATATGCTCCCAAAACAACCTCCGGACAAGTGCGGAGTCCATATTCATGGTTCTCAAAGTCGCACTAGCCACTTTCCACCGAGTAAGTGTGCAGGGCACGCCTCGCAATTCGATTGCTCCCAAAACTTATCATCAACCTGTTCAGAGTCCATAATCATGGTTTTTAGAGTTTCTCTAGTCCTTGCTACTGAGCAAGGGCGGGGCATGCCTCGCCATTCGATTTGCTCCTAAAACAACCTGCGGACAAGTGCGGAATCCATGCTCATAGTTCTTAGAGTCGCTCTAGCCACTTTCCACCGAGTAAGTGTGCGGGGCATGCCTCGCCATTCGATTGCTCCCAAAACTTGTCTTCAACCTGCTCGGAGTCCACACTCATGGTTCTTATATTCGCTTTAGCCACATGCCATCGAGCAAGGGCGGGGAACGCCTCGCCATTAGATATTCTCCTAAAGAAAAAAAACAAGCCCGGAGTCTACACCCATGGCGTGAAGTTGCTTTAGCAACGTACAATCAACCGAGTTAGAGAGGTCAAATTGCCATTCAAAGCAAGTTATCACAAAATTTTAGTCACCCCAATTAACAAAAATGGGGCCAAACCCTTCCTAAAGGATACTCCCATAACTTGCCACAACAAGAGCACGAAAGATCCAACCCTCTACTAAAGTTTCCACAACTACTCTAACACAAAGAGATACTACTCAAAAAGAACAAGAAACAATGCTTGAACACTTAGAATATTTTCATTTCGCATCAACATCTCAATACAAATTCAAAAGAAGAAATCAACAGGATTACAAGTATCCCTCAGAGTCATCTCTACTCCCTCGTGGTAAGGGGATATTCCTATTAAGGGACACACGTAGCCTACGGTACCCCTGGCTACCAAAGCATCACCTCGATCTCTTAAATGATCTGAAGAGAAGACCAAACTCAAAGATTGAGTCCGAGCTGCATGGCCATCAACACACTCTGCCCCTTCAATCGAGGCAACACTTGATGAACCGGCCACTCTGCTTTGGGCATCTCCCGGATTCTAAAAGATCTTGTGCGGACGTAAATCCATCTTGAAATGACCTCCTTTGATTTATTTCATCACGAGAACGAGAAGTGCTCCTGGTCCTGGCCCCTTCAAGTAGTCACTTTAACCGATGGATCTCCATTTCTTGCTCGACAAGCCTCTCATTGAGATGGACATCCTTCACCCTAATCTTCCAACGGACCGTACAAGTGCGCATTGAACAGTTCTGAAGAGTCTCTCCCGAGAATTCGGGGATGACCTCTTTTAGATGAGCAACCTCTAAGATCTTCTCAAGCACTACATTCTTCAACTCATCCCTCTTGGTGGTAGCCATAAGTAAAGAACGACTGAGGGATTTAATAACTAAGTCCCTCCCAACGATTATCTCAGCAAAAGGAATCCCACCACCATGAAAGCATCCCTCCACATTGGCAGAGGCGTCTCCTGCAAACAGTCATTGAGACGACCTGCTTCGATTTTCCTCTTGGACAACACTCTCAAGTAGCCGAGCTCCACTTTCGCCTTGGATAGCTTCTCCTGTAAGTGAGTAAGCCCCAACTTCACCACACATGGCCTGGTACGGAGACGGGCAAGCTCGCCATCGCGGGGATCATTCTCAACACACACAACAATCTACTAATAGAAAATAGAAAAGGGTCAATACAATGGCGACAAAGATGTGAAGACTTAAGAGTTTGAATCCAACACTTCAAAAATAGTCATCGTCAAAGAAAAACACAAGTGTCGAGTGCTAAATGAGTTTTCATTGCAATTCAAAAGGAAGAAGATACATAAAGTGGTGGCCAATCCGCTATTAAGCACATACAAAAAGCAACCAAACAAAAGCTACGACAAATGTAAAGAAGAGGAGTCAAGGGTCCACCTCGGTATGTAGAGCCAGGGGGAAGAGGTTCCAACGACCTCCTTCCCCTTCGCTCCTGCACCCTTTACGGGGCCCCCACCTCCACAACAACAGTCTCTCTCTACTCCATCTCCTCCTCCTCATCCCCCAGTACCAGCTCCTCTCCTAGCTGCAAGCCCAGATGATACCCCCTCCCGTCAAAGTGGGGACATGCTCGATAACATCGTAGATGGATTTGGGGTAGGACTTCTTCATGTTGCCAAACATGTGGTTCTCCGCCTCAACCCTGAAATGAGCAACTGTGTCCTCCTATGCCCTGATCGCATCCTCATCCTTCCACTTCAACTCCACCTCAATCTAAGCAACCCACTCACCAAGAGCCTCTCCCCAAATTTTGGCTGCCTCCCAGGCCTTCACGGTCTTTGCCTTCTTCGAGTTGGCCTTATGACCAACAACCCCCAGCACTTTCCATCCTCCGCAACCTGTATGAACAGGTTGCTAAGATGGCATGTGATCTACAGAAAGAAAACAAAGAACTTCAGAACTTGGGAGATGCATATGACAACTTCAAGAATGAACAAAAGAAAGCAAAAGAACAACACATACTATCATGTTGGCCCGAGTCAACTCCAGGGCTAAGGAGCCTGACCCCTCCACGACCATCCTAGCTGTGTCCTTCGGGGTTGGGAGACACCGAATTGCCTCCATACAGCTATCTCCATCCCTAAGAAAACCATCGCGCAACTTGATAGTCCAATTGGGGTGTAGATCGTCTTGAGCCTATCAGAGAGAGTCGTATCAGCAAAAATAGTCAGGGGTAGGCGCTCATGCTCGATTATAGATGCTAAAGAAGCCCCCCCTCCGGATCAAGACTCCTAGAAGACACTTAGGATGAGCCCAAGTCCGCAGTAAGTGAAGAGGGCGACGAACTCCTAGCCATCATCACACCCCCAGGCTTTGTCACCGTCCGCTTCCTTTTCTTCCACCCAAGCGCTTTGGAACTGAGCCCGGTGTGCTTCACCATGATCACCGCAAAGTCCATACCCTCGGTATCTACCAAAAGAAAACAAGAGGAAACATAAAAAAAGAAGTAAAATATGGGGAAACAAGACACTAAAACACTTAAGAAAATAAAGAGCTAAAGTCTTACTAGGGTCTATCGGGCTCAGACCTCCTTGAAAAAGAACCTCTTTCGTATCCTACTTCCGCTTCAACATCTCCCACCTAAGGAGGTCTTCTCACAACTTCTTCTCCACCTCCCCCAACACCGGGTCTGCTCTAACCCGCCTCGACACTGCCGTCTGCCACTTAGTGGGGATCACCCACGGCTCCGAGCTACGCACTACAAAAAACTTCTCCTTCCAAAACTTGATCGAATCCAGGACTTCGATTAGCTTCACCATATGACGAGGAGAAAGGTAGAAGTAGAACTCTGATTTGCTCTTTCGATGAAGCCTAAAGAGCACCCGAAGCACTGCGAAACTCAGCTCGGCACTCACTGCCCGAAACTATAAGATGAAGCTGCTCACCTGCATCCACATATTCGACACAAACTGTATCGGGCAGATCATGTACCACCTCAAAACCTCCATGACGAAAAGTTGTATTGGGAAACGAAGGTCGACATGAAGGCGTCGAAAGAGAAGAAACAATACTCATTGGGGAGTGTCATGCACACCCTAGTTCCGTGGTAGGGCAGAAGAAGCTAAAACTGAGAAGAGATCGTGAAACTGTATCTAATCAGATGAAGATAATATTCCGATAAGATATTCAGGACGAAACCGACTTCAGTCACCTCACAAAACTCGAGCTTTTCGTATCGAAGACGGTGCTCTACTAGATCCCCCAAGTGTAACACCCTGAATTCTAAATAAGACTGAATTCGAAGTTTCACGTGATCTTTAGACCTCACTTCGTACAATTTTACAAGAAATTAAAAACTTTTATTACAACAATGATTTACATTTACACAGCGGAAGAAAATTACAACATAATACATGAATTGAACACAACTTGAACATTTCTTAATAAGCAGCAATCACTCTTTAGTCTTGTCAATCATTTTATAGAAACTGTGAGTATGTCAGTTGCATACAACTGACGCTAGGATATAATACATCAATTTCTCTTACTTAGAAAGCACACACTTGTCACAAACAAAGATAAAGGGGGATTATCCTATTGATATCGTGTGTGAATGTGCACTTAGTCCTTAATGCAATTATTTATATTACATGACACTAATGTACACTTGTTCGGATTCTATGCATCCCATACTACATAGGTCCGGGGGCAAGTCCTTAATCGTTCTTCATCTTGTAGGGTTGATTCCCTCGCCATGACTTAAACTACTACGGTAGCTATGGTAAGTATCCTAGATGTTCTATGAGTTACGAGCCCATATCCAGACAACTTGGAGGGGAATCCCACGTCGTTACATGATGCATCATGCAGAGCCTATGGACAATTCAGCCTCTGTCATGGAACGATGGCACCACCCGTAGTCACCAAATACTCCACAAGCATCGCCATGGTCCCGATAATTCCGGAGTAGTATCCACGCCATGACATAACTCATCAAGCAGGCAACCTATGAATACTCTCACACCGTAGATCCGAGGCCTTCATACTTGTATTTTTCTCTTACTTTCATCACATCTTCACTAGTGCATTTGTCCTTAGTTGTTTGAATCATGAATGAAATCAACACCCTAGAGCTAGCACTTCCTCTATACCGGTCTTAACCATCAATCAACAATAATGACCCAAACTTGGTCTTTCATTTCAATATTTTATCTCAAAAGAATTTATTCAATGCCGGTATAAGGACTTAGCTATACTCTAGTCTTTAATCTCATTTCATGTTCATAAAAATTGAGTATTCACACTCACAATTTTCTCATAATTCATCATGATTTTCCACTTCATTTTCATGTATAAATTGACGAATTTATTTTTCAAGCTTACCACATTCATAATAGATTTCACAATATTTACTTTACTTTCATAATAACATTCTTTCACTTATTAAGCAAAATAACAATTATCTTTACTTAAATTTTCCAAGACACATCTCATTAAAAAAATCTCTACTCAAAATTTCTTTTAAAAGAGCGATATTTATTTTCTTTAATTAATCCATATTTCATTCTAATAATTTGAATCAAGTTCTTTTCTAAAAATAGTCTCTAATTCTCATTATAATAAGTCAAAGAGCTATAGAAAAATTCTTATGAAGTTTAGGAATTTTTAGAATATTTCCAAAAAAACTTTCTCAATTTTTAAAACACTTAAAAACTATAAAAGAAATAATAAAATATAAAAAAATGATTTTTTCTAAAAGTGAGCTGGGGGAGGAGATTCAGTAGAAGTTCCCTCATCTGTTTGAGTAGTTTTTGTTTTTGTTCTTTCTTTTCTTTTCGGGGTTACCCTATGTACCTCTTGTTTGAATTTCAAGGACGAAATTCTTTTTGTAGGTGGGTAGGATTTGTAATCCCTGTTTTTCATTTTCTGTATTTGAGTGTATTTTTCTGCTCCCATGTATTTTATTCAGCTTGTATCTCTTTTTGGACCATATATTGGATCTTCTTTTTTAATATATTCATTTTATTGTTTTTATCGTCTTTTATTTGAGTTCTTGATTCCATTGTCCCCTAACTGTTCATCCCTGTTTGATCGAGCTTTTATTTTGATCCTCATTGTTAAATTGTTCATATCTTATTTTTATTATTTTGTTCATTTTGCTCTACTTTGATTTTTGGATCTTTAATAACCCAATAGCCATTAAAAATCCCCTAAAACCCTATACCCACTCTTTGGATCCAATTTCTTTTCACACCCCAAACCCATTAATATCCTATTCTTAAAACCTAAACCCTATAAAAATAAAAACCCTACCCGTTACCCTATTCCACCCTACCCAAAACCTGATTAGCCCTATACTACCTAGCCATCACCTCCTACATACTCTAAACCCTAATATTTTTACCCCTATATTAACCCATGCACCTGGTCATCTTCCTCCCTACCAGCCGCCTTCCCCTACCTCCTGCTTACCCAACTCCCGAGCCTCCCCTGTGCATCTCTCCCGCTCCTCGCCCTCAGCCGCTTTCCCCTACTCCCGCTCTCCTCCTCTCCACCCTCCTCCCTGCCTTGTCCTTGCTCCCTCCGTAACCAGTGTAGACCCTGACCTCGGTGTAGTCGCCGTCTCCCTGTGCTCCTCCCTAGTACCTCCAAGCCATCCCTTTCCTCCCTATCATGCCGCCGCAGTGCACTACCCTCCTATCGCGCAACCAGTGCAGCGACAGCCCGTGCCTTAGCTCTGGTGTTCCTTCGTCACCCCCGTCCGTTCCTCACTCTCTCTTTGTGTGTGTGTTTTTTTTCGTGGTGTTCATGTACTCGTTATTGTGGTTCGTGGTTTGTTCGTGTTTGGGTTCGTTGCCTGGGAATCCGTTCTCGTTATTCTTGCTTTTGCTCCATCGTTCCCGTCGTGGTCTATAAAGCAAGTAACTTGTATTCTTTTCTTTGTGTAATGCAAGTACTAAATACCGAATGTAGTGTAGTTGTGTTCTAGAGACAATTTTTGTGTGAAAACCCTATTGTATATTGTCTCTATTGTGTTGACCCGCCCGTAGTTGCCACATGACACACATGACATGAAATAACCTAGGGATGACCACTTCTTGTTGTATACATGCATGTTGTTCGTATGATATCGTGTGCTTGGTTGCGTTGGTTGTAGTATAGTCGTTGTGACTTGTGAAATACCCCATACCATGTTGCTTGGACACCACGTTTGGTTATGTTTTGGAGGAGTTTCATATGAACTAGTTGATTTTGTGCATGAAGGATATTTTCTGTTTTGTCGATTCCCCGTCTTTTATCAGTATTTTGGACCCTATTAAGGTCAGTATATGAAAATTATTTGTGAATATGAGTTATAGAGGATTCTTTCTACTTTCCAGATTTTCTGACAGATCTCAGTTTCGATTTATGGGTTACAAGTTATGACTATTTTACTACAGATGTATTTAAAATTCCAGATCCAGTTTTATATGAATTCTGTATAGTAATCTAGTTTTCTACTGGTGTTAAAGGTAATATTTTGATCCAATATTTTACTGGTTACAACTAGACTTGATGGGGATTAACCCCTAATATTTATGGATTTAATTGATAACTCTTATAAACTATTTTGAGCTTATGAACAACTACTATTCTTGCAGAATTTTCATGCTGTTCAGTAAAGATACATAATTTCAACCTGATTCTATTTTCTATTTATAAAACTTTGTGAATGTGAATTATATCCTAATGTATCTATTTTATTATCCTTTTGACGGATCTGGATTCTGATTTATATTTTGTGAGATATTGCTTTTTTGGTACTGCAGTGTTTATGATTCCAGATTTACAAAACTACTGTATCTTGCTGTTTTCTTGTAACACCTCGAATTTGTAAAATACCGAAAATACTTTTTTTTATATATTTGGAGTGGTGAAAATTTATTTTTGATATATTTTATTTAAATATTGATATCGGTGTGGATATTTGTGGTATATTGGTATTATTGATATATTGAAGCCATGAGTTGAGATTTTATGTGAATAAATATTGTTTATTTTATTTTATAATTTTGAAGGATTACTACGAGATAATTGTAATGTATTTTGTATTGTTGGTGCTATTAAAGAATAGAGTTAGGGTTTGTTTGAAATATTTTGGAGGTCTGGGGGCCTATTTGTAAATATCCAATTATAAATATATTATTATTATTATCATTTTATTTTAATAAACCCCCACCCCTTTTCTTCCCTTTCTCCATCTTTCTGTTCTTTCCCTCCCGAACCCGCCGAACCACATTCGGCCGATCTTCCTTCGCCCGATTCCACCTTGTCTCTCCATGGTTTTTCAATTAATCTGGAGGGATGACTAATGGAAAGGTCCTCTACACCGTGGTAGCATCGATTTGGAGAAATAACTCCGGAAAGGTATAACTTATTTTATTTATTTGTATAAAATTAAGTGTGGTTAGTTTTATTGAGTAGAAATATTATAATAGAAAAATTTAGAGAGGTTGGAAGTGGTAGATTGGAGGAATTGGTAGATGGTTAGAGAAATTGTAAGTTGTTGATAAATTAGAATTTTGAGTTTGTAAAATAGAGTTATATACATGAGAATTATCCCTTGTATGGTAGTAAAAATTGTAGTGAGCTATTAGAATAAAATGGGGAGTGGTGATTTTGGCATAAACTCGAATTATGGAGTTTATGAAATCGGGTAGAAAACTCGATCCAAATAATTGTAAAAAATGCATATGAGGGTGTAGAGTATTATAAAAGGATTAATATAAATTTAGGATGATTTTTATAGGCTTAAGCTCAATTAAATTGAGTGAAATAGACTATAGGTGAAAAGTGCACGCCGGGTGTTCGATGAAATGCCCGAGCGAGATTTAGGTGAGAATTTGATGGGTTCGGAGGTGTAGTTGAGTCTTATTATTATTATTAACCCTAATATGTGAGATTAGGACAAAGGGGATTAAGGAATTTAGAAAATATGAATTTTTCTTATTAGAAAGCCTCCGATCAATAAGGGAGTATTTGTATTAGAACCCGAATTCGAAATCTATCGATGTAGCTCACCTACATATGTCATTTGTGACGCGTGGGTGAAGACGGATTGAAATTTGGAGGTCCGAAGGTTGAGTTTTGAGCTTTAAACTAATTGGTTCTATAATTTTTCAATTAGGAGGAAAAAGTCGAACTTCGACTGGCTACAGGACGGACGTGGGACATCGTTTGCTCGATCCGTCAGGTGAGTATGTTGTATTTATAAATATTTTATATTGTGGCCGAATTTCGTGGCTTTGTGATGTATTTCGTAGAAGTTCTATTAAAAACTGATTTTGAATAAAAATACGGATTTTTAAGGGTCCGAAACTGAGTTTTTGGGATATTTGAGGAAATTAACTATTTTAAGTATACAAAACCTATATTATGGGTTAATGTGACGTGTTGAAATATAAAAATTAAATATATTAAATCGTTTATGCATATTTTTACCCCGTGCATGTTTTGTGCATGTTTTTGGGGTATATAGGCCGATATAGGCAATTGGGTATATGCGGAGCCTGGTGTATGGGCTAGCATGCTATGGATGGATGTTATAAGATGTAATTAGACGAAATTAGTGATTGTGATCATGTTTTGAAAATCCGTGTAATTATAGTACCCGTTTTGTGCATGTTTTGGGGGCATATAAGCCCTTATAGGTGATTTTACTTATATGAAACATGATGTATGAGCTAGTATGCTATAATTGGATATTATGAGATTTAATTAGAGGATATAAATGATTTTGGCCCCTTTTTCTTGGAAGCCCGCATGTGTTGTGTATATTTGTGTTATATATATATCATGATATTGACTTGAGATGCAATAATTGACGAAATTAAATAAGTGGGTGCATGTTTACATTCTAATCATGTTCGAAGACAAGTAATGGGTAATCATATGATATTATTATGTGATGAAGTATATTTTGATATGCTTACGATACGGAATGACACCTTATAATTCTTTTATTAATGATATAAGTTGGTGTATGTCTACATGTGATTTAATAAAGTAGTAAATATCATGGTACCCTTAATGTGGATTGTTATGGCAAAATAATTATCTTGGCGCATTAATATTATGTAATAATATGATATGATGAGTTATGTGTGGAATAACAGGGTGTGTGCATAACCTGGTATATTGATATGAAAATAAAAGTTCAGCTGGTACGTGCTAATAAAATGTGGTATTAATTTTTGTGATTAAAGTCAATGTTGTGGCAATTATTGAATTCAAAAGTGAAATGCGTGTGTTGATAAAGTAAGCTGAAAAGATGAAATGATTAATGCTAATAACAGATGGCTTTGTTGACCAGTACCTACAGCAATCCTGGGGATTTGGGCTAGACCTCCTAAAGCCCAAGGACCAGCTTGGGAATAGTGGACCCAAACTATGTTTGGGGTAAGTGATTTTTATCGCCCAAGCTATCGGCTTGAGGCTTGGTTTCCCTCGATGACAGCCGTCGCGAGGAAGTACCCAGTTTACCTGGGGCGAGGTTTTTCCCTCCTAGCTATTGACTGGGAGGAAGTACCCAGTTTACCTGGGGCGATGTGTTTTTCCCTCGATGACAGCCATCGCGAGGAAGTACCCAGTTTACCTGGGGCGATGTGTTTTTCCCTCGATGACAGCCGTCGTGAGGAAGTACCCAGTTTACCTGGGGCGATGTGTTTTCCCTCGATGACAGCCGTCGCGAGGAAGTACCCAGTTTACCTGGGGTGATGTTTTTCCCTCTTGGCTTCGGCTGGGAGGAAGTACCCAAGTTCTACTTGGGGTGAGTGGTTCCCTCGCTAGTTCGGCTAGGAGGAAGACGTAGCCTCGGACGAGTAAGACTCTGTGTGAGCATCGGGCCGCGTGTTTACTGGGCTGTCGGCTTTCAGTATGTTGGAATACTGTGGCTCACTGGTCGACAAACTAATAAAATAACTAAGTGTTAATAAAAATGTGGAAAGTACAGAAAGTGAATTGTGAATTGTGGATGAGAAAGAAAGTAGTTGTGAATGAAGTAAATGTGAAAGAAAATGAGTTATGAGTTAGTGTATGAAAAGAAGTGATAAATACAGTGCGTGGTTAATTTAAAATAATAATAATAGAAGAGACATGTGTTCTTATGAATAATATGAAGTAATGGTATTATGTGTGTGATCATTAAAGTAAAATACAGTTGATGTGAGTTGTACCTTGGAATTGTGTCAAGGAACTACCTGCCCGCTATTTCTGTTGAAATGGTGGGAACTACCTGCCTTGGCATAATTCGCGGGGTGAGTTGTTGTAATAGTGGTAATGATTGATGGAAATGAGAAATAAAGTAAAGTGAAGATGATAAGTGATTGAAGTGATTAATAACCAAGCTATCGGCTTGAGATGTGATGTGATATTACCCAAACTGTGTGTTTGGGGTGCGGTGATTATTACCCAAGCTATCGGCTATGGGGTGTGATATGTTGTGGCCCCAGATTGTGTTTGGGGATTAAGTGAAAATGATAATAAGATTTATTGTTTATAAGAATGAGAAATTACTAAAGTGATATAATGAGATGTGAATGAGCTATAAAACATGGTTTTGATGCAATGAGTACAAGTAATCTAATTAATGATGTGTTAATGATGTGATGAACTGTGAGTAAATCGCATGGGCAATGAGATGTGGTATTTATGTCATAAGGCATGAAGGAAGGTGGTATTATGAGAATAGATGCATATGTTTATGATGTGATACTTATTATAACACAATAAAATAAATACCTGTATTATGAGATTGGGTATGAAAATGGTTATTAAAGAAAGTATGTTGTGATATGAGTTTGTGTACCTTGGAAATGTGTCAGGGAACTACTCGCCTGCTATTTCCGTGGAAATGGTGGGAACTACCTGCCTCGGCACAACTTCCAGGATGAATGTGTGTGTTGATGACATAATATAAGTAAATGAAACGCATGGCTTAATAGAGTTGGAGAAACGATGTAATAACATCGTGTAGTTATATTAATATAAATAGTGAAATGCTGATGTGACGAGAAGTGTGGAAAGATGAATATTCGTATTATGCGAATGTAAGACAAGGATATATATGAGGTTGATGTGAAATATATAGCGGAAAGGTGTGAATTATGGGAAATTTTGTGATTCGATGCTTATTTGACGAGTATTTGGATATAATTCATATTGATGATGTTTTTAAGTTCAGATATTCCAGGTGTACCTTCTTACATGATGTTTGTAAGTTTAAATTATATTCTTTATGCAATTAAATTCATTTGTTAGATTTTTAAATTATACTCACACCAGAAATGGCTGACCCCTTAGTGTTTGGGGGGTTAGGGGAGTCTGAGGACGACCCTAGATCCCCCACTATTGCAGGTTCTCATCGGTGCAGAGGTGAGGCGTGGATTGGTAGGATAAATTTTTATTTTAAAACTTTGTACTATTTAGTTATAGGAATAGTAAAATTTATGATCTAAACTGTATTATGGGTGTATAAGCATGTATATGACGATGATGAGTATAGTGTGAGGTGGTGTGGTATGTTTGTGACCCGTACCCATCTCGTTGTGGAGTACCGGGCTCTGTGGTAGGTTTTACAAGGATTTTTCTAAAATTTTACCTCGTTTTTCAAAGAAATTAATGGTTTTTAATTGATATTTGATAATCCGTTATGAGTTTGGCCCCCAGAGCATTATATTATATTGCCTGTGTGTATCTGCTCATTTTGGCCTGGGGAGCCCATGAAAATATTATATGGATTGTGAGCTACGGAATTTTGAGCAGAATTCCGTAAGCTTTTTGTGTTTCGGGGCAAAATTTACAGGGGAGACTCTGTCAAAATTTTTCCTAAAATATAACTTTCTTAGTTTATGTTTAAAGTGATATAGAAATTGAATTTCGAGGTTTAGTTTTCAAAAAAAAAAAAAAAAAAAAATTTGGGGCGTTACATTTCTGTTCTTACTTGACTATTCTATCTATATTGGAAAATTATGAAACTTTATTTTCTGATACTAAACATACTAGAGAATACCCCAGACTTTTCGTGGATTTAATCAGTAAGTTTTGATGCCATTTTCCTTCTTGTGAATACAAACTTCTGATTTCTGGCTGAACATGTTTTCTAGATTCAAATCTATTTTAAGACTTGTTTTTACGAAATACCATATGACTTATATATATTTTCTGGATTCGGTCGAGAGTCTATTTTTCAGATTTTCTGACAGATCTAGATTTGCATTTTTGTAGCAACGGGAATCCCAGTTTTAGTGCAGTACTGTCTTGCTGTCCTGAACTAGAATTTTCGTTGTTTTATCCCTTTATGAGTTGTTTTTCATCTGTACATGTTTCTCTTTTAACCTGAACCTATTACTTGTTCATGCCTTGTTATTCTTGTTCTATTTTGTGACACATACATGCCTGTCTGATAATAATAACAAAATAACCAAGCCGGAGTTAAGGAAAAGATCTAGTAGTGGATAATATAGAAATGTGTACTTGGAAGGGCGCCTGTGTTTCCCATAGGATTATCTTCTACGTGTTCATGAATACATGATAGACGACTTTGTCTGTCTGATTACCCTGACTGCACACTTCCCTATAGGATGGTGTACTCAGAAGAAAACCCATAGTATCTATCTGTCTGTCTGGATCTGCGTATGATATCTGTCTGTCTGATACTTGAGTACATGAACCTATAAAATCTCCTACGAAATCTAAACATAATTTGTTTGAATGTAGCAACCATGTGGCAAAAGTTTGGGGCACATGAAGTGCCACCTTGATAGTAATAACACAAGACCTGTAATAACAAGATATCTGTTACCTGTTTACCTGTATCTGTTATCTGACATCTGTTATCTATCTGACTGTTACATGCTACTTGACATCTGTTATCTGTATATCTGTCTGTACATCATCTTACACTTGACATCTGTTATCTGTTTACCTATCTGCATGATACTTGACATCTGTTACATATCCCCTGTATCTGTTAGTATACCATGTTACTTGATTCTGTTTTCTTGATTCATGTTAGACATTCTGTTTTGCTCTGTCATATCTATTCCATGCTATGTTTATTTCTGTTATTATTTTATATTTGTTTACCATTCTCTATACTTGTGCCTGCACTCCAAGCGGTCTGTAACTTACATTGACGGGAGTTTGATTTCTTTTTTCTCTTCCTGCAATTTATCAAATTGCAGATTATGGTGATCAGCAGCCCTATAGAGTAGGTGATATGAGATTCTTGATGCTGAAGTTTTGCTATTATTATTATTTTCTGTTTGCTTATTTTGAATAATTGTATATGTTACTTGAATTATTTGTATTGGGCAGTGTGACCCATGATTATTGACTTATTCATATATGATTTATTTGAGATTATTATATTTTGTTTCAAGTAAATTTTGTTGGTATTGGTTCATATATGCATGCGTGGTTGACTTTTCTTGCTTCCGACTCTAATTATTCCTGTGAAATGTTATAAAGATCCTGACAGCTTATAGATGGTACAAGTCATTCGTTGGGCTTAGTCACGTATCCATATTTCGAATTTCCTTTTGGAAAGCGGGACGTGATAAGGTCTTTAGTGGTATCAAAGCCCAGGTTTTGCTATTGTATTAGTTTGACTGATATATTACAAGAGCTTGGCTCGACATGGGATTGGCTCAAGATTACACAGACCATTCATACATAAATAAATTATAATCAATTTTGATCTGGATACTGATCATTTTTGATTTTGTGCAGACCATGGCTCGTAGAGGTTCTACTTCTCGTCCCCAGGATGATCAGCCCGGGCTTAAGGCCATTACCAATGTGTTGGAACGGCTGATCAACATGCAGCAAAACCACAGCGACTTGGTGATGGCTGCTTTGGAAGCTGCTCGGGTTCTGCCTCCCGCCGTGCCTATGTAGGCAGCTCTCCCTCCCCGTCCGGGTACAGTTACAGATTTATTGAGGCTGCATCCAGACAGATTCTCCGACACTGAGACGTCTTTGGAAGCCGAACAGTGGTTGATCCGGACTGAGCAGTTACTTTTGGCAGCAAGAGTTGCCGATGCTAATAGAGTGGATGTAGTGGCCATCCAGTTGGTGGATCTGGCTCATATTTGGTGGAGGTCTGAGTCCGAAAGGCTCGAGCGACTGACTACTTAGGCCACGTTCACTAGGAGCTTCTTGGAGAAGTTCTTCCCTAGCAGCACTCGAGTGGAAATGGAGCAACAGTTCTTGGCCCTGAAACAGGTTGGTCGTTATTCTATTTTGGAATTTTGTTACATGTTTTCCATATAATGTTGTAACATGAGACTTTCTTGACAACAAGGATCCAGGTCTGTGGATGAGTATGCAGTTGAATTTACAAGACTTAGCCGCTTTGCAACCGTTCTTGTGGCAAACGAAGAGTATAAGGCTCGTAGATTCACATTGGGACTTGAGTGAGAGATTCGGGTGCAGCTCGTCTCCCTTCGCTTCCGTACTTATGCTGAGGCTCTTGAGGCAGCTCGAGCACAGGAGCAGGCTCTTGGTGGATTGGTTCCTCCCCAGCGAACTGTTCCGCACTCTGTTGTTGCTAGGCCTTCTGGTGGGCCTATTCGGAGGCCTGTTCCAGCCCATCCTGTCAGGGCAGTTCCCTACTCTTCTGTTGGTTCTCAGGGAGCTAGTTTCTGCGACTACTACCAGATGGCTGGGCATGACCGCAGGAACTGTTGGCGCGCCAATCATCGATGCTTCAGATGTGGCGCTGCTGACCATTCAGTGCGGGACTGCCCGCAGCAGCAGACAACTCTTCTAGTCGGGGGTCCAGTTCAGCAGGTAGTCCCAGCTCGTGGTCCAGTCAGGCCACAGCTTCCTCTGCAGTGCCAGATTGACGGTCAGAGGATCGCTGCCCCTAGAAGAGGTCAGGCTTTCAACCTGATTGCTACAGATGCTGAGACAGCAGAGGGTGTTGTTGCAGGTATATTTTTCTTTTATTGTTTTGTTGTTTTTGTTGTTTCTTTTTTTTGCTTCTTTCCATTTCTCTTGCATTATTCTTCCTTTTTATCTTTCTGCATTGTGTTTCCCTCACCTCTATTCATCCATTCTTTTTCCTTGTCTTTTTTTGATTCTATCTTAGGTGTTGTTCTTGTTTGCTCTTTTCCTGCTCTTGTTCTTTTTTATTCCGGAGCAACCCATTCCTTCGTCACTTCTCGGTTCGTGGCTCGTCATCAGTTGGAGTGCAACATCATGTCAGAGACTTGGAACATTATGACAGGTGGTGGTGTTGTCATTTGTTCATGGGAGCGTAGGCAGTGTCCCATAGTTATTGGTAGTGCAGATTTCAAGGCCAACTTGATTGTAATTGGGAATTCAGGATTCGAAGTCATTCTCGGTATGGATTGGTTAGGTGAATCCCATGCCATTATTGATTGTCATGCCAAGAAAGTTGTATTTCGAATTCCAGATCGCGCAGAGTTTGAGTTCCATGCCGGAGAGATGTTTCTTGACCGAGCTGAGACTACAGTTGATTAGGAGGATTGTGGGATGGAATTACATTCAGGCTGTGAGGCTGCGCCTCTAGTAGTGCAGGATTTCCAGGATATTTTTCTAGAGAAGTTGCCTGGCTTACCCCCTGATAGGGAAGTACAGTTCGGTATTGAAGTTCAGTCTCGTACAACGTCGATATCAAAGAGTCCATACAGGATGGCACCGGTTGAGTTAGCAGAGCTTAAGGTGTAGATTCAGGAGTTGCTGGATTTGGGGTTCATCAGACCCAGTGTTTTGCCGTAGGGTGCTCCAGCCCTTTTTTTCAACAAGAAGGATGGTGGTCATCAACTGTGCGTGGATTACTGAGAACTGAACAGTGTTACTGTGAAGAATCAGTATTCGTTGCCCAGGATCGATGACTTATTTGATCAGTTGAGTGGAGCTGCTATTTTCTCAAAGTTGGATCTTCGTTCTGGGTATCATCAGGTCAAAGTGAAGGCGACTGATGTACAGAAGACTGCATTCAGGACCAGATATGGGCACTATGAGTATCTTGTGATGCCGTTCGGGATCACGAACGCGCCTGCTGTATTCATGAGTCTTATGAATAGAGTCTTTTCCCAGTTCTTGGATAGATTTGTGGTGGTCTTCATTGATGACATTCTGGTATATTCTCGGAATCAGGAAGATCATGCTGAGTATCTTAGGGTGGTTCTGCAGACTTTGAGGAAGAATCAGCTTTATGAAAAACTTAGCAAGTGTGAGTTTTGGCTCGACAAGGTCACTTTCTTAGGGCACATTATCTCGGGCGATGGTATTTCTGTGGATCCGTCCAAGGTTAAGGCTGTGAAGGATTGGCCAGTTCCCAAGTCAGTTTCAGAGGTGCAGAGTTTTCTTGGTCTAGCTAGCTATTATCAAAAATTCGTCTAAGATTTTTCAAAGATAGCAGGACCATTGACTAAGCTGACAGGGAAGGATGAGAAGTTCTGTTGGTCTGAGGCTTGCAGTGAGGCTTTTGCTGAGTTGAAGAACAGGTTGACGTCAGCGCCAGTGTTGACTATTCCAAATGATTCAGGTGGATTTGTAGTTCACTGTGATGCTTCGAGTAAGGGTCTTAGAGCAGTTCTGATGCACAAGGGCCAAGTCGTTGCTTATGTATCGAGACAGTTGCTGCCGCATGAGAAGAACTATCCGACTCATGACTTGGAGTTAGCGGCAATGATCTTTGCTTTGAAGCTGTGGAGACATTATTTACTTGGGGACTGAGTGGAGATCTTTACAAACCACAAAAGTCTCAAGTACGTCTTCACCCAGAAGGAGTTGAACATGAGGCAAAGGCGTTGGTTGGAACTTCTGGCCGATTATAACATTAGTTTGCAATACTATCCTGGTATAGTGAACTTGGTGCCAGATGCTTTGAGTAGGAGACCGGTAGCTATGTTCCTGACTCAGCATAGTGATTTGGTTGAGCAGATGCGGAGGTTGGAGTTGGATGTGTTTTTTCCGAGTTCTGATTGGAGTTGTTTGGTGCTCCATCTTCAGTCGTCTCTTGTTTATCAGATCAAAGAGGCGCAGGTTGGTGATACGCAGTTGTAAGGTTTTCAATCTGAGGTTGAGTCTGGTTCCAGAACAGACATGGTTATTCATGCTGATGGATCGCTTCGCTTTGGGTCCAGGTTATGTGTCCCCAAGGGTGAAGTTTGTCAGAGGTTGCTTGAGGAAGCCCACCAGTCATTGTATTCTATCCATCCTGGAGGTACTAAGATGTATCCGGATTTGAAGCTTTATTTCTAGTGGCATGGTATGAAGAGGGTTGTGGCTCGGTTTGTATCTCAGTGTTTGATCTGCCAGTAGGTTAAGGCAGAGCATCAAAGAACCGCCAGACTTCTTCAACCGCTTCCCATTTCGGAGTGGAAGTGGGAACATATCATTATGGATTTTGTGACCACTTTGCCAAGGAGTCCTAAGGGTCATAATTCCATTTGGGTGATTGTCGACCGATTGACAAAGAGTGCTCACTTCATTCCCTTCCGTGTCAGACAGTCTACTGAGAGCCTAGCTGAGAAGTACATGCAAGAGATCATCAGACTTCATGGGGTTCCAGTCAGTATTGTATCCGACAGGGATACGAGATTCAGATCTCAGTTGTGGGAGAGTCTTCAGAGCAGTTTGGGGAGTAAATTAAAGTACAGTAAAACTTTTCATCCCCAGACTGATGGACAGTTAGAAAGGACCATCCAGATTCTTGAGGACATGTTGAGATCCTGTGTGCTGCAGTTTAGTGGATCATGGGAGGACCATTTGCATCTCATAGATTTCTCGTACAATAACAGCTTTTAGGCAAGTTTTAAAGCTGCACTGTTCGAGGCACTTTATGGGTGCAAGTGCAGATCACTAGTGTGCATGGGATGACAATGGTGAGAGAAAGTTGTTGGGTCCGGAGTTGATCACCAGGATAGTTGAAGTGGTAACTCAGATCAGGAAGCACTTGCAGGCAGCTCAGGATAGGTAGAGGCAATGGGTCGATGTCCATTGGAGAGATTTGGAGTTTGAGGTTGGTGACCATGTCTTCCTAAAGGTATCGCCTTAGCGCAGTGTCATTCGGTTTGGTGGTGGAGGCAAGCTCAACCCCAGGTTTATTGGACCGTTCGACATTGAGCGAGTAGGTAGGGTGGCCTATCGTCTTGCATTGCCGCCAACTTTATCAGTAGTGCCCGATGTTTTTCATGTCTCACAACTCAGGAGATATATCCGAGATGAAAGCCACGTGATCGACTATTCTGAGTTGACCGTTCGGCCGGACTTGACTTGTGAGATTTCACTAGTGGCTATTTTGGATCGGCGGGAGAAAGTGCTGAAGAACAAGGTCATCAAGCTGGATCGTGTTTCTTGGAGTCCTCACTCACCGGGTGAGTCGACTTGGGAGCTGGAGGAGGAGATTCAGCAGAAGTTTCCTCATCTATTTGAGTAGCATTTGTTTTTGTTCTTTCTTTTCTTTCGGGGTTACCCTATGTACCTCTTGTTTGAATTTCGAGGACGAAATTCTTCTTGTAGGTGGGTAGGATTTGTAACCCATGTTTTTTATTTTCTGTATTTTGAGTGTATTTTTCTTTTCCCATGTATTTGATTATGCTTGTATCTCTTTTTGGACCGTATATTGGATCTTCTTTTTCAATATATTCATTTTATTGTTTTTATCGTCTTTTATTTGAGTTCTTGATTCCATTCTCTCCTAATTGTTCGTCCCTGTTTGATCGAGCTTTTATTTTGATCCTCATTGTTAAATTGTTCATATCCTATTTTTATTATTTTGTCCATTTTGCTCTACTTTGATTTTTGGATCTTTAATAACCCAATAGCCATTAAAAATCCCCTAAAATCATATACCCACTCTTTGGATCCAATTACTTTCCACACCCCATACCCATTAATATCCTATTCTTAAACCCTAAACCCTATAGAAATAAAAACCCAATCCGTTACCCTATTCCACCCTACCCAAAACCTGATCACCCCTATACTGCCCAGCCATCACCTCCTACATACTCTAAACCCTAATATTTTTACCCCCTATATTAACCCATGCACCTGTTCATCTTCTTCCCTACCAGCCGCCTTCCCCTACCTCCAGCTTACCAAACTCCCGAGCCTCCCCCGTGCATCTCTCCCACTCTTCGCCCTCAGCCGCTCTCCCCCTGCTCCCGCTCTCCTCCTCTCCACCCTCCTCCCTGCCTCGTCCTTGCTCTCTCCGTAACCAGTGCAGACCCCGACCTCGGTGTAGTCCCCGTCTCCCTGTGCTCCTCCCTAGCACCTCCAAGCCATCTCTCTCCTCTCTGTCATGCCACCGCAGCGCCGTACCCTCCTGTCGTGCAACCAACGCAGCGACAGCCCGTGCCTCAGCCCCTGTGTCCCTTCGTCACCCCCATCCGTCCCTCGCACTCTCTTTGTGTGCGTGTTTGGTTTCGTGATGTTCGTGTACTCGTTATTGTGGTTCGTGTTTTGTTCGTGTTTGAGTTCGTTGCCCGGAGATCCGTTCCCGTTATTCTTGCTTTTGCTCTGTCGTTCCCGTCGTCGTCTATAAGGCAAGTAACTTGTATTCTTTTCTTTGTGTAATACAAGTACTAAATACCGTCTGTAGTGTAGTTGTGTTCTAGAGACAATTCTTGTGTGAAACCCTTGTTGTATATTGTCTCTATTGTGTTGACCCGCCCATAGTTGCCACATGACACACATGACATGAAATAACCTAGGGATGACCACTTCTTGTTGTATACATGCATGTTGTTCGTATGATATCATGTGCTTAGTTGTAGTATACTCGTTGTGGACTTGTGAAATACCCCATACCATGTTGCTTGGACACCTAGTACACCATAATTCACGTCTGGTTATTTTTTGAATGAGTTTCATATGAACTAGTTGATTTTGTGCATGAAGAATATTTTTAGTTTTGCCGATTCCCAGTTTTTTATCAGTATTTTGGACCCTATTAAGGTCAGTATATGAAAATTATTTGTGAATATGAGTTATAAAGGATTCTGTCTACTTTCCAGTTTTTTTGACAGATCCCAGTTTCGATTTATGGGTTACGAGTTATGACTATTTTACTACAGATGTGTTTAAAGTTCCAGATCCAGTTTTATATGAATTCTGTATAGTAATCTATTTTTCTACTGCTGTTAAAGGTAATATTTTGATCCAATACTTTACTGGTTACAACTAGACTTGATGGGGATTAACCCCTAATATTTATGGATTTAATTGACAACTCTTATAAACCATTTTGGGCCTATGAACAACTACTATACTTGCCGAATTTTCATACTGTTCAGTAAAGATACATAATTTCAACCTGATTCTATTTGCTGTTTATAAAAACATTGTGAATATGAATTATAGCCTACTGTATCTATTTTATCACCCTTTTGACTGATCTGGATTCCGATTTACATTTTGTGAGATATTGCTATTTTGGTACTGCAGTGATTATGATTTCAGATTTACAAAACTACTGTATCTTGCTGTTTTCTGATCTTGACTATTCTATCTATGTTGGAAAATTATGAAACTTTATTTTCTGATACTAAACATACTAGGGAATACCCCACAGTTTTCATGGATTTAATCAGTAAGTTTTGATGCCATTTTCCTGCTTATGAATACAAACTTCTAATTTCTGGCTGAACATATTTTCTGGAATCAAATCTATTTTAAGAATTTTTTTTGAGAAATACCATATGACTTATATATATTTTTTGGATTCGGCCGAGAGTCTATTTTCCAGATTTTCTGATGAATCGAGATTTGCATTTTTGTAGCAACGGGAATCCCAGTTTTAGTGCAGTACTGTCTTGCTGTCCTGAACTAGAATTTTCGTTGTTCTATCCCTTTATGAGTTGTTTTTCATCTATACATGTTTCTCTTTCAACCTGAACCTGTTACTTGTTCATGCCATGTTATTCTTGCTCTTTTTTGTGACACATACATGCCCGTCTGATAATAATAACAAAATAACCAAGTCAGGGTTAAGGGAAAGATCTAGTAATGGATAATATAGAAATGTGTATTTGGAAGGGGGTCCGTGTTTCCCAACGTATTATCTGTTACGTGTTCATGACTACATGATACACGACTTTCTGTCTGATTACTTACCCTGACTGCACACTTCCCTATAGGAAGGTGTACTCAGAAAAGAATCCATAGGTTCTATCTGTCTGTCTGGATCTGCATCTGATATCTGTCTGTATGATACCTGAGTACACGGCCTTATAGAATCCCTTACGAAATCTAAACGTAATTTTTTTGAATGTAGCAACCATGTGGTAAAAGTTTGGGACCCATGAATTGCTACCTAGATAGTAAAAGTTTGGGACCCATGAATTGCTACCTAGATAGTAATAATACAAGACCTATAATAACAAGATATCTGTTACCTGTTTACCTGTATCTGTTATATGACATATGTTATCTGTCTGACTGTTACATGCTACTTGACATCTGTTATCTGTATATCTGTCTCTACAGCATCTGAAACTTGATATCTGTTATCTGTTTACTTGTCTGCATGATACTTGACATCTGTTACATATCACTTGTATCTGTTAGTATACCATGTTACTTGATTCTGTGTTCCTGATTCATGTTAGACATTCTGTTTTGCTCTATTATATCTATTCCATGCTATGTTTGTTTCTGTTATTATTTTATATTTGTTTACCTTTTTCTGTACTTGTGCCTGCACTACAAGCGGCGCGTAACTCGCATTGACGAGAATTTGTTTTTTTTCCTCTTCCTGCAATTTATCAAATTGCAGATTATGGTGATCAGCAGCCCGATGGAGTAGGTGATATGAAATTCTAGATGCTGGAGTTTTGTTATTATTGTTATTTTTCTGTTTGCTTATTTTGAACAATTGTATCTGTTACTTGGATTATTTGTATTGGGCAGTGTGACCCAGGATTATTGACTTATTCAAATCTGATTTATTTGAGATTATTATATTTTGTTTCAAGTAATATCTGTTGGTATTGGTTCATATATGCATGCGTGGTTGACTTTTCTTACTTCTGACTCAGATTATTTCTGTGAAATGTTGTAAAGATCCTGACAGCTTATGGATGATAAAAATCATTCACTGGGCTTAGTCACATATCAGTATTCCGTATTTCCTGTTGGGAAGCGGGACGTGACAATGATCTTGAAGATGTGCACATTTCTTCATTGAGAAATGAAACAGCTTCCTCTTCCAGTACATTCGATCCAACAACAGCGATCCCGAGTAGTCAGATTTGAGTCTCGCCCACAGACTCGCCGCACTTTTCTCCTTAAGGATATTACACTTGACTTCGTCTGCCAATTATAGCCGTATTAAACTCAAGGCCTTCAAACAAATCTTCTCCCACTTCCCCTGCTTCATGTTGGTTGCCTTCTTCTCTTCTAGGGCATGGTGGAAGTCATTCTGAACCAGTACATCGTAGATATCCACCTTCCATAGGTTGAAGTTGATCTGATCGTCAAACTGTTCATTTTCTTCTTTTGATCTGCCATATTCTCCAAGGAACTCAAACAAACCCACGAACATAATGCTCTGATACCACTTGTTAGGGAATTATTCCCTCTAGAGACTCTTGTTGAGTCTTCAACACAATCAATACAAACCACCAAGCAAATACTAAATTACACCAATCACACAAACCAAAATCCTATATAATCAATTGTTTTAGTTAGATGTCTATATAATCAATTGTATCTAGAGAAGATACAAGAATATGACAGTTCTCACCACGACCCTCTCTCAAGCCTAACTGGAACTACTCGCTGTTTACAATGGAGAAATCTCTCACCTCTCGGATGAAGTACTCCCTTCTTCTATTCAGCACTCAATCGCTTGGAGCCGTTACAATTGATTATATAGAGATCAAGAGAAAACCTAGTTTGATACACTTGATACATTAACCATCCAATGTATACTGAAGAGATAACCATGCGTTGAGAGCTGTATGATCTAACTTGAAGACGAAGTTGGGCTTCTCACCAATCTCTAAGACCCGACCCTAACATCCCATCAGCGCACAAGACGGTGGACTGCACAAGTTGCGGTGGACCGCAATCACCAAGATTGACACCCGAGAGGGTGATAGTCGACTGTCCCCTTCCTGTTACTTGTGATGTTGCTAACTGCTTTCTTCTCTTTTTTCAACTATTCGATTCCATCTCATCGCTTCCTCATATTCTCATCAAACATGTGTATGCAAGACATATAAACCCAACAAACATACATCATGCAAATAGTGTTATATAAACCCAACAAACATACATCATGCACATATAAACCCAACAAACACACTAATGATTAAAATCACAGATGCAGTTTTAGAGTTTCTTAAGTTGGAAGGTGAATAAAAAAATACATTATGAGTAGCAAACATAAGAATAAGAAGTACCAAAATATAAACTTCGGGGCATCTGGATCTCCGGCAGTTATTCATTAACCCTATATATGTTATATTCCGATACCGATGCGAGTAATACCAAAATTGTGTAAGCTACTACTGTTATAACTTACATGATTTAGGTATCTTCTGTATATGCTTTATCTGTTTGGTATATGACGTTTAGGTGCAAAAAAATTTGGATACCAGATGGTGACTTTATGAATTATATCTTGCATCCATGACAATTCAATTGGCTCTGAGCTACACTTGTAATTTTTTTTTCAGGGTTACCTTGATCCAAAGTATTTCCTTACACATAAGCTGACGGATAAGAGTGATGTGTATAGATTGGGAGTTGTGTTTCTAGAGATATTGACAGGGATGAAGCCAATTTCGCATGGGAAAAACATAGTCCGGGAGGTATAAACTCGCTTACGTGGATACTTTCCATAATCTCTTCCCACTACCCAGATCATATCATAAAAATCTCCAAAAGAAACTGAATGCATTTAACTTTTGATATAATGTATTCGTTCTGCATTTTTATTCTAGGTGAGTTATGCCTATCAGTTCGGTTTAATGTTCTCAGTGATTGATAGTATCATTGGTTCTCAGATGTTTCTAAGATGAAACAGATGCAAGACCTCCTATATCAGAGATTGTTAGGGAGTTAGAAAACATATAGAGAATGATGCCGGAATTAGTTGACGTGGTTACACCATCCTATTCTTTCATATTAATTACAGACAATGGCAAAGGAGGCACGAGCGAACACTATATGACACATGACATCTCTAGTAGCAACCTTTTCTGTAGCACCCCGAATTTCCAATATGATATCTCAGAATTACGTGGCACAATTCCCAGCATCAGCTTCAATTGTAATAGCAAATATAGCTAAAAATACAGATAAATTTTTCCTCAACCTTTATTACATTAGTTCATTACAAAACACAGCGGAAAGACATACACCTTGAATTACAATCTTTTTTTACAACACATCTTTTAAAAATTTACGTAAGCTATACATCAATTGAGCACAAGCATCCAAATCCCAAGCTACAAGCAACTACCTGTAAAATATGAGGCTAGAGATAACCCTAACCCCCAAAACTACAGGGGTTAGCCATAACGGTGTGAGTGACATAAAAATAAATAAATGCAACAGAAATAAACACGAAACATACTATCATAAACAACATGTATCAACAGCAAGAGTAAATGAAATAAAGAACAACAATAATTAAAACATGAAAACATCAAGGAATATTAAATAGTAAATAGTAGGGCAAAAAAACACCAAGTGAAACTAGACTAAGATTCAAGTGTAGAAAATAGGAAACAACATGCATAAATCCAAGTCAAGAAAACATCAATGCTATATGCTGACTCTCTAATGCATACTTGTCGGATTCTATGCATCCCACTCTATATAGGTCCGGTGCAAGCCCTTAACGTTCTCCACTTGATAGAGTTTAATCCCTCGCTTATGCAACTAATCCTACTACGATGAATACTACGAGATATAGATAAACTATGAGTATTAACCCATGCCCCGATAATTTCGGAGGTCAATCTCTATCCACAGATAATTTCGGAGACTATTTCACTCACACCTGAGAATCTTCAAGAATACCCCACACCGCAAGCTATGGCACCTCATCACACGAATACCACATGAGCGTCACCTTGATCCCGATAATTCTGGAGATCAATCCCACACCGCAGGTAATTCCAGAGACTATTTCACTCACACCTCGATAATTTCGGGGATTATCTCACACCGCAAGCCATACTGAGGTCCATAACCCATGTTCTCATTTCATCATATTACCATCTAGTGCCTGTCCTTACCTATTTAAGTTAATTAATTAATTTACGAATCTCCTGGAGTTGGTGTACCCTACCGGACTTAATTCAACTGATCAACAATCAAGCCTCAACAGGCTAAACCACAACTCTCAACTGCCGGTATACTAGGGTCCCACACACCCTTTAGAGACTCACACTTAACCATCAAAACCAAACTTTCATTACAACTCATACTTCTTTAGAAAACGTCTCGAAAATACTATAATCAGTAGCAAAATGATATTTAGAATAGTGGATCATTACTCCAAAAATATTAAAAAATCAACTGTTTCAAAAGAACATCAGAAAAGCCCAAGAAAACATCAGTCAAAGCAGTGGCAGTTGACTGTAAACACCAGTCGGTCGACTGTCCCGCGTGAAAACCCAACACTTCAGAAAAATATAAATCTAAGTATAGTCAGTCGACTGTATAAAGTTCTAGGTCGAATGTCCCGCATAAAAATCCAAAACTAAAAGAAAACACAAAACAGAGCAGAGACAGTCGGCTATGAAAATAGGTCAGTCGACCGTCCCGCACGAAAATCCAGAACTTCGAGAAAACACAAATCAGAGTAGAGGCAGTTGACTGTATAAAGTGATCAGTCGGCTGTCCCGCACAAAATTTCAAAACATCAAGAAAACACAACAGCCAGGTCGAGACGGTCGACTGTTGATATTTATCTGTCGACTGTCGACCTGCAGATTGCAGTTTTAGTTGTGCACATTTCAACCAGTACAGAGTTTTACTTTATAAAAAACCAAATCTGTAAAAGGTACAATTCTGATATGTTCAAATACGACTTATAGAGTATATAAGAGTCCATAAAACCAATCAAAACCACTTTGAATCGATAAAAATAGCTATTTGTTGAATTTCTTCAAAAACAAGACATGACCATATGAATCTACAAAAATAGAGTTTTTTAAGAGTCAATTATACATTAAAATAACTTCGTATTATGTTCCAAACCATATCAATTCCAAAATGAGTTAAGATATAATCAAAACCCACAAAACACACAAAGGTTCAATTTCTTCATAAACCATAGAATAGGATATCCATGTAGAAATGTTCGTGCATATTTGTGAACCCAGAAAACTTCACAAATCCATCAATTAGAAAAAAACAAAATATTCAGATTTAATGTTAGTATTTGAGAAATTTAAATCCAAGTAAAACTTCACAAAATCATAAAATCCCAATTTGAAATTAATGTAATAAACCCAATCTATGTATCATAAATCCAATCTTCCAAACTTGATCTCTTAATTCATTAGTCATTCTCAAGATTCCTCAAACTCAATCACAATTGTTTTCAATAGTTAACTCATGAACATAAACAAATTTAACATTACCATGGCTAAATTGCATTCATCCAAACCCATCAATAGTCAAAGTCTCATTTTTAATCAATTTGTGCATAACGTTCACCATACATAATCAAATCAGTAATAATTCAAAAGAAATAGCCTACTCATAATTTATAATAGGTTCTTTAAAAATCTCAAATCATCTATATGTAATTTTAATCATAAATAACTAGGTTTTCATGAAAGATCCAATTTTTGATTCATCTATTCATCAAATCCATCATATGTATCCATACCAATTCCTAACATTCTTTCTAATAGATGAAACACCACATACAACATTCAAAGAACAATACAAAACAAATTATATCACTCACCTTGTTGAAGAAATCGAACGAAGATAAATAGAAAATAAGAAATATCCCTCCTTCGCAAGAAATCCAAGATCATCGCTTTAGAATTCCAATAAAATAAGATATAAGAAATCCCTTGTGTTTTGCAGCAAAGAGACAGCTGCACTCCACCTTTAATAGGCTGGGATTAAATGTTTCGAGGGTTTTTGAAGACATTTGCAAAATACTCATTTTAAGTACATCTTTACATATATGGATCCCCATACTAGAAAATTAGATAAAACTAATTTAATTGAGACTAAAGAATCAAAATGTCCTCTTCTAATATCAGCCGGCACTGTTTGAAAAACCCAGAATTACGAATTTGAATTTTCACCCCTCTAAAAGGCAATTTTGCAAAAAGATCCTCTTTTATCAAAACTTATAAAATAAGTCAAATTTATTAAAAAAAAAGTAAACTCTTTTCTCCTGAGTTGACTAGGCATCATGCCAAGCCCAAGAATCCGAAAAATTTGGAGTTTTCACTCCAAGTGGTAATTTTGCACAAAAGTCTCTCTTTTTGTAATATTTGCAAATAGGTCCAATAATTATCAGAAAATTCCAAAAAATTTCCAAATAATATCTAATAATAAATAATGAGTTTCTCCAAAATAAATTTTGACTTTGAATTCCTCAAGAAGATATTTGCACGCGTTTCGCACGTGTAAAAAGATAAATTTTTAGAAAATGTTCATTAAATATCAAAAAATCATTTTAATTCATTTATAAATCTTTAAAAAATTATTTAGAAAATCTGAGGTATTACATTCTTAGTGGAGTGATCCCAACTATCCCGTACGCCCCGCTAGTGTACTCCAAGGTCGGCCTGATCTCTACCTCCTCGTCATCAAAGTGTTGTGTTGGGAATGCATATGTGATATGGTCCTTGCTCCTAATGCTACTGACTCTGCCCAAAAGAAAATCAGATTCATAACTTGTATTAGTCTAGCATATATACTATATTACATGTGCCACGAAAATTAAATTTATTTCTGTCTAGCCAAAAAAAATTAGGTTGTCGCTGTTATCTTCATGTATCACGCCACTCTCATAGCCTTCCTATGTCTAGCAAAACATTTTTAACACCCTAGAATTTTAAATAATGTTTTTAAGATTAATAAATGAATTAAAGTGATTTTTGGTGATTTAATAAATATTTTTTCTGAAATTTATCTTTTTGCACGTGCAAAACACGTGCAAATATTTTCTTGGGAAGTTCAAAGTCAAAACTTATTTTGGGAAAACCTAATATTTATTAGTAGGTATTATTTATGAATTTTTTGTATTTTTCTGATATTTATTTGGCATATTTGCAAATATTACAAAAAGAGGGGCTTTTGTGCAAATTACCACTTGGAGTAAAAAAAAACTCAAGAATTTCGGTTTTATGGCCAGAGCATGATGGCTATCCAACTTAGAGGTAAAGATTTTAATCTTTATTTTAATAGATTTGGTATATTTTGCAAATTTGTTAAAGAAGGACCTTTTTGCAAAATTGCCACTTGGAGGCAAAAATTACAAAATTTAATTTTCTGGATTTGTAACTGATGCCGGCCAGATCTGGGTGCTAATCTTTTATTTTAAATCTTAATTGAATTGGTTAACCTAATTTCCTAGTATAAAGATTTATATACGTAAAGTTATATTCTAAAGGGATATTTTGCAAAATCTTCTCAAAACCCTAATTACCCTGAATTTCGGCTATTAAAAGAGAAATATCAGCCGTCCCCCTCCTCTGCAAAACAAAAACTATTTCTACTATTGGTTTTCTTGGAGTTTCGAAGCGAGGATCTTGGATTTTTGTGAAAGGAATGACTTTTCTTAATTCTTTATTTTCTTCGGTTGATTCTTCAACAAGGTGACTGACATATGTTTACTTTCATATTGTTCTATGTATGTTGTATGTGGTGATTTGTCTAGTAGAATTCATGTTAGATGATTGTATGATGACATATAAAAGTGGACTTTTTATGAATGTTATGAATAGAATCTCTATATAGATGACTTAAGAATGTTAAAAACCTAATAGAAATTGTGGGTATGTTGTCTCTTTCTTATTCTTGCTGTTTTGATTGCATATATTGAGATTATATGATTTAGATGCACAAAATTGAATAAAGAAGGGATTTTTGCTGATTGTGTATATGTGTGTGTATATATAGGATATGTTGAGAATTTTGATGAAGGAAAACTTGACTAATACATGTTATAATTGCATATAATCATGGAAAAATTAATCTAACTAGTTGTATATGTATATAACAAGTTTCAAGATGGGTTTTGAATTAAAAAAGATCCAAGTTTTGAAGGGTTTCATTGAACTTTGGTTTCGGGTCTGATGGTATACAACCGAAATTGGGATTTTGTCCTTTTATGAAGTTTTCGATTTGGATCTTGAGTTGTATTGATACTGAGATTGAATTGAACAATATACTACTTATATACAATGATTTTCTTGATGTTTTACTGATACATAAACACACCATACATATATATATATATATATATATATATATATATATATATATATATACATTTACTTTCGATGAGGATTTGATTTGATTTATAAACTCCAGTATGTTAGAAAAGTTGTATTTGATCATCTCAGAAAATTTATTTTACAAATTTATGATTTTTCAAAGATTAAACCATGTATCAGATTGAAAGTGCACGAAATTTAAAGAGGGCTGTTTTGAACATGCCAGTCGACCGTCCAAGAACAACACTGGGATCGATGGTCGACTGTCAATTGTGAGATTTTGGATTTTTAGCATGTCGGTCAACCGCCGTTTTTTTGAACTGTTTTGACAGTCAACCGACAGCGCCTGTGTGGGCTGTTTTGTCGAGTTTTCGTCATTTTTCTTGAACGATTATTTCTTCAAACTTATGGACTATTGATCTACTGTTTTAGATGAATTTTTTGCTAAAGATTACCATATTTTACAGAGAGTTATATTTTGATAGAGTTTAACTTGTATATCTATGACTTTATGAAGAGAAATATATATGGATTTCAATATATGGATGTTTTGTGATTTTTCTACGACTTCAAAATACGAAACTCAGTTATTTAATGGATTTAATATCTTATTTCAGTTCTGTAAATTTGTTGGATAAATTTGGATTTTTTGACTTGAAAGTAGTTTTCTTGATATAAACGATTTGGTGATGGGATTAAGAAATTTTTATGAAAGATTTTGTGTTGATATTCGATTTGTGAGTCTCTAGAAGTTGAGTGGGATCCTGTAAACCGGCAGATGAGATTTTGTGGATTTTTACTAGTTGGGTCTTGGGGTTGTTTTGGTGAAATAAGTCCGGCAGGGTACACTAACTCTAGAGAGGGGAAATTGTGTTTTTTATTAATAATAACAAACCTAAGGACAGGCACTAGTAGAGATGTGATAGAACTTGGGAAACGTAAGTATATGCTCGGTTGTTAGTCCAACGGATGCGCTCCAGCACTGTGTGTTATTGTATCCCGAGAGGACAGTTGGTATGTTTGCGTGTCGAGGGTCGGCAGGCCTATTCATGGAACATACGGTGTATTCACGTGTCGAGAGTCGGCGGGCCTATTCACAGGATGTACTGTGTATCTGCACGTCGAGGGTTTTCGGCAGGCCTATTGGTGGGGTACACGGTAAGGATGTGATTCTCCGGTTTTTAGAGCTATGCTTATATGATGCTTGTGTGTCGAGGGTTGTTAGGCCTATTCGTGTAGTAATCTAGATCATGTTTCTATCACCGTAGTAGAATTAGTTGCATAACGAGGGATTTAACCCTATAAAGTGGAGAACGATAAGGGTTTGCACCAGACCTATGTAGTATGGAATGCATAGAATCCGACAAATATGCATTAGAGAGTCATCATATCGCATTTGTGTTTTCTTGACTTGTATTATGCATGATGTTTCTGTCTTCCTACACTTGACACTTAGTCTAGTTTCACTTGATGTTTTCATGCTTTAATTATTGTTATTTCATTATCCATATGTTACTACTGTTGGAATGTGTTGGCTATGAATTTATTTTTATTCAATTGTGTTTCTTTGATGTCACTCACACCGTTATGGCTAACCCATGTAGTTTTGGGGGTTAGGATTATCTCTAACCTCATGTTTTACAGGTCGGTACCTATAGCTTGGGATTTGGATGCATGTGGTAGAATGATAATGTGGCTTATGCAAATTGTAAAATAATGTGTTGTAAGAAAGAATTGTAATTCAAGGCGTTTAATTTTCCGCTGTGCTATGTAAAGAATTGATGTAATTAAAGTTAAAAAATTATCTATGTTTGGCTATGTTTACTATTATATTGACGTAGATACTGGGAATTGTGCCACGTATTTCTGAGTTTATTATATTAGAAATTCGGGGCGCTACACCTTTGTCCCAGCCGAAGATCCTCGTAAGTGCTATGATAGTCATTTGTCCCTACAGCTCTGGGCACCTTTACCCTGACCGCATTGTTCCTTACACATTAAATTCGCAAGTGGTCTCCAGTCTCTAACAGAGTATTACAGAACCCACATTTTGTAGCAATATTAGGCTCTCTTGCTATGGTTTTCCCGTGTGAGGATGGCATTGTGGAATACCAGCCAAAGGAAGATTCTCACTTTCAAAGGTGCCTTGGCCTTCTAGACCATAGTCGACAATGATGGTCGACATCCACTGAAGTTGATGCGTGAATATAGAGATGTAATCGAGAGGGAACCCTTTGCTTCCAGTTTCCAGGACCGTCTATCTGGTCCAGTGCCGCACCTCACTCCAGCTTGGGTGATGTGCAGTCGCATCTCCTCGACCCTAAGTTTTGATCTTGTGGTAATCTACACTTAAATTGTGGTCTCCATCTCCCTCGTTTCCAAGTTTACTCAACGGATATGTAAGGCTATGAGGCCAGGTCGTAGATATCTGGGAAGAAGTCCCTAAGAATATGTAGCCCGCACCGCCTATCCCACCAGAACCTCGTAGTTGTTCTATTTCTTGTGTAGGAGGTGGAACATTTACTAACCGGGTCGTAAGCCTTTGTGATTCCTCTCCAGAACCAAGAGGTTCATGGACCTACCCTAAAGCCTTCCTTCCGTGTACCCCTCCCATGAAAGTATCTCTGAGTAGGTTCCTGCAAGACTTACCAATTTGGGTGGAAAATTTTTCACCATGACTTTCCAAGAAGTGCAATGTTCATATCTCTTAGAGTAATAACTCCCAAAACACATGTTCTTTTTTTTTCAAGCAAACTTTTTCCCATCTCACAAGGTGGTAACCTTTCCTGGAGTCATCTGCACCCTTCTAGTCTCTTCCACTTAGGCATCTCGAATAAAGGCATGCAATACGTTGGGAGGTTGGATAAAACTGAGTTGATGAGGATCACCGTACCCCTAAGGGATATGGACTTACCCTTCCAACCAGCCAATCTTGCCTCCATCTTGTCAATGATTGACATCGGGTCTGATTTCGTCAGTTTCCCCAGTTTAAGAGGTAGTCCCAAGTATCTAATAGGAAAGGTCTCGACCCTGCATCCATGAGCAAACACATTCTCCCTTGCCTTCTCCTCATCCATGGCAATGGGAATCAAGTTGTTTTTGTGAAAATTGACTTTTAGCCCTGACCATGCTTCAAAGCAATACAAGATTGCTCTGAAGTCATAGGTCCTTCCAGTCTTCTATTTCCAAAACTAAGAGTATCATACGCATACTGGAGTATCGAGCACCCATTACTGATGCCAACGGTACCTACTGTCAATATCTACCTGTTCCTCCATGCAATTGGTCACCATAGTCGTAAGCGCATTTGCCACGAGGGTGAAGAGAAGAGATGATAGAGGACCTCCTTGACGTAATCATCACTTACACTTAACGGTCTTGCAAGAAGTGCTATTTGACACAGTGGCAGTTTAACTTGTAAAGAAGCAATCTCTGATACAGGAAACCCAATGTTCCCCAAATCCAAGCCCTCAAAGTGCCTTTATGACACAATCCCATAAGACAATGTCATAAGCCTTCTCAAAATCAAGTTTGAGAAGATAGCTTCGTTCGTTCGAGAAATGACAGTGGTAGATTGTTTCTTTATCGGTAGCCATATAGTCCAGGATACATCGACCTTTAATGAAATCTGTTTGCTCCTTTTTTATATATTAAAAGTGGCCCTGCCACATCTCAACTATATGTATATAATAAAAAACTAGTTCAACAAGTACCTAGACCAACATCCACAATAGGCTCCAAACTAATCTAAATAGTACATCGAGGATGCAACTCCCCCACAAGTCGGGGGTAAACACATGCTGCTACAAAAACAAAATAATAAAACATGAGCCAACCATCGTAGCAGCAAGTTTTCCATCCTACTCTCACCCTCGGTTGTTCTCCACATTGGACCCCTCACCAATACGCGAAGTCCCAATCGAATCTGCCCAAGATTGAATAAACAAGAATAGTTTATGTATCATGGTAGAAAATGTTATATTTACATAATTGAAATACAGATTGTTGCGGTCTTAGCCAGAGGGACCACAAGAAGGCAACAACCGCTAAGTCCCATTTGAGTCTCACATCCTCTCTAATATATCTTGCTCTCCATTCTCTCCATAGATCGCTTACCCTCAACGGAACCACAGTAAGCGGAAACCCTCTACAAATGACCTCCCATTTCATCCTGCCACAATTACACTCAAAGAATACATGCTTGTTCCCCTCCCCCCCCCCCCCCCCCCCCCCCCCGTGCGCATCTAGGGCAAGTCGCCTCTTGGATGATGTTTTCTAAGGTGTGCGTTGCATAAAATCGCCTCGTTGTGAACAGAGACATATCTGAGATTCAGTGGGGCCTAAGCAAGTTCTCAAATGAGTCATTTTGCAAGTTGTCAAAATAAAAAAGACAATTATTTAAATAAAAAAACTTGGAGCCTTGAAGGACAAACTATCTAAATGAAGGCAACCCTAGTATTCTTTTCATTAACAGATACAAAATTTAGAAGAAAGAGAAAAGAAGCAAATAAAGCAAACATGTATATGCACCTGAACATTACATTATCACAAAGAGGTAAATATGATATATATTAGAGAACACGGTCAAGTGAAGTGATGATGAATATATGGATATGAGAATACTAGTTGGAAGCTTAAAATGTAGAATAACCATATGCACTTGAAGATTTGATAGAAATTTATCATAAACAGATAACTATGATATACCATAGAACAACGGAAGAAAAAAAAACATTTAGTGGCATGCACGGGCTAAGTGAAAAATAATATTAAATCCATTAAATGACAAAATGACATATTTGGCTATGTGAAAAATAATTAGTTTAAAAAATAAAAAATTGATTGAAAAACTAATTAGCACATGCAAGGTTTCGAACATTATTAGTATAACTTTCTAACCAGATGAGCTAATAGGCCAACTGTTGTTTCAAATATTAGATAATACAATATAAACGTATTTGAAAATAATTATATTTTTTTAAACATTGTATATACTTAAAAAATATGGGGCCTTATAAAATTGAGAGCCCAAAGCAGTTGCTTGTGTTGCTTGGGCCAAGATCCGCCCCTGGTTGTGAACCAACCACATAAAGGCTTTGACCTTCTTTGGTTGGTGAAAATGGCCCCCAAAAAATCTTTGTCTTCCCGTTTTGTATCCCCCCATCATTAAGATGATTATAAAGTGAACTAACCATAAACATACCAGACCTTCCTAACAACCAAGTTCTCTCATCTTCCCCCTCTGTCGGATTATTGTTTACGTTAATTAACAAGTTATGAACACTCAAAAAAGAGTTTCTCTCTCTAGAAAATTCTAGAGAGAGAAACTAGATCTGAAAAAGGTACCCAAAAAAATCCTAGATCTACAATCCTAGGGGCGGCGGCGGCTGGCCCTCCCCCCCGTCGTCCCCCTTACCCTTCCTCCATCCTTCGCGGCGACGAGTACCCCCTTACCCTACCTCGCGGTGATGAGGTTCGCTCCATCCTTCGCGGCAACGAGGTTCGCTCCATCCCCCACCCCCCATCATCCCCCGAGCCTCAACGGGCTCTCCTCCCTTCGTGCTCCATCTCCGTACCTCCATTGATGGCGGTGGGGAGCACGCGCCGGCGCCTTGTCCACCTTCGACCACGACAGGAGAAGACCCAGATCTGATCCCTCAGATCTGAACGACACCTCCGTTGCCTCCTTTTCCTTTCCCATCCTCGTCAAGCCCAAGTGAACCACCTGCCTCCTTGCCATCGTGGCGTGCCGTGCCTCTGCTGGCCCTCAGCCCAGCGGCAGTAGTGGCGGATCATGGCGGCGGTGGTGGCGAGTTAGCCTGCTGTTGTAGTGTTTATTGGGGTTAGCCTGCTGTCACCGTGATTTGCTCAAGTCCCCACCGCCTACAGCCCCTTGGATCTGGGGCTCTAGTGTTTATTGGGGTTGGGGTTTGAGTGGGGTTGGGGTTGGTTGGCTTTACTAGATGTTTGCCCAGTTGTTCTTCGCGCTTGTCACCATGTCCATATTCTTGGGGCCAATCATGGCGATCTACGGTTATGATTTGTTTTTTCGAGGGTTGGTAGTGCGTGTGAAGAAGCAGGTGTGATTGGCAGTGCTGTAGTGCGAGACGGTAGGGTTGTTATTTGTTTGGGGGGTTGGTGGAACTGTCTGAGTTGGGTGTGTCTAGGTGTGAAGTTCATGGTGTAGTACAGTTGTTGGGCTAGGGCCCGAAGACGGGGTCCCCCCATGAGATGTGCTCACTCGCTACTCCTGTGCCCTACGCCTTCTACCGACGCGGTCGTCTGTCTCACTTGTCTCAATTTTCGGGATGTTTGTCTCAAATATCGCGGAGCGACTATGCCGCGCCAAAGCATCCTCTCATGCCTGTTGTTGTGAACGCCTTGGATCTGGGGCTCAAGTGTGTGAGGTCGGTGGTTCGGTATGGTGCCTGTGGGGCCAGGCCACTGTGGGAGGTGGGGACTGTGTAGCACGTTGTATTGCACGATTGTGGGGCTAGGGCCCGAAGATGGGGTCCCTCCATGATGTGCGCTCACTTATTTGGGTGTCCAACAATGCCGCCTATCAAGCTATTGAGCTTCCTCCAGCTTAGGCCACTGTCTCGTAACAGCGTCCCCTCTTCCCTCGTTGGGAGTAAGTCGAGTTGAGTCTATGTGGTAAGAAATCACCTGAGAGAGCAAGAGCGTGAGAGAGGTGAAGGTATCCTCTCCACGCCCCTCTCCTGGAGCGTGGTTTTTGGTGGGATGAGCAAGATAGTTGTTTGGTGAGAAATCGCCTGAGATAGCACTATCGTGAGAGAGGTGAAGGTATCCTTTTCACGGCTATCTCTATGGTAGTGGCTGTGGGAGCTGTTGGCGAGTCTGTTGGATGAGGGGTGGAGTTGGTGGGAGGGTGCGGTTGCTGTGCAGGTGCCGTGGTGTCATAAGTAGGCCTGCGGGGCTTAGGCCCAAAGATGGGGTCCCCCAGCGAGGAGAAGGCAGGGAGCGGCGGGTGTTAAAATCCTGTTAGACTAGTTTCGGGTGGGTGTGCATGTGCCGTGGAGGTAGTGTATGACGCTAAACTGACGTACATACAATTTTGCTAGACCGAGCTTGTTTGTCGGCCTACCCTCCAGGGTTGTTGGAGGGATTTATTGTTTGTACGGGTCATGTTGCTTCATGTATGTTTTTATTTCCTGTCAGTAGGTTTTAATCTGGCCCAGTTCTCTGGGTTTGTATCATTAATTTCTTATTAATGAAACAGGGTGGCCAAACTCCACCTTTTTTCTCAAAATTTTTTTTTTAACAAGGTATGAACACGTTCCCATTCCCCCTTCACTCGGTTGAGAGTATCTCTAAAGATTGGTCTCCATTCTCCATTTGCCCAGTAGTCTTCTCCTTACGAACCAGTAGATCAATGATCCCCCCAGCCTCCAAAACCTAGTGTGTTGCTTGAGAGATATTTGCATGATATTGGTACCACATTTACTAGTAATTTACACGTGCATTAGTCTTAATAAATTTATTTTATGTAGTCTGGCATCAAACCTAAGACATCCGTAATATTAATTACGCATGGGTGATACACGGATTTGTTTGTCTACAAATGACAACTCCAACTCTCCAATTATAATATTAGAGATTAGTTGTAAACTTGTACTCCCTCTTCTCCAAAATCTAAGTTATTCTAGCATTTTTTTTTGTTTCAAAATATATTGTCATTATTAATTGTCCATCAAGTACTTTTTTTATGAGATTTCTAATTTTACCCTTAGTTTTTTTATAAAAGAATTAATACTAAATTTATAGGAGATGACAAATTTGATATTTTACAATTGATAACTCACTTATGAGCTTCAAAAATCAAGAATGTTAGTATTTTTAACAATTCTTGATTTTTTCTTAATAAACATATAAAAATCTAGAATGACTTTTATTTTGAAACGGAGGAAGCAATATGTAGGGTTGGCATTCGGGTCGAACGGGCCGGGCCGGGCCGAACCCGCCCGGGTTGGACCTTGACTTGGAAGGGCTCGGGCCAGTTTGGCGACTTAACCGGGCCGGGCTGGGCCGGGCCGAAAGTTGTTTTAGGCGACCCGCCCAACCCGTGAACCCTTTAGGGTCCAACCCGGGTCGGGTCGGGTCGACCCGCGGGTTGGCCCGTTTAGATAGATAGTTTTTTTTAAAAATATTTTTAACTTAAAATAATAATAATAATACTAATAAACATTAAAAATCGTAATAATAATAATAATATTGAAAGAGTGAAATTGGCAAAAAATATTGAAATATTATTCATATGAATTTAAGTTATACAATTTTCATAATTTCTAGTGAAATGAAGAATTCAATTCACAAATATGTTTTATATACTAACATATTTCTTATATACAATTTTAATTGAGTTCAATTTTTCTAATTTAACATAACAAGCAAAGATATAATACAATTTCTAATGTGTCGGTCGAGTTGCTATTACAAGCAAAGCTATTGTTGTTGTTGTTGTTCTTCCGGCGAGTTGCTCCCACTTGTGGACGTTGATAGTGCTTTCCCTTGTGTCTTATCTTCAGCCTTCAGCCACTCTTCTGTGCAAACGAGCATCTCTAACGTGTCGGGCTTCAAGCGATTCCTGTAATCAGTTAGAACTCTGTCACTTGAAGAAAATGCACTTTCAGAAGCAACTGTAGAGACAGGAGGAGTTAGTAAATCTTTAGCCATAATTGACAGAATACTAAAAGTGTGTTCATGGTCTTTCCACCATTGTAAAATATCTAGTGGAGAAGAAGACGGCTCAGAATCTTGTTGGTTATACTAATTTAATTCATTTGGTTGATTAGTCCTAGGTTTTTTTGATTGAATTTGAGAAAGTAAATTAAATGTTCTATCATCAAATATACTTTTATCCTTACCTTTAGAAGTAGCAGAAGAAGAACTAACTACAGAAGTTGTACTACTAGAAGCAAAACATCGATCATAATAATCATACAAGTTATTTAATATAGATTCAAACTGAACTAAAAAAGTAGCGCAATCAATTACTATTTCTACACTTTTCCCAACTAATGCAAAAAATATTTTAATCAAACTCTTCGTACCTTCTAATTTGATACGAGAATCCATAACGGTAGCAACACAAATCAATATAGGAGGAGGAAAACAATACTTCAAAAAAATTTTGTATGCAGGTTTTACAATCTCACCAACATGGGGATCATTTAACATTTCGTTAAATGTTTGTATCATGCTAACTAATGAAATAAAAATGCTACTAGAAGTAGATTCATATGTTTTTGAAAATTTTAAAGTTGCAGTTTTAAAAGGTTCTAAAAATTTCAACAAAGCTTCGGCATAATACCAATTGGTGGGAGTCATTTCAAAATTTGACATATTTTTGGCGATACAAAAATCATTTACAACTGCTTTATATTCGGTAACAACATGTAATAAATCAAAAATAGAATTCCATCGGTGTCTAACATCCTTTGGAAATCTTCTAAAAGGTACATTTTTAAGCCTACACCAAGCTTTCTATTCTTGAAATACGCTTGGACTTAATGGAATGAAATGTACACAATTTCTAATTTTAACAATATATGGATCAGCTATTTTTAATGCATCTTGAATACATAAATTTAAAATATGACATGCACATCTAACATGAAAAATATTTTCAGATGGAGGGTTTAATACGGATTTTAAAGTAGTAATTGCTACATTGTTGTTAGATGCATTATCAAAACTAATACACATAATTTTATCGCGAATGTGAAAAACATTACAAATATCTAAAATACGGTTTGCTATTTCAGTGCCACTATGGGGATACGACAACGCCGCAAGTGATATGATTCTTTATTGAAGAATCCAATCATTTTCGATCCAATGATAGGTTATTCCCATCGTTGGAATATTGTTAACACCCTTCCAACAATCCGAAGTTAAATTAACTCTACAAGTTAAACTCCATAAAATTGCAATCAAAGCGTCCTTCATTTCATTGTACACTTTAAAACAATCCGATTTGCAAGTATTTCTCGGAATTCTTTTAAAATGAAGGTTTAAGGCCGTTTGATTAAAATTTTCCAAGTCCCTACTCTCGGGATAGGAAAATGGTAACTCTTCCTTTATGACTAATCGGGCCATTTCCCGATGAACAAGATTGGGATCATAAGGATGGCTATCAACTAGACCGGTCCTAGGGTTGATTTTTTGTTGGCCTTGTAGGTCAGCAAGAAGGTCTTTATGGTTATTTGTGATGTGTCTACTAATTTTACCGGTGCCGTCACCCCTCTTGAATTTGTATGCCTTAGAATATGTTTTACAAACTTTCAAACCTATACCCGGAGCTTGTTCGTCCGGGATATAATCGTAAAACTTATACCAATCACTACTTTCTCCTCTACTTTTCCTACTACTACAGGGTTGTGTGGTTTCGGTTGGTTGTTGTTGTTGTTGTTGTTCTTCTTCTAATTATATGTCACCTACGACCTCATCGTGTGCATCCCATTGTTGGGTAGGAGGATCATGGTACTCTTGGGCGGGCTCACTAATTGGGACAATTGGTGGCTTACGGGAAGAGGGGGAGGAATCTTGCCCGCTACGACCGCTACCGCGTGATCTAGACATAATGTAGTAATGTATGTAAAAAAAACTACACAATGTAGGAACGGTGAATTATTAAAAAAAATCTTGAAAACAAGAGGGTTGAGATAGAGAAGATAAAAAAACCAACAATAATTATAACTACAACACAAAAATAAAATAACGAGAGAGGTATGAAATTTTGATACCATTCACCGTGGATACACGTATATAAAAAAAACTGTAAAAATAAGAATAGAAGTAGAACTAGAAATAAGCGATTCCGGAATTGAAGAGTTGAGGAGAGCTTGAAGGAGAATTGACGACTTGATCACTTGGAGTTGGACGAGAGTTGAAGAGTTGAAGACGTTGTTGAATTTTGATTTCGATACGATCGAAAATTGATCGTGTATATGCCTTAAAGACTTGCTTGTTGAATACTTCAATTGTTGAAAAATTCCTTAGAAATGAGTTATAATAGTAGAGAGAGTAAGAGAGTAAGGTTTGATTTTTTTAGAGGGTTTTGGAGGGTATTTATAGGTTAAAACTGTAAAAAAAACCAAAAAAAACAAAAAAACAAAAAAAACAAAAAAAAAAACGGCTAGGAGAGAGCCGTTGGCTCTTTGTTGTACAGTAACCCCCCCCAACGTTCCGCTGACCCGCGGGTCAACGGTCGACCCGTAACGGGTTGAACATTCGACCCGTACGGGTCCAACGGGTCGTAACCCGCGGGTTGGCGGCGGGTTGGGCATTTTTTAACGGGTTCGCGGGCCGGGTTAGACGGGTTGGATTCGCGTTTTCGACAACCCGGATCGACCCATTACTGTACACAGGTTCGATCCGAACCTGCCAAACCCTTTTGCGGGCTGGGTTCAACGGGCGGGTCGCCGGTTGAACCCGACCCACTTGCCATCCCTAGCAATATGTAAATGATGTTTTGAGTGGTCACCTGGCCCGCACGTGATTCACTGGCGTGGAGAACGTTGAGGCACGCGATTCATGTGTGGCCATCTGTAACACCCTGTTCACCGAATCACATCCAGCCACGTCAATCCTCAGCAGTAGTCTGTTGCTTTCCTGATTTCTTCTTCAAATTGCAGTTTGTTGATGCCGCGGCTCTTGGTTTTGTTTTGCGTCTAGATTTCTATTTGTTTTTTCACAGTTGGCAGCCACCCATAAATACTCTCTTAAATCAAATTGAGAATAATATAATTAATTGGTTAGAAGAAGAGGGAGAAGAGAAGGTCTCTCTCCCTCCCTCTCTCCCTCAAGCTTCAACCATGGCCGCTGCATTTTCAACTTCATTGGGTCCAACCCGTCAGTTATTTGTGGGAATGCATGCAAGAAGAGGTTCAACAACTTCTTCCTGTTCTTATCTTATTCCATCATCTTCATCTTCATCTTCATCTTCGTCTCCGAGGAGGAAGAAGATGATAGAAGCTAACATTATGAAGACTGCTACCCCTACCCGTGCATTGATACGTCGAAATCAACTGGCAAAAGTAGCAGTTGATTACAAGAAGAGTTCTATGACTGCGGAGAGGTTAGACCGATGGATTCGTGATTCTATTGGCGAGGTAACTAACCAACCAACTCAGCTGATTTTTTGTCGCAGATTTTAGTCACTGTACTAATAATTGATGTAGATTGTGAGGAATATAGGAGGAGGAGGAGAAGGAGAAGCCCCATTTCTGGTTCAAATATTCTCGACGGGTGCAACTTCGTTCATGAGGCTGGACATGGAGCGAGGGGAATCATTTTTATCGGAGAGTTGGCAGCTGATCAAGAAGACATGGGAACAAGGCAGCAGCAGTTGTTGCAATATTCCTGACGGGCTCGTCCTAGTCAAGAAACTTAGGGATGAGGGGTACAGTAGGACATGGGGCCTGGTTGTCCAAGGGCGAGGGATGGACTGCGATGCTGCCTCTTGCTACACTCTCGACACATGTCGGGTCGAAACGGCTGCTGGATTTTGTACCCATTTTGCGTTGGTTAAAGTGCGATGCTCTGGGGATAGTTTAGATATGCAGCTCAGGAGAGCCTGGTTGCAGGGAAGATAGCAGCACTTAACTGTAATAAGACATTGTAATCCTACTGTTGATTTCCTAGCCACTGAGTTGTACATGTAGTCAGAATCAGTCAATAAGTAAGAATGCAAATATATATGTTGAACAAACATATTCTTCATAACTATGATTGTGAAAGAAAATTCGCGAGAATATGACGAAAAGGGATATTTGACACTCATTTCTTGTTGATGTATTAAAAGCTTTGGACGACATTTCTCAAATGAACCCTGTGTAAGGGTTTTTATGTAGGGATAGATGCTCAAAAGTCATGTATAGATGTTATATCTTTGATAAATTGAATGATTGGAACTATTATTTCGATTATAATGATTGTGCAGCTCATCAAGTCTTGCCTCATTTTTCATGTAGTTCTAGCGCAGCATTAGTATTTACATTTTGTCAAACCATCACCAGTGGCTGCTGACAAATGGGAGCAGAAAACTGAACCAACCACCGATTGTTTAGAGCTCGCAAGACAGTAGGTGTTATTAGAAATGCAGAATTAGTATCTATAAAATTGACAAATTATGGCAGATCCAAATTTGTTGTTTCGACTTGTAACTTGTAAGCAAAAAGAGTAAACACCTTAAATAAGCCAGTGAAACTTTATATCCTTGTTCTGACACAGTATCCTCAGTTATTCTTTTGCATCATCAAAAAGATACTTTACCCTCTATGAATGCCAGAGCTGATTCTTCTCCTAACGATGCTTGCACACCACATGAACAACACCAACAACTGAAGCTATGCCTCGAACTCAGTATGTACTAACTTGCATGGTGTTCTCAATTGATACACTGAAAACCAAATTAGAAGAAACACTTCCGTCTTTTATTTAATCACAAAGAGTCCCAGCCACACAAACACACACACATACACATATACACACACACACACACACATATGAGGGATTTTCCATTGCAAATGGGTCCATTTGCACAGATCTGTTGCAAACTTGAGTTTCGACCAATGGACCAGCTTGATCATGATCCAACGGCCTGAACCCCCCCCCCCCCCCCCCCCCCCCCCCCCCGCGCCACATCACACATCCTCTCACTTAAGTAGTGAGGGGTATTTTGGGTTTTCACCCTCAAATAACTCTTCACCTCCTTCATTCTCTCACTCACTGTCCTTCTGAACGAACAACAACGACTCTTCCTAACCTAGGCCGTTGTTTCAAACAACGACCTAGGTTTTGAAAAGTCGTTGTTTGAAACAACGACTACTGTTCGTTTTAAACAACTTTTGCTCTCTATTAAAAACTTTTCTTTTTGAACAAACAGTAGCCATTGTTTAAACGAATTTTCATAACTTAGGTTGTTGTTTGAAACAACGGCTTAGGTTATAAAGAGTCGTCGTTTAAAACAACGGCTATTATTTGTTTAATAAGATAGTGAGTGAGAGAGTGAAAGATGTGAAGAGTTATTGGGGGGTTTGAAAACCCCAAAATACCCCTCTCCTCACTTAAATGAAGAGAAGAAGATGGGCGGGGGAGATCTCAGCCATTGGATCAAGATGAACTTGATGGCCACTCGAGTTTGCAAGGGGTCTGTACAAACATACCCATTTGCAATGAAAAATCTCTCTCTCTCTCTCTCTCTCTCTCTCCCTATATATATAAATATATATATATATATATATATATATATATATATATATATATATATATATATATATAAATGTTAGAGATTATGAGAGATAAGAATACGAGAAATTATGGTTAAGGTTAATAAGTCGTTGTTTGAAACAACCACCTAGGTTATAAAGAGTCATTGCTTAAAACAACGGCTACTGTTTGTTCAAAAAGACAGTGAGTGAGAGAGTGAAGGAGGTGAAGAGTTATTTGGGGGTTTGAAAACCCCAAAATACCCATCTCCTTACTTAAATGAAGAGAAGGAGATGGGCGGGGGAGATCACAGCCATTGGATCAAGATGAACTTGATGGCCACTCGAGTTTGCAAGGGGTCTGTACAAACAGACCCATTTGCAATGGAAAATCTCTCTCTCTCTCTCTCTCTCTCTCTCTCTCTCTCTCTCTCTCTCTCTCTCTTTCTCATATGTGTGTGTGTGTGTGTGTGTGTGTGTGTGTGTGTGTGTGTGTGTGTGTGTGTGTGTGTGTGTGTGTGTGTGTGTGTGTGTGTGTGTGTGTGTGTGTGTTAGAGATTATGAGAGATAAGAATAAGAGAAATTAGGGTTAGGGTTAATATCCCTACTGCTCGAGATATTATAATCTGCTTATCATAATTGGAATTTCACAAGGACACTGCCTCTAGATCAGTATATATGGGATGAAACTGGGTTTAGGGTATTGGGCTTGAAGCCCTAGTCAACCCAGTCCAACAATTAACATATAACATGTGAAAGCACGTGTAGCCCCACAGAACATTATACACAATATTATTCTATTATATTAAGAATATACCTATATATCCAACAATCTCCTCTTATATTCTCAATATATTAGACAAAGCCTTGTTATATCTTTGTATCACAAAGAATATAGTTCATAGACTACATCAATTATAACTCGAATAGTTCAAATGAGACTAAACCAAAATAATCAAACAGTTCATTGACCATATCAGGACATAATAGTTCATAATGACTAAACCAACTGGAAAAATCTGTCATAGTTGCAAAACCAACCAAAGCAAATAAAATTCAAGAACAAAATATGAGTTTTAAGCTCATGAACACAACAGTCTTAAACTCAATATAAGTTTTACCAAGCAAGTGAAAAGTTTATTCTCGAGAGATATAAATCGAAACTCTATCCTTGCAAACTGCTTTATGTTGCTCCTTCATTTTGAGAAAATCATTTTTTTTGAAATCTATAATGACATATTCAACTTCTCTATCTTTGCTAGCTTATTGAAAACAAGAATATCAAGAGACACATCTCTAAGAATTCCAACAAATTTAACAAAGTATCTAGTTCCACAAAAGAACTTAGTACAGTTCATAATTAGCTTAGCAAAAATATAACGCAAGCATCACAATCAAGTTTCTTTAATAAAATAAAGAATAAGAACTATTAAAGTTTCTACACAAGAACTATACTATGGTTCATACTGGAATGATAGAACAGTCAAATTAATTATGGTTAATTATGAATCATCAAAATTGGAATGAAACATGAATCCATAAAAGAGATATATCATCAAAATTGGAACGATATAACGACATTACATCGGAAATACATCGACAAGTTTTCATACTTTCTTTTGGAATAATAAGATGATTCTAAGTAAATTATGAGAATATATAGTATCATCAAAATTGGAATAAATTTATTTATTAACAAAATTTACATAGAATTATCAAATTATCTAAAACATGCCAACTGCCTAAAATTGATGCTTAAGTTTGAATTTCTCTATGGCTCGAATTAGATTCTAATTTTCAAAACAACTAGGATGTTAAAACTTTTGGCTCAATAGCTTTTAACACCATTTTTCCCACAGTTTTGATAATTGGATCACTTTCAAGTCTTTTAGCAAGAGCATTAGCCATATTTTATCTCAATTACATTTTATTTATGAGAAAGTTCAACTAGGTTTTTTTTCAACCTTAATATACTCCTCTGACTATTATAGAGTGAGTTATGAGCTACACACAGTGCATTGTAGCTTGATAGTCGACAAATAGAATTAGAGAGTTACTTAAACTTCTTAATGGATGACTAACAACAAGTTTTTCAATCCACTCAGTCTCTTCCCTTGCAGAGGATAACACCTAGAGGTCTGATTTAATGGATGTTAGCATAGTGCCTGTTTGCCTTTTAATTTCCATAACATTTCCGTTCCTCCTAGTATAAACACATATCCACTAGTTATAGACTTTCACTAAATTCTGAGCATTAAATGCATCAGATCATCCATTCATTCCTGAAGGATAACTAGAGTAGCACAAAGAAAACTCTTGAGTAACTCTCTACTACCTCATTAGCCTCTTAGGGCTCACTAATGTGTATTAATAGGACTACCACTAAATCTGCATATCATATCTACCTCAAAGGCTATGTCTGTTAGTGCAGATCTTTGTATATGTGAGTCTTTCAATAAGTTTAGAATGATCTAACTATCTCATAGTTGCACCATCATTAGGTGTCAACCTTTATCATAATCATAAGGTCTTTCAAAACACACTTTCAATTATCACTATATCCCCACTTTTGGTACACATTATTGATTTGATGAGTTTGGTACACATTATTGATTTGATGAGTTTGACTAAGGGTTATCCCTTGCCAACCGAAACTCACCCTTATATCTAATATGGTGTCCACAACACTTAGGTGTTTCATGCCGAATTCTTTGGATAACACTGTTTTAACTTCATTTATAATAGAGATGCCACTTCCAATCAACACGCATGTCAACAATATACAAATAAATGAAGGCAATTATATTTGACTCAGCATAGAATTAAAGATATTTATCTGAATTACTTGATTCAAATCTAAGCTCTTTAAAAAAATTTCAAATTATTTGTGCCTCAATTTTAACATTTTTAATACACACACACACACACACACACACACACACACACACACACAATGATTTTACCAATTTGTAAATCTTGTTCATTACACAAATTAGTGCAAACTTCAATACAAAGCATCTAATACAAAACTTTTAGTACAAAACTTTTTAACATCTTTCATAAACAACAAAATTTTCAATAAATATAAGAGCAAGTACTTATTGTAGCAATATGACAGACATGTGAGTAGACTTCAAACAAATCTTTTCCACTTATCTCAATCAATCCTTCAGCGGCTAAAATTGCATTAAAATTGCTACTGAACATTTTAAAACTAAGCTTCTTCTACGAAATCCCACTTACTTACTATAGTTTTAGCCATTTTCGTCAAATAAACTAAATTAAAGTATTATTGTCTAAGAACAAATTTATTTCATTATCTACTAAAAACTCTTCTTGGCTCATCTGCCATTGAAATTTTAAGTGTCAGTAAGGCTGGTTCTTAATTCCAACTGTGAATCATTGACCGCGTCTGTAGGACTAGATAATTTCATACATTTATCTTTGATGAACACATCCTCAAAGAACTCTGCAAGTCTAGTTTCTTCTAACACAAATTAGATAGATTCAATATCTGTCCATAAAAGTATATTTTGCACTTTCTAAGCATACACAAATATTTGTTATAGGTCATACTTGATATGGCTAAAAATATGGTTAAATCGAAACCGTCCAAATCAGGCACGAATCTTAAAGCTCAGGGGTAAAATGGCAATTTCACCTACAAATGGGTCCGAGATGGGAACTGGGCCTGTTTTCCAAAGGCCCAACAACCCACGAATGGATCCACCTCAGCTGGGTGTGGGTTCCAACCCGCAAGAAACTCGGTCCAGCCGGATAGAATTAGGGTCTATGATTAACCTTACTCAACGACCCTGATCGCTTCTATCCATTCACTGGGAAGTAGGGATTTGATCTTATTTCGAAGCTGGTCCCTAAGGCGGCTATAAATACCCCCCATCCCCCACTATTACCAGGTAATCAATCTTTTGCCAATCAAAGCTCTTTCATAATCTTTCTGATTACTGACTAGAGCGTCGGAGGGTGCGTCGCCGGAATAAACCTCGGTGTTTCACACATTTTGCAAGTCAACGGCGGGAGATCACGGTCAAACTCCGGTGGAGGTGTTCAGGTTTGACTATTCAACTTCCCTCGAATTCACAAATCTATCTTTTTGCCCCCACACCGATTTAAGCGGCAACAGATTGACACCGTCTGTGGGAACCACGAATAGCAATCCATCCTCTTCCATAGGTTAAGATCACCTCCAGCCATGCCTCCAAGGAAACTGAGATCCAGAGGGTCCAACCGTGGACCCACTCCTCCTCAACCGCAACAAGAGGCTCCCTTCCAAATCGTCCAGCAGCAGGGACAACTCCCTCCTCATCCTGATCAGCCTCTACAGCAGTTGCAGCCTCCTCCTCAAAATCTTCAACACCAGTAGGCTCCACCCGGGCCCCAGAATGCTGGTATAGGGACCTCTCATCCTCACCCTCAGAAACAACCCCTTCACCGTGACCACATCTCCATACGTAACCCTTCAACCGACTTAATGGCATCTCACAACCCTCGGCCTTCTGAAGACCTTTGCAACATCCTCATCAACCGGAAGAAAGAAGAGGACCTTCGTCGCCGTTTGGATGAAAGGCGGGCCCGTGAGGGAGCCACCCGCTCAGAACGTCCAAATGAGCGATCTCCTCGTCGCCACAGGAGGTCCCCTCTTCATAGGAGGCAGAGGGAGTCCCCTGAATACCGTCAAAGAAGACATCACTCTCCCGCTGGTCGGCAGCCCCAGAGGGACGAAAACGGACCTATCACCTTAGCTGAATTCCAAGAGTTCCAGGCTATAATTTTGCAGGCCCTTAATCTCCGACCAAACAACAACAACAATATTCAGAGGATCCCACTCCTCCTCCGATCCAGAGTCCTCGCCATCGGTCCCTAACTCCTCCTCAAGCTCCGAGCCACTGCCATCACATTGCCAGTCCTCAATATTCTCCTAGCTACCATCGCCGAACTCCACGCTCCCCTTCATACGAAGATGAGTCCAGAGGCTCGCCAGAGTACCGCAAAGGGATGATGCTGTTTACCGTCGTCTCCACGAGATGGAGAGATGCCTCAGCCAACTTGACAGGGAAGAGGAGCTAAGAGGGAGGACCCTCCACCCAAGCAGACCTCCGTTCTCACGAACCATCATGGATGCTTCCGTTCCAGCAAACTTCAAGCCACCACAGTTCGAGACATATACGGGAGAGTCAGGCCCCGTGGATCACATTGAGAGTTTTAAAACTCTCATGATGATGCACCAGGCTTTCGATGCTCTACTGTGCAAGACCTTTCCAGCAACTCTCAAAGGTCCGGCTCAGGAATGGTACTCCTGCCTCGCCCCATCCTCCATCTTCTCTTTTGAATAATTTGAGACCCTCTTCGTCACCCACTTCGTGAGCAGCCACCGAACCGAGAAGACTAGTATTTCACTACTCTTCCTCAATCAGAAGAAGGGTGAGAAGCTAAGAGATTATATCAAGCAGTTTACCATGGAAGCTAGGTTCATTGCCTCCCTTGACCAATCATTCGCTGCAGCCACCTTCCAATCCAATGTCCTCAATTCGAGCCTCCGTTCCTCCCTAGACAAAAAGCTCCTACGAGACTTCTCCGGCCTTCTTCTCAGAAGTGAGAAGTACATCCGGGCTGATGAAGCTGAACATTGCCCCATATTCGAGGGGTCTTCCTCCGGAACCAAGAGAAAGGCAGCCGAAGATGATGGAGCTAAGAAGCTCCAGAAGGACAGTGCTGCCCGCCTCTTAGATTTGAGAAGTTTACCCCTCTCAACACCAATATTTCAACTATCCTCATGGAAGTCGAGAAAGAAGGAGTCTTGCCTCCTGCCCTGAAGATGAATACCCCCGGAAAAAGAGGGATAAAGAGAAGTGGTGCCGATATCATCGAGACCACGGCCATGACACTAATGACCGTCAGGCTCTGAAGAATGAAATTGAAGCCCTCATTCAGAGAGGGCAGCTATCCAAGTTTATCAGAAAGGACCGAATCGATCTTCCTCCTCCTCCCAGGGGGGCTAACAAGCATCCCGAGAGGCATGACGAGACACCCGAGTTTGAAGAAGAACGCGTCTTGCACCTCATCTATGGAGGTCCAATGGGAGGAACCTCCAATTCTTCTCGTAAGGCTTTCATCCGGGAGGTCAATTCGGTGCATAGCATACCCCCTCCCAAAGGTCTCAGAGTCCCAATTACTTTCTCGGATGAAGATCTAGAAGGTGTCTGGACACCCTACTGTGATGCCCTGGTGATTAATCTCCACATGGCTAACTTCAAAGTGGAGAGGGTCCTGGTGGATAATGGCAGTTCTGTCAATATCCTCTTCCTGGCGGCCTTCCGATGACTCAAATTAGCAGGACAGGCTCAAGCCCGCCGGCTATACGCTCCATGGGTTCACGGGAGTGACAGTGCTATCGAAGGGGTGATAACCCTCGACGTAACCGTTGGCAAAACTCCCACTATCCGGATGGAGCCAATGGATTTCATGGTCGTCGACATTCCAGCTGCTTATAATGTGATCCTAGGTCGACCTAGCCTAGCTGCTTTAGAAGCCGTCCCGTCGGCTTATCATCTCAAAATGAAGTTTCCTACCAAGGCAGGTGTAGGGAAAGTGAGGGGAAGTCAAGAGATGGCCCGCAAGTGTTACATGACCTCGATCGGGGGACCTGTCCTTTCCCTCGAGACTCTTGAAATTCCCCAGGGGAACACTCGGCCTATGTCAGAATCGGTAGACGAGCTGGAGGAAGTGCTCTTTTCAGAGCAAGATCCGAACCGCAAATTCTTCATCAGCAAGACCCTCCCCTCTGCCTTATGTTCCGACATAGTCCAATGTATCAAGAAGAACCATGACCTCTTTGCATGGTCAGCTGTCGACATGCCAGGGATTTTCGAGGACCTCCTCGTCCATCACTTAAGTGATGCCCCGGGGTCTAAACTGGTCCAGCAGAAGAGGCGTAAGTTCGCCTCCGAGCACCAGCAGGCCATAAAAGAAGAAGTGGACAAGCTCCTCAAAGCCTGGTTCAAACAAGAAGTCAACTATCCCGAATGGCTCTCTAATGTTGTTATGGTCAAGAAGGTCAACGGTAGTTGGAGGATTTGCATTGACTGCACGGATTTGAGCAAGGCATGCCCTAAAGATCCTTTCCCTCTCTCCAGTGTAGATACCTTAATCGACGCTACCTCGGGCCATGAGCTGTTGAGCTTCATGGATGCCTTCTCCGGATACAACCAAATCAGGATGTTCCCCCCAGATATCTCGAAGACGTCCTTTGTCACAGATCAAGGCCTCTATTGCTACTGAGTGATGCCCTTTGGGCTAAAAAATGCCGGTGCCACCTACCAGCACCTCGTCAATAAGGTCTTCCAGAATCAAATCGGCCGAAACATGGAAGTGTACGTGGATGATATGCTGGTCAAAAGTGTCCAGGGGTCCGACCATGTCGCCGACCTACAAGAAGCCTTCAATGTGTTGAGGAAGCATAATATGAGACTAAATCCGAACAAGTGTGCATTCAGGATCTCGTCTGGTAAGTTTCTGGCTTCGTGGTCAGTCAAAGGGGGATAAAGCCAACCCCGAGAAGATCAAAGCTATACTGGATATGGCTCCTCCTACAAGTATGAAAGAAGTTTAAAAGCTCACAGGACGCCTCGCGGCTATAAGATGCTTCCTATCTAAGTCAGGGGAGAAGTGTCTTCCTTTTTTCAAAGCCCTCAGGGGGGACTAAGGGCTTCGAGTAGGGCCAACAGCAGCAAGAATCGTTTGACCAACTGAAAGCCTATCTGGTCAACCCCCCTCTTCTTAGCAAGCCTATTCCCGGGGAAACACTCTACATCTACCTCGCTTCCTTCGAACAAACCTTCAGTGCTGTCCTAGTGAGGGAAGAAGATAAGGCTCAGAAGCCTATCTATTATGTGAGCAAGGTACTTCGGGATGCCAAGCTCCCCTACCCGAGGTTAGAGAAGATAGCCTACACCTTGGTTATGGCAGCCAGGAAGCTCCGCCCCTATTTTCAATCCTACTCGGTGGTCGTCCTTACCGACCAACCACTCAAGCAAGTCCTGCACAAGCCCGAGACCTTCGGGCATCTGATAAAGTGGTCAATCGAGCTAAGTCAACATGACATATCCTATCAACCTCGGACTGCAATCAAGGCTTAAGCCTTAGCTGAATTTATAGTAGAAAGCACCATCCCAGAAGTGATTCAAGCCGTAAATGGGCCACCCATGTGGACAGTATATGTAGACGGTCTTCTTACGCCGAAGGGAGCAGAGCCGGAGTTATTCTGGTAGGCCCAGACGACTTCGTTCTCCAATACTCCCTCCGCATAAACTTTAAAGCTTCCAACAATGAAGCTGAGTATGAAGCCCTAATAGCAGGCCTGGGTATGGCCCGCAAGGCAAGGGCACAACGCGTCCGGATATTTAGTAATTCATAGCTGGTGGTTAATCAAGTCTAAGGAGACTATGAGGTGCGAAATGACCGAATGGTTAAGTACCTAGCCAAGGTCCAAAGTCTCATGGCTTCATTCGAAGAAGCACAAATCCAGCGGATCCCTAGAGAAGAAAACTCCCAAGAAGATGCCCTCTCAAAATTGGCCTCCTCCTTCCTCCAAGGTCTCGAGCAGACCGTCCTAATCGAAGTACTCCTAAGACCAAGCATAGAAGAAGAAGCCCCCGACTCGATGGAGTCGCTGCCCGTCCAACTCCAGGATAATTGGATAAAGCCTTTGATAGAATTCATCAGGGATGAAACCCTTCCCCAAGATCCAAAAGGAGCCCGTCGAATCCGAACGAGAGCGGAGCGGTACACCCTTATTGAAGGGGTCTTGTACAAACGATCCTATATCCAAGTAGATGGCAGACCTTACTTGAAATGCCTCTCCCCGGAAGAAGCCTTGTATGCCTTGCAAGAACTCCACGAAGGTATAGGCAGAGCCCATTCAGGGTCAAGGTCCCTCTCCAGGAAAGTTTTGAACTACGGGTACTTCTGGCCTACCCTACTTCGAGATGCCGAGCAACACGTCCGGCAATGCAGCCTTTGTTAGCAGTTCTTCAACATCCACCGACTACCCCAAGCACAAATCCCTTCGCAATGTAGGGGATGGACTTGCTAGCTCCATTCCCACCAGCTCCCGGCCAGCTCAAGTTCCATGTCGTGGCAATCGACGACTTCTCTAAGTGGATCGAGGCCGAACCTTTGGCCACTATTACTGAGAACAAAGTGCTGCACTTCTTCTGGAGAAATGTAATCTGTAGGTTCGACGTACCTCGGGTCCTGATAACAGATAATGGAACACAGTTTACAGGGGCAGCATTCCGATCTTTATGTGAAGACCTCAGCATTCAGCAACGCTTCTCCTCCATCTTCCATCCTCAGTCCAATGGTCAAGTAGAGAATGCCAACAGGTAGATTCTCTCTGGCATCAAGAAGAGACTAAATAAATCGACAAAAGGCTTATGGGCGGAACAACTTCCTAACGTACTGTGGAACTACCGCACTATGGGTCCGAGGCCGTAATCCCCTTGGAAGTTGGCTTGCCATCCCCTTGCCTTATTGCCTATGATGAAGAGCAGAACGCCAGAGAGCTCCGGACGAATTTGGACCTTATTGATGAGCTCCGTGAAAGAGCTTCAATTCGCTAGCAAAATTATCGGAGGAGAATTGAGCAGACCTACAACAAAAGAGTCCGTCTCATCGATCTCAAGGAAAGGGACTTAGTCCTCAGAAAGCTAGCTATCTCATTTTCCAGCCAAAAGACTAAGCTAGCTCCGAATTGGGAAGGACCGTACAAGGTTTCCAAGGTAGTCCGGCTAGGAGCATATCGTCTTGAAGACCTTGAAGGCAGAGAGATACCAAAAACTTGGAATGCCGACCACTTACTGAAGTACCAAGAGGGTGTTTGAACGCCTCTCCGAGTACATTCAAGTGTCGAGCCCTTCCTTTCTTTTTATTTGTACTTGCTTCTTTATTTTCTCAATGTAATAACTGCTTGCAACTTAGAAATAGCCGATTAGCAGTTATCAATAATGAACTTCTTTCCCTTGATGATTCTCTTGTGATTATTTTATCTCTCTGTTTAAGACCTTTAATTACTTTTACTCGAACGACGTGTTCGGAGTCCAAGACTTGGCTTGATTCTGCCTTGCAAGCTTGCTCTTAAGCGAGCTAGAAGTGGTTCGCCATTCGGAATTACTCCCACAACCGTTGAAACTTACTCGAACGACGTGTTCGGAGTCCAAGACTTGGCTCGACTCCGCTTCGCAAGCTCGCTCTTAAGCGAGCTAGAAGTGGTTCGCCATTCGGAACTGCTCCCACAACCGTTGAAACTTACTCGAACGACGTGTTTGGAGTCCAAAACTTAGTTCGATTCCGCTTTGCAAGCTCGCTCTTAAGCGAGCTAGAAGTGGTTCGCCATTCGGAACTGCTCCCACAACCGTTGAAACTTACTCGAACGACGTGTTCGGAGTCTAAAACTTGGTTCGATTCCGCTTTGCAAGCTCGCTCTTAAACGAGCTAGAAGTGGTTCGCCATTCGGAACTGCTCCCACAACCGTTGAAACTTACTCGAATGACATGTTCGGAGTCCAAAACTTGGTTCGATTCTGCTTTGCAAGCTCGCTCTTAAGCGAGCTAGAAGTGGTTCGCCATTCGGAACTTCTCCCACAACCATTGAAACTTACTCGAACGACGTGTTTGGAGTTCAAAACTTGGTTCGATTCTGCTTTGCAAGCTCGCTCTTAAGCGTGCTAGAAGTGGTTCGCCATTCGGAACTGCTCTCACAACCGTTGAAACTTACTCGAACGACATGTTCGGAGTCCAAAACTTGGTTTGATTCTGCTTTGCAAGCTCACTCTTAAGCGAGCTAGAAGTGATTCGCCATTCGGAACTGCTCCCACAACTGTTGAAACTTACTCGAACGACGCATTCGGAGTCCAAAACTTGGTTCGATTCTGCTTTGCAAGCTCACTCTTAAGCGAGCTAGAAGTGGTTCACCATTCGGAACTTCCCCCACAACCGTTGAAACTTACTCGAACGACGTGTTCGGAATCCAAATCACTTGGCTGGACAACTGAGTTTTTACCACTATACTAGACATGGGAGAAGAGTACTTGGAGGAACTAACCTTATGATTCGTTTAAAGTTCTTATGGTTCGTTTAAAGTTGAAGTAATTCTTCAAGAGACTGCTCTCCACTGCAAGAAACTGGCTTCTCTTACAATTCGCAGTAGCTCTTATATGGGGGAGGCTACAAAAACCATAGCACCGCTTGTCTCAAGTTCATAAGGTTGACATCCCCTGCCTATAAGAAGGAAGATTTGCTTCTGATTTTGAGTAGTTGTCAGAAGTTGAAGTTGTAATTCTCACTTTTTCACTTCGGCACACCTTGCCGAGCGCTTTTGGCACCGACGCCCAAACGTGAGAAAAAACTCTCATTTTGGACTTCGGCACACCTTACCGAGCGCTCTTGGCACCGATGCTCAAACGTGAGAAAAAACTCTCATTCTGGACTTCGGCACACCTTGCCGAGCTCTCCTGGCACCAACGCCCAAACGTGAGAAAAAACTCTTGCTTTGGACTTCAGCACACCTTGCCGAAGCACTCTCATAAGCGAGTAAGAAGTGGCTCGCCCTTCAAAGTGCTCCTAAAACCACAGATGACTAACAAAACACAATGAGGGAACACGCTTTGCTTCTATAAAGTTTGGGAACAAATCAAATTACAAGGCTGGTACTTTTCTCTACAATGAAGTTACAAGAGTTAAAAAGCCAAAATTACAAGACCGACTCCTCGTACTTAGACAACGATTCAAAACTTGGAAAACAAAAGACTACTTCAATGCCTCCTAGGCACAGGGATGTTCCACTTTAAAGACACCCGGGGGTGGCGGTGCCTAACCTCGGAGCTCGTCCCTAGACCGGTGAACTGAGATGTATCTTCTGCGCTACTTCTGATAGTCGCACCAACGGACGCTCCGCTCGACGAGACAGCCACCCCACTTTAGGCATCACCAGGACTTTGCCGAGCAACAGGCAAACGAATCACAATCTCGTAGAACGAAATCCCTCGCTTGCTCTCTTCACGGGTACATGAAGTGCTTCCGATGTTGATCGGTCCTGAATGGGGCTTAAGGTGAGCAACCTCCACCTCTAGCTCGACTATTCGTTGCTTCAGAGAGTCGTCCTTCATGGCTATCTTGAAGCGAGGGGGCACAGCGGAGCTCGCGGCACCAGAGCTGTCGGCAATAATTCGGCAGAGCTGAGTAACCTCGATACTCTTGTCGACCGTAACCCTCTTCAACTCGTCGACCTCCGCCGTCAACTCGTCGTGCTCGGCCATCAACTTGCCCACCGCCGCTGTTAATTCTTCTTCTTCTGCCAAAAGCTCTTCTTCTACTATCTGCAAGTGGTGGATTTCAGCTAATAGATCGTCCCTCTCCGTTGTCATCTTCGACAAGGAGTGGCAGAGACACTTAAGCCTCAAACCGAGACTAATGGCTATCGACGATCCATCATCATCGCCTTCAGGGGTCATCTCAGCAAGCCTCCCTTCTAGTCTTCGAATCTCGATGTCTCGGCGGCCTACAATCAGTTGCAGATGATTTCGTTCACTTTTGGCTCTGCGCAGCCTCAACTCAACTTCATAAAGGCACTCTCGGCACCTAGCGAGGCACAACTTCGTCGCCCCTAAGCCGACCTCGGAACCTAACTCCTTCGCCGCATGAGTTGCGTCGACAAGCTGGGTCACCTCAACGAGCTGAAAAGATTAGCGAATTTTGTTAACACAAAGACAACTCCCGAACAAGACAACATGAACACTTAGCCAAATTTCAAGAAAATTTTTGTAAACTCATTCCAAGGACTCACAAACATTTAGCCGAACTCAAAAAGATGGATTTTTTCATTAATTCCAAAAAAGTGCGGTGGCCAGTCTGCAATTAGGCAGTACATCAAAAAGTACAAAAGAAAGAAGAAGCAGAAGAAGTCAGGGGGCGACCTCTTTTCCCGGGCGACGAGATTGGACGGGGTCGGATTCCCCCGAAGGCGGGACCATCGCTAGCGGAGTCACCTCGGACCCCTGGCGTTCGCCGACGATCTCTACCTCGGTGTCCACTTCATTGTCCCCTACTTCCCCCTCGGACTCGTCATCGAAGCCGTCGACATGGTTGGGGAAGAGTCGCCATCTGGAGCAGTTGACCTCGGGGTACCGCTCCGACACTTGCTTGATGGCGCGTGCGTATGCCTTGGCCATGTTGGCAGCGAGGAAGCCCTGTGCTTTCTCCGTAGTTGCAGCTTCGGCCTCCTTCGCCACCACAACCTTGACAGCCTCCACAGCCTCGACCTACTGCTTTGCCGCCTCCTCCCTCTGCCGAAGCAAATCGCCCTCGAGCTTCGTGACAAGGCCTTCGAGGTATTCCAGCCTCGTCGTCTTCCCCTCGGCCTCGACCGTCAATTTCTCAAGCTCATTGGCGAGATGAGCTTTTTCAGCTCGAGCACGTTCGACCTCCTTCTTGAGGTCCTTCTCGAGCTCCGTCATCTTTTTCATAAGATGACCGAAGTGGACGGTTATCTGCAGCCGAACAAAAAAAAGTCAGAGAAACAAATATGCAAGTTATTTACAAGAAAGAAATCGATACTCACTGATACCGCCGAGCGAGCAATCTCGTAGGCATCATCGCCCACGCTGCCGGCGTCCATGGCGGCTCGATCCTTCGGCATGGCCAGGTGCTTCACTACCTGCATGCTCGACGTCGAGTCGCCGAGGAAGCCGTCAAGTTTCCGAACTTGCCAGTCCGGAACGAAAATCTTCTTATGCTCCTCGGTGAGGAACACCTCGGCATCCGCCGTCAACGGAGGCACCTCCATCCCGAGGGCAGCGGCCATCGGGAACTCGCCAGCCTCGACCGATGCCGAGGTCGCTGCCCTTACCACCCTCGGGGTCACCGTTGCCGAGGTCGCTGCCTCTTGAATGGCGCTGTCGACCGTCTTGGGCTTCGGAGCGGTCACCTTCGTGGTGACCCTCTTGCGCTTCTTAGGGGCCTTGCTTCCGAGGGCCACCCTCTGTGCTAGAATTGCGTCGTAATCCATAGTCTCTGCAACGAAAGAAAAGTTCGGTTAAAACAGGTTATGATTGAATTGAAAAAAAAAACACAAACAGATAAATCCGCGTACTGGGATCTACGCGGCAGAGCCCTCTCCTGAAGAGCGTATCTTCGGTCAGATCTCTCCAGTCAAACTTCGGCCGGTCGAGAAGAATCCGAACCACCTCTTCTTCGTTGGGGTGGAGCACCGGAGACTCCCTTACCCTCTTCGTCACCTCCTCCATCCAACCCGAAGGTATGCTCCACGGTTCGTGGCTTCGAACTATGAAGTACATGTCCCGCCAGTGCTTTATGGAGTCGGGGCAGCTGACGAGCCGAGCGCCATGCCTCGGAGCCGGTAGTAGCGGAACTCGGACTTGTGTTGTTGATGAAACCGATAAAGTGTTCGAAGCACCCTCAAGTCCGGCTCGACCTCGGCTGCCTGACAGTGGAGAGCGAACCCATTGATGACCCTCCACGCGTTCGACATCAGTTGGATGGGGCTGACCCTGAACCACCTCAGCACCTGAACGACGAATGGGTGAAGGGGCAGACGTGCCCCGGTGATGAAGGCATCGACCGGCCAGAAACACATGTTTACTGGCATCGGCGAGTTGGCCCTCACCCCGGGACCCGGCAGCATTAACTCGTACTCCTCCGGGATATGAAAGCACTCCCGGATCGCTGCCAGGTCGGCCTCGTTAAGAATGGAGACGGTGTCGTCCGCTTCCGAGGTTTCTCTCGTAGCATTCTCTTCAAAGCTCCGCCTCCTCCCATACACAATTCGCTCGGCATGCTCCTCTGGAAGCTCTCGGACCCTATGGAGCCCCGTCAACACTCCTGGCAGCCTGCCGAACTCCCCCATACGATTTGGATCTTCCATTATGTGTCTTGACCATCAACTTTCTTGCCCTTGTCGATGCGAGGTCTCTGACTCGGAAATGGCTCTCAGCCGGCGGAGGGGGAGGGCTCCGAAATAGGGGAAAGAGACATTTTCTACTTGAAATAAACTAAGTGTAATTCACCTTGAAGTGACACGCTCGGTCGGAAAGTTCACCGGAGTACTGTTGACGATCACCAGAATCCCTCTCTAGTGAAAATAATTGCCTGAGTGAAAATTTGGAGAAGTGAAAAATGAGAGGAGGGGGGGGGGGGAGTCTTATAGAGGTTGGCACACAAAATGAGGATGTTGGGCTTCAGAAGACCAATGGTCAGGCCCATCTACACAAAATGACAAAAGTCGTACCGTCGCATTAATGACTAACGGTTAAAATTGTCAGAAGATCAACAGTCAAAAGGCTAGCTATCATCTCCAGGCTGTCAGACTCGCGTTAGGACTTCGGCACGCCTTGCCGAGCGCTCTTGGCACCGACGCCTAAACGTGAGAAAAAACTCTCGCGATGGACTTCGGCACACCTTGCCGAGCGCTCTTGGCACCGACGCCCAAACGCAAGAAAAAACTCTCGCTGTGGACTTCGGCACGCCTTGCCCAGCGCTCTTGGCACCGACGCCCAAACGTGAGAAAAAACTCTCGTTCTGGACTTCAGCACGCCTTGCCGAGCGCGCTTGGCACCGACGCTCAAACGTGAGAAAAAACTATCGCTTTGGACTTCGGTACGCCTTGCCGAGCGCTCTTGGCACCGACGCTCAAACGTGAGAAAAACTCTCGCTTTGGACTTCGGCATGCCTTGCTGAGCGCTCTTGGCACCGACGCTCAAACATGGGAAGAAAACTCACTCCGGACTTCGGCAAAGACTCGCCGAACCCCCTGTTTCGACACGTGTAGACACGCCGAGGTATCTCTACACCTCGGTAGGGGACCCCGAACCCCCCCTACACTTTGGCCTCCTTCTTAACATGTGATTGGTAGGGGTTGACAATGTCGTCGAAGCAACTTGTCACCAAATGAAGAGAAATACACCTTTGAGCAACCACGGGCATTAGATCTCCCCGAAATTCGCACCCAATCCTAATGGAGAGCCCAGATCGTGCCACGTCATAAATGGTATTAAAAATTAATTTTTTATTTATTAAAATCGAATTATTTATTTGAAAATTGCGAAAAAATAATTTAAAAATTCAGAAAAATTAAATTAAAATTCTAAAAAATTATTACAAATTCGTGGGAATATTTTTGAGTCCCTGAGTAAATAATTATTACTTGGAATAATTAATTAATGTCCCCGAACAATAAATCACCACTTTGCAAAATTAAATAAATGGTCCGAAAAATAAATAAAAATTAAGAAAAATCACCAAAAGTCCAGGAGAGCTCAAGAACAACCTTGAGCGCATAACTAACTCTAAAAATGTAACCCCTGTTTCCGATTATACGGATTTCCATGAATTCTTATATTTCAAATTCCGTATAAATTTCTTCCGTTGCATTTAAATCATTTGGATCTCCTATTGAAACCCAAATTTATATTCCAAGTTAGAATTTGTCTCTTCTTCTATTTATCTCATTTGGAGCCCATTGATTTTGATACATGTTATGTTATTTAATTGAAGCCCAACAATTCCTATTGGGTTTATTATATTCACTTTGAAGCCCAATTTCGTATTCGATTTTAATTAAATTAATTTGAGCCCAAAATATTTTAGCCCAATGTCCTAATTGTTTTAATTAATTTTTGAGCCCAAGAACCAAACCCACTAACCCAGAACCTATTACCCCTATATTGTACAGAATCAAATCTATACGCATAGCCCTATACAATTTCTTCACTTTTCCCCACTTTTCCCACAATCCCGTAACCACTCCCCCACTCTCTCCCGTTATTTTCTCTCTCGTTACAACTAAACCCCCTCCCTCTCTCTCCCGTTCAATCTCCCCATCTCTCTCTGTTTCTCTAACAAACAGAGAAACCCAAACAAAACGTAACCCAACTCCTCTCTCTTCCACTTCATCTTCTTCACTTCCCGCTCTTCCCCGTCATCTGCTAGCCGAGCGTCGCTTGAGCTCTCCACCGCGCTCGACCGCACTCCGAACCACAACCGCGCCCCCGCAGCCTCCGCTGTTCCCTCGAGCTCGTCAGCAGCCGCAACCCCATCAAGCCGCCAGCGTCGTCTTCCTCATCCGAGGATCCATCATTGCCGAAGCCAGAACTCCGACTTCTCCATCCCGAAGCACCGTCCGCCATCGTCGACTTCTCCTCTTCCCTCTCGCTGAACTTGCCCCGAACTCCACCCTCTGTTCGAACCCAACAGCAGAGTCGCCATCGCTGCGCCGTCGCTTCTCGACGTCGCACCATTGTCTCCGTCGTCGTCGTCCTCGTCACCGTCGAAGAAATCGCCGCTCAGTCGCCGCACTCACCCTCTCCCTCTCGCACTCTGTTTCGATCGAAAGAACGAAGAAAAGAACGAAGAAGAAGGAGGATTGGGCAGGATCGAATCCCAGCCCTTGGATCCATCAAGATCCGTGCTACACTGGGTCTGATTTGATGCTGTTTGGTGTTCTTGCCACAGTGAATCCCCGCTCGCTGCACGCTGTTCTGGCGCAGATCCGCTATTCCGGAGCGATCTGATTGGTGCGTTCCGCTGTTCCGTGTTTTGCCGCGCTGGATCGGTGCTTGCTGTTTGCTGTTTTGGCCGATCGCGTGTGAGGAAAACTCGATCTCCGGTAGATTTTTGCACGCGCTTTTTGAAGACTTCTTCCGGGATTTTTCTACCCAAATTGCTACCACTAGTGGAGTTTATCATCGTCATCTAAGGCAAGTAACCTTGTACATCGTATTGTTCTAGTACAAGCCTCCTTGAAATACTACAAATAGTTAGATTGTGACTCCCCTTTGAAATATCATTGTAAATCAATTTTGAACCTTCAAACCCACAATTCTAAGAGTCACAAAACTTTCTCGTATTAAATAATAATCAATTGGACTCTTTTACCCCCTGAACACATGAATCACATGGACATATGAATTAAGGAGCCCTAAAATTTGTAGATACATGTATATTTAGTATTTTGACGAATTTGCGACTATTATGACTTGAAAAATATTTACTAGTTGCTGTTTTGATCTCCATGATTATGTATTTATGCTACTTAACAACTTAGACACCAAATGACATTTTCCCATGAAATCTACATTAGTAAATTATTTCTAGGTGTTGCTATCTGAATATTCTTTTGCGGTTTCGACCCTTTTATCATTTGAATCTGGGCCTGAGCCCTGAATAGAAATTGTAGATCCGGATGTATAGATATCGATAGACTCCAAAATGATCGAATTTGGAGCTACGGTCTAGGAGTTATGGCAGTTATACTGCAGCTGTGTCAGTAGACGCAGTTTTGCAAAACTGCTGTATATATTTACTTTGCAAATTAATTTAGCTATGTAAACAGCGAGCGTTTGACCCCAAATTTTATATGTAGTTGCTGGACACCCTATAGGATATTCCAAATTTTTTCTAGAATTAAATCACAACATTTTACATATGTATGCTTGCTTGATAAGAGTTAATAAGTGTAACAAGCCGGGGTTATGGGAAAGACTATAGAATGGACAATATAGATAAGTGTACTCGGAAGGGGGCCCGTGTTTCCCAATACTTGGTTCATGAACTTGTTGTATCTTGTTCGATTCATGAAGTCGGTTACTCGGCTCATGAACTTGTTTGATTCTTGAACCCATTGTGCGGTTCTTGAACTTGCTTGTGGATTCGCGAACTTGCTTCGTGAACTTGTTATTTAATTTCCGATTCATGAACCATGGCTTGCTTGATACTTGATACCTGAGTACGCCGCCCTATAAAATTTATTACTAGGTCTAAACGAAATTGTTTGACTGTAGCAACCATGTAGTAAAAGAATGGATGCATGTCGTGCTACCTAGATAGTAATCACCACTAGACTTGAACTTGATAATTTGAGACTAGATAACTTGATACTTGAGACTAGATAACTTGATAACTTGAGCTAGACAACTTGATACTTGGACTTGACATTTGAGACCTAACATTCGAAATAACATATGACACTAGACTTGAGGTTGTCGCTTGATATTAAATACCCTTATAGGTGTACCTGACATGTGTTTCACCACTAGCAGTTGTTATCCAATCTAGTTATTAAGATGTTCCCTCTTGCCAGCTAGTCTTTGAATTTGCCTACTACTTCTTATGACTCTGCTTATTCTTGATTCCAATTCTTATTCTTCCCTTACTTGTACTTGCTTTCACTATTTGTGGCCCTAGCTTGCACTAAGGGCATTTTCTCTTGTTTTCCCCCTTGTTTTCCTGTTTATATTTATTAAACAGACTTTGGAGACGAGCTGCCCGCGGGAATTGGTGAGCAAAGGTTCTAGTTTCCAAGTGGAGAAGGACCTGACTAGAATATTTAAATTCTTGCATTATTTGTTTATTTTGGATTATTATTTCTTGAGATTTGAGAATTTGTAACGGGCTGATGTTCCCGAGTTTACTTTGATTCAGACTTGAAACTACTTGGATGTTTTATCATATTTCAGTTGTTTCTGTTGCTAATAAAGTATTCATGTATGCTTGGTTTTATATATCTCTCTTGTTATATACTTGTTGTGATGCTGAGTCGATCCTACAGCTTATGGATGATGTAAAAATTATTCGCTGGGCTTCGTCACGTGCTCGTATTCCATATTTTTGGAAAGCGGGGCGTGACAAGATTTTTAGTGGTATCAGAGCCCAGGTTAGGCTCTAACTATGTTGGAGTTTAACTGGTTTGACCAATGTGTTAGTCATGTTTGTTTGGCTAATGTGTTAGTCAAGTTCGGTTCTAGCCAGTCTAACTCAATAATATGCGCACCACGCTAATCACATGAACATGAATAACCAACATATAATCTGGATACCCCTCTCATTTGATTCATCTTTTGATCTCTTCATAATCCTTTTCCTTCATCTCTCAGTTGTTTCGTCCCTTCCATTCATTCGTATTCATTGATTCCTTGTTGGGTATAGATTTTAACCTTTTGTGCCCATATTCATTTGATTATGAAGTTGTCCATTCTTTTCTTTCCGTTTGGTTCGTCGATCGACATCTGTGGATCTTCAAGGACATGTTAGAGGCTCGTTTAACTCCTACGATACTGTATATTTGTATGATATAATTATTGTGTAAATTTGTTACACTATATATTTATTTTCTCCTTCCCATTGCATTGTGTTTATACATGTATTTTATTCCGTTTTTCTCCCTACTTTTATAAATCATTTTAACTTCTACTATTTTGTACTATTGGGTTTAATATTTATAATCTATACATCTATTTTGACATTCCATTGTGTGGCTTTCAACTTCATTTCTTACTTTCTACTATTTCTATGTCATGAATTTCAAAATATAACGTAATGTCTCCTATCCCTGTGCAAATGGGAGATTTCATTTTCCATTTTACCATTTCGGTGCAACCTAATATCGAGATGGCAAGTATGCAATTCGATGTCAATGGAGGCAAATTGCAACTGGATATCGGCGAGGCAAAGTATGCAGCCGAATATCCGGACGGCAACTTGAAACCTGATGTCGCGAAGGCAAACATGCAACTTGATGTTAAGGATGCAAGATTTCCTACCTAATTGCTAATTTGTATTTCAAGACAAATTTTACTTATATAGTGAAATTAATGGTAAAGAAATATTTTCTTTATGACATTTTGTTTATACTATTACACTTTATGTTTCCATACAAATTGAACTAGTATAGTTGATTTTATTTTTCGTGTTTACGAATTTTTACATTTATGTTAAGATTGAGTACATCAACTATGGTCTACGTTTTCGTTCTTTTATGAATTACCATTTATGGCCGCCGCTTTTCAATTCTTTAACATTCTAAATTTTTCACTTACTTTGTTTTCACGTCCTAATTAATAATTTGACGCTTATTTTTGTAGTAGTTAATGAACTCCTTTTGTCTTCTTGCATATATTTGTTTTGGATTATTTTACTCGTTACCTTTTAATGTATTTTTGGAGTATTGATTATTAAGTTAACATTCAATAATTATTATATGCCTTTCTCATTAATTGTTATTAATATTTCCTTAGTTAAATTTGTCCGTATTTCTATGTATCTTGACTGGTTATTTTCCCCAAAAATTATTTTTAGTTTGTGTTCCTCAGTTGTTGTATGATTATCGACATTTTTATATTTGGGTTTATCTCTTCACTTTGAATTCTTATTCTATGTGAGTAGTCTTCCCATTTCTTGTAATCGGGGATTAACGATGTACTTTGATTTTACTTTCCATTTATAATTGATCGACTATATATATTCTTATTTGATTTATTTATAGAGTTGATGAACCAAATTCTTATTTTGTTTTATAATGCTATTATTATTACTATGGCTTCCGTTATTATTATTGGTATCATTATTATTCTTTATATTACTATTGCTATTATTATTGTTGTTTTCATTATTTTATTATTGCTATTGATATCGAATTACCTTAATACAAGAAAACGTATTGAACCCGAATTATATTCTGTCTTACTCTATTATTAATTTTTATCGGTATTGTTAATATTTTATTGTTATTGGTGTTATTATTGGTATTTTCGTTGAAGCCTAAATTCTATATACACTTGATTGCATTATTTATCAATATTTAACTTGAGCCCAAACCCTTGTTCCTGCACATATGTATCTTTCCATGTACTCTCTGTATTTAAGATTTTTATAGCATCCTTTCGCTTTCAAATTCTTTCCAGCAAGTTACATTTTTAATTGATCGGATTTTAACAAAATATTATTCTGGTTTCTAAGGAGTTTTTTTTATTTCATCTGACTATCTGAAAATTTTATTTCAAACAACGGTGTATTTTAATTTTATTTTACATTTAAGTGATCGAATATTTATATCATATATTACTACTGTTTGGATTATTTTAGTAAATCTATTAAACTCACTTTCCATTCTCACACATATGTGCATATTATTATTATATCCATTTATGCTATTATTATTATTACCATTATTATTTTTATTGTTATTGTTATTATTCTTATTCTAATTATTATTAATATTATCGTTATTATCATTGTTATTTTATTGTTAGTAGCGTTGATATTTTGTTATTATTATTGTTATTGGTATTATTAGGCTTGTCGTTACTGTTACTATTTTGTTTTGAGCCGAGCATGCTCAAACTTATATACTTTTCACTACATGATTTAATGTATATTTTTAAAAAAAAAAAAAAAACCCTATAGCCTATCCTTATTGGATTTAAACCTGTTATTTGATTTATAACCCAATTCTCCTACCCATTAGTCTTGACCTATAACATATCTTTTGATCATTTAAAATTGAAGGCAAGCCTTATATTCCTTCTGCCACGTTTAATTATATCTATCTTGAGCCCTTACTGTCCCTGCTCCTGATGCCTCATTCTTGTCTTCCTGCTCGGTTCGTTGATTGGTGTCATGTGGCCTACATCGACATGAATGTTGCTTGGGACATCGCCATCAAAGTAGCGCAGTGGAAGCGTGATTGGCCCATAACCCGCAGGTCCCAGGATTCTCTTTTGTTCCTTCCTCCTTTGCATCGTTCATATCATGTTCATCTTTTTCACTTGTCATCTTTGTCGATTTATTATTCGACATCGATCTTATCTATGTCCTTTTCTTATTCTGGTACTCCCATCATTTGAGTTTTCCTTTCTGATTTTCCTGCCTTGTTATTTCTTAAAATTGCTTCTGTTTGTCCTGCTGCCTGGCAAAATGAATTTCGAGGACGAAATTCTTCTTGTAAGGTGGGTAGGATTTGTAACCCCTGTTTCCGATTATACGGATTTCCATGTATTCTTATATTTCAAATTCCGTATAAATTTCTTCCGTTGCATTTAAATCATTTGGATCTCCTATTGAAACCCAAATTTATATTCCAAGTTAGAATTTGTCTCTTCTTCTATTTATCTCATTTGGAGCCCATTGATTTTGATACATGTTATGTTATTTAATTGAAGCCCAACAATTCCTATTGGGTTTATTATATTCACTTTGAAGCCCAATTTCGTATTCGATTTTAATTAAATTAATTTGAGCCCAAAATATTTTAGCCCAATGTCCTAATTGTTTTAATTAATTTTTGAGCCCAAGAACCAAACCCACTAACCCAGAACCTATTACCCCTATATTGTACAGAATCAAATCTATACGCATAGCCCTATACAATTTCTTCACTTTTCCCCACTTTTCCCACAATCCCGTAACCACTCCCCCACTCTCTCCCGTTATTTTCTCTCCCGTTACAACTAAACCCCCTTCCTCTCTCTCCCGTTCAATCTCCCCATCTCTCTCTGTTTCTCTAACAAACAGAGAAACCCAAACAAAACGTAACCCAACTCCTCTCTCTTCCACTTCATCTTCTTCACTTCCCGATCTTCCCCGTCATCTGCTAGCCGAGCGTCGCTCGAGCTCTCCACCGCGCTCGACCGCACTCCGAACCACAACTGCGCCCCCGCAGTCCCGCTGTTCCCTCGAGCTCGTCAGCAGCCGCAACCCCATCAAGCCGCCAGCGTCGTCTTCCTCATCCGAGGATCCATCATTGCTGAAGCCAGAACTCCGACTTCTCCATCCTGAAGCACCGTCCGCCATCGTCGACTTCTCCTTTTCTCTCTCGCTGAACTCACCCCGAACTCCACCCTCTGTTCGAACCCAACAGCAGAGTCGCCATCGCCGCGCCGTCGCTTCTCGACGTCGCACCATTGTCTCCGTCGTCGTCGTCCTCGTCACCGTCGAAGAAATCGCCGCTCAGTCGCCGCACTCACCCTCTCCCTCTCGCACTCTGTTTCGATCGAAAGAACGAAGAAGAGAACGAAGAAGAAGGAGGATTGGGCGGGATCGAATCCCAGCCCTTGGATCCATCAAGATCCGTGCTACACTGGGTCTGATCTGATGCTGTTTGGTGTTCTTGCCACAGTGAATCCCCGCTCGCTGCACGCTGTTCTGGCGCAGATCCGCTATTCCGGAGCGATCTGATTGGTGCGTTCCGCTGTTCCGTGTTTTGCCGTGCTGGATCGGTGCTTGCTGTTTGCTGTTTTGGCCGATCGCGTGTGAGGAAAACTCGATCTCCGGTAGATTTTTGCACGCGCTTTTTGAAGACTTCTTCCGGGATTTTTCTACCCAAATTGCTACCACTAGTGGAGTTTATCATCGTCATCTAAGGCAAGTAACCTTGTACATCGTATTGTTCTAGTACAAGCCTCCTTGAAATACTACAAATAGTTAGATTGTGACTCCCCTTTGAAATATCATTGTAAATCAATTTTGAACCTTCAAACCCACAATTCTAAGAGTCACAAAACTTTCTCGTATTAAATAATAATCAATTGGACTCTTTTACCCCCTTGAACACATGAATCACATGGACATATGAATTAAGGAGCCCTAAAATTTGTAGATACATGTATATTTAGTATTTTGACGAATTTGCGACTATTATGACTTGAAAAATATTTACTAGTTGCTGTTTTGACCTCCATGATTATGTATTTATGCTACTTAACAACTTAGACACCAAATGACATTTTCCCATGAAATCTACATTAGTAAATTATTTCTAGGTGTTGCTATCTGAATATTCTTTTGCGGTTTCGACCCTTTTATTATTTGAATCTGGGCCTGAGCCCTGAATAGAAATTGTAGATCCGGATGTATAGATATCGATAGACTCCAAAATGATCAAATTTGGAGCTACGGTCTAGGAGTTATGGCAGTTATACTGCAGCTGTGTCAGTAGACGCAGTTTTGCAAAACTGCTGTATATATTTACTTCGCAAATTAATTTAGCTGTGTAAACAGCGAGCGTTTGACCCCAAATTTTATATGTAGTTGCTGGACACCCTATAGGATATTCTAAATTTTTCCTAGAATTAAATCACAACATTTTACATATGTATGCTTGCTTGATAAAAGTTAATAAGTGTAACAAGCCGGGGTTATGGGAAAGACTATAGAATGGACAATATAGATAAGTGTACTCGGAAGGGGGCCCGTGTTTCCCAATACTTGGTTCATGAACTTTTTGTATCTTGTTCGATTCATGGAGTCGGTTACTCGGCTCATGAACTTGTTTGATTCTTGAACCCATTGTGCGGTTCTTGAACTTGCTTGTGGATTCGCGAACTTGCTTCGTGAACTTGTTATTTAATTTCCGATTCATGAACCATGGCTTGCTTGATACTTGATACCTGAGTACGCCGCCCTATAAAATCCATTACGAGGTCTAAACGACTGTAGCAACCATGTAGTAAAAGAATGGATGCATGTCGTGCTACCTAGATAGTAATCACCACTAGACTTGAACTTGATAATTTGAGACTAGATAACTTGATACTTGAGACTAGATAACTTGATAACTTGAGCTAGACAACTTGATACTTGGACTTGACATTTGAGACCTAACATTCAAAATAACATATGACACTAGACTTGAGGTTGTCGCTTGATATTAAATACCCTTATAGGTGTACCTGACATGTGTTTCACCACTAGCAGTTGTTATCCAATCTAGTTATTAAGATGTTCCCTCTTGCCAGCTAGTCTTTGAATTTGCCTACTACTTCTTATGACTCTGCTTATTCTTGATTCCAATTCTTATTCTTCCCTTACTTGTACTTGCTTTCACTATTTGTGGCCCTAGCTTGCACTAAGGGCATTTTCTCTTGTTTTTCCCCTTGTTTTCCTGTTTATATTTATTAAACAGACTTTGGAGATGAGCTGCCCGCGGGAATTGGTGAGCAAAGGTTCTAGTTTCCAAGTGGAGAAGGACCTGACTAGAATATTTAAATTCTTGCATTATTTGTTTATTTTGGATTATTATTTCTTGAGATTTGAGAATTTGTAACGGGCTGATGTTCCCGAGTTTACTTTGATTCAGACTTGAAACTACTTGGATGTTTTATCATATTTCAGTTGTTTCTGTTGCTAATAAAGTATTCATGCATGCTTGGTTTTATATATCTCTCTTGTTATATACTTGTTGTGATGCTGAGTCGATCCTACAGCTTATGGATGATGTAAAAATCATTCGCTGGGTTTCGTCACGTGCTCGTATTCCATATTTTTGGGAAGCGGGGCGTGACAAAAAAACACCATAATACCTCATATAAAAATTCGACACCCCTCATTTGGACTCCGATACAACTCCACAAGGCATTAAAACAGTAAAACTACTCCTCAAAGACTGATCACGCTCAGTCTTCAGGAGTGGGGGCTCGTGATATGGCTAAAAATGGGGTTAAATCGAAACCGTCCAAATCAGGCATGAATCTTAAAACTCAGGGGTAAAATGGTAATTTCACCTACAAACGGGTCTGAGATGAAAACTGGGCCTGTGTTCTAAAGGCCCAACAACCCACGAATGGATCCACCTCAACTGGGTGCGGGTTTCAACCCGCAAGAAACCCGGTCCATCGGTATAGAATTAGGATTTATGATTAATCTTAATCAACGGCTTCGCACGCTTACGTGTTGGAATTGAAAATACATATCGATTTTGTCAAGTCAAATTCGAAGAGGAGGTGTATGAAGTTAAGGTGATCATTGAGAGAAAGAAAATTGTGTCCTTTCAGGGCTCAATAGCGAGAGACAGATGAAGATGATAAACAATCGGGGAATCTATATGTTGAAGATGGCGTTGGATCAGGATAGAGTAATTCTGAACCATTCATCAGAGAAACCGATAAAAGAGGGATCCCAACCGTCAGATTCGAAGCAGAACAATCTTGATCGTTCAATTCAAAAGATGGTTTGGTGGTATCATTGGTCAACCTGAGCTTGCGTGTAAAGGGAAAGGGAGACAATTGTTGCCTGTAGAGTGGTGGAGAGCAGTATAGGGGCGGTGATGAAACCGAAGGAGGAATCACAGTACAACGTAGGAGGAGTGGTCTTTGTCACCCTCCTACGTCGTACATTCGAATAGTAGGTATTCTGAAGAATGGAGGTGATGCAAAGCTCAAAGAAAAAGGGACAACTTGTCACATCGCGATTGACATCCTCACGTAGTCACGTTCACGCGCAAGGAATTTGAAGAAACTGTGAGAGTAGTAGTGCGGGCTTTGCTGACTTAGACTCAGAGTGTTGGGCCGAGCCTCATTCAAACTATTACTGGGCCTGCGAAAATAAATAGTAAAGAACTAGGATTAATTGAGGTGGGCCAAAGCATCCACTTAGGCCAACGAAAGGATTACTCACCAAGCAAGTTTGAAAGAGCTATAGGGAGAATCACAGGGAATCGGTTCACCTATTGAAGACGACTAGGGAGCGATGGAGGCTCACAGAAGTCAAAAATGATAGAAGGAGGTCATGAAGAAGTAGGAAGAAATGTAGAATTGAGTAAGGAAGACGAACATACTGATGGAGATAGTGGTGAAGTCAAAGGAAAACGATACAAGCAGGGTAATATCCATGTAGGAAATGAAATGATTGGAGCTTTGGATGGACTTAGGGATGACGATCATGTTTCAAAAATGGATACCGGAGGTTGGGAAAGAATGTGGCAGTTGGTGGAAGGAGATGACGAGGATAGAAGTCTTGGAAGCTCAACAAAGAATGGTCGAATACCAAAGAAAAAGTAAGAGGTAATTGGTCAAATGGGGAACACTGGGTCCAAGTGAAGAGGACATAATTAGAGTGGCGGAAAAAGCCAAAGAACATGCATGCATGAGCATGTGGAGGCATTTCTAACACCATTCATCAATTACGAATATTACCCGTGATAATACACTTCTATATTACACTTTCGCACTAGCGACCGTTAAGTCCACTACTAGATTCACTTCTGACCATATTCCATTAGCCTTGGATTGCAGCAAATGTACAAGGCGGTATCATCGTCAATTCCGATTTGAGAAAGCTTGGACTCTTAGTAGTAACATTCGTATGATTATTGAAGAATCATTGAACTCCGACACAAAGGCGGTGGGTGCTATTGATATATGGGTAGCTAAACTAGGCGGCTATGCAAATGCTTAAAGGTTTGGGAAAACCAAGAATTTGGTCAGATGAAAAGAAGAATGGAGTAGCTAGGAGAGAGAATTCAGGAAATAGAATTAGTGGAGGAAGAGCGGGACCTCCTTGGGGCGGAGGTTGAAGAATTGGCTAACAGCAGGCAAGAGATCCAATGTATTGGATAGATGGAGGAACAATATTGGAGACAGAGATCAAGAGTTCAGTGGATTAAAGAGGGTGATGCTAATACTAAAATTTTGCACAAAGTGGCGAATGGAAGAAGGCGGCAAAATCACATTGTATGAATGTATGTGATAGGAAATTGGTGCGAGGATGAGGAGTTGATGAGATAGATGGAAAATTTAAGGAGCTTTTGCGAAACAAGCAATTGAATAGATGTGGGTTGGCTCCGGATATGTGGAATACATCAAGAACAAGCGAGGGGCTAGAAGGGTTTTATTTATTTATTTATTTATTTTTTATTTATTTATTTTTATTTATTTATATATATATAAACAGAAGAAGAGGTTTTTCAAGTAATCAAAAGCTTGGGACCAGAAAAAGCATCTAATCCGGATGGTTCCCCACTTTTGTCTATAGAAGTTACTGGAAAATAATTAAGAAGGATTTGATGGAGATTTTCAAGAGTTCTATCACGGATCAGCGAACTTGATAGTCTAAACTATGCGAATGTTATACTCATCCATAAAAAAGTAGAGGTGCTAAAGGTAGAAGATCTAAGGCCGATTAGCTTCTAGAATTGTTCCTTTAAAATCATCACTAATGTGTTAGATCAGAGGTTGTCCCCTCACTTAAATGATGTGGTGGGAGAATCCCAAAGTGGCTTTACCAAAGGAAGAAACATTATGGATTGCTTTGCGTTGGCATATGAGATCATGTTTAGAGATTGCAAAGAAAAAGATGACGGTGTCCTGCTGAAATTAGACTTTGAAAAGGTGTATGAATCAATAGATTTGGATTGTATTGATGAAACATTAGAGCTCAAAGGTTTTGGACCTAAGCAGAGAATGTGGATGAGGACATGCGGTTGAGGCAGTAAATCTTTTATTCAGGTTAACAGGAAACCGGGAAAAGAAATTAGGTGTCAAAAAAGACTAAGGCAAGGAGATCCATTGGCTTCTCTTTACCCTAATTGCGGATGGATTGGCAGAAATGATAAAGAGAGGAAGAGAAGAACACGTTATTCAGTGGTTGGCAATTAAAGGTATACCGGATACGATAATGATTTTACAATATGCGGATGATACCTTAATGTTCGGTGCTACGAAGGGGGAAGAAATTATGGTGGTGGGTATTGTTCTGAAGTGTTTTGAGTTGTAGGCTGGGTTGAGAGTGAAACTTAGCAAGAATTGTGTTATACCCCTCAACGAAAACCTATCCACCCATATTGAGGATATTAAGAATTAATTAGGATGCGAGATAAGAGATTTCCCCTTTTAGTATCTAAGTACGCCCATTAGGCCGAGGATGATGCGAAGAGAGGATTGGGAATCGTTAATAGAAAAGGTAGAAAAGAGACTGGCAGGATGGAATGGATGCTTTCTCGCTTGGTGGTAATTTAGTGCTTAGAAGTCTACTGACGTACCTTATATCAATCTATGAAATTTCGAAATGGGTTATTGGCCGAATAGACAAGTGTAAGAGAAGATTCTTGTAGAAGGGATCAAATGAGACAAACAAGGGTTTTCAACAGGTTAAATGGGAAAGAGTGCAAGAGGAAAGAATTTGGGGGGTTACGCATCATGGACCCGAGAGACATGAATAAAGTATTGATGAGTAAGTAGTGGTAGAAAATGAATATGAGACAAAACAATTGGTGGTGCAGTGATGTAATACCCCAGATTTTAAAATAATGTTTTAAAGATTAATAAGTGAATTAAAATGATTTTTGGTGATTTAATAAATATTTTTCTGAAATTTATCTTTTTACACATGCAAATAATACGTGCAAATATTTTCTTGGGAAGTTCAAAATCAGAAAGTATTTTGGGAAAAACCCATTATTTATTATTAGATATTATTTGTGAATTTTCTGGATTTTTCTGATAATTATTTGACCTATTTGCAAATATTACAAAAAGATGGACTTTTGTGCAAAATTACTACCTGGAGTAAAAAAAAGTACATTTTCGTTTTCTAAAGTTTTACAATAGTGCCGGCCAGATATTAGGGTGGTTATTTTGTTTTAATTTAAATTGAATTTGTTTTATCTAATTTCCAAGTATAAGGATTTATATATGTAAAGATATATTTAAAAGAGATACTTTACAAATATATTCACAAACCCTAAAGCTCTAATTTTCGTCCAATATAAGGTGAGGTGCAACCGTCTCTTTGCTGCACTACACAAAGGGATTTCTTTATTATTATTTTCTTGGTGTTTCAAAGCGAGGATCTTGATTTTCTTGCGAAAGGAAGGATTTTCTTATTTTCTTTATTATCTTCGGTTGATTCTTCAATAAGGTGAGTGACATATGTTTGTTTTGTATTGTTCTAAGCATATTGTATGTGATAATTTGCCTATTAGAAGGCATGTTAGGGATTGGTATGAATATATAATAAATTTTGATGAGTAGATGAACTAAAAATTGAATCTTTTCATGAAACTATGCTCTTGATAACTAAAAACCCTAATTGATGAATTGAGATTGTTAAGAACCTAATAGAAATTATGGGTATGTTGCTTTGTATTATAATCTTGCTGATTTGAACACATACTATGAATTGTATGATGAATATTGCATAAAAGTGAACAAAAGCTTAACCTTACTGTGTATGAATACCTACTATGTTTTGATATTTTGAAAGAGCAAAACTTGATTGTGTGTATGTTGTATTCACTGTTATTCATGAGTAAACGATTGTAATCAGTGGTGAATGTATATAACAAGTTATGGGAGGAGTTTTGAATCTAAAGATCAAGTTTTAAGTCTAAATTTAAGTATTGAGTTTCGGGTCTGATTGTATGCTGACCGAAAATTGGGTTTTTGGTGTTTCTGTGAAATCTTGATTTAACATAAGTTGTTTTAATATTGGGATAGGTTCTGAACTTTATACTACATATATATAAGTATACAATGAGTTCTTTGATGTTTACTGATACAAATATACACACACACAGACACATATGTATATATATATATATACTCTCATATAGAGTCAGTCTATTAAGAGCTGGGAAGCTGAGATTCTTATCGAGAGCTAAGATTCTCAACCATTCGATTGCGATCCGATGGTCAAGATTTGATCCGACTATCAACTGATATGTTGAAGGGCAAAACAGTCATTTCTCAGCTTCTTTCTTTCTCAGATTCAGCTACTCTCTCCCATTCTCTCTCTCTCTCTCTCTCTTTCTCTCTCTCTCTCTCTCTCTCTGATGAATCCAAAAAAAGCATAACTCTCTCCTTCTCTCAATCTCTTCGATGCGTCGCCCATCTCCATTTCCTGAGCGATTCGAAGTTATGATTTCTGATTCGCCCATTTCTCATATCTCCCGTTCTCTCTCTGTTCGATGCGTCGCCCATCTCCATTTCCTGAGCGATTGAAGCTAGGGTTTCTGATTTTGGTCCATTTTAATGGGAAATGGAGTGTTGGGGTTTTGAGGGGTTTGGCTGCTATCGAATCTTCTATTTGATCAAACCCCTTCAAAATGGTCGACACCCCTTCTCCTACTTTCGAAATCCCCCATTTTCCCAAAAACCCATCGAAACCCACCCTATCGAAACCCTAACTCCACCTTTCTTCTCCTCCCCGACATCTTCGTTCATGTATAATTTTGCAAACAATTTTTTTTCCATTTTTTTTAATTCTTTTATTTTGTAAATTAATTGCTATGCTTTGAAAATTATTATATGTTTCCATTCACTTGTTCAAACTCTTTATTGTTAATTAATTTGTCAGGTAATGTTTGCATCTCAAGAATAGTGTGTGGAACAAGATGATCAGCTACAACATGTCAGGGAAGTATTCGATTCCCATTTATCCATTTTGGAGTTTGGTCTTTCTATATTTTTTTGGGTTGGTGTAGGCAGTGATGACAAACCTTATTATCTGAAAACCCATTTGCCGTTGGTAACTGAGGGCAACTTCTGCATAGGGTTTATGAGTTGCATTTATGGTTACTGCCAGTTTTTTTTAGGTTTGATTGTTGATTGGACTTATTTGATAGTTCGATTTGTGGTGGTTCACGATGTGAAACAAATCGGTATCATTCTATTTTATTTTTGGTTTACTGTTAACCATGACTTTATTATGCTATAGTAGTCTACTAGTCTGTTATATTCATGTGATTGTGAGTTTGCTTCCTCATTGGATAACTTCAGTTCTAGTTTTACAAGTGATGATGAGATGGATTATGTTTCTGAAGTTGCACACTATGAATCATTTATTTAATGATTTGTAGGAGTGACTAGTGATGAATTTATCCTACCTGAGCTTTATTTTTTCTCATTGGTTATAAGTGATGCTGAGATGGATTATGTTTCTGAAGTTGCACACTATGATTTAATGATTAATAGGAGTGAGTCTATTATGAGATGGTGAGCTGAGATTCTTATCGTGAGCTGAGATTCTCAGCCGTTCGATTGCGATCCGATGGTCAAGATTTGATCCGACCATCAATTGATATGTTGAAGGGAAAAATAGTCATTTCTCAGCTTCTTTCTTTCTCAGATTCATATATATAGAGTAACTCATATAGAGTTAGTCTATTATGAGATGGACTTATTTAGGGCTTGTAGCTATTTAGTTGAAAATTTTAGAACCTAAGATGATATGAATTTGGGTGTTACGGTTGTGTTTGATTACTTGAGTTGAGTAATCAAACAAATTTCTGATTGAGTCTTGGTTATGTTGTATATTGGCTGATTGAGTTGTTTTTTATGTTGTTTACGAGCTGTTTGAGGGATGTTTATGTTGTATCTTGGCTGATTAGGAAGTTTTTAATGTTATTTATGAGCATTCTAAGTTGGAATTTTTTTTTTTTTGGGGGGGGGGGGGGGGGGGGTGTGAAACTAGTTGGCATGGCATAATAATGCAGTCCTAGGGAAATAAGTATGCTTCAATTGAACAAACAGTGAAATAGAAGTGTGTTCTGAGCCTACAACTATTTCAATTTATAGGCACAGGTTAACATTCCAGCCCATTTACAGGCCCATCTCATTTCCTTTTGGTTTATCTTGTTGTTTATACATTTTTTTAGAATCTTTTCTTTTCCTTTCATTCTTCGTTATGGAAATGTTTGAGTAATGATTCAAAGTATTCGGTTATTCAAAGTATTCAAAGTAAAGGTATATTACCTTTGCAACTTTGCACCATTATGATGCTGCTCCTTCTTTATGATGTCTGTATATCTACTGACTGATTTGTGTCTTTTAATACTTGTAGCAAGCTGATGTACTGGACCTGTCAATTTGAAGCTTCCTCTGTATATGCTTTCAAACCATAATAAGAAAGTTGTCTTTTGTCAACGTATATTTTCTCATTTCAATGTCTGAAGTCTTTTGTCAATATATATTTTGTTGTTTATTTAATGCTCTGTATGGTTGTTGGAATCTATGTATCAATGTATGGTTGTTGGAATGTACGTCGAATAAAATGTATGATTGTTCATTGGAAATTTCTATGTATTTCTCGAATAAAATGTATGGTGGTTCATTGTAATTCTCTATGTATTTCTCGAATAAAATGTGTAGTTGTTCATTGTAAATCTCTATGGTTGTTCATTGAATTTTCCTTGGGATCATGTTGAATTCACTTGTCAAGTTTTTGAGATGTACAAACTTACTACAAGTACTCCTGATTATCTTTCTCATAATCTTTTCCAAACTGAATTAACTTGAAATTGTACTCCAATCTTGAAACTAAACTGAACAACCTTGCAATTACATTGAAATTAGTGCATTTTTTATTCCGACTTCTAAGAGCAGCTGAAACATGACTAAGTGTAGCAGGTAAGCGTCTACTTTTCCTTGCTACCATTTAAAAATATTATGAGGAAGAACGGTAGTAAGTTCTTGGTGAGGAAGGAAACACATTATTTGTTTCAGACTTTTTAATAGTTTGATTCAAGCAACTGAACCTTAGAGAAAATAGAACAGAGCAAGATGGGAAAACAATGAACACATATGGGAAAACAATGAAAAAAGAACAGATTCAAGCAACTTGTAATTAGAAATTGTGCCTTCAGCATATTAGAAAAAGTGAACACATACGGGAAAACAATGATAAAGTTATTTCCATACAATTTTGAATAATCACACACAAAGTTTGCAGCATCCTTGAACAGTTGAATTTTACAATATACAGGGATAGAAGAAAGATGCTACAGCCACAAAAGGAAGTAAAAAGGAAGTAAAAATATGCTACAGCCACAGAAGAAAGCACAGGTTAACAGTTGAATTTTATGAGATTGCACAAAGAAATGGAAGATGTTCCCGTGGATCTTTAGCACTCACAACCATGCTCTTGCCTACTTCTCAGAAATCTGGCAACCATCATGGGGAGAAAATAAACCATAACATATATACCAAAAAATAAAGAAGCAAGTACATAAATATATGTATTATAAAGAATTGCAGGTAAACTTTTGACTTGGAGATAAAACCACATACCACTCAGCTGTTCCTCTAGAGTGTTTGATGAACATGATAAAACTGGAAATTTTAAATCACAGGGTATCATAAAATTCAGGATAGACAGGGTTTTGAACAACAACAAAAAATTCAGCAAAAATATCTGTAGGCTCAGAACAACAACAACAACAAAAAATTCTGTAGGCTCACAAAAAAATCTGTAGGCTCAGAACAACAACAACAGCAAAAAAATCTGTAGGCTCAGAACAACACCACCAAAAAAATGTGTAAGCTCAGAACAACAATAACTTGTAGGACCCTACACAAGTGCTGCAAATATTTCCAATAAATCAAGTATAAGTGAGTCAAATGTAGAAATTTGAGTTTGTCACTAGGGCTACTTTATTAAGCCATGCCTTCTAGTTCCAACCTCTTTTTTTTTATTTTTTATTTTTATTTTATTTTATTTTATTTATTTTTTGCATCTCCACCTTTTCCAAGTCAATCACAATGATAAATTTCAAAATATACATGAATATGTATACCAATTGCCGAAAACAGAAACTGAACATGAAGCTGAATGACTTGCCCACTAACTTGGAAGGAAGGTGCAAAAAAAAAAAATCATTTTACTTGTCTTGTACAAATTTTTCAACACTACCTACACACTCTAAAAGGGAAAAATCATGAATAAACAAAATCATGCATAAACTTTTCATCACTGCCTACTAACTGAAGAAAATAACACAAAGGAAAAATTCCAACAGACTACATTCTAAAGCTACAAGGCCAATATCATGTAGTTAGAAACTATTATAACCCTTCACTTCACATCTAATAGTTAACTAATTAATATTATGTAGTTAGAAACTATTATAACCCTGCACTTCATATCATGTAGTCATTTCTCAGCTTCTTTCTTTCTCAGATTTAGCTACTCTCTCCCGTTCTCTCTCTCTCTCTCTCTCTCTCTCTCTCTCTCTGACGAATCCGAAAATTGGTGCTACTGCAACACTTCATTTCCTGATAGGATTGAATAAGGGAAAATATAACATGAAAGAAAAATTCCATTTCCTGATGTAAAGAGCCAAATTGCTTCTACTGCATCATTGCTGCAACTGAAAAATTCCATTCCACTGTATGACATGTTCAAAATCTATCTCATCAGTCATCATTCTCTGAATTTAAGAAAATTCAATGAAGTGATAATCGTAAAGCTTCAATAGGATTATTTCATCACTAGTCACTCCTATTAATCATTAAATCATAGTGTGCAACTTCAGAAATATAATCCATCTCATCATCACTTATATCCAATAAGGAAAAATAAAGCTCAGGTAGGATAAATTCATCACTAGTCACTCCTACAAATTATTAAATAAATGATTCATAGTGTGCAACTTCAGAAACATAATCCATCTCATCATCACTTGTAAAATTAGAATTGAAGTTATCCAACGAGGAAGCAAACTCACAATCACATGAATATAACAGACTAGTAGACTACTATAGCATAATAAAGTCATGGTTAACAGTAAACCAAAAATAAAATAGAATGATACCGATTTGTTTCACATTGTGAACCACCACCAATCGAACTATCAAATAAGTCCAATCAACAATCAAACCTAAAAAAAAAATTGGCAGTAACCATAGATGCAACTCATAAACCCTATGCAAAAGTTGCCCTCAGTTACCAACGGCAAATGGGTTTTCAGATAATAAGGTGTGTCATCACTGCCTACACCAACACAAAAAAATATAGAAAGACCAAACCCCAAAATGGATAAATGGGAATCGGATACTTCCCTGACATGTTGTAGCTGATCATCTTGTTCCACACACTATTCTTGAGATGCAAACATTAGCTGACAAATTAATTAACAATAAAGAGTTTGAACAAGTGAATGGAAACATATAACAATTTTCAAAGCATAGCAATTAATTTACAAAATAAGGGAATTGAAAAAAAAATGGGAAAAAAAAATTGTTCACAAAATTATACCTGAACGAAGATGTCGGGGAGGAGAAGAAAGGTGGAGTTAGGGTTTCGATCGGGTGGGTTTCGATGGGTTTTTGGGAAAATGGGGGATTTCGAAAGTAGGGTCGATCGGGTGGGTTTTGATCAAATAGAAGATTCGATAGCTGCCAAACCCCTCAAAACCCCAACACTCCATTTCCCATTAAAATGGACCAAAATAAAAAACCTGGCTTCGAATTGCTCAGGAAATGGATATGGGCGACGCATCGAACAGAGAGAGAATGGGAGAGATGAGAAATGGGCGAATCAGAAATCCTAGCTTCGAATCGCTCAGAAATGGAGATGGGCGACGCGTCGAAGAGAGAGAGAGAAGGGGAGAGCTGCACTTTTTTGGATTCGTCAGAGAGAGAGAGAGAGAGAGAGAGAGAGAGAGAGAGAGAGAGAGAGAGAACGGGAGAGAGTAGCAGAATCTGAGAAAGAAAGAAGCTGAGAAATGACTGTTTTGCCCTTCAACATATCAGTCGATAGTCGGATCAAATCTTGACCATCAGATCGCAATTGAATGGTTGAAAATCTCAGCTCTCGATAAGAATCTCAGCTTCCCAGCTCTTAATAGACTGACTATATATATATATATATATATATATATATATATATATATATATATATATATATATATATATATATATATATATATCATAGATTGAAGGATTTCTGAAATTGAGTCTTTTGTGTGTTTTGTGAAGTTTTAAATTGAATCTTGATTATTTTATACTGAGATTGAATCAGATATTGTACTCCTTCTATTTGATGATTTCTAAATGCTATAACTGAAGCTTAAACCCTTATATGAACATTCATGTATGCATATTGCCTTTTGAAGAAATTTTGTGAAAACTTACTCTTTTATGGATCCGGGGAGATTTTGATTTATTCTGTAAACCCCTATATGTCATATAAGTCATATTAAATCATCTTCGGAAATTAGTTTTTGTAATTTAAGATTTTACAAAGAATTATATAAGTATGAGAAATGTGCACGAAATTGAAAATGGTAGATTTTTGGACTCGATAGTCGACCGACCACTTTTGAACTATAAGTGACAGTCGACTGGCAATTCTTGAGTTTTGGATTTTCGCATGACAGTCGAACGACCATTTTTGAACTGACTTCGACCGTCGACTGTCGGTGTTTGGCTGATGGGTTTTTGTGAGTTTTTGTTGTTTTCTTTAAACGATTATTTCCTCGATATTATGGATTATTGATATACTGTTTTAGTGATGTTTTTACTACAGATTTCAGTATTTTATAGAGAGTTATATTTTTTTTATAATAGAATTTAATTTACATCCCTATGACTTTATACAGAGAGATATATGTGGTTTTCGAAGGAATTGATGTTTTGTGATGTTCTATGACTTCAAAATATGATTTTCTTTATTTGATGGGTTCAGTATTTTATTTTAATTTTGGAATTTCATGAGTACATTAAATGGATTTGGATTTTTTCGTTTTCTTATTATAAATGTTTTGATGATGGATTTATGAGTTTTATTGAATGTTTTGATTTTGATGGTTAAGTTATGTGTAGAACCCCATATTTTCAAATATTATTTTAATTATTTGAAAATGAATTTAAATGATTTTGAGGATTTAATTGATATTTTCTAAGAAATTTATCTTTTGTACCCGTGCAAAACACGTGCAAATGACTTTTGAGAAGTTTGAAAAATTAAGATTTTCTTATGAAAAACCATTATTTATTATTTGGGATTTATGTAGTATTTTTCCAGATTTTTCTGAAATTAATTGATACTATTTGCAATTTTTGAGAAAAGAAGGATCTTTTTGCAAATTTGCCATTTTAAAGGATTGAATTGCAAATTATACTTTCTGGACATTCCGATCAGTATTGGCTGAGGTTTAGAAGTGTATTTTCTAACAAATCCTAATCTAAATGATATTTGATTAACTTTTCAAGACTAAACCTATGTATATAAAGTTGTATTCTTGAAAGGATTATTTTGCAAAAGGTGGGTTAAACCCTAATATTGATCCCGGATATTTAAGGGATTTCTTTCCCAGCCGTCATTTACAAAATATACAGATTTTGAGATCGGTTTTGAAGAGCAAAAGGGAGAACTTTGGATCTAGCAAGAAGAAAGCTTTTTCGTGGATTTTTCTTCAAATCAATGTGAGTGGTTTGTTTTGTTTTGTTTTGTTTTGTTTATTTGGATTCATGAATGACGTAAGATTTTTATTTTGCTTGTTTGTGAAAGATAAGATAGTGATTTGTTAGTCTCATTATATGCATGATATGGATCTTTTATTTTGATATGGACGATGTGAACACTTGTTGATATTTGGACCATACATGAGAAAAAAATATTAAGATTTGTTGAGGGAATAATGATTTATGGGATCGTGTTGTTGGATCGCATGTTAAGAATTGATTAGGTAGTGATCGGATGAAAAATATCTGGATCCGTGGTTATAGATCAGAATTTGATTATGAGTTGAGGAAGAAATTTAGTTTGAGAAACCCTAATAGAAGATTGGTAATTTAGATCATGAGAATTTAAATTTTGAGGAAGTGAATGATCGAGTATGTATCCGTATTGGAGATTATTTGGGATTGTCATTGGCTTGTGTACGAACTGTTGTTTGATAAACAATGAACAATGATTCTTTAGGGAACTTCAGTTTGATTTTGTATTCAGATCTGTTCTTGAAAATTGTAGGCTGACAGTCGACTGGCCTACTGTGCAGTCGACTGGTACGACCCTACTGTTTATCTTCAGTCTTTTTGAATTGTTCGGGACAGTCGACTTAGACTATGTCAGTCGACTTGTCTGCTGATTGTTAACTTGTTCAGTCCTTTCGGGACAGTCAACCTATGAACCTTTCAGTCGACTTATATACTTAGATTATTTTCTTGAGAATTTTTGATGTTTGTCTCGGTTGAGTCGACTGATGACTTCCCAAGTCGACTGATATGCCTTAGATTATTTTTGTAAAATTCTGGAGAATTGTTCTCTGGACAGTCGACTTACCTCAGCATAAGTCGACTGGTACTGAGGGATCTGTGTATTTGATTTTGAGATATTTGTTCAGTATTTGATTTTAAGATATTTGTTCAGTATTTGATTTTGAGATGTTTAGTTAAGAACATGATTTTTGAGATATTCAGTTGAGCCACTTGTTTAGTGGGAATTTGTTTAGATATTTGATTTTGAGTCTCTAGAGGTATGTGACCCTAGTATACCGGTGTTGAGTTATTTGTTGAGGCCCAGTGTGGCGAATTTTCAGTTATTCAGATATTTTGTTTAGGCCGGTGGGGTACACTACTCTAGGAGATTTGTTCAGTAACCGAAAACAATAAGGACTTGCACTAGTAGTGTCATGACGAAGGGGAACATGAGTTATGCACCTCAGTAAGGCTTTAGATGTGAGACTTAATCTCCTGAATTGTCTAAGTAGTTAACTTGAGATGTGGGATTTATCTCCTGAATTATCCAGGTAGACAACCTGAGGTGTGAGATATATCTCCTAAATTATCCAAGTAATTATCTTGAGATGTGGGATTGATCTCCAGAATTATCAAGGTCGAGGCGACGCTTGTGGGGTATTCATGTGATGATGTGTTTATGTCTAGATGCGAGATGATCTCCGGAATTATCCAAGTGGTTACTTGAGATGTGGGATCAATCACGGAATTATCGGGCATGGGCTAATCCTCATAGTCTATCTTTATCTCTTAGTAATCATCGTTGTCTGCATATAGCATTTGTGTTTTCTTGACTCATTTTCATGCATTTGGTTTTGCTGATTTCCACACTTGACATTTGGTTTTCGTATCACCTGTTTTCACTTCTTGTTACTTTTTATTTTGGTATATTTGGTTTACTACCTTGTTGAGAATATCATGATTTATGTTCATTTATGATGCTTGTTTGTTTTTGTGCCACTCACACCATTTATGGCTAACCCCTTTAGTTTGGGGGTTAGGGTTCAACTCTAGCCTCACATGATGCAGGTTATTGCTTAGAGCTGGAGATTGGATGCTTGAGTTAGCTTTTGGGTTAAATGGACTATTTAGTGTTTGGTGTAAAATTTGTAAAGTCTTATTAAGATGATTTGGAGTTGAAAACAAAAGAAATTATTGTCTGAGTTGATTAGACTTCCGCTGTGATTTGTAAAAGTTTGGTTGTAATAAAAGATGAAAATTTTTAGTGGTGTTTGGTTATGTTTATTGTTGTATTGAAGTGGATCACTGGGAATGTGCCACGTATTTTCTATGTTATTCATCTAGAAATTCGGGGCGCTACAGGGATTGGTATCAGAGCTCTGCTTCAATGGTAATAATAGACATAGTGTGAAAACCAACCTAGGTGTGGATACTAGAGAGTGAGTACCTAGGTGTGGACATTAAAGATTGAGTATCACATGGAATTGAATATGATGTTCTACCTTTGGGATTCAAATGAGATTTTACCAAAGGCTGTTGATGTGAATTTAAATTGTGTGTGTGATGCTCTAACTTTTTCCTCGTTTTGCAGTATTCAAAATGGTTGCACCCAGCGGCAGAAATGGTGGCAACAATGAGGACGGATCGGGTAGTTCTCGAGGAACGGGAATTGACCTAGAGGTTGAATTCGCCAAGGTGTACCAAACACTGAATACGTTGATGGCATTCAACGTGGCGCAACAGCAGCAAGCTCAGCAGCAGATTCCGCCGCCAAATCATGGAGCTGGACATGGATTGGTGAATGCCGACCCCATCAAGCAGATTGAATCCTTTAAGAGGATGAGGCCGCCAGTCTTTGAGGGGCAAGCTGATCCAACCACAGCAGATGATTGGATTAGGAAGATGAAGACGATCTTTGAGGTATCAGAGACTCCGGAAGCTAGCAAGGTGAAGTTAGCTTCTATGCAGCTAGAGAAAGATGCTGGTGTCTGGTGGGAGTCCCTGAAGAGGAATTTGGGAGATCAGCAGCTGATATGGGAAGCTTTTCTGGAGGAGTTCAGAGATCGCTTCTTTCCCCTAGATATTCAGGAGAAGAAGGCGACCGAGTTCCTGAACCTTCAGCAGGGCAGCATGACTGTTCGGGAGTATGAGACCAAGTTTGCTCAACTTTCGAGGTATGCATCAGAGTTGGTCATGGAATAAAAGCAAAGGTCTTGTTTGACACTGGTTCATCGCACACTTTTGTATTGCCAAAATTTGCAAGGATCTTAGGTTTGGAACCTAAATTGTTTCCAAGCAGGGTTTTGTCGGTGGCAACGCCGTCAGGTGAAGAGCTGATTGCGGATCGATATTACGAGGGCTGTGATATCGAGATTGGTGGAAGGATGTTCGGCATCGACTTGATCGAGCTACAAGTGTTGGGAGTGGATGTCATCGTGGGCATCGATTGGATGGCAATATATGATGCCACAATTGATTGCAAGCAGAAGGAGGTGTTGGTGAAAGCACCAGGTGGACCTGCAGTAACTTTCCAAGGGAAGAAGAAGATTCCGAAGGTGACTGCAATGGTATCTAAGATGGCAGTTTCAGATGAAGTCAAGGGCATTCTGGTTGTTCGAAATTTTCCTCAGGTGTTCTTGGAGGATTTTCCAGGATTACCGCCGCAGAGAGATGTAGAGTTTTGCATCAATGTTCAGCCGGGAAGTGCGCCGATTTCCAAGGCTCCATACAGGATGGCACCTGTAGAGCAAGATGAAGTGAAGAAACAGATTGAAGAGCTCCTGAGCAAAGGGCTTATCAGACCGAGTTCTTCCCCGTGGGGAGCGCCAGTGTTGTTGGTCAAGAAGAAGGATGGGTCGATGAGGATGTGCATTGACTATCAGGAGTTGAATAGGGTGACTATTCAGAACAAGTACCCACTGCCGCGGATTGATGACTTATTCGACAGGCTTCGAGGAGTAGCTGTGTTTTCGAAGATTGATCTGAGGTCAGGGTATCATCAGGTGCGAGTCAAGGAGGAAGATGTGAGTAAGACAGCTTTCAGGACTCGTCATGGGCTGTATGAGTTTTTGGTGATGCCATTCGGGTTGACGAATGCGCTAGCAGTTTTCATGGATATGATGAATCGGGTGTTGAGACCGTTCATTGATTCCTTCATAGTGGTCTTCATCGATGATATCTTGGTATATTCGAAGTCGGAAGAAGATCATGCGACGCACTTGACAGCAGTGTTACAGACGTTGCAGGAGCACAATTTGTATGCCAAATTGTCGAAGTGTGAATTTTGGAAGTCTGAGGTAGCTTTCCTTGGTCATATTCTTTCTAAGGAAGGAGTGGCTACTGATCCTCAGAAAGTGAAAGCAGTGAAGGATTGGCCCAGGCCGACGTCAGTGAAGGAAGTCAGAAGCTTCTTGAAATTAGCTGGGTACTACAGGAGATTTATTCAGGGATATTCTCAGATTGCAGTCCCGATGACAGGTTTGACCTGAAAGAATGTGGCATTTGTATGGATCGATAAGTGCGAAGAGAGTTTCCTTGAGTTAAAGGAAAGGTTGACTACCACACCTATATTGGCATTGCCGCAAGCTGGGAAGGATTATGATATCTTCAGTGATGCATCTCTCAGAGGTTTGGGTTGTGTCTTGATGCAAGAAGGCAAGGTCATTGCTTATGGTTCGAGGCAGTTGCGTCCGTATGAGAAGAATTATCCGACGCATGACTTGGAGCTAGCAGCTATCATTTATGCCTTGAAGCTGTGGAGGCATTATGTCTATGGTGAGAAGGTCAATATGTACACCGACCACAAGAGCCTGAAGTACATTTATCAGCAGAGAGATCTAAATCTTCGGCAGAGAAGGTGGTTGGAAGTATTGGAAGACATTCGTCCCGAGATCAAATATCATCCGGGCAAGGCGAATGTGGTAGCTGATGGACTTAGCAGGAAGAGTAGTTTATCGAGTTTGATCACTACTCGCAGGGAGTTGGCAGCAGAGATGGATCAGGCAGGTATCGAGGTGGTACTGCGAGGTTTAGGGGCATCTTTGGCTCAGTTGAGACTGCAGCTGTCCTTGAGAGAGAGGATTGTGGAAGGTCAGAAATCGGAATTAGAGATTCAGAAGATGTTGCAGCAGGTTGCAGAAGGCAAGTTATCAGAGTTCCGTGTCCAAGATGGAGTTCTTTGGTTGGGTGAGAGGTTGTGTGTTCCAGATGATGCAGAGTTGAGAGAGAGTATCCTGCAGGAAGCACACAGTACCTTGTTGTCAGTTCATCCAGGAGGTACGAAGATGTACAGGGATATCAAACCGCATTTTTGGTGGTCTGGTATGAAGCGGGTTGTAGCAGATTTTGTGGCAAGGTGTTTGACTTGTCAGCAGATCAAAGCTGAGAATCAGAGACCTGGAGGTTTGTTACAGCCGTTACCCATTCCGGAGTGGAAGTGGGAGAATATCAATATGGACTTTATCACGGGTTTGCCGAGGAGTTCGAAGGGCAATGACTCGATTTGGGTTGTTGTAGACCGTTTGACTAAGTCAGCACACTTTCTAGCCATGAAGATTACTTGGTCAATAGAGAAATTGGCTGAGTTGTATATTGGGGAAATCGTGAGACTTCATGGAGTTCCTGTGTCAATTGTTTCTGACAGAGATCCGAGGTTTACTTCAAGGTTTTGGAGGAGCTTACAAGCAGCTTTGGACACCAGGACTGGTTTCAGCACAGCATTTCATCCGCAGACAGATGGTCAGACGGAGAGGGTGAATCGAGTGCTGGAAGACATGTTAAGGGCTTGTGTTATGGACTTTGGTGGTAGTTGGGAGAGATACTTGGCATTGGTTGAGTTTGCTTATAACAACAGTTACCATGCGAGTATTGGGATGACACCGTATGAGGCTTTGTACGGGCGGAGGTGCAGAACACCTGTTTGTTGGTATGAGGTTGGCGAGAGGCAAATGTATGGTCCTGAGATCGTACAGCAGACGTCAGAGCAGATCGAGCTGATTCGCAAGAGGTTAGTTGAGGCTCAGAGTCGATAGAAGAGTTATGCTGACACTCGACGAAGAGACTTGGAGTTTGAGATTGGGGATGCAGTTTTTCTCAAGGTTTCTCCGACCAAAGGAGTGATCAGATTTGGAAAGGGGGGCAAGTTGGCGCCAAGGTATATTGGGTCATACAGGATCGTGGAGAGGATTGGCAAGACAGCATACAGATTGAAACTTCCAGAAGAGTTAGCGCAAGTACATGATGTGTTTTATGTGTCGCTATTGAGGAAGTATGTGGCCGATCGGAATCATCAGTTGGTAGAGGTTCCTGAAGATCTACAGGTGAACTTGAGTTACAAGGAGCAGCCTGTTGAGATCATTGATCGTAGGGAGAAAGTTCTTCGGAGCAAGGTGATACCTATGGTCAAGGTATTGTGGAGAAATCAGCAGTTCGAGGAGGCTACTTGGGAGCCAGAGGATCGCATGCAGAAGAATTTTCCTGAATTGTTTGTATGAGTGTATCTCTTGTATGTGATTGGAATTCTTTGAATGATTGTACCATTGACTGATATATGATGCATTCTTTTACTTGCGATTGTGATGTTATATGAAATTGTTTGGATTATGTTCTACATATATATGAGATATTGTTTCCCTGTTGGTATGTGTTTGAACTCATTAGTAGTAGTTCTGAGGACAGAACTCTTCTAAGGAGGGAGTGATGTAGAACCCCATATTTTCAAATATTATTTTAATTATTTGAAAATGAATTTAAATGATTTTGAGGATTTAATTGATATTTTCTAAGAAATTTATCTTTTTTACCCGTGCAAAACACGTGCAAATGACTTTTGAGAAGTTTGGAAAATTAAGATTTCCTTATGAAAAATCATTATTTATTATTTGGGATTTATGTAGTATTTTTCCAGATTTTTCTGAAATTAATTGATACTATTTGCAATTTTGAGAAAAGAAGGATCTTTTTACAAATTTGCCATTTTAAAGGATTGAATTGCAAATTATACTTTCTGGACATTCCGATCAGTATTGGCTGAGGTTTAGAAGTGTATTTTCTAACAAATCCTAATCTAAATGATATTTGATTAACTTTTCAAGACTAAATCTATGTATATAAAGTTGTATTCTTGAAAGGATTATTTTGCAAAAGGTGGGTTAAACCCTAATATTGATCCCGGATATTTAAGGGATTTCTTTCTCAGCCGTCATTTACAAAATATACAGATTTTGAGATCGGTTTTGAAGAGCAAAAGGGAGAACTTTGGATCTAGCAAGAAGAAAGCTTTTACGTGGATTTTTCTTCAAATCAATGTGAGTGGTTTGTTTTGTTTTGTTTTGTTTTGTTTATTTGGATTCATGAATGACGTAAGATTTTTATTTTGCTTGTTTGTGAAAGATAAGATAGTGATTTGTTAGTCTCATTATATGCATGATATGGATCTTTTATTTTGATATGGACGATGTGAACACTTGTTGATATTTGGACCATGCATGAAAAAAAAAATTAAGATTTGTTGAGGGAATAATGATTTATGGGATCGTGTTGTTGGATCGCATGTTAAGAATTGATTAGGTAGTGATCGGATGAAAAATATCTGGATCCATGGTTATAGATCAGAATTTGATTATGAGTTGAGGAAGAAATTTAGTTTGAGAAACCCTAATAGAAGATTGGTAATTTAGATCATGAGAATTTAAATTTTGAGGAAGTGAATGATCGAGTATGTATCCGTATCGGAGATTATTTGGGATTGTCATTGGCTTGTGTACGAACTGTTGTTTGATAAACAATGAACAATGATTCTTTAGGGAACTTCAGTTTGATTTTGTATTCAGATCTGTTCTTGAAAACTGTAGGCTGACAGTCGACTGGCCTACTGTGCAGTCGACTGGTACGACCCTACTGTTTATCTTCAGTCTTTTTGAATTGTTCGGGACAGTCGACTTAGACTATGTCAGTCGACTGGTCTGCTGATTGTTAACTTGTTCAGTCCTTTCGGGACAGTCGACCTATGAACCTTTCAGTCGACTTATATACTTAGATTATTTTCTTGAGAATTTTTGATGTTTGTCTCGGTTGAGTCGACTGATGACTTCCCAAGTCGACTGATATGCCTTAGATTATTTTTGTAAAATTCTGGAGAATTGTCCTCTGGACAGTCGACTTACCTCAGCATAAGTCGACTGGTACTGAGGGATCTGTGTATTTGATTTTGAGATATTTGTTCAGTATTTGATTTTGAGATGTTCAGTTAAGAACATGATTTTTGAGATATTCAGTTGAGCCACTTGTTTAGTGGGAATTTGTTTAGATATTTGATTTTGAGTCTCTAGAGGTATGTGACCCTAGTATACCGGTGTTGAGTTATTTGTTGAGGCCCAGTGTGGCGAATTTTCAGTTATTCAGATATTTTGTTTAGGCCGGTGGGGTACACTACTCTAGGAGATTTGTTCAGTAACCGAAAATAATAAGGACTTGCACTAGTAGTGTCATGACGAAGGGGAACATGAGTTATGCACCTCAGTAAGGCTTTAGATGTGGGACTTAATCTCCTGAATTATCCAAGTAGTTAACTTGAGATGTGGGATTTATCTCCTGAATTATCTAGGTAGACAACCTGAGGTGTGAGATATATCTCCTGAATTATCCAAGTAATTATCTTGAGATGCAGGATTGATCTCCGGAATTATCAAGGTCGAGGCGACGCTTGTGGGGTATTCATGTGATGAAAAAATCTAGATGTGAGACGATCTCCGGAATTATCCAAGTGGTTACTTGAGATGTGGGATCAATCACGGAATTATCGGGCATGGGCTAATCCTCATAGTCTATCTTTATCTCTTAGTAATCATCGTTGTCTGCATATAGCATTTGTGTTTTCTTGACTCATTTTCATGCATTTGATTTTGCTGATTTCCACACTTGACATTTGGTTTTCGTATCACCTGTTTTCACTTCTTGTTACTTCTTATTTTGGTATATTTGGTTTACTACCTTGTTGAGAATATCATGATTTATGTTCATTTATGTTGCTTGTTTGTTTTTGTGCCACTCACACCATTTATGGCTAACCCCTTTAGTTTGGGGGTTAGGGTTCAACTCTAGCCTCACATGATGCAGGTTATTGCTTAGAGCTGGAGATTGGATGCTTGAGTTAGCTTTTGGGTTAAATGGACTATTTAGTGTTTGGTGTAAAATTTGTAAAGTCTTATTAAGATGATTTGGAGTTGAAAACAAAAGAAATTATTGTTTGAGTTGATTAGACTTCCGCTGTGATTTGTAAAAGTTTGGTTGTAATAAAAGATGAAAAATTTTAGTGGTGTTTGGTTATGTTTTTTGTTGTATTGAAGTGGATCACTGGGAATGTGCCACGTATTTTCTATGTTATTCATCTAGAAATTCGGGGCGCTACATTATGAGTCTTTAGAGATTGAGTAGGGCCCTAACTACCGACAGTTGAGATTTTGGTTGTTGTTCAGTTAAGTTAAGCCCGGTAGGGTACACCAACTCTAAGAGGTTCGTAATTTATTAAATAATTAATTAACTTAACAAGATTAGGACAAGCACTAGATGGTGATAAGTAAAAATGAGAGAAAACATGAGTTATGGACTCCAGGATGATCCACGGAGTTAGATATTCTCCAGTATTCCGGGACGATGGACGTAAGGGCCACAGAGTGATCCGCGAAGTGGGATTGATCTCTAGTATTCCGAGGATAAGAGCGACGTTCATGGGATGTTTGTGCAGTGAGGGTTCCAGGATGACCTGCAGAGTGAGGCAATCCTCAGTTTTCTGGGACGATGGACGCAAGGGCCACAGAATGATCCGCAGAATGGGATTGGCCTCCAGTATTTCAAGGGCGAGAACTGATACTTGCAAAATATCTAAATCTTGTATTAGTCATCGCAGTGTGATTAGTTTCATAACGAGGAATTAAACCCTATCAAGTGGAAAACGATAAGGGCTTGCACCAGACCTGTGTAGAGTGTGATGCATAGAATCCGACAAGTATGCATTAGAGAGTCAGCATATAGCATTGGTATTTTCTTGACTTGGTTTTATGCATGTTGTTTTCTGTTTCCCTACACTTGACACTTAGTCTAGTTTTACTTGATGTTTTCATGTTTTATTTATTGATATTTCTTATTCCATTCGTTACTACCGTTGGTACATATTGTTTATGACCTTATGGCTCTATTCCTTATGTTTTTATGTTGCATTTCTTTTATATCACTCACACCATTATGGCTGACCCCTGTAGTTTTGGGGATTAGGGTTATCTCTAGCCTCATGTTTCACAGGTAGGTACCATTAGCTTGGGATTGGATGCATATGGTAGATTGATTATGTGGCTTGTGTAAATTGTAAAAGAATGTATTGTAAAAGAAAGAATTTGTAATTCAAGGTGTTTGTTTTCCGCTGTATTTTGTAAAGGATTGATGTAATAAAAGTTGAAAAATTTATCTGTGTTTTGGCTATATTTACTATTACAATTGAGGTTGATGCTAAGAATTGTGCCACGTATTTCTGAGATATTATATCAAAAATTTGGGGTGCTACACATATCCTTCAAGATATATAGTAAAAGGAAGAAGTTCAGGTATGAGGGGAGAAGTGAGCATGATAAGGCTTCCCACATTTGAAAAGGGGTTGCAAGAGTGAGGGAGATGTTTCATGCTAATGCTAGATGTAGGACAGGCAACACAAAAGATACCATATTCTGGAAGGATAAATGGTGTGGGAATAATACTCTTCAGTCTCTTTTTTCGGAGGTTGCTGGAATTACGGGGAACATTGACACACTAGTTGCTGAGGTTTGGATCGAGAAATTATATTCTTAGGATTCAAATTAGATATCAATCGTCGCTGGAAAGTCTACATCATTTGTAGAATTTAAAAGTCTTCATTGGGAGGGAGGGCCAATACACTAACGGATTGGATGATGATAGAAGTTGGAATTTGGATACTAATGACAACTTCTCGGTGTTGTCTATGTACAAGTGGATTAACGATAGAGGGGTGAGAAGCAATGAAGCCAATATTTGGAGGACCAGCGCTCCAATGAAAGCGAGAGGGTTCCTTTGGTGGGTGGCTAACGATGCAATTCTAACAAAATTCAATCTCCGCAAACACAACATACAGGTGGACGTCAGATGCTCCAGGTGTATGGTGGGAGATGAAGACATGAATCACGTTTTATTCATTTGTCCTAAGGCCAGGTTAGCATGGGAGGTGGTTTGCCTAGGTTTTGGGATATTAGAGGTTATAGGGGACGGAACATGTTGTTCCGTCCCTATTTTTTAAATATATTTTTAATGGGATCAAACGAAACATGTTGTTTCGTCTGAATATATATATATATATATATATATATATATATATATATATATATATATATATATATATATATATATATATATATATATATATATATATATATATATATATATCGGACGGTACATGTTGTATATATATATCGGACGATACATGTTGTACCATCTCAAAAAAAAATAAAAAAAATCGAAATAATCTCAAACGAGACATGTTGTCCCGTCTCAAGCAAAAAATTGCTTGGATGGGACAACATGTCCCGTCCAAGAAACCAGGAGAATGATTTTGGAATTAAATATGTTCCTACTCCTAATTAACCACTAATTATCCTAATTAATTATTTACTGAATAATTTAATACTCTAATTCTACTACTAATTAACTAATTAACTAAATCTAATGTATAATTAAAATTTTATAAATAAATAAATTCAAGTGAGACGGGACATGTTGTCCTGTCAGCTTAAAATAAAATTTTGTCAAAATTATAGCAAAGCACGTCTGCAAGAGAAAGTGAAATTGCTATTTCTCAATTTCCATTTTGCCATATTTTTTAGCAAACGATTGTGGATGCTCTTACAACATATGGTTGTGAAATGTCGATTCCGTACCTAACTTGATATTTATTCACATGTTAATTTTTCTTGAAAATAATACTTAAAATTTATTTAATTATATTTTTCTTTTCTTCACTGTTGTTTATTTGTGATAACAAGGGAAATAAATGTTCTCTAAATAAGGGGCACTATGTCGGAAGAAGATGACACATTAATAATAGCCGATAATTTACACGTGCGATGTACGTCTTAATAGATATATATTTTTTAAAGTAAAAATTTGGACGTAGTCTGGCCTCGAACCGGAAACCCGTCTTATATTAGTTATGCACGGACAACATACGTCTTAATAATTTTTATTTTAAAAAAAAATAAAAATAAAAACTCTTACGTAGTGAGAACTTGAACCTGAAACCTCCTTCATATTAATTATGTATGTGCGTCACATGCGTTGATAGATTTATATATGACACGAAGGTCTTCTCCCATTATAATATTAGGGATTATATTGAAGATAGAAATACAAATCGACGAACCTATAGAAATACACTACAAAATCTAAAAATATGCTGATATATCTCTAATCTCTAATCTCTAATCTCTAATATTATAATGGGAGAAGGCCTTAGTATCATTTGTAAATCTATCAACGCGTGTGACACACGTTCATAACTAATATGAAAGAGGTTTCAGGTTCGAGTCCTCACTACATCAGATTTTTTATTTTATTTCAAAAAAATATTAAGGCGTGCATCACACGTGTAAATTACTAGTTCCGATAATGATAATTGAATTGAACATGAGCATTACTAACTAATGTAAACTTCAAACTCTTCCGGAAAGATCTTGTTAAGGAAATTGGTGCCGGAGCCACCCTTGTAGCTACATCTCAGACACCGCTAAATGACCTTACAAATTGGCGATTAATCGTAAGTTTCCTATTAGAATGATCAGTATTTGGTTATAGTTGTTAGGTATGATATGGTTATTTAAGAAGCATATCATATTGAGCAGGTGTAGGGTCATGTATGACGCTTCCAAAGCTAGGAAAGCAGGGAAGATTATGGCTGTAACGATTTCAAAACGGATGGCCGAGGAGTATATATGGAGGTTCTTATGCACTGCACCAATAGTGGCAACCTGCAGGGTCTGTTTTGCATAGCAACTGTAAGTTACATTAAAACTATTATATGATTAATACCTTTTATACTCATGATGATGAGTACATTTAGTCCCCGATTTAAACGAATCTACAAAATTCAACTTAACTTAGTTCCAAAGTAGAGTAAGTTATTTAATAATGGTTGTAGTGAATTCAGTTGAATGTAGTGAATAGAAAATTAATGAGAATGTCTTACTCTTATTTGAGACTAAATAGAGTTGAACTTAATAGATTTAGTTACTGGTCCCAATTGATGAATGAGTTCTAATTGGGAACTAAATTGTAATTGATATGATTTGGAGGACAAATCGCAGATATCCATCAATGGAGGGATTAAATTGCAAAAAATAAATTTTCTGTTTAATGATAGAACTTGTTTTGTTTCTCAATTCATGAGAATATCTTTGCTATTAAGGAAACAGAGTTAGGTTGCATTACCTAACTAAAGCAACACTAAAAGGTCATCTTGCCTCAGGTTATCTAAAGGGTCTTCTTCTCTGTCACACTCCAACTACACGGTATGAAGTATCGACCGATTAAGTAGATTGTTCCGTAAAGACATTGGAAGACAATGGTTATGCATTCTCAACTAAGTCGGGAATTAACATACGTCGAAAGGAAGCAAAATGGTATTAAGAAGGTTCTGGCAGCAATTAACACTGAAGAAAAGGGAGAACTGGGAAAAACAATACTGCGGGATGATTAATGTTGCTGTTAATTTCTGTGTGAGAGCAAACAGTATGTAAATTTTTTTAATAAAAATAATAAAGATTTCGTCGGAGTTGACCACAAAAAACGGCACTTGACTCCGAGATTTGATCCTCAGGAACAGCTGATATTGCTCCCTTGGACCTACAAACAAGCCTGAAACACTGGGGTTGACCCCGGCGACAGACCCTCCGAGCCCAAGTCAGAAACTCAGAGATATGGTGGGTTTGCAAGCTGAATTTGCAATTACCTGATTTCAGTAGATGTCTCGAGGTATATATATAGTCGCTGAGGGGGTCAGTTGCAAGATATTCATATATCTCTACTTTCCGGTGTTTGGATAGAGTCGGTTACCCCCTCCATGTGAAGAGATTGAGTCAGGACTAATAAATTGATGAAGAGATAAACTTTTCAAACACTCTTGTGGGATGGAATCGGTTACCCCCTAAAAATGGGGGTTTAAATCGAGTTCTTCAGACGAATGTGGACTCCTTAGTGCAGGGCTGCTTCGGCAGTCCCTATTACAGGCTTGATTGGATCAATATGCCTGAAAACGGCCCAGCCCCACTCGTCGGGCTTGTATCTGCTAGAATTTACCAATTTATTCCTGAGAGCTTTAGGATTCGTGCTCGATTTGAAAGGTCCCAATTTTTTATATTTTTTACCCATATCACAAGCCCCCTACTCCCAAAGACTGAGTTTCACAGCCTTTGAGGAATAGTTCACTCGTTTTTAAAGGATTACAGAACTTATCGAAGTTTTCAGGGATGTTTGAATCTTGCTCGGGGTGTAATGGCATAATTTTGAGTTTGTACAATATCCTGAATTATTTTTAGAATTTAAGGAATTTTTTATAGAGTTTTCTGAGGTTTTTGGAATTTTTTCCAATTTTTAATTATTTTTGAAATTTTAATTATTTAATCCAAAATTTTAATTATTTTATTGAATTTAAATTAGTCTTTCTAAAATAATAATTATTTTTCAGATTTTTACAATAATTTTCTGAATTTTAATTATACTTTAGAGTTTTAAAAATAATTTTCCAGATTCATAAATTAACTTTTGGATTTTGTAATACTTTTCTAAAAATTTTAAATCAAAAGGAATTAAATAGTACCTTTGCGGATTACGAAGAAATTTAGATCGTCGATCGCGATAGACATGAAATTTGAGGAGATTTGACGGCAGCGGGACCCCTTAGGCAGTCCCTCTCCTCGGACGACAAATTTCTCTCTAAGGAGGCACGAGGTGGGCCCCACTACCATGTCACCATCCTCCTTTCCCTTTCTTTATTCTTTTTTCCTTTTGCACGCGCGAAGCACGTATTAGATCGTGGCACATTGTTTGGGCGATCGTGTTCGCCGATCATGAGGGGCATGAAAAATGAGGCAATCGAACGGCTGGAGAATCTTGAAGGAGCCACTCTCCTCTGATTACAAAATTCAAACCGAGGAGGCATGAGACCTGCGTGGGGCCTGCTGTAGGGAAGAGAGTGTTGCAGCGCGCGTGGGGCCAACGCTGTCGACCAGTGGGCTGGTGATGCGTGGCAAATAGATAGGGGGAGCTTCACCATGCGTGGGACCCACGCTAGCGGCAAGTGGGTTGGCGATGCGTGGCAGAGAGAGAGAGGGAGCTGCAGCGCATGCACGAGGTGGGCCCCACTACCATGTCACCATCCTCCTTTCCCTTTCTTTATTCTTTTTTTCCTTTTGCACGCGCGAAGCACGTATTAGATCGTGGCGCATTGTTTGGGGCGGTCGTGTTCGCCGATCATGAGGGGCATGAAAAATGAGGCAATCGAACGGCTGGAGAATCTTGAAGGAGCCACTCTCCTCTGATTACAAAATTCAAACCGAGGCATGAGACCTGCGTGGGGCCTGCTGTAGGGAAGAGAGTGTTGCAGCGGGGGCCGACGCTGTCGACCAGTGGGCTGGTGATGCGTGGCAAATAGATAAGGGGAGCTTCACCATGCGTGGGGCCCACGCTAGCGGCAAGTGGGTTGGTGATGCGTGGCAGAGAGAGAGGGAGCTGCAGCGCATGTGGGGCCCACGCTTGTGGCCAGTGAGCTGGCGACGCGTGGCAGAAACAGAGGGATCTGTAGGTGCGTGTGGGGCCTACGCTGGTAGCCTGTGGGCTGGTGATGCGTGGCAAAGCATGATTTTTCATGCGCTACGTTCGTGCTGACTGAGCAACACGCTTTTTTAAGCGGCAATACGATTTTTATGCCTTTTAGAGCATCCACTATCGTTTTCTATTCTCATTGTTAAATATAGCATTTAGAAATAGCAATAGAAGGAGCACGCTGCAGTCGTTCAAATCTTAAAAACAGAAAAGATGGATGAACATCATCCGTCTTTGTATTTTCTTTATTTTTTTTATATAAGGTATTCGGTGATTTTTTTTTGGTTTACAATCATTAAAAAATATCAATTTTGGTTTAAAATCATTAAAAAATATCAAAAACCGACCAAACGGATGAGCTAATCATTGGTGGCTTGGATTTGTGTGAATTCGACTGAGCAACACGCATTTTTAAGTGGCAATACGATTTTTATGCCTTTTAGAGCATCCACTATCGTTTTCTATTCTCATTGTTAAATATAGCATTTAGAAATAGCAATAGAAGGAGCACGCTGTAGTCATTCAAATCTTAAAACGGAAAAGATGGATAAACATCATCCGTCTTTGTATTTTCTTTATTTTTTTTATATAAGGTATTCGGTGATTTTTTTTTGGTTTACAATCATTAAAAAATATCAATTTTGGTTTAAAATCATTAAAAAATATCAAAAACCGACCAAACGGAAACGGATAATCATTGGTGGCTTGGATTTGTGTGAATTCGTACTGTAGTCACGTTTAGCGGTATTTCACTTCGATCATTTTCGCACCGAAAATCAATCGGAGATTACTGTTCACCATTATTTAATCCTCATAGTTTGCAGCCTCTCTCTCCAACCCTGAGTTGTTCTTTATGACATGTAGATTTCATAAAACCATATATAAACCTTTCAGATCTACTAGATGTGGGACCAAGTCTCCGCATGGATTTAAGCTTTGGTTTTTTTTAAGCCCCGATTTTTTTTGGTTACGTTTTTTTTTTTCATTTTTTTTAACTTTAGTTTTTGTTTGGGTTTCGGTTTTCTTTTTGGTTCGGTTTTTTTGGGGTTCAATTTTTCATTATTATTTACTTCTATTATTTACTTCAGTTTATGTTTTGGTTCTGGACGCTCGTTTTTTTTTTTTAACTTCAGTTTTTTTTGAGGGGTTTAAGTTTTTTTGAGTTTCAATTTTTTTAGTTTAATTTAATTAAGATCAATTTAGTTTAATCAGTTTAAATCTTATTTAATTGAGATTAATTTTAAATAAAATCAAAAGTTTAAAAGTATTTTAAATTACTTTCGCTACAGTATTCTTACAACTCAAACAAACATAATCTTTTATATAAAACTATCCCAGTTATAGTAAATCTACATCCAACTAAACCACTTTTTTAGAACTCATTTCTACGGATTTCGTTTCTCTACAGTAATCTTACAACTTTAAAAAAGTTTTACAACCAAGCAAACACCCCCTTTGTGTATTTTACGTGTTTCGCGCACTATTTTGACTAGTTTGCTGCCCCTTTAAATTCTCCTTAACAAACCCCATTTTTCCACACTTCCCTATTCTCTTTCACCTCCAAATCACCTCTCCTCCTCCAAAACTCGATTTAAGCGGCATTTTTCGCCGATTCTCAATGAACATGTACTATCTAAGTTGTATTTCATTTTAGAGAGTCATGCATATGATTAGGTTGGATATCTCATCTTCTTCTTTTAGCAGCAGTGGAGTGGAAGTGTTGTATGATTCTTGTTCTATAAAAAATGATCGGTCCCTCCAAAATAGTAGAAGAGATTAACCAAATTGAGATGATATAGGGCGTTCTCTCTCCAGATTTTACCCTCCCTTTGTTACCCTCTTAGTTCGCCAGTCCCCTGAAGAAGTAGCGGGGATAGTACAGTACGGGGTCATACATGGTGAGTCCAACAATTACCCTATTTTCGAGAGTGACCATGTCAAAACCATTCCCACAAAGGAGGGCATCGGGGCGATTAGGGTCTGTTTCGGGATCCTTGTTGAGTATTAGTTTTTTTGTTCCGATCCTAGAATTAGGGTACTGTCTAGGATGTCGGGAGAGTATTGTATGTTTTTTAATGCATTCTACGTCGGGTTGTGTCTTCCCATGCACCCCTTCTTTGTACTTGTTGTCAATTTGTACGGGCTTTGTCCAATCAAGTTCATGCCCAACTACTGGAGGAATCTTATGGGTTTTTTTTTGCAGTGCTAGGAGATTGGCACCAAACCAAACTTGAGGCTGTGGATGAGGCATTTTAAGCTCCATAAGCAGCGGTCGTGTGCTAATTGGTACTACATCTCTATTCGCCTCTGTAACGCACCGAATTTCAAATACAGATAATTCATAGCAAAAACAGAATCTTTTACTTCATCTTTGTACAAATTTTACAAGGAATTTAAAACTTTTTCATTTAAAACATTGTTCTTTACAACAACACAGCGGAAATAAATTAGTACAACACAACATATGATAATGGAAGTTCATCAATTTTATGACATCTCTCACAGTGTCTTCAAATCCATGCCAACCCATTCCCGCAACTAGAAAATTGTGGGCACGTCAGTTGCATATAACTGACGCAATACTATAATACATCGATTCTTCTACTTTAGCAAACACAAACTTGAATGTGAAACAAAATGTGAAAGGTGACTATCCTAAAATGTCAGTGTATGATATGAACTTAATGCCTAATACATATATTACACAACGATGACACTAATGCATACTTGTTCGGATTTTATGCATCCCATTGTACATAGTTCCGAGGGCATGCCCATATCTTACTTCTCATTATAGGGTTCAGTCCCTCGCCATGCAACCTACTACTATGACTACTACAAGATTTAAACACTGCAAGTATTTCTTCGCGCCCCGAAATACTGGAGATCAATCTCACTCTGTGAATCATTTTATGTCCTATTTTATCCATCGTCCTGGAATACTGGAGATTGTCTCAGTACTCGAGTCATCCTAGAACCCTCATCGTACAAATGTCCCATGAGCATCGCTCTCGTTTCGAAATACTAGAGATCAATCTCACTCCGTGAATCATTCTGGGACATATTTTGTAACGCCCCTGCCCCTAGCTCAGACAATTTATACAATCTATAAGACAAATTAAATACTATGTTGTACAACTGTCCCTTCAGAAATCAGCGTCATCGCTGAGTACGAGCATGCACAATCTAGTGCAAGATCTCCTTTCTAGCCATTGTGGAGTGGACTACCCTAATTCTGCTAGTGTACCCTGATTCTGCAATACGCACCCTCTCAGGCATACCCGATGTATATCTCCCCGACATACATCCGATGTACATCTCCCCGACGTACATCTGCTAGCTCCATCTCAGCCATACATCTCGCCCACTCTTACCCACACCCGGTGTCGAAAGTTGGCTTTGATATCATTTGTAACGCCCCTGCCCCTAGCTCAGACAATTTATACAAGTTATAAGACAAATTAGATACTATGTAGTACAATTGCCCACCACAGGCTGCCTTTCAAAAGTTGGTTAACCAACTAGGTGACTCTTGATCATAGGCTTAGTTATTTATTAATGGGCAAAAACCAAAGTACCCCCTCAACGTTTGGCTCGAGTACAAAATGCCCATACAACGTTTGAAAAAGTACAATAAACCCATTCTTCCGTTAACTTAACCCCATCCGTTAAGTTAGAATTATTAAATTACTTTTTTACCCCTTACTCTTTTATAATCAAATCTCTTCTTCTATGATTTCATCTTGCCTTTTGAATATTTCTTATATGATCATGTATGTTCAGTTACTATCCAAATATACTCTTCAATCTGCTAGCAATTGACAAAAATAATAGTGAGAGTTTCTGAAAAAAATAACCAATATTTAACTTCTTTTTTTAATTTGGAGTAGCTAACCTCATCTTACCCATTTCAATGCATCTTAGCAAGCCCATGGCTTCGATAAACATGTGTTTAAATGGACTGTGTTTGAGGGCCTATTAAAAGCCACTAAGATGGACAAACTGATGACACTATTTTCTTGTCAATTGTGAAGTAACTACCATTAATTCGTTAAGAAATTTAATATTTCTTATGTAAGAAACCAGCTTGACTAGGTGAACTAATTTTCTAACATGAGCAGCAAATATGAACTTATCATTTTTACAAGATTACAAATAACAATAATAATTTATGCGGACATCTCCGATATAAAAAATATTTATATGAAAGATAATAGAAAAAATAATAACCACAAGAATTTGACGATGATAACAACTATAAGAAAGGCATCATTTTTAATCTTTGTGGGCAACCAAATGAATCATTCTCTTTCAACTGCAAATTCAAAAATATCAACTGCCCAGTTGACGGCCGTAGTTGGATCAATCTGCAATCCCTTGTCATTGATCGGTCTTAAGAATGAATTCCTTTCAATTAATGCTCTCACGGTGAAACAAAAGAACAGCCACAGGCAAACTAAACTAAAAGAAGGGTTTACAGGTATTCCCCAAAAGCTAGGGTTTATTCTTTATTAAAATCAAATCGGTTCATTTACTATAGATTTTGGGGAAGAAGAAGAAAATTGAAAAGAGAGATGAGAATCTTACCATTGCTGACCTTGCCGACCCCACCTTGCCGAAATCTACCATTTTGCTACCAAAAAAATCACGAATGAAGAAAAAAAGAATAAAGGGAAGAACAAGAAAAAATTAAGAAAGAAAAAATGAATGAAGAAAGGGAGAAAGAGAATGAATATGAAAGAGTAAGGGTAAAAGAGTAATTTAATAATTATAACTTAACGGATAGGGTTAAGTTAACGGAAGAATGAGTTTATTGTATTTTTTCAAACGTTGTATGGGCATTTTGTACTCAGACCAAACGTTAGGGGGTACTTTGGCTTTTGCCCTTTATTAATATACTAGGTTTGCCCGTTGACACGTGCCTACGGCACGTCTTCGGAACGGTGCACTTTATTTGGTCATATAAAATAGTTTTGGAGGTCCAGCAAATTAATTGAAGTAGGAAACATAAAGCAAAAAACATATTATATTACATTTTTTTGAATTATTTAATAGTTTTTTAATTTTTAATTTTTTTAGTTTTTTTATTTTATAAAATTTTTAAAATTTTTATTTTCTTAATCTTTTGAATAGAATAGGGATGGAGAGAGAGAGAGAGAGAGAGAGAGAGAGAGAGAGAGAGAAAGAGAGAAATAAAAAAAATATAGGAGTTATTTTGGGTGAGGGATTTGAATTTGAGTTTTGGGGAGAACTTTTGGAGGAAAAATATGTTTTGTAAAGTTAGATCTGGGCCTTTGATTTTTAGGGGAATTGAAGGAGAACCACTTGATAGCTTTCTTTGTGTTTTATTATATAGATTATTCTAGTTAAGTTTCCGATATGGTGCTATAATACACTCATATCTCTTCTTTTAATCCTAATTCCCGGGTGGACCATAAGCCACGTCACCCTATGCTAACCGAAGTCAACAGGAGCAAACCTGCTCCTTTCACACGGTGGGGCCCCCCATCCTTTCTACTATTCACATATTTTCAATACATTATAACATACAGCCACATATACTTACCATATAAGGCCCCTATGCACATATTTTACATTTAATTAACATTTTTACCAAAGCAGCATTCTATTTTATACTCTTTGAAATTTACGGGGTGTTACATATTTCATCCATCATCCCGGAATATTGAGAATTGTCTCACACCGCATATCATCCTGAAGTCCATAACCCACGTTTGCTCTTATTTCATCATATCTCCAATTAGTGCCTGTCCTTAAGTTTAATTATACTTATTAATACCTAGAGCTAGCTTACCCACCGGGCTTAAACCAAAACACTGAAAATTTTAGCCCACACTGACTACTTCTCAAAGAGAAAGTTAACCCACACTGGTTACTTCTCAAATTCCATTTATCACAACTGCCTGTATTCTGGGTCACACTCACTCTAGATCAAACAACCATCTCAAAAGAGATCACATAGGTTACATCTAACATCATCATAAACACCTCATTCATTATTCATCATTTTTCTTTATCTATTCTCTTTATGTTTATTATCAATCATGAAGTAACCAACTTCTTATAGCAACATTCAATAACACTTGAAGAGTAAAACCCTTATAAACATCACATGATTAATAACCAAAATTCATCATTTAATTACCTCTTAATTCCTCATAAGGTATATCTTACTAACATTCTAATTTTAAATCCAATTTTCTACGTTGTAAAAGTTTAAGGACAATTAGATAAAAGACATCAACACAATGGTATTGAAAAAATTGTATAAATTCCAATACCACTCCAAAATAGCTTTATTAGTTTCATAGAAATCATAAATGATTCTAATACAACTTTTTAGTTAAGATCATCTAAAATTATCTTCAATTACTTTGTCTAAATTCATTTGCAAAACAGTAGGTTCAAAATCCGAAAACTGCAGCTCATGCTACTTGTAAAACTTATAGAAAATTTCATACTTCATGAAAATTTGTATTCTTTAGATCAAATGAAAGTTATACATGTCTACTATAAAATTTTAGTCATAAGTTTGTCCAAAATATTGTGTCTATAACCCTGAATTCTTCGAATTCTACAGTCGGGTCGAAAAGTTATTCTGATTGCCACTGTTCAGTCTTGTAAAATTTATTATAAATTTTATTATTCATGGAAAATTGATTTCTTAGACTCTAAAGAATGTTTAACGAGTCTACTTCAACTTCTTAGTTTTGACCTTTCTCAAAATACTGCATCTAAGATGTCAAAATGATCAAAATCCGAAATGAGTACAAATTTTCAGCAACTAGCCAACTGCTAATTAGTCCTAAGTTTGGATTTTATTAAAATAGTAAACGACATCCAAATATTATGAAATTTTTAGTAGACGTTCTTGATATATACGGGATGCTCCTATAAAAATTTTAGCTCAAGATTCTATCTAGTTTAATAGTTCTGATTTTTTGAAGTGCAACTAAAACTTAAAACATAAATTTATAAAATTCTCTAAATCAATCATATCACAATTTCACACCTTTAATCAACAATACAAAATCTAAACATAAATACTCAATCTATATAAGTCATCATGCATCTAACAATTCACACATATCTAGCTTTCTACTAATAAAATTATATTAGAAAGTAGAGAAACACCCACCTCAAAAGGAGAATTCCTAGTGGTAGAATCCCTAGATTATAATGCTCCAAAGATCCAAAGCTCACACACACACACACACACACACACACACACACACACACACACACACACACACACACACACACACACACACACACACACACACACACACACACACACACACACACACACCCGGCCTCTCCTACTTTGCAAAACCGCAAGACACACCAAAAGACTCTCTTTTGTTTAGTTTAATTTTTTGTTCATTTGGGTTAGATTAAGAGGGATATTTATATGGGAATTTGGGAGTAGTTTTAGAAACTAACCGCCCCACTACCCACTCACACCACTCACTCACCCCACTATCTCCATGTGCAGCCAACCATTGGAAAGAGTGGACAATGTACGTGTGCACGTGTTCTGTACATTTTTTATTCTACTCTTATTTCATTATTTTATTTCATTTTAGACCATATTCTTTAACAAATAATTATATTATTTTTCTTAACAAAAGTTTAGTATAATTTGCTTAATTTAATCTTAATGAAATTTTAGTGCACAAAAAATAACCTAATTAGCACGTGCATAGAAAAAGCACGTGTAGCAAAAATATTTAAAAATACATATTTCACGTAAAAATAGTTTAAAATAATAAAAATATAAATAAAAATATAAACTTCATAAAGTTTTATTTTGAAAAAGGATACAACCAACATGTACACTGCAAACACGGGCGTTGCACGTATCAATGCAAAATAAATTCGAGAGAACGAAAACGTCCATAATAATCAAAATAAAAAATAAGTCAAAATACATTTTATTAATTTTATATACGTGTACAATAATATAATCAACACGTACATAGAAAATACGTGCACCACACGTATAAAAATATATTTGAGTCAAAATATGACAAAAACGAATTTCAATTTATGAAACGAATCCGAACAAGTTATAAAATAAATAATTGAACATGTAAAAATTTTTATAATATTACACGTAACGGTAGAATATATGTAATCGACACATGTATTAAAATTACGTGCAATGCACGTAAAAACTCAAAGATTAAAATAAGTGTCTAGGTTGGCTCATCATAAGATAAAAAATGAATTTTTAGAAGACTGAAAATGTATAAATAATTGAAATTGAGAAATACGTAGGACATTTAAATTAAAATATATTACGGATATTACTCGTAACAGTACAAAATACATGTGCGTAACACCCGTAGGCAAAATTTTCATAACTCAATTTTGCCGGGGGTCACAGTTCTCCCCCCCCCCCCCCCCCCCCCCCAAAGAATAGTTATGTCATCAGAACTTATTAGGGTAAAAGTTGTATCATGTACACACCAAGAAAAATCATTATTGTATATTGAAAAACTACAAATATTAAGAAAATGAATGTAGTATTAAAATATGTAAAAAAAACCAAAATTAAATAATGAACTATGAGTATGAATGTGAAAAAGAACAAAACACGAAAGTATTAAAAAAATAAATAGCCGAAAAGGGATGTGACCATGAAAGATAATATAGATTGAAAGAAATTTTCATACAAGATAATAAAATATTAGATAGCATAGAAAAGTAAAACATAAATTAAGTCATCAATTGTTAGAGAATTTGAAAGAAAAAAAAAGCAATTGAAGAGGAATAAGTAAATCATAGTAATATATAGATGCTTTAAAAACAAGTATAGTAAAAGAAAAGTAAGAAGTAGTGTGAGAAAGAGTAAACAAAAATAGAACTATGGAAACAAATAGGAGGGAAAAGAAATGTAAGTGCAAAGAATAAAAACTTTGAAATAGTATTGACAAATTATAATGCAGTAGAAAATTTTCAAAATAGATTAAGAGCACAAATAAATATTAGGTAACTAAAAACTAACGATAATAAAGAGAACAATATGATAACAAAATAAAAATATCAAAATATAAAACAATCTGATAAATAGTTGAGAAGATCATAACAATTTAAAAGTAGTTAGTGGTAGAATGATTAAAATCACAACCTGAACTAATACTATATATTACGAGATAAAAATTAAATTAGCAATTTAAGAGAATGCCGTTGGATAAGAATTTGAAAATACATGAGTGTTAAAATTTTGTTAACAAAATTATAATAGTAAAAATTATAAGGATGTGTTTAAAATAATATCATAACATTTTTGTCTATCTCCTTGCTTGCCGACATTCGTGGCCTTTGTGGATTGTTTATATGTTAGTGGGACAACCGAATTTGTCTATTTCCTTGATCCTCTTATTTGATTCTAGTGTTAATCCTCTCCGTTGTTGCTTGCCGACGATTCTCCTCGTGTCCGGGGTCAAGTTAGATCTACCTCTGCTCTTTTCATTCTCCTCGTGAGAGTGTATCTTGTTTGTTCTATTTTCCTCAGTGTTTATTGATATCTTTTCCGCCCCTTTCGATCTTCTCTTTGATCGCTACAGTGCTGACAGTGGTGTTTCCATGGTTAGTCATCTTTTTTTGGTGGCTTGGGTCTTTCTGAGCCATAGTGATTGTCAATTTCATTGTTGGTTTTTGTCCGGGATCTGTAGCAATCCGTTATTCTCTTTTTTCTTGCCTTTTTCTTTTCTGATCTCTACAGTATCTGTTGCCGCAGCCCTGATTGGATATCCTCCTTATTTCTCCCTTTTCTGGTCTTGGGCCATGGACTCTTTCAGCTCGTCTTGGGTTGAGGTTGTTAAAAAGAATAGGCCTTCTAAATATTTCCGCTCTCGTTGCCCTCCCCTCTTCCCTATTCCCCCTTCCTTTTGTAGGTCCGAACCTTATCTAGTTTGTTTCAGGTGGCTCCTTCCTGGGCATTTTAAAAGAGTGTGCGTGAATAAAATGAAGTGCATCTTCTATGACAAGCTTGGTCATCCGCGCAGTCGATGTTTTTCCCTTCAAAAACTCCTTGGATTTCCCAGAGGCTATCCCTTACCGGCCAAACTTCTCTCCTTTCTTAACTACCCCCTTTTAAAGCGCAAGCTTTATGCATGCTCAGCGAGGAAGATTAGGGTGGAGTCTGGAAAGGATTTTGACTCCTCTGCAGTTGTTCCTTATCCATTTATGAACTCCACTACTTCCTCCTCTGCTTTCGGCGATTCTCTTACTACTCTTCAACCTCCTAATATTGCTAACCTGTTTAAGGATCGAACGGTTTATACGAAACTTGTTTCCTTTCCGAGGTTGGTCTCATATCGAGCTCATCCCCATTCCAAAGCTACGGTGCCTACGTTGAGTACGAATCTGGATAAGATTACTGTTTTGTTTAAACCCTTAGTCTCTTGTCATTCTTGGTTTCGAAGTGCGATAGGGCACGTTCGTCAACGCCTCGTTTTAGATTCTCAAGTCCCTCCTACTAATGCTATTGCTTATTTTAAGGCACTTTCTTTATTTTATTATTTTTCTTGTTCGATGACGATTTCTTCTCCCAACCACTCTACGTTCTCTTTTCATTTTCCTGGCTGCATCTTCTCGATTTATCAATATGTAGGGGTTAAATCATGTCTCAATTACCTCCTGATGGAGGTTAGGCATATCCTGCATTCTTTCCCCGTCAAGCGTTCATTGATTCTTGATGACTCTTCCTTTTCCCGTTATTCCTATCATACTAATTCCATTCCAATATCACCATCATGCGCTTCCAGTGTTCTCTTACCCTCTTCTTGCCTCAACAAAGACAAGGCTAGTATGACTGACCTTGCCATGATTTCTCTCCCTTTGGTGGCAGTCGATCCTCCCCCGCTAAGCGTAAATACAATAAGAAACTCTTTAATAATTTGCAGATTCGCGTCAGTGCTCGTATTTTAGCTAAGAAAGCAGCTACTGGGTCGGGTCATCATCTTGTGCACAGTTGATTCTTTGCATTTTTCTGTCCTCCTCTGTGTTGGCAGTCGGGTTAGTCTTTTTGGCGCTGCTTGGTTTTCATGAGCTTCACTCCTCCTATCTTCTTATTTTCTTCTCTCTTTCTTGTTTTAGTTGATTGTTATCTTCTCTCGCGATTATTCCCTTAGCATTGCACTCTCTTTATTTGCTGCTTTGTTTTAATTTTCTTGCGTTTTGTCTCTTTTCTTTGCTGTGTAGGTTGTGCATTGTGACTTCGTGTGGGGCTATTTTTCCTCCTGTCACATGGTTCTGTCTCATGGTTCTGTTCCACATTTTCGCTCATGTCATAGAGTTTTGTGTGCTCCTGGATCTGTCTTGATGATTGTTGCAGTTCCTTTTGCCCTGCGGATGTTCGCCTTAGTGGGATTAATCCCTCCTCTTGGGTGCGGTAGGGTTGGTTGCTCCTTAGTTGCTTTGTACTCCTGGCTGAGTACTCGGTCTCCCGTTTAGGTGTTTTTCTACTTTTGTGTCGCAGATTTCTTATTTACGTGCTACTCCCCAGATTTTTGTATACTTTGTTATAATTTTCTTTCTGTTTTACACCTTGTAAACTACTTGTATATATCTTTGTATCTCTCCTTTTTTATATATATATATTTGTTGGCTGGAGCCATTTGGCTCTATCCAGATTATCAAAAAAAATAACATTTTTATTTGTAAGAGTTACATAATAATTTCACAGAATAATGATTAGTATACATCAAATATTTATAAGTTGTCAAGTATAGCACAAAAATTAACATATAATATTTTATACGTAAATACGCGTAAAAAAAACTATATGACGAAACAACAATATTATAACATGAAAGTTGTAAGCAATTGGGAAAACAAAATAAAATAATAGTAAAAGTAGCAATATATAATTGAAATAATATATAATATTAATTGGGATAGAAGTAAAATATAAATAGTAAACGAAAGTATAAATAATAAAAATCATATTATACGAGTAGCAAACATATCTAAGATATGTTAGCAATAAAATATAAAAATGGAATTGTATAAAAATATAAAGTAATAAAATAATTAATAATAACCGGTAATATAGATTGAAAAATAAATAGAATAATAATAACACATATATGATAGATGTAGAAGTAAATATAAATAGTAAGGTAATTAAATGCGTATATAAGTATATCTGTATTATAAATAATAAAGTTGAAGTAGTATAAGTTGTAAAACATTATAAAATGGTATAAACTAGTACAAAAATGGAATAGTGGTAAGTAAATATACATAGAAATAAAAGTGGGGTTTATTAAAGTAGAAAAGCTCTTTTATTGTGGGTTTGCCTCGTTGGTGTCCAAATGCAAGCTTGACTCCTTGACATCAAGTTGCAGATTTTCTTCCACGACACCCAGTTGCAGTTTGTCTTCTGGACATTCGGTTGCAGATTTTGCCTCCCCGACATCTAGTTGCATAGGATGGCAAATGGGCCGGGTCAACCGGCGACCCGCCCATTGGACCCGGCCCGTGAAACGGTTTGGCGGGTTCGGGTCGAACCCAGTGAACAGTAACGGGTCGACCCGGGTCGTCAAAAATGCGAATTCAAACCCGGCCCGCAAACTCGTTTAAAAAAGTCCAACCCGCGGGTTTCGAACCGTTGGACCCGTACGGGTCGAACGTTCGACCCGTTACGGGTTGACCGTTGACCCGTTACGGGTCGACCGTTGACCCACGGGTCAGCGGCCTGTTTTTTTTGGGGGGGGGGGGGGGGGGGAGGGGCGCTGCACTGTTCAACGGAGAGAGCTGTTGGCTCTCTCTTGACCGTTTTTTTGTTTTTTTTTGGTTTTTTTTGTATTTTTAGACTATAAATACCCCTCAAAATCCCATTAAAAATTCACACCTTACTCTCTTACTCTCTCTACTATTATACATCATTTCTAAGGAATTTTTCAACAATTGTAGTATTCAGCAAGTAAGTCTACAACAAGGCATATACGCGATTAATTTTTGATCGTATCGAAATCAAAATTCAACGTCTTCAACATCTTCAACTCTCTTCAACTCTCGTCAATTATCCTTCAAGCTCTCCTCAACTCTTCAATTACGGAATCGGCGAAGCGCTTTTTTTTAGTTCTATTTCTATTCTTATTTTCACAGTTTATTTTACAAACGCGTATTCCACGGTGAACGGTATCAAAATTTCATACCTCTCTCGTTATATTTTTTTTTGCGTTGTAGTTAAAATTATTGTTGGTTTTTTGATCTTCTCTATTTCAACCCTCTTGTTTTTTAGATTTTTTTTATAATTCACCGTTCCTACATTGTGTATTTTTTTTACATACATTAGTACATTACTACATTATGTCTAGATCATGCGGTAGCGGTCGTAGCGGGCAAGATTCTTCCTCCTCTTTCCGTAGGCCACCAATTGTCCCAACTAGTGAGCTCGCCCAAGAATACCATGATCCTCCTACCCAACAATGGGGTACACACGACGAGGTTGTAGATGACATACAATTAGAAGAAGAAGAACACCAACAACAACCAACTGAAACCACACAACCCCGTAGTAGTAGGAAAAGTAGAGGAGAAACTAGTGATTGGCATAAGTTTTATGATTATATCCCGGATGAACATACTCCGGATATAGGTTTGAAAGTTTGTAAAACATGTGGTAAAATATACAAATTCAAGAGGGGTGACGGCACCGGTACAATTAGTAGACACATCCAACATAACCATAAAGACCTTCTTGCTGACCCACAAGGCCAACAAAAAATCAACCTTAGGACCGGTCTAGTTGATAGCCACCCTTATTGTAACTCCTATTTTCCCATATTTGTATTTTTATACTGTATTTCGCCTCATTGTACTCCTTCATCTATATTGAGATCCTGCATTTTATTTCAGTCTGAATAAAATCATTATTTCGCCTCGACTCAATTTTTTTGGTCCATTTACCGAATTCATTTGTGTGCACTTTGTGTCATTCTTCATAAAGAAATAGCTATTTCTTCTCATTTATCTCTTTATCCCCATTTTATTGCATTTTGACCAAGTCTCCTATTGGATCTTATTTGAAGCGGATACCCTAAAACCCACAAACCCGAAACCTTACTATATAAACCCTAACCCCTACCCTATACTATTAAAACCCAACAACCCGCTGCTACTCCCATGTCTCCTTCGTCCGTGCTTCTCGCATCGCCAAACAACCCAATCCCATCACCTCCGATCTCCATCACCTTCACGTTCGACCACCACAACACCGTCCACCACCATCAATCGTCAACACCACCACAACATCCATCACCGTCGTCTCCACCATCAACCAAACTCTGAACCCTACTCCGCCATTACCCAAGCTCTGAAAAAACCCACTCCTCACCATCGACAGTCTCCTCGTCCCCTCACCATTATGATTCCCTCTCCTCGTCGACCCCAACCATCACCTCAGCACCCAACCATCATCGTCCACCATCGAACCCAACTCCACCCTCTGTTCGAACCCAAAAGCAGAGTCATCGCCGTGCGTTGCGTCACTTCTTGACGTCGCGCTACTGTTCCGCCACCGTCGTCGCTATTACGCCGTCACCTCGTCACCGTCGCATGACCCCGACGTTGCCAAATCTCGCTCTCGCTGCTGGTTCGTCGAAGAAGTGAACGAAGAAGAAGAAGAACAGCGGATTAAGGAGGGATCAAATCCCAACCATCGGATCGCATCAAGATCCGTGCGAATGGGCCATATTTGATTGCTGTTCGGTGTTCGCCCACAGCGAATCCCAGATCCGCTGTACCGTGTTCTGGCCAGATCCGCTGCTTTGGAGTGTTTTGATTCGCTGAGTTTGCCGCTTCGCTGTTTTGCCGCGCCAGATCCCAGAAGCGTGTTCGCTATTTTGGAGCGATCTGGTGTGGGGGAAAACCCAATCTGCGGTCGATCTTCGCACGTGCTTCACACGTGTTTTTAGGAGACTTCTTCCGGAATTTTTCGATCCAATTTCCTTCCACAAGTGGATCTAATCGTCGTCAATTAAGGCAAGTATCCCTTGTACAATTTATTTGTTCTAGTACAAGCATCCCTTGAAAAATACTACAAATAGTTAGAATTGTGACTCCTCCTTGACTATCGTTGTTGATCAATATTAAACCTCCAAAATTTATAATTCTAAGAGTCACAAAATTTCATTGTGTTAAATTATAACTAATTGGACTCAGTTTATTCCTTGAACACATGAACATATGAATTAAGGAGCCCTAAATTTGTAGACACATGTTATATCTAGTATTTGATGAACTTGCAACCATTTGACTTGAAAAAAAATTATTACTTGCTGTTTTGACCACCATTATCCTGTATTTTATATCACACAATAACTTAGACGCCTAATGACAAATTTCCATGTAATCTATACTAGTAAGATATTCCCTCATGTTGCTGTCCTGAATCTTGCTTCGCTGTTTTGACCCCTTTATCATTAGATTCTGAACCCGATCCCTGAATAGAGAATGTATATCTGGATGTCTAGATGTCGATAGCCTCCAAAATTTTTGAATTTGGAGTTACGGTCTAGGAGTTATTGTAGTTTTACTGCAGCTGTGTCGGTAGACACAAATTCGTAAAACTGCTGCACACCTTTACCTTGCGAATTAATTTAACTATGTAAACAGCAAGCGCTTGACTTTAAATTTTATATGTAGTTGTTGGACACCCTATAGAAAATTCCCAATTTTTCTTAGAATTAATTTACATTATTTCAACCCTGTTTCACATGTATAAACTCAAATACACAAATTCTGCCTGAACAAATATAATAAGCCGGGGTTAAGGGAAAGACCATAGTGGTGGACAATATAGGTAAGTGTATTCAGAAGGGGGCCCGTATTTCCCAGTACTTTGTTCATGAACCTGTTGCATGTGATGTATTCATGGAGTCAGTTACTTGGCTCATAAACCTGTTGTATTCGTGAACCCACCGTATGGGTCTTGAACCTGTTAGTATTCACGAACTTGCTTCGTGAACTTGTTATTTATTTTCGCATTCATGAACCGTGCCTGTCTGATACTTGATACTTGAAACCTGAGTACGTCGCCCTATAGGCTCCATTACTAGGTCTAAACGTAACTGATTTGACTGTAGCAACCATGTAGTAAAAGTATGGATGCATGAAGTGCTACCTAAATAGTAATAACTACAAGACTTGAACATGAAACTTGAACATGACACCTGTTACTTGATACGTGAAACCCGACACATGAAACTTGATACGTGAAACCTAACACATGAAACATGATACTTGATGTTAGTTACCCCTACATGTTCACCTGTCATATGTTTTACCATTAGTAGTTGTTAACTAGCCTGTTTACTAGGATGTCCCTCTTGCTAGCTAGTTCTTAGATTCCCACTACTTGTTGTATCCCTGTTACATTCTTGATTCCAATTCCTGTTCCCCATACTTGTACTTGTTTTCACTATTTGTGGCCCTAGCTTGCGCTAAGGGCATCTTCTCTTGTTTTTCCTTGTTTTCCCTTTTTATATTTATTAAGCAGACTTTGGGACAAGCTACCTGCTGGAATTGGCGAGCAGACATTTCAGGTTTTGTTTGGAGCAAGGACTTGTTTAAATAATTGTTTTCCTTAAGTTATTTATTTATTCTGCTGTATAAGACTTGTAACGGGCTTACGTTCCCGAATTTTACTTTTGATCCAGACTTGAAAACTATGTGGACATTATTATTTGTTGTTTTCCGTTGCTTAATGAATTATTCATGCATGCTTGGTTATATATATATCTCTCTCTTGTATATTCTTGTTATGATGCTGAGTCGATCCTACAGCTTATGAATGTTGTTAAGATCATTCGCTAGGCTTCGTCACGCACACGTATTCCGTATTTTGGGAAGCGGGGCGTGACACTTATGATCCCAATCTTGTTCGTCAGGAAATGGCCCGATTAGTCATAAAAGAAGAGTTACCATTTTTCTATCCCGAGAGTAGGGACTTGAAAATTTTTAACCAAACGGCCTTAAACCCTCATTTTAGAAGAATTCCGAGAAATACTTGCAAATCGGATTGTTTTAAAATGTACTTCGAAATGAAGGACGCTTTGATTGCAATTTTATGGAGTTTAACTTGTAGAGTTAGTTTAACTTCGGATTGTTGGACGGGTGTCAACAATATTCCAACGATGAGAATAACCTGTCATTGGATCGACAATGATTGGATTCTTCAAAAAAGAATCATATCACTTGTGGCGTTGCCGTATCTCCATAGTGGCGCTGAAATAGCAAATCGTATTATAGAAATTTGTGATGTTTTTCATATTCGCGATAAAATTATGTGTATTAGTTTTGATAATGCATCTAACAACAATGTAGCAATTACTACTTTAAAATCCTTTTTAAACCCTCCATCTGACAATATTTTTCATGTTAGATGTGCATGTCATATATAAATTTATGTGTTCAAGATGCATTAAAAATAGCCGATCCATATATAATTGAAATTAGAAATTGTGTACATTTCATTGCATTAAGTCCAAGCATATTACAAGAATGGAAAGCTTGGTGTAGGCTTAAAAATGTACCTTTTAGAAGATTTCCAAAGGATGTTAGACACCGATGGAATTCTACTTTTGATTTACTAAATGTTGTTACCGAATATAAAGTAGTTGTAAATGATTTTTGTATCGCAAAAAATATGCACAATTTTGAAATGACTCCCACCGATTGGTTTTTTACCGAATCTTTGTTGAAATTTTTAGAACCTTTTAAAACTACAACTTTAAAATTTTCAAAAACATATGAATCTACTTCTAGTAGCATTTTTATTTCATTAGTTAGCATGATGCAAACATTTAACGAAATGCTAAATGATATCAATGTTGGTGAGATTGTAAAACCTGCATACAAAAAAATTTTGAAGTATTATTTTCCTCCTCCTATGTTGTGTTGCTACCGTTATGGATCCTCGTGTCAAATTAGAAGGTACGAAGAGTTTGATTGAAATATTTTTTGCATTACTTGGGAAAAATATAGAATTATTAATTGATTGCGCTACTTTTTTAGTTCAGTTTGAATCTACATTAAATAACTTGTATGATTATTATGATAGACGTTTTGCTTCTAGTAGTACAACTTTTGTAGTTAGTTCTTCTTCTGGTAATTCTAAAGGTAAGGGTAAAAGTAAATTTGATGATAGAACATTTAATTTATTTGAACAAATTCAATCAAAAAAACCTAGGACTAATCAACCAAATGAATTAAATTGGTATAACCAACAAGATTCTGAGCCTTCTACTTCTCCACAAGATATTTTACAATGGTGGAAAGACCATGAACACACTTTTAGTATTCTGTCAATTATGGCTAAAGAGTTACTAAGTCTCTACAGTTACTTTTGAGAGTGTATTTTCTTCAAGTGACAGGGTTCTAACTGATTACAGGAATCGCTTGAAGTTGGACTCGTTAGAGATGCTCGTTCAGAAGACTGGCTGAAGGCTGAAGATAGGACACAAGGAAAAACACTATCAACGTCCACAAGTGGGAGCAACTCGCCGGAACAACAACAACAACAACAACAACAACAACAACAACAACAATAGCTGCTTTGCTTGTAATAGCAACTTGACCGACACGTTAGGAATTGTATTATATCTTTGCTTGTTATGTTAAATTAGAAAAATTGGAGTCAATTAAAATTGTATATAAGAAATATGTTATTGTATAAAACTTATTTTTGAATTGAATTCTTCATTTCATTAGAAATTGTGAAAATTGTATAAAATTCATATGAATAATATTTCAAAATTTTTTGGCAATTTCACTCTTTCAATCTTATTATTATTATTACGACTTTTAATGTTTATTAGTATTATTAGTTACTTAGTATTATTATTATCATTATTTTAAGCTAAAAATATATATATAAAAAACCTACCCGCGGGTCGACCCGACCCGACCCGGGTTGGACCCTAAAGGGTTCACGGATTGGGTGGGTCGCCTAAATTAAGTTTGGGCCCGGCTAAGTGGCCAAACCGGCCCGAGCCCTCCCAAGTCACGGGCCAACCCGGGTGGGTTCATCCCGGCCCGGCCCGTTCGACCCGTTTGCCATCCTTACAGTTGCAGTTTGTCTCAATTGATGTCTAGTTGCATATTTGCCCCCTCGACATCAGGTTGCACCAAAACAGTGAATGGAATGATGTAATCTTCTATATGTACTTGGATGTTTAATTTTAAGTATGATGGTCTTTTTTTTTCTTTTTTTTTTCTTTGTGTTGAAATTTGTGATATGAAAATAGGAGTAAAGTAGGGAATGAAGTAGGGAACTACAACGATGAAATATATAAATAGAAATATAGATTATAAATATCGAATATATAAAATTAGTAATAGTGAAAGGGATTTATAAAATTAAAATAGAAAAATAATACGCATGAACTTAAATGCAAATGCGAATGAGAATAATAATTATGTAGTGTAGTAAATTTGGATAATGAACATAAATAACTATATATATATATATATATATATATATATATATATATATATATATATATATATATATATATAGAGTAATTTAGTAATTGGATAAGTGTAAAATGATATGTATAGTAAGTATATTGAAATACATGATATATATATATAGAAATCAGTGGAAAATATATGCAGTAACCAAGGATGTAAAAATATAAATAGTGAGTGTACATAGTACGTTAAAGAAGTATAAAGCGACAAAATTAATAAGTAGCTGTTAATAGTGAAAAGTAAATATGTAATAACAATAGTATTGAATATATGTAATAACAATAGTATGTAATAACAAACTAGCAAATAATATCTAATAACAATAGTATCGAATATAGGCTATAACACGAAAGTAGTAAGGAAAGAAGATTTATAATGCGTAGATGTATGTCATATTTATATAAGTAAAATATTACAATCTTGTTAAAAGTATACTGAAATGATTAAGACAATATAAAATAATGGAAAAATTGTAGCATCGTAAAATCAAAGAATATATAGAATGAAAGTAAATATGCAAAAATTCAAATGTTATAATATAATAGAAATAATAATAAAAGAAAATAATAGTTGCAAAAAAAATTTAATAAGTGGTAATTTAAAAATTAATAAAATACGTAAAGTAATAGCAAACATAAACGAATAAATATAAAGGCACATAAAAACACGAAGGACAAAATTTTAAGACTGAAAGACGGATAAAACAAATTTAAAAGATCAAGACTAAGGAAGATAGACAAAATAATAAGTATCCAAGTCAATTAATAGTATAAGAAAATAACATTTTGAAAAATATATTAAACGTTAAAGATGAAAAGTACTACAAGGAAAAATACACGAAGAAAAATAGAAGATAAAATTTTAGTCTACGTATAAGATATCATGAATGTAGGTTCAACGAACCATAGCACTCGTGATACAAAGAAAAACGTGCTCGCATACAATATCACATCAATGTATTCGAGGAGAGTATCATGAATTCAAGTTCAATTACCGTAACGCCCCGAATTTCCTATATGGAGAATTCGTGACACGAGCCATAACCTTTACCTTCAATTAGCCTCAATACACAGAAAAGCAGAAAAATTTAAAACTTTTTATTCAACAAAATATCTTACAAATGATTTCAATAAATTACATCAGAGTATACATGAAAATAAATGAACACTGGACTTTTTACTTTGAGGCTACGCCTTGCCTACAGTTCTCCCGGATTAGTGGTCCTGCATCCTCAACCTTATTGAGTGGGGACGTCAGTACATATACCGACGCAAAATGCTTATTACAAGCAGCGGAATCTCAACTTTAAACAAACATATTTATGCATGGTAAAATATGCATGTGTAGCTTAAGTATTTGTGGGTGTTATGACTTAGAATATAATGCATGGTCAACTAAGGCTAGGATGCACTTATTCAAATGCAATCGAGACTTTATAACCGTATGCATTCCATAACTACATACGTACACATCAAGCCGTTCTCCATATTTAGGAATTTGAACTCGCATTATGAATTCTACTTTTGTACACAACATGTTCCTGACAGCTACAACACGACTGATGAGGTTGCAGACGTTGTCAAGTCCTACCAATGCAGTACGCTCATGGTGTCTATGTTTGCCACTACTACCCGGCGTACCAGACCTCACTCAAAAGCAGGCGAACACAGGGTATCCGTAGCACAGGATAGCACGAAGCGTACATTGCGGCACCCATAACTCATAGAAAAGTAGTCTATGGCCTGTTCGCTTCCTCAACATAGAATGTGACGGAATTCCAGGGGTCTATCCCCTAGTTCCGAAAAGAGAACCTCTCGTTCTTATCATGGTATTTCAGTAATTAACAGAGCGAGATACGTAACACGTGCTCCCAACTCATGAGAAGGCACTACACGTATCCCTCTGACAGAAAGGTACAACCCAACAACACCACCTAGTGTCGGCCTATAGGATGAGTCGGATCATAAGGTATCACCCCTAATACCAACTCTTCCCTTTTGGCAAGATGTAGATAAAATGGTTAAGTAACAATAGTTATAAGTTACTATCCTAATGATGTCACTAATCATAAACAATCTAATGGAGTTGGAACAATATTAACACACTTCCTACGTCTCAATCTAGACTTTCTTAAGATCGTCATGGGTCCAACTCATGGCCTATCGCTCCAAGACGCCAGCGACGGGATCTCCCTCACTAGCCAATACCCTGAACTTGGATCTCGCCCACACTCTCGGCCCGCGATCAAACTACACCGGTTAAGATCCGCCAGTGCACAAGGTGTGACTTAACCATAGTTCCTACGATAGTTAAATCTTAGCTTTTATATTGCTACTAACAATGGTGACTTTACCAACCATTATTACCCATAATTAAGTGCACAATTTTACCACTAACATTTCACGGCATATTCCGCTTATATGAACTAGAATTTCGTGTTAAGCTTACTAACATCTTATTACCATCCATAAATTAAAGATGAAGAACACTCACATGGTTTAGTCCAAGTTTAACTAGAACAATTACAAACTAGAATTCATGTGTTCTTCATCAATTTCAACTATAACAATCATGCAACATATATTCATGGGTTCTTTATTAAACTTAACTAGAACAACATACAACTAGAATTCATGAGTTCTTTGTCAAATTCAACTAGAACAATCATGCAACATAAATTCATGGGTTATTTATTAAACTTAGCTAGAACAACATGCAACTAGAATTCATAGGTTCTTTATCAAATTCAACTAGAACAATCATGCAACAAAAATTCATGGGTTCTTTATTAAACTTAACTAGAACAACATACAACTAGAATTTATGGGTTCTGTTACTGCTGAATCTGGTGTGCGGGTAAACAGATAGAATTTGTGAGTTCTTGAAAAACCTGAATAGCAAACACCTAACCTGTTCCGCCGGAGTTTCGACCACTGACTCCCGCCGTTCACCTGCAAGGAAGTGCGAGACACCGGGGTTGATCCCGGCAATGCACCCTCCGACGCTCTAGTCAGTAATCCGGGATGATTAAGAAAGAGCATAAAACTGGCCAAAGATTGATTACCTCTTAATGGAGATGGATGTGGGGTATTTATAGGCGCCTTTGGGGATCAGATTAGGAATGTAATCCCTGTGAATCTTTTAAGGAATAAAATCCTCGTAACCAGATAAGGAATGTGATCCCTGATTTCCCGGTGACAGGATAGATATGAATTAGAGCCGTTGATTTGGCTGAATCAGATATCCTAATTTTATCCTGCTGATCTGGGTTCTTCTCGGGTTGGGACCCGTACCAAGCTGAGGTGGATCCGTTCGCGGGTTATTGGATCTTTGGGGAGGAGATCCAGTATCCGTCTCAGACCCGGCTGTAGGTGAAATTATCGTTTTACCTCTAGGCTTCAAGATTCGTGCCCGATTTGGACGGTTCCAATTTAACCCCATTTTTAGCCATATCACGAGCCCCCCACTCCTGAAGACTGAGTTTGGTCAGCCTTTGAGGATTAGTCTTACTGTTTTAATGGCTTAGTGGAATTGTATCGGGGTCCAAATGGAAGGTTTTGAATCTCTGAAGGGGGTAGCGTGGTGATTTTTCAAGTTTGTTTGTACTCTAAGCTGTTCTTGAGCTTCTCGGATGTTTGGTGGTTTCTATCTATTTTTTCGGATTATTTATTTAATTTTGCGAAGTGTTAATTCGTCGTCCGGGGATCTTAACATAACGTTCTGGGCAACAATTGTTCGTTCAGGAATTCAAAAATATGCCCCAAACTTATAATTATTCTCTAGAATTTTTAGTTAATTTCCCCGAATTTTTAATAATTTTTTCGCAATTTTTAAATAAACAAAACGATTAAAATAAATAAAAACTAATTTTTAATACCGATTTATGGCGTGGCGCGATCTGGGCCCTCCATCAGCGCTGAGCGCGATTTTCTCGGCGATCGGCCGATCCAAGTTCGTCAGCAGATAGTTTCTTCGCATGTGAGGGTCGGTTCCTCGCCCCCTCAGTTCGGCTGCTCGGTACTTAGCTCGGAATCTGCCGAACTACGTGGCAAGATCCTGAGCGTCCATCTCAGCGTGGATCCCCAAAAATGCTATCTTGTCGTTTAGTGAACGTGGCTAGATCTGAGCCGTCCATCACGTCGAGCACGTTTTTTGACAAGATCCAACGGCTGAGGAGGGTCGGCAGGTTTTTTCTCCATATGTGAGGGTCGGTTCCTCATCCCCTCGGCTCGGCAGCTCGGTATTGTTAGCCGAGGGATGGAGTTAGAAGTTATGAAGAGTTCGGACTTTGAACCTCGCTACACTTCGACCCAGTAGCTCGGTTGCTCGGCCAAGCTGTTCGGTAGCTCGGCTGGGCACACCGGTGGCCAGGAGCTCGGAAGGTACACGTGACCAAATCTGGAGCGTCCATCATGGCGTGAATCACGAGGATAGGGTTCAGATCACGAGAAAACGTTATTTTATCGTTTTGTGGGTGTGGCGATATCTGAACCATCCATCGAGTTTTGACACGAATCTTGGAACGATCCGACGGTGACTCGGCCTCGGTAGAATTTTTCTCCATATGTGAGGGTTGGTTCCTCATCCCCTCGGCTCGGCATCTCGGTGTTGTTAGCCGAGGGATGGAGTTAGAAGTTATGAAGAGTTCAGACTTTGAACCTTGCTACACTTCGACCCAGTGGCTCGGTTGCTCGGCCAAGCTGTTCGGTAGCTCGGTTGGGCACACCGGTGGCCAGGAGCTCGGAAGGTACACGTGGCCAAATCTGGAGCGTCCATCATGGCGTGAATTACGAGGATAGGGTTCAGATCACGAGAAAATGTTATTTTGTCATTTTGTGGGCGTGGCGATATCTGAACCATCCATCAAGTTTTGACATGAATCTTGGAACGATCCGACGGTGACTCGGCCTCGGTAGAATTTTTCTCCATATGTGAGGGTCGGTTCCTCGTCCCCTCGGCACGGCAGCTCGGTGTTGTTAGCCGAGGGATGGAGTTAGAAGTTATGAAGAGTTCAGACTTTGAACCTCGCTACACTTCGACCCAGTGGCTCGGTTGGGCACACCGGTGGCCAGGAGCTCGGAAGGTACACATGGCCAAATCTGGAGCGTCCATCATGGCACGAATCACGAGGATAGGGTTCAGATCACGAGAAAATGTTATTTTGTCATTTTATGGGCGTGGCGATATCTGAACCATCCATCGAGTTTTGACACGAATCTTGGAACGATCCGACGGCGACTCGGCCTCGGTAGAATTTTTCTCCATATGTGAGGGTCGGTTCCTCGTCCCCTCGGCTTGGCAGCTCGGTGTTGTTAGCCGAGGAATGGAGTTAGAAGTTACGAAGAGTTCAGACTTTGAACCATCGCTACACCTCGACCCAGTAGCTCGGTTGCTCGGCCAAGCTGTTCGGTAGCTTGGCTGGGCACACCGGTGGCCGAGTCATGGACTTAAGCAATTTGAGTTTATGTTTTGAAACGTCGCAGCTTTCCGCTTTGGCACTTTGGCTTCTCTTAGTGGGCTTTTAAAAGCCCAAGGAAGTCCAAATGTCTCATTGTGGTTATAAGTCCTCACTCTCCCCCCTCAGAGCTCATTTCTCACTTTTTCACTCCAAGTTCACTTTTACTCTCTGTGTGCTCCGCTAGCGGTGATTTTAGCTCCAAGGCGGTTGTGTTAGCTATCGCGTGGGCCAGGCGATTTCCGGTGAACTAATTCCGACCGTGAACGTCACTTCAAGGCCACGTCATATCAAGGTCAGTTCATTTGCTTTAGCTTTTTGTTAGAGATTTTAAGGGTAGACTCGGGGAGTGAGGCCATTCGACTGCGGATGGGAGATGGAAGAGAAACGTTGCTGGATGGCGAGGTCCTTGCACAGAGCTCGGAATGCAGCCCCGGTAAATTGGGTTCCGTTGTCTGTTACGAGGACTCGGGGGACACCGAATCGGCATATGACGTTCTTCCAGAAGAACTGAAGTACCTTGTTCTCTGTGATTGTTGCCAGAGGCTCGGCTTCTATCCACTTCGAGAAATAGTCGATCGCCATGACTAGGAAATTGAACTGGCCTGGAGCTGGAGGGAATGGCCCTAGTAAATCCATTCCCCACATGGCGAAGGGGATAGGACTTGATAGGGAGGCGAGCTGAGCTTGAGGGAGGCGACGAATGTTTGAATGCTTCTGACATGAGTCGCATTGCCGAACGTGTCACTCGGTGTCTTGGAGGATAGTGGGCCAGAAGTAGCCGTAATTCAACACTTTCCGAGCAAGGGATCTAGACCCCGAATGTGCCCCGCCGATGCCTTCGTGGAGCTCCTGTAAGGCGTAGTCGGCCTGTTCCGGGGAGAGACATCTCAAGTATGGCCTGCCTTCCACCTACGAGAATGAGCATTTGTATAAGATCCCCTCGACTAGGATGTATCGCTCCACTCTGGTCCTTATTTGACGAGCTTCCTTAGGATCTTCAGGGAGGAGCCCGTCCCTTAGGAATTCCACTAACGATTTCATCCAGTTATCTTGCAGCAGGATGGGTAGCGACTCCACTGAGTCGAGGGTCTCGTCTTCTATACTTGGTTTCAAGAGGATCTCGATCAAGACGGTCTGCTCGAGACCTTGGAGTGAGGAAGAGGCTAACTTGGAGAGGGCGTCGGCCTGTGAATTCTCTTCTCGGGGGATCCGCTGGATGAGCCTTCTTCGAACCGGGCCATGAGAGTTCGGACTTTAGCAAGGTACTTCGCCATCCGATTGTCTCGCGCCTCGTACTCGTCCAAGACTTGATTCACCACTAGTTGAGAGTCACTATAGATTCGGAGGCGCTGTGCCCCTGCACTTCGGGCGAGTCCAAGGCCGGCGATTAGTGCCTCGTACTCTGCTTCGTTGTTTGAGGCCTTGAAGTTCATGCGAAGGGCATACTGGAGGACGAAGTCATCTGGGCCTGCCAGAATGATCCCGACTCCACTTCCCTCGTTGCAAGAGGAACCGTCCACAAAAATCGTCCAGATAGGAGGTCCATTCGGCACCTGGCTGACCTCGGGAATGGTGGTCTCGATGATGAACTCTGCCAAGGCTTGAGCCTTGATCGCTGTTCGGGGCTGGTATGAGACGTCGTGCTGGCTTAGCTCGATGGACCATTTTATGAGATGGCCAGAGGTCTCAGGTCTGTGGAGGACTTGTTTCAGTGGTTGGTCGGTAAGGACGACCACTGAATGGGACCGGAAGTAGGGGCGAAGTTTTCTTACTGCCATGATCAGAGCGTACGCCATCTTCTCTATCTTTGGGTAGCGGAGCTCGGCTTCGCAGGGCACTTTGCTCACGTAGTAGATGGGCCTTTGAGTCCGGTCTTCCTCCCTTACTAAAATGGCGCTAAGGGTCTGCTCGGAAGCAGCCAAGTAGAGGTATAGGGTTTTGCCTGGGATGGGCTTGCTGAGTAGAGGAGGGTTGACGAGGTAAGCCTTTAGCTGGTCGAACGACTCCTGCTGCTGCTGACCCCATTCGAAACCTTTAGCCCCCCTGAGGGCCTTGAAGAAGGGGAGGCATTTCTCCCCGGACTTGGAGAGGAAACGACCTATAGCAGCTAGCCGGCATGTCAGCCTCTGAACTTCCTTAACATTCCTGGGCAGGGCCATGTCGAATATGGCCTTGATTTTCTCTGGATTAGCTTCGATTCCTTGTTGGCTGACCATGAAGCCGAGGAACTTCCCTGACGAGACTCCGAACGCACACTTGTTCGGATTGAGCCTTATGTTGTACTTTCTTAGTACACTGAATGCCTCCTGGAGGTCGGTGACATGGTCGGTACCTCGGATGCTTTTTACAAGCATGTCGTCTACATACACTTCCATATTGTGACCTATCTGGCTCTGAAAGACTTTGTTAATAAGGCGCTGGTAAGTAGCCCCAGCGTTCTTCAATCCGAACGGCATTACCCTATAACAGTAGAAGCCCTGGTCGGTAACAAAGGAAGTCTTCGGGATGTCCGGGGGAAACATTCGGATCTGATTATAGCCAGAGAAAGCGTCCATGAAGCTGAGGAGCTCATGGCCCGAAGTGGCGTCGATGAGGGTGTCAATGCTCGGAAGAGGGAACGGGTCTTTTGGACAGGCCTTATTTAGGTCGGTAAAGTCGATACATATCCTCCAGGTCCCATTCGACTTCTTTACCATGACTACATTGGAGAGCCACTCCGAGTAGTTAACCTTCTGTATGAACCGAGCCTTTAGGAGCTTATCGACCTCTTCTTTGATGGCCTGTTGTCGCTCGGGGGTGAACTTGCACCGCTTCTGTTGGACTGGCTTAGAGCCCGGTTCAATGCTGAGGTGGTGGACCAAAAGTTCCTCGGAGATTCCTGGCATGTCGACAGCGGACCAGGCAAAATGGTCGCGGTTTCTCCGAATGCACTGCACTATGTCGGAGCATAGGACAGACGAGAGGGTCTTGCTAACGAGGAACTTTCGGTTCGGATCATCCTCCGAGAAGAGCACCTCTTCCAATTCGTCCACCGGTTCGGACGTTGGTCGAGCTGTCTCCTGAGGGATCTCCAAAGTCTCGAGGGAGAGGACCGAACCCCCGGTGGAAGTCATGTAGCACTTCCGGGCCATCTCTTAGATGCCCTTGACCTCGCCTACTCCTGCCCGGGTAGGGAATTTCATATTGAGGTGGTATGCCGAAGGCACGACTTCTAGGGCGGCTAGACCGGGTCGGCCCAGGATGACGTTGTAAGCTGCAGGGACGTCAACGACCATAATGTCCATCGGCTCGGTCGGGTGGTAGGAGTTTTGCCAGTAGTTACGTCCAGGGTGATGACCCCTTCGATAGTTACTGGCACTCTCGTGAACCCGTGGAGAGTGTAGCCGGTCGGTTTAAGATGGTCCCGGGATAGTTGAAGACCTCGGAAGGCTGAGAGAAAGAGGATGTTCACGGAGCTTCCGATGTCTACCAGAATCCTCTGCACTTTGAAGTTTGCCATACGAAGATCAATAACAAGTGCATCACAGTGGGGGGTCCTAACCCCCTCGAGATCTTCATCTGAGAATGTGACCGGGACACCGACGCCCTTGGGGGGAGGGGCGCCGTGAACAGAATTGACCTCTCGGACGAACGCCTTTCGAGAGGAGTTGGAAGAGCCTCCCATGGGGCCTCCATGGATAAGATGCAGGACGCGATCCTCCTCGCACTCGGGGGTTTCATCACGTCGCTCGGAACACTTGTTAGCCCCCCGAGGCGGAGGAGTGGTGCGATTGGTCCGGTCATTTGTCCTCACAAACTTGGCCAACTGCCCTCTCTGGATGAGGGCCTCTATCTCGTTCTTTAGCGCCCGGCTATCGTTGGTGTCGTGGCCATGATCCTGGTGGTAGCGGCACCATTTCTCTTTGTTCCTCTTTTTGGATGGGGTGTTCATCCTCGGCGCAGGAGGTATGACCCCTTCCTTCTCCACTTCCATCAGAATGGTGGAGACATTGGTTGTGAGAGGAGTAAATTTCTCGAACCTGGGGGGAGGGCGGCGCTGACCGCTATTGTCCCTCTGAAGCTTCTTGGCCCCTTCCTCATCAGTTGTCTTTCTTTTCGTCCCGGAGACAGATCCTCCGAAGCCAAGGAGATGTTCGGCCTCCTCAGCCCGAATATACTTCTTGCATCTAAGTAGAAGGTCGGCAAAGTTATGCGGGGGCTTTTTAGCGAGGGACGAGCGAAGGTTAGAATTGAGGACGTTGGATTGGAATGAGACGGTTGCAACTGATTGATCGAGGGAGGCGATCGATCTGACCTCCGCAGTGAACCTCCTCACATAATCCCTCAATTTTTCTCCCCTCTCCTGGCGGAGGTGGAGCAATGAGATGTTGGTCTTCTCCGTGCATCTGCTACTCACGAAGTGGGTTATAAAGAGTGTTTCGAACTGCTCGAAAGAGAAAATGGAAGAGAGGGCGAGGCGAGAGTACCACTCCCGAGCCGAACCCTTAAGAGTGGCGGGGAAGGTTTTGCAAAGCAAGGCGTCGGAAGCCTGGTGGATTAGCATCAAGGTCTTGAAGCTTTCGACGTGGTCAACGGGGTCCGACTCCCCCGAGTAAGTGTCAAACTACGGAGGCTTGAAACCCCTGGGAATGGGAGCCTCCATGATGGTCCGGGAGAAGGGAGGTCTACCGGGGCGGACGGTCCTTCCTCTCGACTCTTCCTCCTTGTCCATTCGGCCGATGCGCCTCTCCATTTCGTGGAGACGGCGGTAGAGAGCATCGTCCCTCCAGTGATAGTCAAACGAGCCTCTGGACTCGTCTTCATAGGAAGGGGAGCGGGGACTACGGCGACGGTAATCCTGGGAGCGGAGAGGACTATGATTATGTTGCTGGTGATTAGGAGCCGGAGGAGGAGTTATGGACCGGTGGCGGGGACTTGGGACTCGTGGGGGTGTTGGAACCCTTTGGGCATTATTGATGTTGGGGCGAAGGTTGAGAGCCTGTAATATAGTTGCCTGAAATTGCTGGAACTCGGCATGGGTGATAGGTGCCTCATCGTTCCTCGGATGTCGCCAACCAGCAGGGGAGTGTGGTCTCCTCCTATGATGCTCGGGGGATTCCCTTCGTCCCCTTCCGTCTGGGGACCTTCTGTAATCTCGGTGATGAGGAGATCGCTCACCCGGATGTTGTTGGCGGGAGACTCCCTCTCGGGCCCACTTCTCGTCCAGGCAGCGGCGAAGATCCTCATCCTTTTGCCGATTGAGAATGGTGTTGCGAAGGTCGGAAACTCGAGGATTGTGGGAGGCCATAGAATCTGAAGAGGCATTATGGATGGAGACGTGGTCCGGATGGATATGCTGCTTCTGCGGGTTGGGACGCGAGGCCCCTGCACCGGCATTTTGAGGACCGGTGGTACCATTAGGAGTTTGTTGATTTGGAAGAGGAGGCAGATCCTCGGCTTGAGACGGAAGTTGCCCCTGCTGATGAGCGGATTGGAAGGGGACTTCCTGTTGCTGATAGGGATTGGGTCCACGATTGGACCCTCTGGATCTTACCCTTCTGGGTGGCATGGTTGGAGAAGATCTGACCGACGGGAAGAGGTGAGGCTGCTATTCGTTTGGTTTCCCACAGATGGCGCCAATCTGTTACCGCTGAATCTGGTGTGGGGTTAAACAGATAGAATTTGTGAGTTCTTGGAAAACCTGAATAGCAAACACCTAACCTGTTCTGCCGGAGTTTCGACCGCTGACTCCCGCCATTCACCTGCAAGGAAGTGCGAGACACCGGGGTTGATCCCGGCGACGCACCCTCCGACGCTATAGTCAGTAATCCGGGAAGATTAAGAAAGAGCGTAAAACTGGCAAAAGATTGATTACCTCTTAATGGATATGGATGGGGGGTATTTATAGGCGCCTTTAGGGATCAGATTAGGAATGTAATCCCTGTGAATTTGTTAAGGAATAAAATCCTCGTAACCAGATAAGGAATGTGATCCCTGATTTTCCGATGACAGGATAGATATGAATCAGAGCCGTTGATTTGGCTGAATCAGATACCCTAATTTTATCCTGTTGATCTGGGTTCTTCTCGGGTTGGGACTCGTACCAAGTTGAGGTGGATCCGTTCGCGGGTTATTGGATATTTAGGGAGGAGATCCAGTATCCGTCTCAGACCCGGCTGTAGGTGAAATTATCGTTTTACCTCTAGGCTTCAAGATTCGTGCCCGATTTGGACGGTTCCGATTTAACCCCATTTTTAGCCATATCAGGTTCCTTGTCAAATTCAACTAGTAGTTATACATACAACAAAAGACAACTCTTTTATGAACTAGAAGTTATACTGTAACGCCCCGAATCCCAAATACACTGAATTCGAGAAGTTCTACAGGATCTTTTCACTTTCTTTAGTACAATTTTACAAGGAATTTAAACTTTTCACTTTACATCAGAGTTTGCATCATATGTTACATTTACATTGCACAGCGGAAGTAAAAATTTACAACATTTAAATAAATGTACAACAACATGGTAAAATCTTTATGCATCCATTTCTCTTTAACCTTTAACATGTCATTTATCCTGCATACAAAACTGTGGGTACGTCAGTTTATTCAACCGACGATAATTATACATGGCCATCCTCTCTATGCCAGAAACAGTATAACGATTCTCATTTCTTAACAGATCACAAACTTGTTCACATGATAAATAAAGTAAAGGGGAAAATCTTAATGATGTCGTGTTGTGATTGTGCACTTAATCCTTAATGCAATTACTTAATTTACATGACACTAATGCGCACTTGTTCGGATTCTAAGCATCCCATACTACATAGGTCCGAGGGCAAGCCTCTTATTCGTTCTTCATCTTTGTAGGGTTCAATCCCTCGCCATGACTTAATCTACTACTGTAACTATGGTGAGTATCCTAGATGATCTATGAGTACAAGCTCGTGTACAGAAAACCTGGAGGGAAATCCCACGCCATGTCTTGACTCATCAAGCATGCATTCTGTGGCAATTCAGCCTCACTTCATGGCACACGATCCTCTTGCAGTCACCAAACATCCCACAAGCGTGACTGGAGTCCGATCATTCTGAGTTGTGTCCACGCCATGTCTTGACTCATCAAGCATGCATTCTGTGGCTCACACACCCGCACCGTAAACCCTAGTTCTCATACCCGTGTTTTTCTCTCACTTTCATCACGTCTTCACTATGCACTAATCCTTAGTTGTTATTAGAATCATGAACAAGAATCAAAGCTCTAGAGTCAGCCTCTCCACTAAACCGGACTTATTTATTCATTCAATACATGACCAACCTTGGTCTTTCAATTCTCATTTCATTTCATTTCATTTCCAATGCCGGGGAGACGTAGCTACTCTTTGGTTTCAATTTCCAATTCACAATTCCCAGTTTGAGCCATTTCAGCTCATAATTCATTTTAGAGTCTCACAGACTTTCTTTATCATGATCTTAGCTTTTCATATTCATATAATCCTCAATTCAAAACTATGATTCATTTCATGTACATTCATGCAGCAACAAATAGAGTTTATCAACATCAATCATAAGGTTCACAACTTTTAACAGCAGTCAAATGAAATCTCTGATATATCAAATGTACTCTGTACAGTCGACTTGGAAAACACCAGTCGACTTGTACAGTCGATTCATGTTCTTCATAATCACTCGGGAGAGTCGACTGCTGCACCTGGCCAGTCGGCTGTTCCGCAACTTTCCATACACAAAATGTAATTCACGTGACAGTCGACTGTCAATAGATTAGTCGTCTGTCCCGAGTCTTAACAGTACATATTCATGTTCAGCTCAGTCGACTTGCTACTCGCATTAAGTCGACTGGACAGATTCATATTTCAAATTAAGGGATTATCTTCCTAACAGTTCTTACACGCACATGCATCATGGAGTCAATTTACAATGTACATACATTCATGTTTCATAAACACAAAATTTCTTAACTGTTCAGTAACATCATAACATGGAATCTCAAGTAACTAATATTGTCTTTCTTCAAGGAAGTGTTTAAACATGCTTTTACATTTGTTCATAACTTTCTTGCAGAGATGAAATATTAATCTCAATTTATTACACTCGAATAACACAATGGAAAATATCTCCTTTCGTGGAATTACAGGAGTATTCATAGTTTAATCAATGCATCGGTCGACTGTTCATAACATCAGCCGACTGCACAGGTCATTCTTAATTTTATTAATCATCGCTAGTTCTTTTTCCATATGTTCATGTCTCCTCAGTCATGTACATCATGAAGGATATGAGTTTAGCCTTACTATTTCGTTTTAATTGTACACATATATGTCATGAAACTTTCTAACAAATCATGGAACAGATGTCTTGTACCAGTCGACTTATCCAAACGACAGTCAACTGTACAGACCCAATTCATCCTTGTTTACAGTGCCATTACTACACTATTATTACTCCACATTTATCATCATAAACATACTCAAGCAATTCTAGTACGTTTGAATTTACTTCTCATAAGCATAATAGCAATCATCACAATTATGGCATATTTTCTACACTAGAAGTCCTGAAAAACACCCACCTTATTGACGAAATAATCGAAGTACAGAAAAGCCCCTTAATGCAATGCACCCTCCTTGCTCCTTGCTCCTTGCCGAAAAATCTCCAGAAGATGATGCCCGGACTCCACAAAATAACACACACAACTTTCTCACAATAATTCTCTTATAAAAATAATCTTAGTGTAAAAGAACAATGGATGAGAGGGGTATTTATACACCAATTGGAGTGAGATGGAGGGCTAGGATTCAGTAGATAGTTATAGGATCAAAGGCTAGGATGCACTATGGAGTTGTAAAAACCACCCATACCCTAAATAACCACCCATAACTCACACCCACTTCTCTACCCAATCCGGCCAAGATAGTGTGCTTATGCACGTGTACATGGAGTGCACGTGCAAACACAAACCACCCACCAAATAACAAGTCCTTTTTTTTTATATAAAAGAAATGTTACACATTACAAGTTGTAGAAAATAAGAAAAAAGATTAAATCCATGGGCTTAAATTTATTGGGCCAAGATAATAAAATAGGTAAACAAACATTTGGGCTTTAGGAAAAAAAATACTTTATAGAAACAATTATTCTTACTCATCATGTTGAAAATAATAGTCAAAATATTACACGTGCAAACTACGTGTAAAAATAAAATTAAAAAAAATAATTTTTCATATATTTGAAAAATCAGGGTATTACAACACTCCCTCCTTAGAATAGTTCCGTCCCCGGAACTACAGTCAAGAGCGAGAAAAACCAAAACAACACAAGAACAAATGATACAAAGATATAATCAAGCAAAAAGCTCAGGATAGTCCTTCAACATCTTCTCCTCAGATTCCCAAGTAGCCTCTTCAACCAAATGGTTTCTCCAGACTACCTTGACCATCAGTATCGTCTTATTCCTCAAGACTTTCTCCCTACGGTCAACAATCTCTACAGGAGACTCGATGTGATTCAGATCCAACTGCAAACCTTCCGGCACTTCAGGCAAATGATGACTCGGATCTGGAATATAACCTCTCAGCATAGACACATGAAAGACATTGTGCACCTGAGACAACTCTTTCGGTAATTCAAGCCGGTAAGCAGTTTTCCCGATCCTTTTCCATATCTTATACGGGCCTATAAACCTCAGGGCTAACTTCCCGCCTCTGCCAAATCGAACCACACCTTTACTGGGTGATACCTTCAGAAAGACGAAGTCACCAACCTCAAACTCAAGGTCCCTTCTCCGGTTGTCTGCATAGCTTTTCTGCCTGCTCTGAGCTTCCACCAACCTTTTCCTGATCAGAACAATCTTCTTAGAGGTTTGCTGTACAAGCTCAGGACCAAACAACTGACGCTCCCCAACTTCATACCAACAAACAAGAGTCCTGCATTTCCTGCCATACAATGCTTCGTACGGCGCCATCCCGATGCTAGCCTGAAAACTGTTGTTGTAGGCAAACTCTACCAAAGGTAAATGCCTTTTCCAACTGCCTCCAAAGTCTAGTATACAACACCTAAGCATATCCTCAAGAATACGGTTGACTCTCTCGGTCTGCCCATCGGTTTGCGGATGAAAAGCAGTGCTGAAATCTGTCTTGGTACCCAAAGCTGTCTGAAGACTCCTCCAGAAATGCGAAGTAAACCGCGCATCTCGATCAGACACAATAGTTGAGGGAACACCATGAAGCCTGACAATCTCGCCAACATACATCTCAGCCAACTTGTCCATCGAAGCAGTGAGTTTCATTGCCAAAAAGTGAGGGGACTTGGTTAGTCGATCGACTATGACCCAAATCGCGTCATTGCCTTTAGGACTCTTAGGCAACCCCGTAATGAAATCCATACTGATGTTATCCCACTTCCATTCCGGAATAGGTAATGGCTGTAATAGACCTCCGGGTCTCTGATTTTCGGCTTTGACTTGCTGACAAACCTCACACTTCGCCACAAATTCAGCCACATCCCGTTTCAAACCTGACCACCAGAAATGCTGTTTGATGTCTTTGTACATCTTAGTACTCCCAGGATGTACAGACAAAAGAGTAGCATGCGCCTCCTGAAGAATACTCTCTTTCAGGTCTGCCTGATTTGGAACACACAGTCTATCTCCGAACCACAGCACTCCATCCCTGATTTGAAATCCGGGCAACCTGCCAGCCCCAACCTGTTCCTTCAACTCCAAGATATCAGCATCAAGCTCCTGACTTGCAATGATCCTTGCATTCAAAGTAGGCTGAAGCCTCAACTAAGCCAAAGATGCTCCCAATCCTTGCAAGACAACTTCAATACCTGCTCGATCCAGCTCCTCAATCAGATGCTTCTGAGTTGTAATCAAACTGGCCAAACTGCTCTTGCAACTAAGTGCATCAGCAACAACATTAGCTTTTCCAGGATGATACTTGATCTCAGGTCGCATGTCCTCGAGCACTTCCAACCATCTTCGCTGCCTCAGATTCAGATCCCTCTGCTGATATATATACTTCAAGCTCTTATGGTCCGTGTACATGTTCAATTTCTCACCGTACACGTAGTGCCTCCATTGCTTTAGGGCAAAAATAATCGCAGCCAACTCTATATCATGAGTCGGGTAATTCTTATCATGCGGTCGTAGTTGCCTAGACCCATAAGCGATTACTCTTCCTTCTTGCATTAAGACACAGCCAAGCCCACGATGTGAAGCATCGCTATAAACATCATACTCGACACCTGTTCTAGGCAGAGCCAAAATAGGTGCAGTAGTCAGTTTCTCTTTCAACTCCTGAAAGCTCGCCTCACATTGCTCAGTCCACTTGAAGTTCATATTCTTCTTGGTCAGTCCAGTAAGCGGCACGGCTATCTGAGCATAACCTGGAATGAATCTCCTGTAGTATCCAGTCATCCCAAGAAAACTTCTGACTTCCTTCACTGTAGTAGGCCTAGCCCAATCTCTCACTGCCTCTATCTTCTGAGGGTCAGTTGCCACTCCCTCCTTAGAAAGGATATGACCTAGGAATACCACTTCAGATTTCCAGAAATCACACTTGGATAACTTGGCATACAACTTCTGCTCTTCTAGCTTCTGCAAAACTGCTGCCAGATGCTTGGTGTGCTCCTTCTCTGGCTTGGAGTACACGAGAATATCGTCAATAAACACCACGACGAAAGAATCAATGAACGGCCTCAGAACTCTGTTCATCAAATCCATGAAGATTGCGGGTGCATTCGTCACTCCAAATGGCATAACTAAGAATTCGTAATGCCCATGCCGAGTTCTAAATGCAGTTTTGTGCACATCCTCAGCTTTCACTCGAACCTGGTGATATCCTGATCGAAGATCTATTTTGGAGAATACAGCTGCTCCTTGTAGAGGATCGAACAAGTCATCAATTCGAGGAATAGGATACTTGTTCTGAACAGTGACCTTATTCAGCTCCCGGTAATCGATGCACATCCTCATCGATCCATCCTTCTTCTTTACCAAAAGCACTGGTGCTCCCCAAGGTGACGCACTAGGTTGAATAAAGCCTTTCTCCAACAGTTCCTCAATCTGCCATTTCACCTCATCTTGTTCCACTGAAGCCATCCTATACGGTGCCTTAGAAATGGGTGCACTTCCCAGTTGAACAGTGATGCTGAACTCTACATCACGATGCGGGGGTAACCTAGGAAAATCATCCAAGAACACAGTCGGATAGTCCCGAACCACAGGAATTCCTTGCACTTCCACAGGAGTCTCTTCCTTGCGGATAGTTGCCACCAGCTTAGCACATTTCTGCTTTCCTTGGAAAGTGACTTCAGGTCCACCTGGAGCCTTCACCGTTACTGTCTTGGTCTTGCACTCGATGCTTGCACTGTACACCGACATCCAATCAATGCCAATGATGACATCGACTCCCAAGATAGTCAGCTCGATCAGATCAATCCCAAAGATTCGATCTCCAATCATAATTTCGCAATCAGCATAATACCGATCAGTGGTCAAAGTTTTCCCTGACGGAGTAGCTACTGCTAAGATCTTGCCTGGAAAGATCTTTGGTTCCACTCCCAACACTTTAGCAAATTTAGGAGACACAAAAGTATGAGAGGATCCAGTATCGAACAATACAACAGCTTTCATTCCATTAAGATAAAGTTCTCCTGTTACATAATACACACCATTACATAACAGTTTCACAATATGAGCGGGAAGAAGAAATAACAAAACTTCTAAACATCAGCCCTCGTACCAGTGATGAAATGATCAACCTCATCAGCATCAGCTTCCGTCAAGGCAAATACTCGCCCTGGCTGGTACGGCCTCTTCCCAGTCTGCTGCGTTGGTGCATTGCGATTATTATTCCGTGGCTTGGAACATTGAGATTGGTAATGTCCCATTTCACCACAGTTGTAGCAAGTCACCGCAGGAGATCTCACCACATTATTCCCAGGTCCTCCAGCTACACTAACAGCGTTCGTCCCTGTCGGTTTGAACCTTTGTGCAGATGGTTGCCCCTTGAAACTCCCAGAATGTGCAGGCCTCTTTCCAGACTGCCAGTTGTTCTTCCAGTTCTGAACAACATGGAACTGCTCCATATCCGCTTCCGTCACTGCTGCCCTCTTCACTAACTTGTCGAATCTCCTGATACCAAGAGGTATCATCTGGGACCTCAAGCTCGGCCTCAGTCCATGCTCGAACTTACGAGCCTTCTTAGCCTCATCCATTACCAGTTCAAGCGCATACCTAGAGAGCTGAGTAAACTTAGTCTCATACTCCCTCACTGACATGCCGCCTTGCTGTAGCGACAGAAACTCCATAGCCTTCTTCTCCTGAACATCGGAGGGGAAATAATGACTGCGGAATTCTTCCAGGAATTCCTCCCAGCCCAGCACTATACCTCCCATGGTCCTCTTCATCGACTGCCACCAAACAGCCGCGTCCTTCTCGAATTGCAAAGTCGCCAACTTGACTTTGCTGCCTTCCGGGGTCTCCAACACCTCAAAGATTGCTTCTACTTGACGAATCCAGTCGTCAGCCGCATCTGGGTCTGACTTTCCCTCGAATACAGGTGGTTTCATTCGTTTGAACAATTCCACCAGCTTAATCGCCTCGGGCACTGGATTCACCGGCCCCCTTCCTTGGTTCATAGCCACTGCATTAAGCGTCTGGTAGACTCTTGCAAGTTCGGTCTCCAGATCCAAACCTTCCCCATTCCTAGCTCCCCTTCTCGACATATTCTGATGCAAAAGATCCATTAAATTCAAAGTATAAGACAAGAATTTAAATCAACATGCATTTCATTGAATTCCAAACTTTATACATTCGAATTGAAAACATTTCTTAACATCAGAATGAAAGATAGTAGAAGCTACAACAGTTTAACTCCTACGGGTCCTCTTCGCTGCTCGAAGTTCTTCCCGTAGTTCATCAACCTCATCTTTCAGCACATCTGTCAGGTTCTTTCTCTTCTCAAGTTCCCATACCCGGTGACTGAGAACTGAAAATTCGTCCTTCCGCTTCGCCAGTTGAGCTTCCAATACTCCAACTCTCTCTCGTAGGGTTTCTACCTGCCTCTGAAGAGAAGTCACAAGACTACTCAAAATTGGTCCCTCTTCTTCATCGGAAGAAGAATCGTCAGATGAATCTGGAGGTGGGGTAATCTCTCGAGATTCAGGCCATTCCTCCTCATCAGAATCTGCTTGCCCAGGGTGGTACTCGTCCTCGGAATCTGCCTGTCCAGGATGGTACTCTTCCTCAATGATATGCCAGTCGTCGTCTCCAGCAGGGTTGAAGTGGTCAGCCATCTTAGAAAGTAGGGAGGAAGAAGCATAAGTCATAGAGCAACACAAATGTAAGTCACTTACATTTAAATCTCTAAACTCAAACACACACTCTAATGTCCACTTCTAGGGTGTCGTTCCTTATAAATTTGTACCAATCGGGAAAGCGTAGAAAGCGTGGCTCTGATACCACTCTGTAACGCCCCGAATCCCAAACACACTGAATTCGAGATGTTCTATAGGATCTTTTCACTTTCTTTAGTACAATTTTACAAGGAATTTAAACTTTTCACTTTACATCAGAGTTTGCATCATATGTTACATTTACATTGCATAGCGGAAGTAAAAATTTACAACATTTAAATAAATGTACAACAACATGGTAAAATCTTTATGCATCCATTCCTCTTTAACCTTTAACATGTCATTTATCCTGCATACAAAACTGTGGGTACGTCAGTTTATTCAACCGACGATAATTATACATGGCCATCCTCTCTATGCCAGAAACAGTATAACGATTCTCATTTCTTAACAGATCACAAACTTGTTCACATGATAAATAAAATAAAGGAAAAAATCTTAATGATGTCGTGTTGTGATTGTGCACTTAATCCTTAATGCAATTACTTAATTTACATGACACTAATGAGCACTTGTTCGGATTCTATGCATCCCATACTACATAGGTCCGAGGGCAAGCCTCTTATTCGTTCTTCATCTTTGTAGGGTTCAATCCCTCGCCATGACTTAATCTACTACTGTAACTATGGTGAGTATCCTAGATGATCTATGAGTACAAACTCGTGTACAGAAAACCTGGAGGGGAATCCCACGCCATGTCTTGACTCATCAAGCATGCATTCTGTGGCAATTCAGCCTCACTTCATGGCACACGATCCTCTTGCAGTCACCAAACATCCCACAAGCGTGACTGGAGTCCGATCATTCTGAGTTGTGTCCACGCCATGTCTTGACTCATCAAGCATGCATTCTGTGGCTCACACACCCGCACCGTAAACCCTAGTTCTCATACCCGTGTTTTTCTCTCACTTTCATCACGTCTTCACTATGCACTAATCCTTAGTTGTTATTAGAATCATGAACAAGAATCAAAGCTCTAGAGTCAGCCTCTCCACTAAACCGGACTTATTTATTCATTCAATACATGACCAACCTTGGTCTTTCAATTCTCATTTCATTTCATTTCATTTCCAATGCCGGGGAGACGTAGCTACTCTTTGGTTTCAATTTCCAATTCACAATTCCCAGTTTGAGCCATTTCAGCTCATAATTCATTTTAGAGTCTCACAGACTTTCTTTATCATGATCTTAGCTTTTCATATTCATATAATCCTCAATTCAAAACTATGATTCATTTCATGTACATTCATGCAGCAACAAATAGAGTTTATCAACATCAATCATAAGGTTCACAACTTTTAACAGCAGTCAAATAAAATCTCTGATATATCAAATGTACTCTGTACAGTCGACTTGGAAAACACCAGTCGACTTGTACAGTCGATTCATGTTCTTCATAATCACTCGGAAGAGTCGACTGCTGCACCTAACCAGTCGGCTGTTCCGCAACTTTCCATACTCAAAATGTAATTCACGTGACAGTCGACTGTCAATAGATCAGTCGTCTGTCCCGAGTCTTAACAGTACATATTCATGTTCAGCTCAGTCGACTTGCTACTCGCATTAAGTCGACTGGACAGATTCATATTTCAAATTAAGGGATTATCTTCCCAATAGTTCTTACACGCACATGCATCATGGAGTCAATTTACAATGTACATACATTCATGTTTCATAAACACAAAATTTCTTAACTGTTCAGTAACATCATAACATGGAATCTCAAGTAACTAGTATTGTCTTTCTTCAAGGAAGTGTTTAAACATGCTTTTACATTTGTTCATAACTTTCTTGCAGAGATGAAATATTAATCTCAATTTATTACACTAGAATAACACAATGGAAAATATCTCCTTTCGTGGAATTACAGGAGTATTCTTAGTTTAATCAATGCATCGGTCGACTGTTCATAACATCAGCCGACTGCACAGGTCATTCTTAATTTTATTAATCATCGCTAGTTCTTTTTCCATATGTTCATGTCTCCTCAGTCATGTACATCATGAAGGATATGAGTTTAGCCTTACTATTTCGTTTTAATTGTACACATATATGTCATGAAACTTTCTAACAAATCATGGAACAGATGTCTCGTACCAGTCGACTTATCCAAACGACAGTCGACTGTACAGACCCAGTTCATCCTTGTTTACAGTGCCATTACTACACTATTATTCCTCCACATTTATCATCATAAACATACTCAAGCAATTCTAGTACGTTTGAATTTACTTCTCATAAGCATAATAGCAATCATCACAATTATGGCATATTTTCTACACTAGAAGTCCTGAGAAACACCCACCTTATTGACGAAATAATCGAAGTACAGAAAAGCTCCTTAATGCAATGCACCCTCCTTGCTCCTTGCTCCTTGCTCCTTGCTCCTTCCCGAAAAATCTCCAGAAGATGATGCCCGGACTCCACAAAATAACACACACAACTTTCTCACAATAATTCTCTTATAAAAATAATCTTAGTGTAAAAGAACAATTGATGAGAGGGGTATTTATACACCAATTGGAGTGAGATGGAGGGCTAGGATTCAGTAGATAGTTATAGGATCAAAGGCTAGGATGCACTAGGGAGTTGTAAAAACCACCCATACCCTAAATAACCACCCATAACTCACACCCACTTCTCTACCCAATCCGGCCAAGATAGTGTGCTTATGCATGTGTACATGGAGTGCACGTGCAAACACAAACCACCCACCAAATAACAAGTCCTTTTTTTTTTTATAAAAGAAATGTTACACATTACAAGTTGTAGAAAATAAGAAAAAAGATTAAATCCATGGGCTTAAATTAATTGGGCCAAGATAATAAAATAGGTAAACAAACATTTGGGCTTTAGGAAAAAGAATACTTTATAGAAACAATTATTCTTACTCATCATGTTGAAAATAATAGTCAAAATATTACACGTGCACACTACGTGTAAAAATAAAATTAAAAAAAAATAATTTTTCATATATTTGAAAAATTAGGGTATTACATATACATACAACAAAAGATTACTCCTTTATAAACTAGAAGTTCTACATACAACAAAGGCAATTTTTTTGTGAATTAGAAGTTCTACATCTTAGAACTTGAATTTCATAAAGTAAACTGTTTCTAATAATCTTTGTGAAGAAGATAATTATAGGTAATAAAATGCAAACCGGACAAAACTTATACAGAATCAAGATTAAAATCTCTGTTCTTAAAGCAACTAGGATACAACTGTATTACCTTCTCTGAAGAGCAACACCCAAACCTCAGAGACACTAGCAAACCAACACTTGTGTTGCACTCTCAGAAAGACACAGAAGAGAAAGGAGAAGAGATAAAAAGATAAAAATAGTGTTTTTGACTGACCAAAAATGACAGGATTTTATAGAAGATTAGAGGCTTAACTGATGGATCCTGGCACAAAAGCGTAACTGATGGATTCGTTATTCTGCTGTTACAGAGTTATGGCATCAGTTACAGAATTCCAAAAGCCTAAACAAAAGGGAGAGAACTGGATCACAAGAAAAATTCGGAACGGGGCAAAAAATAGTTTAGCCTGGACAAAACCAAACCGAACCAAGCCGAGCCGAGCCGAGCTGAGCCGGGGCCGGGCTGGGCCGGACCGGGCACGTGTGTGTGTTTGTAACTTTGGCTAGGTCCTCTCTCTACTACACGTTAGTGGTAACCCCATAGCTATGCCCTTTAATCCATTTCTTTAGCTTATATATTAGAGAAATCTTTCTCAACTTTTGATGTGGGACAATCCATTTTCTGCAAATTTTCAAGTTAGTACATTTCGAGTACCCAACTTTGGACCAACATTTCTCATTCATATGAAATCCGTTTTTGGCAAACGAGTACATTATGGAATAGTACTCGATGAGAGGAACACATTCCAGTCACTTTCCGGCGCCGTAGGTGGCCGGAGCCCACCGGAATCAGGCCCGAAAAATCTGTCAAAAATATTTCCAACACTACATACAAGAAAAGATTACTCTTTTACGAACTAGAAGTTTTACATACAAGAAAAGATTACTCTTTTATGAACTAGAAGTTCTACATACAGCAAAAGCTACTTTTTTTGTGAATTAGAAGTTCTACATACAAGAAAAGATTACTCTTTTACGAACTAGAAGTTCTAGATACAAGAAAAGATTACTCTGTTATGAACTAGAAGTTTTACATACAAGAAAAGATTACTCTATGAACTAGAAGTTCTACATACAACAAAGACTACTTTTTTGTGAATTAAAAGTTCTACATACAAGAAAAGATTACTCTTTTATGAATTATAACTACAATAAAAACAATTAACAACAAATAGCAACAACAAAATATTAAAGGTTCAATTTTTATGTTGTTTTGTTTGAATTCTACCATTCAATTTCTTTATGTGTTCATTTTGATCCACTATCATTCATATGCACATGATTTTTAGTCCAAGTTGTTAATTTAAAAAAAAAACAATGTTAACAATAATAACAACAAATAACCACAAATAACTACAACTAGCTATTAAAGATTCAATCTTTATGTGGTGGTTTTGAGTTCTACCATTCAAACTCTTTATGTGATCATTTTGATCCACACTACTCATATGCTCATGAAATTAGTCTACATTTTTAGAACAACATACAACAATAAGAAGAAAAACAAACAATCAATACAAACAAAGAGTAGAGAAACTCCCACCTTGATTTACTAAGTAGGAATAACTAGCTAGCTCCTTGTAACACCTCGAATTTGTAAATACCAAAAATACTGGTTTTTATATCCCTTGAGTGGTGAGAATTATTTTAGGTGTATTTTATTTTATTTTATTTTTAAATATTGATATTGGGGTTGATATTTGAGTTGGACCAGTATTAATGATATATTGGAGTTATGAGTCGAGTTTTATATGGAGAAATATTGTTTACTTTATTTTCTATTTTTGGAAGATTATTATGAGACATTTTTATGTATTTTATATTGTTAGTATTTTTGAAGTGTAAGAGTTGGGGGTTTATTTGAAATATTTTGGAGATTGGGGGCTTATATGTAATTATTCCTTATTTTATATATATATATATATATATATATATATATATATATATATATATATATATATAATTTTCCAAACCCCGCTCCCCCCCTTCTTTCTCCTTTCCTCTTTCCTTCTTTCCCTTTTCCTGTTTTCTTCCCGATCAAACAGAGCCGACCGAAACCCATTCGGCCCAACTTCTCCCTGCTCAAATCCACGTCGTTTCTCCATGGTTTTTAAATTAACTTGAGGGGATGGCTAATTGAAGGGTGCTTTAGCTCCTAATGGAGTCAATTTGGAGAAACAACAACGGGAAGGTATACCCTATTTTATTTATTTGTATAAAATTTAGTGTGGTTAATTTCTATTGAATAGAAATATGGTAGTAGGGAAATTAGGAGGTGTTAGGTATTATAGATACAAGAAATTAGCATGTTAATGGAGAATTTGTAAGTTGCACATAAATTAGAGTTTTGGGTTTATAAAAAGGAATTTTATATATAAGAATTATCTTTTGTATGGTAGTAAAAATTGTAGTTGAGCCATTAGAATAATTTGGGATTGGTTCTAGTAATTGTTTTGGGATAAAAATCCTGTAGGAATTCAAATATTACATGCAATGCACGTGTGCACTCCCAGGCGTTCAATAAAATGCCTGAGTGACCTAATGATTAGTGTTATAATTTTCTGTGGCTAGTTTGGATGTTTTGAGTCCTAATTGCTTTGAAATTTGATAATAGGAGATGTTAGTGACTTCGGGTGCGGTATGGAGAAGTGATGCTTCGAGTTTTCACGGGCTATTAGGTGAGTATGAATGTATTTATGTATCTATTGTTTTAAGAAAATTTTAGTATAATCTGAATGATTGGTATGAATTCCGGAATAAGGTTTTTGTATAAATGGGTATTAGTGCTCGGTATTGGTGTGCTATATGACGATCAAATACTCGTGTCTCTTGTGTATTGATATAAATTTATAGATGATGGATTAGTTATATATATATGGGGATGAGTTATATTTATATAAGGATGTCGGTATATTGTAAATTGATGTGATTTTGAATATTCAGTGTGATGGTAATGTATTGTGTATGTATAAATAAATATATATATATATATGGTGTTGTGATGTGTTGATCTATTGGGCGTATGCAAACATGTGATAATAAGATAATAAATAGTATGGTATACTCATAATGTGTGAGGTAATGATAAAATAAATAATATAGTACAGTTGTGATGTGCATTCATATGATGTGATGATTTTATATGTTAATTACAGTGATATTTCTTATATGTGATACATTGAAAGGGTAAGCGGGATGATGATCATTACTTATGTATTAGTAAATTCAAATAAAAGATGAGATGCTATGATGATAAAGGGTGATGATAATATGAAAAGAAAATTTTAATAACAATAATTTCGGTTGACCAAAATTGATACCTCAGGATAGACCTGAGAGAGAATTGATACCCCAGGATAGACCTGGGAGAGCAGTCCGAATGGACCGGAGAGAGAGTTGATACCCCAGGATAGACCTGGGAGAGCAGATACCTCCGAATAGACCAGAGAGAGTTGATACCCCAGGATAGACCTGGGAGAGCAAATACCTCTGAATAGACCGGAGAGAGAGTTGATACCCCAGGATAGACCTGGGAGAGCAGATACCTCCGAATAGACCGGAGAGAGAGTTGATTCCCCAGGATAGACCTGAGATAACAGATACCTCCGAATAGACCGGAGAGAGAGTTGATACCCCAGGATAGACCTGGGAGAGTAGATACCTTCGAATAGACCAGAGAGAGAGTTGATACCTCAGGGTAAACCTGAGAGAGAGTTGATACCTCAGGATAGACCTGAGATAGAGTTGATGCCCAGGTTAGACTTAGGATATTGTGGCTTACTGGTTTACAAAATAAAATGATTAAGTGTGAAGTGAAAGGAAAGATAACAAAGTAACGAAAGAGTATAAAGAGAATGAAAAGTAAATTATTACCCAAGCTATCGGCTTTGGGGTGCGGAGTATATTACTCAAACTATTTTTGGGGTGCGGTGTATTATCTAAAAAGAATGAAAGTTAAAGTGAATTGTATTATGAGATGGAAAGTGAAAAGTTGAATATATTGTATTATGAAATGAAAATGAGAAATTAAAGATGGCGTATGATATAAAATAAATATGAGAAAGCAGAGAAAACATGTGATGTGAAATGAAAAGAGGAATGAGTGAGTAAAAGAAGCTTACGATGTGAAATATGATATGAGAATGAAAAAGAAAAGAAAATATTCGTGTATTGTGGAAATAAGAACATAATGCAAGTGCATGATTTGAGATGAATATGGCTAATAACTGAAAATTTGTATTCGAATGAAAAGGTAAAGTGAAGGTAGTATATGTGTGTATTAGTATGAATAAAATGAAGAATTACATATTGTGGGAATGAAATATGTAAGTAAAGAAAATGTCTTATACATTATATGAATGGAAGTGAAGCAGATGTAATATGAGAATAGCTATGAAAATGGTTAATATAGAAAAACCTGTTGTGTAATGATTTGTTGTACCTTGGAATTGTGTCGAGGAACTACTCGCCCGCTATTTTATTGAAAATGGTGGGAAATACCTGCCTTGGCACAACTCCTAGGATGGGTTGATGGGTTGTTGATATGATAGATGTGTTGTGGGATGAAATTAAGAGTAAAGTAAATTGTAAGATGAAAAGAAAAGTAAAGTGAATTAATAACTGAGCTATTGGCTTGAGATGTGATGAGTTATTACCCAAGATCTACTTGGGGTACCGTGATTATTACCCACGCTATTGGCTTTGGGGTGCAATATATTGTTACCCAAACTATGTTTGGGATGTGGAGTATAAATTTATGAGAATGAAAATGAAGTTAATTGTAACATGAGATGTAAGTGAAAATGATTGTATGATTTATTACCAATAAGAATGAGAAGTAACCAATGTTGTATGAAGGAATGAGAATGCATATGAATAAGATGCGATGAAAATAGACGCATGTGATGATATGCAATAAAATGAATACTTGTAACGAGATGTTATGAAGATATATGTGACGTTATTGATTGTATGAATGTGATGTATGTAATATGAGAATGAAAGTTATTGTATTACGAAATATTATGATAAGTGTTATAATAAATGACTGAATGTGGTATTATGAGATTGACTGCATGTGGACATAATGCCCTGAATGCGAAGGGATGTAACGAATTACGGTAGAACAATTATATGTGATAAAATACAATAATATATGATGGAATAAATGTGAAGTTACGAGAGGAGAATAAATATGATAGGAATAAGTATTTGCGTGTTGCAAGATTGATGAGTGTGATGTTATGTGACATAAGAAGAAGAAAGAAAATATTTATGAATGAAGATGAGTATGAAAGAATATGATTCGTGAGTTCGTAGATGCAAATGAATGGTAGATGAAGTGCATGGCTAAATAAGTGTGAAGAAAAGTGGCAGTGACCTTATGTGATTATTTATGGAAATTAAGAAATGATAAGGCGATGGTAATTGTGAAAAGATGAGTATTTGTGTTGGAGAATTCAAAATGAAAAGTAATGGAATGTGAATTAATGTGCTACTTTGTAATTGAGTATGAATTGAAGGAGTTGTATATATATATATATATATATATATATATATATATATATATATATATATATATATATATATATATATATATATATATATATATATATGATGCATTTAGCGATGGGTGTGGATTTATGGATATATATGTAGATGGATGCAGATTTGCCGAGTACTTGATACAAAGTCGTATTCTTGATGCTTTAATGTTCAGATTCAGGTTGAATCTTCTTACCTTGATATTTGTAAGTTTAATTTATTTTCTTTATATAGTTTGGTTTATTTATTAGACTCGTGAATTATACTCACACCAGGAATGGCTAACCCCTTAGTGTCTGGGAGTTGGGGAGTCCCCGGACTACCCTAGGCCCCTACTGTTACAGGTCCTCAGCAGTGCAGAGGTGAGGCGTAGATTTTGTTGAGTAAAGTCTTTTACTTTAAATTTTATGTATAAGTTCGGCTATGTAAATAATGGAATTTATGGTATAAATTGTAATTTGAATGTATAACTAAGTAGATGATGATGATGAGTATAGTACGGAGTGGTATGGTATGTTTGTGACCCGTACCCATCTCATTGTGGAGTACCGGACCCTGTGGTATGTTTTACAAAGATTTTTCTAAAAATTTTACCTCGTTTTCAAAGAAATTTATGGTTTTAATTGATATTTGATATTCTATTATGAGTTTGGCCCCCAGAGCATGATATTATATTGCCTGTGTCATTCTGCTCATTTTGGCCTAGGGAGCCCTTGATATTATTCCCTGTGATGTAAGCTACAGAATTTAGAGCAGAATTCCGTAAACTTTTGTGTTTTGGGGCAGAAATTTTAGGAAAAACTCTGCTACAATTTTCTTTGAAATATAACAATCTTAGTTTATGTTTAAAGTGAAATAGAAATTGAAAGAATTGAATTTAGAGGTTTATTTTTTGGAAAAAAACTGGGGCGTTACACTCCTCCTTCCTCCTAGCTTCTACTACTACCTACAAATGAAGATTTCAGTACCAAAACGAAACAATACATATACATATAGACCGGTATATATACAGATAATGATTATTAATTAAACTGAGTAATATCTACCAAAAATATTTCAATTCTGAAAATAAAAATAATAAAATAATATTATTAATATCTGCTCGGGATATTACAATTACTGATGGAACTGAGATGAATCCCAGGACTACGGATTGGTGTGCGTATCGATCGTTAAAGATAAACAGATTGCTTAATTGTGATCTAACCCTATACAGCGGAAACTAGGGTTCACAAAGTATACCTGCGGTGAGAAGAAGACGACAGCGACCCCAAGATCTTCTGCACGTATTCCTTCCTCGGGTTGGACGTCGTGTGGGCGACGATCTCCCAACCTTTCTCCCTTGGCTGACCTCTCTTTCTCTCCTTACGTGAATCACGAGATTTGAGAAAAAAATCTTATATTTCAGATTGTTAATGACGGCCAGAGAAAATAGAGGATATATATAAGGCTACGGCAGGGACCATGAGGAGAAATTAGGGTTAGGTCTCCTAACGGATCTGGGTATCCCGTGTTCAGCCCGAACACACAACCCAGGCCCATTAACAATAGCTCGGTCCACTAAGGAGCTATTGTTGCACTACCTTCCTAATCCCAAATTATATTTATGGGCTCCTTTTATTATATGCTCGTTCAACTCCCCATGTTAAGATATCGAATGTCCGTCGATCAAATTAAGTTACTGACAACTACATTGATCAACATCTTTTATCCTTAAGTAGTACCACTCAACTTTATTTGTCATGTCGGATGTAATCCACCTGCAGGGTTTACATGACAATCCTTATGAGCTCCTTAAGGGGACATCATCAACCCGACGTATCGGGACATGGATTCCTTTTACAATCAACAGCCCATCATACATACAATGCTATTACCCAATTCATAGAGGTTGTTGATCCATAATGAATCTCACTCTTTTATGAGTCAAAGTAATGCACACTGCATATACATGTCTGTTATTATATCTGGATTAAGAGCATAAGCATCCATAATAACAGAGGTATTTGTTCTCTTTTGTAGTCAGTACAAAGAGAACAACCTCAAGTGGTCCTGTTCAATACACACAAAGTGTACTAGTGTAAACCTATAGTCAAGACAGACTAATACCAGATTACACTACAACCTTTCCAATGGATTGTTCAAGTCCGTCTAGGTTGTGAACTATTTATATATTCCATAGGAAACTGATAATATGATCTTCTGTGTGTCACCTCACACCATATTATCAACCTTATAGAATATCAGACACTTGCATTAATATTATAATAAACACAATATGCAAACATATGCCCATATGATTCTCATTCAAAAAAAATAAGGAAATAAAGTTAATACAAAAGTGATGCTTTCAGTATATAACCCTAACAATTACTACATCATTAATAACTCCAAACTGACACTCACACTCTAATGTCCACCCTAATGTGTTTTTCATATAATTTTGTACTACTTGCTGAAGTCGGCTCTGATACCATTTGTAACTCTACGAATTCCAAATACAGGTAATTCGAAGCAAAAATAGAATCTTTTACTTCAACTTCGTACAAATTTTACAAGAAATTTAAACCTTTTTTCATTTATAACATTGTTCTTTACAACAACACAGCAGAAATAAATAGTACAACACAACACATGATAATGGAAGTTCATCAATCTTATGACATCTCTCACAGTGTCTTTAAATCCATGCCAACCCATTCCTGTAACTAGAAAACTGTGGGCACGTCAGTTGCATACAACTGACACAATGCTATAATACAGCGATTCTTCTACTTTAACAAACACAAACTTAAATGTGAAACAAAATGTGAAATGTGACTATCCTAAACATGTCAGTGTATGATATGAACTTAATGCCTAATGCAGACATTACACTACGATGACACTAATGCATACTTGTTCGGATTCTATGCATCACATAATACATAGGTCCGAGGGCAAGGCCTTATCGTACTCCTCATTATAGGGTTCAGTCCCTCGCCATGCAACTTACTACTATGACTACTACAAGATTTAGATACTCTGCAAGTATTGATTCTCGCCCCAAAATACTAGAGATTAATCTTACCCCGTGGATCATTCTGTGGCCTATTTCGTCCATCGTCCCTGAATACTGAGGATTGTCTCACTCCGTGAGTCATCCTGGAACCCTCATCGCACAAATGTCCCATGAGCGTTGCTCTCATCCCGAAATACTAGAGATCAATCCCACTCTGTGGATCATTCTGTGGCCTATTTCATCCATCGTCCCGGAATACTGGGGATTGTCTCACTCCACGGATCATCATGGAGTCTATAACTCACGTTTTCTCTTGTTTCATCATATCTCCAACTAGTGCATGTCCTTAAGTTTAAATTGTACTTATTAAGACTTAGAGCTAGCTTACCCACCGGGCTTAAATCAAAACACTGAGAATGATAGCCCACAGTGGCTACTTTTCAAAGAGAAAGTTAACCCACACTGGTTACTTCTCAAATTCTATTTATCATAACTGTTGTTATTCTGGGTCCCGCTCACTCTATAACAAACAACCATCTCAAAAGCGATCACATAGGTTATATCTAACCTCATCATAAACATCTCATTTATTATTCATCATTCTTTTTTATCTATACTCTTTATGTTTATTATCAATCATGAACTAACCAACTTCTTATAGCAACATTCAATAACACTTGATGAGTTAAAACCCTTATAAACATCACATGATTAATATCCCAAATTCATCCTTTAATTACCTCTTAATTCCTCATAAGGTATATCTTACTAACATTCCAATTTTAAATCCAATTTTATACTTTGTAAAATTTTTAGGACAACAGATTAAAGACATCATCCCAATGGTATTGAATAAATCATATAAATTCCAATATTACTCCAAAAATAGATTTATTAGTTTCATAAGAATTATAAATGGGTCTACTACAACTTTGTAGTTAAGATCATCTAAAATTATCTTCAATTATTTCATCTAAATTTATTTGCAAAATAATAGGTTCAAAATCTAAAAATTGCAGCTCATGCTACTTTTTAAAATCATCGAAAATTTCATACTTCATGAAACTTTGTGTTCTTTAGGTAAAATTAAAGGTATACAAGTCTAGTATAACTTTGTAGTTATAATTTTCTCCAAAATATTGTGTCTATAATCATGAATTCTTCGAAATCTACAATTGGGTCGAAAAGTTATACGACTGCCATTGTTCAATCTTGTAAAAATCATTATAAATTCTATTTTTCATGGAAAATTGATTTGTTAGACTCTAAAGAAAGTTTAACGAGTCGAATTCAATTTCTTAGTTTTGACATTTCTCAAAATACTGCATCTAAGATGCTGAAATGATCAAAATCTGAAATGTGTACAAATTTCCTGCAACTAGCTAACTGCCAACCAGTCCTAAGTATGGATTTTATTAAAATAGTAAATGATATCCAAATACTATGAAATATTTAGGAGACGTTCTTCACATGTACGGGATGCTCCTATAAAAATTTTAGCTCTAGATTCCATCTAGTTTAATAATTATGATTTTCTGAAGTGCAACTAAAACTTAAAACAGAAACTTATAAAAAAGCCTTCAAATCAATCATATCATAATTTCACACCTTTAATCAACAACACAGAATATAAACATGAATACTCAATCTATATTAGTTATCATGCATCTAACAATTCACACATATCTAGCTTTTACTAATAAAATTATATTAGAAAGTTGGAAAAACACCCACTTGAAAAGGAGAATTCCTAGTGGTAGAATCCGTAAAAAATAATGCTCCAAAGCTCAAAAGCTCTTCACACACACAAAAAAAAAATCTGGCCTCTCCTCCTTGGCAAAACCGCAAGACACACCAAAAGACTCTCTCTTGACTCTCTCTCTTTTGTTTAGTTTAATTTTGTGTTCATTTGGGTTAGATTATGGGGTATTTGTATGAGAATTTGGGAGTAGTTTTAGCAACTAACTACCCCACTAACCCACTCACACACTCACACCACTCACTCACCCCACTCTCTCCATGTGCGTCCAACCATTGGAAAGAGTGCACAACGTGTTGTGTACATTTTTCATTCTACTTTTATTCCATTATTTTATTTCATTTTAAAAATTCCTTTTTAATAAATAATTATATTATTTTTATTAAAAAAATTTAGTATACTTTTCTTAAATTAATCTTAATAAAATTTTAGTGTCTATAAAATAACGTAATTAGCACGTGCATAGAAAAAACACGTGTAGCCAAAAATTTAAAAATACATATTTCACGTAAAACTATTTTAAAATAATAAAAATAAAAATAAACATATACACTTCATAAAGTTTTATTTTTAAAAATGATACAACCAACATGTACACTACAAACATGTGCGTTTGCACGTATCAATACAAAAATAAATTGAGAGAACAAAAAACATCCATAAAAATAAAATAAAAAATACGTAAAAATACATTTTATTAATTTTATATATGTATACAACAATATAATCAACACATAAATAGAAAACACGTGCACCACACGTATAAAAATATATTTGAGTCAAAATATGAGAAAAATAAATTTCAATTTATGAAACGAATTTGAACAAGTTATAACACGTAGAAAATTTTATAATATTACACATAACGGTAGAATATATATAATCGACACGTGTATTAAAAATACGTGCAATGCATGTAAAAACCAAAGATTAAAATAAGTGTCTGGGTTGGCTCTTAATAAGATAAAAAAAAGAATTTTAAGGAGAAGAAAATGTATAAATAATTGAAACACAAAAATACATAGGACATTTACATTAAAATACATTACGGATATTACTCGTAACAGTACAAAATATATGTGCATAACACCTGTAGACAAAATTATCATAACTCAATTTTGCGGGGTGTTACAGACCCAAAAGAGGGGTGATCACCACTCCCGATTCTATCAAGCACGAGGTGGTTCACAGTGGAGCCAGAACTGACGGGAGAGGAGGAGAAGAATAACGATGCTCTTCTTGTTGGTAGGGAGATGAAGTGGAGGGATGTTATAGAGGAAGTTCTTCATTCGAGGGGAATGAGTCTGATGAAACCTAGTATGACTTTCTAATCCTTGCATTTGGCTTTTGCATCTTAATTGCAGCACATTTAGCTTCTTGTCTTTTTTTTAATGATATGTCCCGTTATAATACTTCTTCTTGTTTTCTTCCTTGCAGAGAGGATCAGTATGGACTTCCGGGCTCTCCTTGCTACTCGGGTTCCTCACCATAACAACGGTCTGGATGATAAGAAGAGGAAGGGGGCATCAAGCTATCCTGGGATTCCGAAGACAGCTAGGGGTTCTTTCTCTTCTACTCTGACGGGGGTGGAGCGTCAGTCAGCGAGAGTGGCGATGAGCCTTATTAAGGGCAGCTCATGTTTGCATGTAGTCTTGACCCTCCAACAGCCCCCTCCCCCCTAAACCCTTACAGTCGACAAGGTATATACATTCCTAAATGGGCCATGAAGTGGTGTGATGCCATCCTAGTGGACTCGGTGAAGTGCCTTGATATGGTGCAGAATCTTCCCCCTCCTCAAGACCATAAGGTTCTAGAGAAGGAAACGATTGATGGTTCCATCATGGAGCTTTCCTGAGGCACTCTCTGTAAGTAGTTCTACTCTTAGTTTCTTTAAAATTTTCATTCTAATTTCAAGATTTTCTGAGCCTCCTCTTTTTCCATTTTGCAGATGGCTTGTTGACTGGGAACTTGATCAAACCCATTCACACCAAGGAGCAGGCTTGGAAGGATCAGGTCATCAAACCATGTGTTGGACTTTGAACTTGTTTTTTGAGAATTCCAACGAATTGTAGGAGCAATTACAAATGTGGAGCTTATCTGCACTTACTCGTTCGCAAGCGATGAAAGTTGCATCGAACGAAGTGTTTGGACCCCGAATTTGTTGTTTGAGAGTTTGAATGAGTTTTAGGAACAATTCTGAACGGTGAGCTACCCCGCGCTTGCTTGTTCGCAAACGACTAAAGCGACTTCAATCCAAGTGTTGGACTCCGAACTTTATTATTTTGATGGTAGCAAGATGTGGGAGCAGCCCTTTGGGAGAAGCTAGACTCCGAACTTGTTGTTTTGTCGAGTCATAGTCGTGACTTAGGTGGATAGACATGAGGCCAATGCAATGATCTTTATACATAAACTAAGATAAGTTTTATTAAAATAAAAATTAAGTGTCTGCCTCAATGGTGCTAGTATTTATTACATGCTTTGGTCATATCACAAGTGTCGGCCTTATAGAAAATTGAAAAAACTAGTTCTACTAGAGGGATTTAAGAACCATCATGGTACTTCATCAGGTGTTACATATTCCAGGTCCTCTATATCTCCAACCCCCCCCTCCCCCCCCCCCCCCCCCCCCCCCCCCCCCCCCCCCGCGTTTTCAAGTTGGTATGCCCCTGTGTGGACCACTTTGGAGATCTTGTATGGCCCCTCCCAGTTGGGAACGAGCTTTCCCTTCTTGTGAAAATCGTAGATTTCTAGTTTCTGAAGGACTAGGTCTCCTTCTTTTAGATTGGCCAGGTGGAGCTTCTTATTGTAGAACTACTTTACCCTTTCCGGATAAATTTGCATTCTCATGGTAGATTTCTTATGAACTCCCTTGATAAGGTTGAGGTTGCCTCTGAGATCAGTAGAGTTCTGTACATCATTGAAAGAGAGCAGGCGGGGAGAGGGTAGTCCGACTTCAAGGGGGATTAGGGCTTCCGAGCTGTAAGTGAGGTTGAAAGGGATTCTCTTGTGGGGTCTTTTTAGTGGTTATGTAGGACCATGGTACACTTAAGAGCTCTTCGTCCCTTGGGGGATTTGTTGAGTCTCTTCTTGAGGCCATCGAGGATCTGTCTGTTGCCGTTCTTTGCTTAGCCATTGGATTAAGGGTGGGAGATAGAGGAAACCGTTGCTAGATCCTTAGGTCAGCACAAAATTTACAAAATGCCATAGTGGCAAATTGAGTTCCATTGTCTGTTACTAGGATCCGGGGGATGCCGAATCAACAAATGATGTTCTTCAAAAAGAACTGCTGGATTATGTGCTCCATGATGGTTGCTAGTGGTTTCACCTAGATCCACTTAGAGAAGTAATCAATGGCTACCATGAGAAAGCTTCATTGTCTAGTTGTTGTGCAAAACGATCCTAGTAAATCCATCCCTCACATAGCAAAGGGGATTGGGGCTTGACATGGAACTGAGCTTGGCTTGGGGTGTTCATTTGATTGATGAGAACCTCTGGTAAGACGCGCATTTGTGGACGTGCTCCTGATTGTCGTTGAGGAGGGTAAGCCAAAAATATTCATGATTGAGGAACTTGCAGATGATGGATCTATCTCCCATGTGACTGCCTCCAATCCCTTCATGAACTTCTTCTGGCGCATGCTAGGCCTCCTCGAGGGAGAGGCACCACAGATAGGGTCTACCGTCCACCAGAGTGTAAGAGTGTTTGTACATGACTCCTTAGATGAGTGTGTATTGCTCTGCCCTTACTCGGATCTTTCTGGCTTCTTTGGGGTCATGGGGAGGGTTCCCTTGTCGAGGAAGTGAAATAGATGTTTCATCCAATTGTTCTCAAGTACCAGAGGATTGATTACCATGAACTCTGGGACTTCCTCTCCAATGTTGGGCTTGAGAAGGAACTCAATAAGAACAGTGTGGTCTAGTCCTTCAAAAGAGGAGGATGCTAACTTGGAGAGGGCTTCATAGTCTCCCTGGACTTGGTTCACTACCAACCGAGATTCGCTTAACACTTTGACGTGCCTAGCTTCTGCTTTGCGGGCTAAGAGGAGGCCATCAATTAGCGTTTCATACTCTGCTTCATTGTTGGAGGCTTGAATGTGAAGGCAAAGTGAATACCGGAGGGTGAACTCGTCTGGGCCTGTCAGGATAATCCGGCCCTGCTTCCCCTGTTGCATGAAAATCCATCGACATAGACATTCCATAATGCAGGGTCCGCGGCTTCCTCAGGGGGGGGGGGGTCAAGAATGGTGCTCTCTATAATGAACTCGGCTAAAGCCTGGGCTTTGCTGGTCATCCTCGGCCGATAACTGATATCGTGTTGGCTTAATTTGACAGACCATTTCATAAGTCATCCCAAGATCTGTGGCTTTTGTAGTACTTGCTTGAGGGGTTGGTCGGTGAAGACCACTACTCAATGTGCTTGGAAGTACAGGCGGAGCTTGCTAGCAGCCATGATCAGGGCGTAGTCCATCTTCTTCATTTTTTAAGTAACAGAGTTCAGCATTATGGAAGACTTTACTTACGTAGTAGAACGGCTTTTGGGTTCTCTCCTCTCTCACCAAGACGGCACTGACAGCCTCTCTCGACTTAAGCTTCCTCAGGAGTGGGAGATTGAATAGATATGCCTTAAGTTGCTCAAAGGCTGCTTTTTGTGCTTTTCCCCACTCGAAGCCCTTCGCTCCTCTGAGTGCTTTAAGGAATGGGAGACACCTCCCCTGATTTGGAAAGGAAGTTTCCAATAGCTACGAGGCGCCCTATGAGTCTTTGGACTTCCTTAATTCTGAATGGGGAACCATGTCTAGTATGGCTTGGATCTTCTCTGGGTTGACTTTGATTCCCCTATGGTTGACCATGAACCCCAGGAATTTGCCAAAGGACACCCTAACGACACATTTAGAGGGATTAAACCTCATATTGTGCTCACGTAGGACGTCGAAGGCTTCTCAAAGGTTGATCACATTATTTCTTTTACTGAGGCTCTTTACCAACATGTCTTCTACATAGACATCCATGTTCCTGCCGATCTGTTTCTTGAATACTTTGTTGACGAGGTGTTGATAAGTGGCTCTGACGTTCTTTAACCTGAAGGGAATGACCCGGTAACAATAAAGGCCTTGGTCGGTGATGAAAGACGTCTGCAAAATGTCGGGGGTGGGGGGGACATCCTGATTTGATTATATCCTGAGAAAGCATCTATGAAACTCAAGAGTTCATAGCCAGATGTAGCATCGATCAGTGCGTCGATGCTTTGAAGGGGAAATGGGTCCTTTGCGCACGCTTTGTTCAAATCGGTGAAGTCAATGCAGATTTTTCCTTTGCCATTGGTTTTCTTCACCATGAAACTCAAGAGTTCATAGCTGGATGTAGGATTGATCATGCGTCGATGCTTGGGAGAGGAAACAGGTCCTTTGCGCACACTTTGTTAAAGTCGGTGAAGTCAATGCAGATTTTCCATTTGTCATTGGCTTTCTTCACCATCACTAGATTCGACAGCCATTCAGGGTAGCTAACTTCTTGGATGAAGTGGGAGGCTAGGAGTTTATCAACTTCTTCCTTGATGGCTTGTTGTCGGTCAGGGTCGAACTTGCGACATTTCTAATGCACCGACTTGACTTCGGGATTGACACTGAGACGGTGCATGAGATACCTATCATGCTGGCACCGATTCAAGCAAATAGGTATTGGTTCTCTCTGATGCATTCAATGATCTGTTCTTTGACCTGGTAGGGGAGGGCCTTACCTACTCGGAAACTCTTGATCGTGTCCCTCTTAGAGAAAGGGATATCCTCGAGCTCATCGACCGAATCAGAAACGACATGACTACTCTCTTAGGGAGTTCTAATGCCTCGAGCCGAAGGACTGAGCCCCCATTGTAGTTGTGTAATAACTCCAAGCTGTCTTTTGGCTCCTTTTGGCTTCCCCTACTCCTGCTAAGGTCGGGAATTTCATTTTCATATGAAAATATAAGAGTACAACATGAAGTACTGCTAGACCCGGTCGGCCCAGGATGGTGTTGTAAGCGGCCTTCACATCGATGACCATGAAATCAATTGCCTTGGTTCGGATTGTTAGGGCTTTCATTGCGGTCACATCAAGAGTGACTATTCCTTCAATTAAGACGGGAACCCCAGAGAACCCGTTGAAGCATATATCCGGCAGGCTTGAGACGGTCCTGAGAAAGCTTGAGTCCTTCGAAGGCTTTAAGGAAAAGAAAATTGAAAGAACTACAGTTCTCGACCAGGATGCAACGTACCTCGTGGTTGGCCATATGGAGATTGATTATAAGTGCATCACAGTGGAGCATTCGAATGCCTTCTATATCCTTGTCTGAAAATGTCATAGGGATTATTAGGCTCTTGCAGGGGGAAGTTCTGCACTGAATTCACTTCTTGGATGAAAGCCTTCCGTGAGGACTTTGATTCTCACCCCATAGGCCCTCCATGGTTGGAGTGGAGAATCGCTCCTGGCTTGGGACTCAACGGATTCTCTGCTTGCTAGTTAGCTCCTCGAGCAGTGGTGGCTCGGGCATGTCCTTCCAAATGAACTTGGATAGGTGCCCCCGCTGGATAAGCTCTTCAAAATTTTCCTTGAGAAACCGACAGTTATCTGGGTCATGTCCATGATTTTTGTAAAAACAGCACCACTTATCTATATTCCTTCTCTTCCCTGAAGTGTTCATCATAGGGGGAGGGTGAAGTAGCCCTTCGTTGTCTACTTCCATGAGAACTACTAATATATTGGAATTAAGGGGTGTGAACTTCTTAAAACGAGGAGGAGGGCGGCGCTGGACATTATCATCCTTCTGGAGCTTCTTCGGACCCTCTTCGTTTGTACTCTTCTGTTTGTTCTAGGAGGAGAGATCCTTCTGACCGCTGAGTTGGAGAGCCTCTTCAGCCCGAATGTACTTCTCTCTCTGCAGTAGGAGTTTCGAGAAGTCCCGAGGAGGCTTCTTAGTAAGGGATACCTTAAGATCAGCATGGTTGACATTGTGTCTGAATGCGGTGGCCGCTACTGCTTGATTAAGGGAGGTGATAGGCCAGGACTTGGCTATGAAGCGCTGGACAAAGTCCCTATGTCATCCCCCTTCCTTTTGGTTCAGGTCCAGTAAAAAGGTACTTGTCTTCTCAGTTCGGTGGCTGCTTACGAAGTTGGTGAAGAATAGCTCCTCTAATTGGTCGAAGGAGAAGATGAAACCTTGAGATTTGCAGGAGTACCACTCTCTTGCTCCCTTCAGTGTGGCAGGGAAGATTTTGCAGAGAATTACATTTGGGGCCTGGTGGATCATCATGAGGGTTTTAAAACTCTCAAAATGATCAGCCGGGTCAGATTCTCCGTTGTAGGACTCAAAGTGAGGCGGCTTGAAGGTCTCGGGGACATGGAATTTTATGATTGACTTGGATAAGGGAGGTCTGTTTGGGTGGAAGCTTCTGGCTTGACGGTGTTCCTCTCGATTGATCCTGTTGAGACGGTTCTCCATCTCTTAGAGGCGGTGAAAGACTGGGTCTTCATTTTGGTCGGATCTGATCGAGCCGCGGAACTCTTCCTTATGTATGGTTGTGAGGTGGTGACTATTTGTTTGTCGGCCCTTGATTGGAACGACGTTGAGGGCTCACATGGTCTCTTCTTTAAAATCTTGGAATTCTACCTTGGTGACGAGCGCCCTTTCTTCTCTATTGGTCCTATGAACTGGTCGATTTGCTGTAGTTTGGATTCTTCACTCCCGAGAAGGAGGAGACCTTTTTGTCACCTGAGAGAGGGGGTTCTTCTGGACCTCTGCCTTCAAGGAGAGGGGGTCCTTTTGCTTCCCTAGTGTTCTGGATGGGGGACTTCATTATGGGCTCACCTCTCGTTCAGGAAAACTCGAAAGTCAGACCCCTGCTGTTGGTTGATGATGACTTGATAGAGGTCTGATTGCGGCTAGGGCACTGTAGAAGGGGTCAAGGTATGGACATAACCTTTGTTTTTGATAAATTATTGTATAGTGTGCTATTCAAGACAGCATCGGCGGGAGCCCCACAGTGCTGCTCTGGACAGAGGCTAAATCGGCTGGAGAGGAAGATGTTATGTTTGAGGTTGTTGAACTTGTTGAGGTTGTTGAGAGGGGTCCTCCGCATGAGGAGGAGGTGAAGGAAGATGGTTGGCTTGTTGGCTAGTAGCCACCGCCTTCCCCTTCCTTCTTGGAGGTATGGCTGAGAAGCTAGTTTTGGACCTACGAAGTTAGATCGGAGAACTTTTTTGTTTCCCACAGAAGACGTTAATCTGTTGCATCTTCTGTGTGGGAGCAAACAGATATGTGAATTCTTTTAATTAAAATAATAAAGATCAAACCTTCACTGTTCGTCGGTGTTGACCGCCAAAAACAGTACTTGACTTCGAGATCTGATCGTCAGGAACATCTGATATCGCTCCCGTATACCTGATATCACTCCCATGGACCTGCAAACAAGCCTGAATCACCAAGGTTGGCTCTGGCGACAGACCCTTTGATGCCCAAGTCAGAAACTCAGAGATATTGTGTGTTTTGAGAGTGGAATTTGCAATTACCTAATTTCTGAGGAGGTCTCGAGGTATATATATAGTCGCTGAGGGGGATCAATTTCAAGATATTCATCTATCTCTACTTTCCGGTAATTTGATAGAGTCGGTTACCCCCTCCATATATGAAAAGATCGAGTCAGGACTATTCTCTTGATGAAGAGATAGAGTTGTCAAACTCTCTCTTGTGCATGGAGGGATAGAAACGGTTACCCCCTAAAAATAGGGGGTTTAAACTGGGTTTTTCTAACTTATCTGGATTTCTTTGCGCTAGGGCTGCTTCGGCAGTCCCTATTAAAGGCTGGATCGAGTCGATCGGTCTGGAAACAGCCCAGCCCCTCTCGCGGGCATGTATCTGCTGAAATTTACCGTTTACTCCTGAGATCTTTAGTATTCATGCTCGATTTTAACAGTCCCGATTTGTTATATTTTTTACCCATATCAATTAAGGAGGGAAGTAATCTATGGTTGAATCAACCTTTCAACCAAGGTTATGTGTTGTGTAGCTTGTAGATGGACAAACGAGTACTACTTGTTTAATGAGTTGTTAAATGGCCATTCTCAAACTAAATAGAGTAATAATACATTATAAAAATATGCTTTAAAGAAACAAATAATTAATTCAAACATATTAAATTATATCTCATTATGTTTCAAACACATTCTTCATAACAATGGTTGTAAAAGAACTTGTGATATTCTGTAATGATGCGTGCATTAACAGTTGTGTAATGTCACAGTAGGCATTCCGCAAATGAACTTTCTGCAAAGAGTTTTATGCGGAGTATAGATGCTAGAAACTGTATGGCCTTTATGTTGTTCATGCAACTGAATCTATGAACTATTATTTCGATATCTGCAATTCTAATGGTTGTATAGCTCATCCAAGTTTCCAACCCCGCGTCATTGTCAGAGTAGTTCTACTTCAGCGTCACAATCTCAATGTAGGACTCCATCTAATGGGGACTTCAAACCAATTGATGCTGACAATTACGAGCTGTCAAACCAATTGATGCTGACAATTATGAGCAGATTCTTGAACCACACATCAACTATTTCGAGCTTGCCTGGCATAGGTGTTACAAAAAATGCAGCCTTAGTTCGCATTTGATTTGGCTTTATATATAAAAAAAAAATCGGTTTTTAAAATCAAAACAAAGGGAATTATATTTGGATATAAAATCTTGCAAAACTTATTTTAAAATTTCACGCACTTAATATCTATGTTTAAAATGTGTTATTTGAAAACTAATAAAACCTACTTTCTGAGATGAGTTTTTTCGTTTCCTAACCAACAACATACTGCATACATAAATGTATGTATATGTATGTATGTACACGGTATGTATGTATATGTGTACAGTATGTATATATGTACATATTGTATATATATATATATATATATATATATATATACACACACACACACATATAGATATATATATAAGTCTTCTTCCGCTGCAAACGGGTCTGTGTGCACAGATCCGTGCGAACTTTCATCTGGACCGTTGGATCTCCATATATTTTTTTATAAAAATTTGTCTTAACCCGTCGTTGGGAAGGACGGGTTAAAGCTAAATTTTATTTAAAAAAATAGCGTTAACCCGTCCTTCCCAAGAACGTGTTAAGGCAATCTAAATTCATTTAGAGGTGCATTCAGATTGTCTTCTTCGACGACTCTCTCTCTCGCTTTTTCTTCTTTCTTGGACGAACCCAACAGGAAAAAAACCCTAGCTCCGCCTAATCCGTGATCTACAGCTCCGTCCGCTCCCCCTCCTCTCTCCCAGCTCCAAAGTTCTACTCTCTCATCCCCTCAACCCTAGTTCTCCTCCAAATTGATTCTTTGGCTTCATTTGGACCTATTTTGTAAGGTATAGACTATTTCTTGACCTCAGTGATCTATATTTGTGTTTATTTTTCAATTTGTGTGTACTAAATTATTTAGAAAGTGGGGAAAAATTAATTTGCCTTAGTAGATTTTAGATGTAGAATTGGGTTGACTTTAACTATATTCAATTGCCGAATTTATTTGCGTGCGTTAGTAATTTGTAGAAGTAGAATTGTATATACAAAATTAGTTAGAAAATTTTAAGTGCGGTTATGGTTGAAAACCCTGCAAACGACCGTAAAAAATACAAAACTTTGCGATTAGGTTGGTCTCACGTAGTACAAGCCACCCCAAGTTGTAGAAGCGAGTTTCGACTCACAGTTCGTGAGATACGGCCGCGTATCGCTTTCGGTTGAAAAAAACCAAGTGAAGCGGTACACGGCCGTATCTCTCGAACCGTGACTCGAAACTCGCTTCTACAAGTTCGGGTGGCTTGCGCTACGTGAATTCGACCAAGTCGGAAAGTTTTATAATTTTTGGATGTTGTTTGTGTGGTTTTCTCAAGTTCCTCGCATGAGAAGTTTTTGACTTAGAATTTTATAAGTGCGGTTAGAGTTGAAAACCCTTCAAACGATATCCAAAAAATTTGAAACTTTGCGAGTTGGATGATCTCATGTAGCACCAGCAAACAGAACTTGTATAAGTCAATTTCGATTCACGGTTCGAGAGATACGACCATGTATCGCTTTCGGTTGAAAAAACCAAGTAAAACGGTACACAGCCGTATCTCGCAAACCGTGACTCGAAACTCGCTTCTACAAGTTCGGGTGGCTTGCCCTACGTGAATTCAAGCAAGGTGCAAAGTTTTATTAATTTTGGATGCCGTTTGTGCAGTTTTGTGACGTTGCTCACATTAGAAGATAGTGACTTAGAAATTTTTAATTGCGGTTAGATTAGAAAACCATTCAAACGACCTCCAAAAATTACGAAACTTTGCGAGTAGGATGATCTCATATAGCACAAGCAACCCGCACTTGTATAAGTCAATTGGAATTACGGTTAGAGAGATACGGCCGCGTATCGCTTTCGGTTGAAAAAAACCAACTAAAGCGGCACACAGCCGTATCTCGCAAACCGAGACTCGAAACTCGCTTCTACAAGTTCGGGTGGCTTGAGCTATGTGAATTCAACCAAGTTGGAAAGTTTTATAATTTTCGGATGTCGTTTGTACAGTTTTCTCAAGTTCCTCGCATGAGAAATTTTGACTTAGAATTTTGTAGGTGCGGTTAGATTAGAAAACCCTTCAAACGATATCCAAAAAATTTAAAACTTTGCGAGTTGGTTGGTGTCCCCTATGAGAAGCCAACCCAAGTTGTCGAAATGTTCGATTCATGATTCGAGAGATACGGCCGCGTATTGCTTTCGGTTGAAAAGAACCAACTAAAGCGGCACACGGCCGTATCTCGCAAACCGTGACTCGAAACTTGCTTCTCCAAGTTCGGATGGCTTGCGCTACGTGAATTCGACCAAGTCGGAAAGTTTTATAATTTTCGGATGCCGTTTGTGCGGTTTTCTCACGTTCCTCCCATTAGAAGTTTGTGACTTAGAATTTATTAAGTGCGGTTAGAGTTGAAAACCTTGTCAACGGCCTCTAAGAAATACGAAATTTTGCCAGTAGGTTGATCTCACGCACCACAAGCCACCCCAACTTGTAGAAGTGGTTTTCGAATCACGGTTCAAGATATACGGCCGTGTATCGCTTTTGGTTTTAAAAAAACCTAATAAAGCGGTATACGGTCGTATCTCGCAAACCGTGAGTCGAAACTCCCTTCTACAAGTTCCGGTGGTTTGCGCTACGTGAATTCGACCAAGTGGAAAAGTTTTATAAATTTTTGATACCGTTTGTGTGGTTTTCTCACGGTCCTCGCATTAGAGGTTAATAACTTAGAATATTTTTAGTGCGGTTAGAGTTGAAAACCTTGCAAACGGCCTACAAAAAATACGAAACTTTGCGAGGAAGCCGATCTCACTCAACACAACCCACCCCAACATGTAGAAGTGGGTTTCGTGTTACGGTTCGAGATATACCAACCAAAGGTACAAGCGGATAACACGTTGGTCGCGATACCGTATGATGGCTCCCTCCAGCAGGCATACATGATGTGGTACAAGCGTATAATACGGTTGTATGTTTCTCCAAAGGCCGCTGTACCAGCCGGTGTGCAAATTCCGATTTCCTCTACCCAGGCAGAACCAGCTCCAGCATATTCCTCCTCCCAGCCGATGTACCAACCAAAGGCTGAGACATATCGAAAAATGGTTAGTCAAATTTCATATAGTTCGTATGCATGTACTGTAATTAAGTGATGTCGTTAAGTATGAATGATGTTTAAATTGAAAATTTTTACCAAATGTAGATTGAAAACACATGGGAGAACGTTCGAACAGCTGCTCGCATCTTGAAGACTAGGGTACCCGAGAGCTTCAAGGAGGTAATGCAGGAGTTGCTAGCACCGTACCGTCGTACTCTTGAGGATGCGGGTGAAGGTCCACAACTTGAGGCGTATTTGAAAGCTAACTTGGCAGCAACGGGTTCGAGGCGAAAGAGCGTGACAATGCCGGGAATTCACATCGCCGAGCCACAACAACTACAACAACAGCAAAATCCCAAAGATGTTAATGAGGAACAGTGGTCGGATGATCCTGAATCTCCTGAGACACAAGGCAGACGGTGAAATCCTCAAAGAAAGCGGAACCCTCCTGATCAGTTCACACCAAGCGGTCGCAATCCGCGTGGTCGTAGATGGTAGTCTCTAATACTCTGTAAAAGTTTAGCATTTGGTTGTTGATTTTGTTATTCCAATAACTAATGCATAGTTTGTTTCTATGTTGATAAATTGTTGTAGGTGAATACTGGGCATGCTGTGCTAGCCAACGTGGAGAACGCCTTATTTCGAATTTTTTTATTTTGGACATGTGCAACTTGATATGTATAATTTTTGTGTAAATTTTGGATAATTGTATTGATTTCAATTAATTATGTGGTTTGGTTGACATTGTACATTTGTATGCTTTAAATTTCATGTGAAGATATCTGTTGTATTATATACTTTGATGTGATGTGATGTGAAGTGAATTTGTGAACAACATTTGATGAAGTCGTTTCTGTATCAGCAAAAATGTATACAGCCAAACACAGACAAAAGTGCTGCACAAATATTTATACTTAACCCATTGTTAAAGATAACAGGTTAATTGAGCTTAGCTCGTTATCACTAATGACGGATTAAATAGAGAGATATTGACAGTCCTTTGGAAGCCTACAGACCAAGTCTTAATAAAGTTCTGCTAATATGGCTCTTCTTAATCCGTCATTGTGAACAACGGCTTAAGTGAACTTAACCCGTTATTCACGACAACGGGTTAGGTAGAGCGATATTGGCAGTCCTTTAACTCGTACAGACCAAAGTACTACCAATATTGCTCTCTTTAACCCGTTATTGTGAAGAACGGGTTAAGTGACCTTAACCCGTTATTCACAAGAACGGGTTAGGTAGGGAGTTATTGGGTAGGACCTCACCCAAGTTTTCAAAATAGACTGTCTAAATCTATCTACTTAACCCGTTCTTATGAATAACGGATTAACGTCACTTAACCCGTTCTTCACAAGAACGGGTTACGTATAGTGTAATTTTGGGCTTTCTAGAAATTTCTCTGTACTCTTTACAAACATTGTCTCCTGAACTGTACAAAGTGACATTAATATGCCCATAATTGTTCATAATTTTTATTAATTTCCATTTATTGCCACGTAACTAACCAATATAAAATTGTTTACATTAAATGTGGTGTAAAAGTTAAAAAAATACAATTTCATAACTAACCTAGGTTTAGGTTTAAGGTAAGCTAGGGTTAGTGTAGGGTTAGGGCTAGGGTTAGGGGAAGGTAGGGTTAAGGGTTAGTAGTATGTATTTGTTTTTTGTTTTGATTAATTAGGTTAATATTTGTAATATGTGGAACTAACACTGAATTTAGTGTAGGGTTATTCCATTATTGGGTTCTGCATGTGGGGTTGTACTCCGAGCTACATTACAAATGTGCCTAGTCTTGCGTAATTGGATCCAGTTAATTCTCCTTCTTCATCTCTATCCGGATCTTTCCATAATGAACTTATTCTACTACATGTGATCAGATCCAGTTCTTGATGGCCAAGTAATTGGATTTGATGGCGTGGTGCTCTAAAGCAAACTTAGGCTTTTCCATTAGGGATACCATCATCATCACAGTGTCTCGAAGAACTGCACACAATTACTTCACGAAGAGATTCCACATCCGTATTGGTCTTCTTATACATGCATGTGGAGATGTACATATGGTTTTTCCCATATATAGGCTACATGTGGGGATCTACATGTGGTTTTTCCCATATATAGGCTACATGTGGGGAAAATGAACAAGGACCGAGGATATAATAGAAGAACCAGATGATTCAAGCTACATTACAAATGTGCCTAGTCTAGCTTGCCGTCCTAACGTCACGCAGCTATCCCATTAATTCTCCTTCTTCATCTCTTTCCTAATCTTTCCATAATGAACTTGTTCTACTACACGTGATCATATCCATTTCTTGATGGCCAAGTAATTGGATTTGCAGGAAGTTCACTACCCTTTCTTCCCAATCTTGTGGAATTCTTCCCAATTGCATGTCTGGAGATTATCTTTAGGAACGTTTTCATTGTAAACAATGTACGAGAATTTTGAAGATTATACATTCTTATTCAAGGCAGACATAGAAGAATTAATCTCTTATCTTATTGGGTTATACATGTGGGGATGTACATGTATATTTCTACATGTGGTTTTTTTCATATTATTCTTGTTGTACATGTGGGGATGTACATATGGTTTTTTCCATATATAGTCTACATGTGGAAATCTACATGTGATTTTTCCCATATATAGGCTACATGTGGGAATCTACATGTGGTTTTTTCCATATATTGGCTACATGTGGTTATGTACTTTAGGTTTTTCCCATATTGAACTTGTTCTACTACATGTGGTCCCCAATTTGAAGAGAAAAATCACAAGGATCGAGGATATAAAAGAAGAACCAAATGATTCAAGCTGTTCTTAGGTTGTTTTATTATTGAATATTTCCAAATTTTTATTGTCGAATAAGATAGGGTTAGTGTAGGGTTAGGGTTAGGTTAAGATAGGGTTAGTGTAAGGTTAAGGTTAGGGTAAGCTAGAGTTAGGGTAAGGTAGGGTTAAGGGTTAATAGTATGTGTTTGTTTTTTGTTTTGATTAATTAGGTTAATTAGGTTTAAATTTTTCATATTTACAACTATATTATTTAATTTCATATTATTTAAAATTACTTTAACCCTATTATAACCCTACTTTACTATCCAAACCTATTGTAACCTTACTTGCAAACCTACGAACTACTCTAATGTAGGGTTAGATTCATTTGTAACAAACTTTTTAGGATTTTCAACTTTATTATTTTATTTAATTTCATAATGTTTAAAATTACTCTAACCCTATTTTCATAATATTTCTACTTAACCCTACCGTAACCCGAAAATAAGCTTACTATAACCCTACTTGAACTATCCAAACCTACTGTAACCCTACTATAACCCTACATACTACTATAACCCGTCTGTAGATGATCTTAACGTGTTATTGGCTGTGAACCACGTTCCTCTAATTTAAGTAATTTGTTATATTTCATCATTTTCAACACCCAAAGTGTTAAGAAGTTGGGTTTTACATAACCCGTAACCCTTTTTTAACCTAAGAACTACTCAAACCCTACTGTAACCCTACAATAACCCTGTAACCCTAGTTGTAACCATACAAGTTCGTAGGGTTATTTACAATTTTTCATTAGGGTTAAAGAGTTCGTAGGGTTATTTACAATTTGTCATAAATTTTTTCATATTTTCGAATATGTTATTTAATTTCATAATATTTAAAATTATTTTAACCCTACCGTAACCCTACTTTAACTAGGCAAACCTACTGTAACCCTACTGTAACCCTACAAACTACTCTAACCCAACCTAACCTCATATCTAACATAATTGTTTAAACCGAATTCGTTGAATGAACGTAAATATTTTAAAAATTTATTTGTTTACAAAAAAAATTTGAAATCGTGTAACGAACATCTCTGGATAGTTGATTATATAAAATTTTATGAACAAATTTTTTATAGCGGGTTTTAGTAGGGTTAAAGTAGTGTTTGAATAATTTATAATAAATTGTTTTCATTCAGTGAACTACATTATCTGATATATTTACAAACCTGTTTACAATTTTGTTTTCATGCAATTTAAAAATTATCAGTACTGCCAGTATAGGTACACTTAATCCGTTATTTAGGATAACGGGTTAATTGTCTTTAACCCGTTATCGTCAATAACGGATTAAGTTAACGTATATTTGCAGAATTTCACCATCTACACCCATAGGTAGTCATAAACTTTTGCAAATATAAGTGTACTTAACTCATTGTTGGTGATAACGGGTTCCGTTAACTTAACCCGTTATCCATAACAACAGGTTAAGTTGACAAATATTGGCAGTGGTTCATTATGCACAGACCAAGTATTGGCATAAAGGACTGCATATATTTGTCTACTTAACCCGTCGTCACCAACGACGGGTTAAGTGTACTTAACCCTTCGTCACCAACAACGGGTTAAGTAGACAAATATATGCAGAAGTTTATGAATACATGGTGTGTACATTTTGAGATGTGTATCAATTTGGTGGTCATGTTTGCTGTCCTTGTTGCTGCATTTTGAGAAGTGTATCACAGTTTTTGATTTTTGTATCAATGTATTGAGAAGTGTATCACCATTTATTTCTTGTCTTCTTCTTCTTCTTGTTTTAAGGCCTTCTTGTTTGCTGTGCATTTTGATGCATGATTACTGTCATGCACCCATCCTTCTTTATTTCCCTATAACTAAGCCTACTGAGTTCATCACTCAAATAACAATGAGTTCAATGTAGAGAAGAAAGGGGAAAAAAGAGGGAGGGGACACTTCAAATAACATTTTACAAAAAATGTAGGAGGAGCCAATCTTTTCTTCTCTTCATGATATTCTTTTCTTCTTGAAGGGGGGGGGGGGGGGGGGGGAAGTTTGAGTTATAAAAAAATTTGAGTTCAAAGAGGGTCTCCTTCAATTGTTGTTCTTCAGTACATAGATTGCTGTTCTTCAGGTGCAAAGTTTGAGTTATAAAAAAAGAAGCTAAAGATGCAGGAGTAGAGAGACTTGTGCATGTCCACTTTAGTGTACAAGTGCATGCTGGGCTTCTCTCAAGGGGTAGGCAAGACTCCCGACTCTGCCTTTTTTTTCCTTCATTCCCCTTAGTTTTCTTTTTTCGGGCTTTTAGAGTGATGCATAAGTAGCAATTGTCCTCCTTTCATACACATTCATTCTCTATTGTTACACAGAGTGTAAAAATTCTCCGGTTTCGTAGGACGGAGTAGTGGTGGGTGTCACAATATATTCATGGTACTTTTCAACTTCTTGGCATGCACACCTCACAATCGTGCAACAAATATGACGAATATGAGGAGTGCGTGTCAAGAAGTTGTCAAGTACTTTGGATATACGGTTACACCCACTACTACTCTATCCCACGAACCGGAGAATTGTTACCTCTGTGTAATTGTAGTGAACTAAATTGTATGCAGGGGGGATAACTGCTACTTATGCATTCAAAAAAAGGCAGAGTCGACAGTCCTTCCTACCTCTTTGAGAAGAAACCCAGCATGTACTTGTATACTAAATTAATTTCAATTTTGGATGAAAGTGTCAAAGAATGACTTTGTAATATCAATTCTCTTGAGTTATGTATGCATTCTATGTATCTTCAAATAACATGTTTTTGCTGAATTTGTAATGTTTGTTGTACAAAACTGTTATAAGATAAAACCTGTATCTCTATATTCTTCGAACTTTATCTGGGAAATTTGAAGAGTTATACCACAAAGGCGAAGGCACTGCAAAACTATAAGTATCTCAAGAATGATGTGAATGAAAAAATTTGTATATGTATCAACAAAAATAGATATAGCCTACACAGACGAAAGTTCTGTAAAAAATTCTCTACTTAACCCGTTATTAACGATGACGGGTTAGGTTATCTTAACCCGTTATCTCCATTAACGGGTTAAGTGGAGAGATATTGGCAGGCCTTCATCCCCAACAGACCAAGTATTGATTAAGTACTGCCAATATCTATCTCCTTAACCCGTTCTTGGCGATATCGGGTTAAGTGATCTTAACCCGTTATCTTCAATAACGGGTTAAGTAGAGAAAAATTGGCAATACTTAATCAATACTGCATACATATTCACAATTTTCCACAACATTGATATATCATCCAGAAACACACAATCTGCAACACAAATAATAAATCTGTACACATCGGCATCCATAAAATTTCTATTACCAAAAAATTCACAAATAGTTCGGGTTGCCCAAATTGCACACATCTTCAAAATTCACAAATTTCAACATAAATAAACATTCGCTACCCAATTACAACACCAAAACACACAACAACATATGTAGTTCACAAATACACAAAATGCACACATACAGAGATTACACTCTGATTAAATACATCAGTAATTTAATTGTACCAAATAAATACGTTCAATTAACTACATATATACAATCAAAAGTAAGGAATTTTTCAATGCATTGATTCTTTCCATGGGCGCGATTTTGTTTCATTCCGAACCTACATCAAAAAAAAAATAAAAAAAAATATTGAGTTAATAATTGAGTCGAAATTAATAATTACCTTCACAACAAAATAAAAAAGTAAGCAAATATTCGGTGTTTATCTTGAAAGTTTGTAGTGCCATACATAACACGAAAAATCTCTTAGCACGAACCTTCGCCTTCATCATCATCACTCTCTCCAGCGTTTGGAGCTTCTTCGTATCCTACCGATCCACTAAATAAGGAAGAAGAATGGGTTAGTATCGACTACAACAAGTTTACATTCATTGAGTCCAATTAACAAATACAAAATCTCTGATATATTACCTTGCTATATTTTTTGGGCAATTTCGTGAATCGTGACCTACGACACGAAGGCATGTCCTGCAAAGTCTTGGCATCTTCGTTTTTTGGCCTTCTCTGATAGACTTCAACATTTTTCCTTTAGGCCTCCCTTTTGTGGTGCACTGCACGGGGTCACCTACATGTGCATGTGCATGTGCATGTGCATGTCCACCACTCTCAGGTTGTGCACTACCTTCGTGTGGTGTGCTGTGCTGTTCACTGATTCAATATTAGCAAAGCCTTCGATTCCCTTGAGCATGTGGTCGAGCATGTACTTGTACCCTCGCTCTGAAGAACAACCAAGATCGACCAAATATCTTGAGTGCATAGTTAGTTCACAATAACGAGAGGCAAAATTTTTGTCCATACTATTGGGAACCGATATACTGCTTCTTCTTAGTTAATCCCTGGTCCATCGCCTACAAATATATTGCTCGGGTAGTGCGGTGTGATCTGTGAACTGAATAGCTGCCAATAGATGTTTGTAGGGAATGCCTACGAAACTGTACATGGCATAAGGGCATTTAGCAATTTGAGTAATTTTACAATAAGAAATCACCCTCTCCGGTTCTGCATTTTCACAAACTGTTACAGAATAAGCTGCACTATCTGGTGTATCTATACTCGCAATTAAACTCACATTAAGTAATAAGCTTTTTACAACTTCTTGTTGGAATTTGTAGAAAATCTTCAGTGTGTATGTTCCCGCTATTTGTGACTCCAACGCCCGTTCGGTCTTCAATTTTGGTCTCTCCTCGCGATTACGATGTGTTTCTTTAAGTTCATCGTATCTTTATTTTACTAAGAGTCGGTCAAAGATGACGGCAAATTCATGTAATGAGTACTTCTTATGAGTATGGTGCTTCAAGGATGAATGTAGTGATTCACTACGTTGGGTACTTAAGATGTCGCCCCAAAATGAGTCGCTTGCGTACACGGGAGCCCATTTTTCGCGGATCTCAAATTTTTCCTTCAACCATTTGTTATTCTCAAGTTTGTACTGGGAGATCAAATTTTTCCACTTCTATTCAAATTCTGTTTTAAATTCCACTGTATAAATGATAGTCTTCAAAGCATCCCTGAACTCGTCAACGTTATTCTGCATACGCACTTCATGCAGTAACTTATCCAAAATATGCCAAATGCAATATCGATGTGACGTGGCTGGTAAAACTTTGGAAACTGCAGAAGTTATTCCACGATCCTCATCTGTCACTATGTTCATCAGATCGAATGCCATTGCTTCTCGCCACTTTTCAAAGAACCACTCAAATGAGGATGCCTTCTCATTGGGGATGAACCCACAACCTAGGAATATTGATTGCCATTGATGGTTGAATCCAACAAATAGTACGAACAACATTCCGTATCGGTTTGTGTTGTAGGTAGCATCAAAGTAGAGAACATCCCCAAATACTTCATAATTCATTCTACCGATACCATCTACCCAGACACAATGGGGCAATCACCCTTTGGGATCACATTGGTAATCAAAATAGAATAAAGGATCAGTCTCCTTTTTGGATTCAAAGAACTCAAGTAGCATTTGCCTGTCGTGTCCTTTTAAACCCTCCATCTCGTCTCTCCTGAGATTTCTGACATCGGTTTCAGTGAAACCAATTTTCTCATTACCTCCACTTGCACCTTCGAGGAATAACATTTGTTTGCATATAGGGATATTAACTTCGGTAAGTTGACCAATTACTTTTTTATCTGTCTTAGTCAATTCACGGTTTCGAGGTAGCAAGTGACGTCTACCGGGTGAAGTAAATTCGTGATTGTGTGCTTCATTTAACGAATAAAGAATCCACGAATTACTTTGTGAATGACTTTGTGGGTTTAGTTTGACTCGAACGAAAGCTTTGCAATCCGTTCTAGAAGTTGTTCCTCGTTTAGCTTCATTATGATTATTCGGTGACTCCTCGGCTTTATTACAAACATATGATTTATCCACTACATCATTTTTCTTGTATTTATTTCCACCCTTACGCATAGAGAATCCCGTACATTTGCAATATGATGAATAAAATTTTTCCGTTTTCTGTAGAGTAAGAAATGTCATACCAATCTTCGGTTTTAGGTGCTCGTCAACATGAGGAAGAAACTCGCCAATTTATTGTGCACGAACAAATTTCTCTCCGACAACAGAACTTCCTTCAAAACTGTCTATACCTAGGAAACTGTGAAAAGGAGAATAGTTAGGGGTACTAAACCGTTGTATTTGGTGTTTTTATAACCAAAAGCGACACATGATTGTAGGTCTAGGATACTTAATCGAAACTCATTTTTACAAATTGGGGTTATTTGTGCTACATGAGATCATCATACTGGCAATTTTTCGTATTTTTTGGAGGTCGTTTGAAGAGTTTTCTAATCTAACCACACTTAAAAAATTCTAAGTCACTAACTTCTAATGCGAGGAACGTGACAAAACGGCACAAACGGCATCGAAAATTAATAAAACTTTGCACCTTGCTTGAATTCACGTAGCACAAGCCACCAGAACTTGTACAAGTCTGTTTCGACTAACGGTTCGAGAAATACGGCCGTGTATCACTTTATTTGGGTTTTTTTCAACCGAAAGCGATACACGGCCGTATCTCTCTAACCGTGAGTCCAAATTGACTTATATAAGTGCGCGTTGCTTGTGCTACATGACATCATCCTACTCGCAAAGTTTTGTAATTTTTGGAGGTCGTTTGAAGGGTTTTCTAATCTAACCGCAATTAAAAATTTCTAAGCCACTATCTTCTAATGTTAGGAATGTCACAAAACCGCACAAACGGCATCCAAAATTAATACATCAGTGCACCATGCTTAAATTCACGTAGTGTAAGCCACCCCAACTTATAAAAGTGAGTTTCGACTCACAGTTAGAGAAATATGGCCGTGTATCACTTTATTTGGCTTCTTATCAGCCGAAAGCGATACACGGTCGTATCTCTCTAATCGTTAGTCAAAATTGACTTATACAAGTTTTGGTTGCTTGTGCTACATGAGATCATCCAACTAGCAAAGTTTCAAATTTTTTGGATATCGTTTGAAGGGTTTTCAACTCTAACCGCACTTACAAAATTCTAAGTCAAAAACTTCTCATGCGAGGAACTTGACAAAACCGCACAAACGACATCCGAAAATTATAAAACTTTTCGACTTTGTCGAATTCACGTAGGGCAAGCCACCCGAACTTGTAGAAGCGAGTTTCGAGTCATGGTTTATGAGATACGGCCGTGTACCGCTTTACTTGATTTTTTTCAACCGAAAGCGATACGCGGGCGTATCTCTCGAACCGTGAGTCGAAACTCACTTCTACAAGTTGGGTTGGCTTCTCATAGGGGACACCAACCAACTCGAAAAGTTTCAAATTTTTTGAATATCGTTTGAAGGGTTTTCAACTCTAACCGCACTTACAAAATTCTAAGGCAAAAACTTCTCATGCAAGGAACTTGAGAAAACCGCACAAACATCCGAAAATTATAAAACTTTCCGACTTGGTCTAATTCACGTAGCGCAAGCCACCCGAACTTGTAGAAGTGAGTTTCGATTCACGGTTCGAGAGATACGGCCGTGTACCGCTCCACTTGGTTTTTTTCAACCGAAAGCGATACGCGGCCGTATCTCTCGAACTGTGAATCGAAACTCGCTTCTACAACTTGGGGTGGTTTGCACTAATTTTGACAATGCCCCTTTATGATCTATAAATGTCAAAGACCCAAACCTCACTTCTACTTCATGGACAAAAGCATCCCAAGTTGTAAACACACCATTATCAAACTTCTATTGAACCAAGCCAAGGACCTACCATTCATATGGAACAAAGCTATAGCAAGCTTTTGATCACAAGGTGTGTTAGGAATTGTGGCCTCAAATACACGTAGGCACTGAGTACTTGAAGTTGGAGAAGAAGAAGAGGAGACAAAGAAGCAAGAGAAAACAAGCAGCAAGTAGAAGAAGAGAAGTCTGAAGGTTGCGGTTGACCAACCAGGGGGTGCGGTCGACCGACCCTAGGCTGAGAGTTCTTCGAGTGTACAAGTCCAACAAAGGAGGGGACGATCGATCGACCTAGGGGGTGCAGTCAACCGGTCAGCGCTCTGGGTTGGTTCTACACGTTGCAATCGACCGACACTTGGGGTACGGTCAACCGATATCGGCAGCTGATTGTTTTTGGGCTTAAGAGTTTAAAGGCCAAATTGCTATATTTGTATTTGTCTTTTAGAGTTTACTTGGGGGCTATATATATGACCGTAAACTCTAGAGTTTAGTCATCTAATCTGAATAGATCTGATCATTATTCAACTTCAAGAGGGGATTGTGCCTAGTGTTGCAAAGGTGAGAGAGAGATATTGAGAGTTGTAATCCCTTTTGTAATCTTTCTATTTCTTTGGGAATAAGAAGTATTGGTTATCTCTGCATATTAGTTGTGTTCTTGTGAGATCCATATATTGTGGTGGTTTATTCTTGGTTCATCTAAGTCTTGGGAGTTTCTATTGCTTGTGGTGCACTTCCGCTATTAGCACTACGAGTTGTGGGGTAAAATTACTCCGACAAGTGGTATCAGAGAAGTTGGTTCGATATGGCCGATAACAAGATGAAGATCAAGAAATTCGATGGGAGTGACTTCGCGATGTGGAAGATCCAAATGATAGCGTATCTTCGTCAGAAAGATCTTGATGGTCCGTTGTTTGATGAGAAGCCGGAAGGTGCAGACAAGGATGCAAAGATCTTGACGGATTGGAATCGTTTGGATCAGAAGGCGCTGAGGCAGATTCATTTGGGGCTGAGTAGGAAGACGTTATTTCATATCTCGAAGGCAAAGACCACAAAGGAGGCTATAGAGATTCTCACGGATATATATGAGAAACCATCAGCATCTAATCAAATTCTTCATATGAAGAAATTGGTTATATGAAGTTGAAAGAAGGGGGTTTAGTAACAGAATATGTGAATAATTACTGTATGGTTTACAACCAGATGGAAGCTGCAGGTTTGAAGTTTTCAGAGAGGAGCAGTCATTGTTACTTCTATCTACTTTACCCGACAGTTATGGTATGGTGGAACAGACTATTACAGGCATTATGACAAATTCGACGATTCTACAGGATGTGGTGAGTAGCATTCTGAACGAGGAGGTGAGAAGGGTGATAAACGGGAGATATCCATCATCATCTTCTAGAGATTCTGCTATGTACGTTGAGAAGAGACGTGGGAGATCTAAGAGCAGTCAAAAAAGAAAGGATCAGAGTAGTTCATCTGAGAGTGGGTCTGATGACAGCGATGGAGGACATGGACCTGAGTGCTGGTATTGTCACAAGAAGGGTCACATGATACGCAGTTGTAAGGCTTATATGAAGAAGAAGCAGGAGAAACCAAAGAGAGGTAACCCAAAGGAAGTCCAAGGAGGGCTTGTTGAGGAGTTATGCTTATCAGCTCAGGAGGAGTTAGGCACTCAAGATTGGTGTATTGATTCGGGGGCTTCTTTTCATTGCACTCCGAGGAGAGAGGTATTTGATGACTACAAGGAGAGTTCTTTTGGAGTTGTGATCGTGGGAAATGGTCACCGGTGTCATGTATGTGGGGTTGGTACTGTTCGCGTGAACACTATTGATGATCAAAGTATTGTCTTGTGGGAGACAAGACATGTTCCAGACTTGAAGGAAAATCTTATCTCGATTGGAAGGCTAGAAAAGAAAGGGTTGTCTACTACAGTTAGTAGTGGAGAGTGGTGTATAGCTGCAGGTTCAAGGGTGATTGTAAAAGGAAGCATGAGGGAACGCTTTATTTGCTTAGAGACGTGAGGGGTGTTTCTCCTATAGTTGACTCTCAGCCGGAATCGAGTAGTAGGCTGTGTGGGGTGCAACCGAGTTCTTTCGGTTGTGGATGGGAGGTTACTAATTTAGTAGGAGCTACTGGCCATGGAAGTGACCTTAGTGGGCAAGACGTTGCTGCGGTAAGGGTACTTTGCGAATTGGAAGTTGAAGCTTCAAGTCGCTCTTGTGTGATAGAGAGCACTGGTATCGATATGCGAGATGATGGCGATGAGGGTAACCGAATTGGGACTGTAGGGATTGAACAGTTTGCAAAGTTTGTGGAGGTGTCGTCCACGGAGGTTTCTAGTGCAGAGGGTGCACTGAGAGGCTTTCAACCATGTCCGGTGTTGATGGAGATCTTGCGAGTTGGGGAGTCTCATAACACGGAATCCTACACGGGAGATTGTTTCTCCGGTATTCGTGCTCTATGCGATTGGTGGAGCACATCCTTCATGAAGTGATGAGGGGTGGTTGGTGCACTCCACATGGTGGAGTGGCGGAGGTGCTCTTCATGAGAGTGGGGGGTAGTTGGGTCTTCCATGAAAGTGGGAGATGGCAGAGATAATGCGAGGGAAGATTGCAATAACTTTGAAGCGTGGTGTATTTGGTCCAAGTGGTGTATTGTTAGGAATTGTGGCCTCAAATACACGTAGGCACTGAGTACTTGAAGTTGGAGAAGAAGAAGAGGAGACAAAGAAGCAAGAGAAGACAAGAAGCAAGTAGAAGCAGAGTAGCCTAGAGGGTTGCGGTCGACCGACCAGGGGGTTCGGTCGACCGAGCCTAGGCTGAGAGTTCTTCGAGTGTACAAGTCCAACAGAGGAGGGGACGGTCGACCGACCAAGGGGGTGCAATCGACCGGTCAGCGCTCTGGGTTGGTTCTACACGTTGTAGTCGACCGACACTTGGGGTGCGGTCGACCAACATCGGCGGCTGATTGTTTTTGGGCTTACGAGTTTAAAGGCCCAATTGCTATATTTGTATTTATCTTTTAGGGTTTACATGGGGGCTATATATATGGCCGTAAACTCTAGGGTTTAGTCATTGATATGGCTAAAAATGGGGTTAAATCGGAGCCGTCCAAATCGGGCACGAATCTTAAAGCCTGGGGGTAAAATGGTAATTTTACCTACTAACGGGTGTGAAATGGGTACTGGATCTCCTCCCCAAAGATCCAATAACCCACGAATGGATCCACCTCAACTGGGTGCGGGTTGCAACCCGCAGCAAACCCGGTCCAGCATGATAGAATTAGGGTTTCTGATTAATCCAAATCAACGGCCCTGATTCATATCTATCCTCTCACTGGGAATTAGGGATTACATTCCTTATCTAAACACAGGGATTACATGCCTAATTTAATCCCATAGGCAGCTATAAATACCTCCCATCCACCACCATTAGGAGGTAATCAATCTTTTGCCAAATTACGCTCTTTCATAATCTTCCTGATTACTGACTTGAGCGTCGGAGGGTGCGTCGCCGGGATCAACCCCGGTGTCTCGCACTTTTTTGCAGGTGAGCGGCGGGAATCAATGGTCAAACTCCGGCGGAACAGGTTCAGGTTTGCTATTCATGTTTTCCAAGAATCCACAAATACTATCTGTTTGCCCCCACACCAGATTTAGCGGTAACAGATTGGCACCGTCTGTGGGAAACACCACGAATAGCAGCCTTCCCTCTTTCCGTTGGTCAGATCTTCTCCAGCCATGCCTCCTAGGAAAGTAAGATCCCGAGGGCCCAACCGTGGACCCAACCCCGTTGATCAGCAACAGGAAGTCCCCATCCAACCCGCTCAGCAGCAGGGGCAACTTCCTCCTCAAGCCGAGGACCCTCTCCAACCGGACCAGCCACCTCTTCAGAATCAGCAACCTCCTAAGGTTCCCCATGGTCCTCAAAATGCCGGTGCAGGGACCTCACGACCCAACCCGCAGAAACAACCTCTCCATCAGGACCATGTCTCAATACACAATGCCTCTACGGATTCTATGGCCTCCCACAATCCCCGAGCTTCCGACCTTCGCAACACCATCCTCAATCGGCAGAAGGATGAGGATCTTCGCCTCCGTCTGGATGAAAAGCGGGCCCGAGAGGGAGCCTCCCGCCAACAACGTCCGGATGAGTGATCTCCTCACCGCCGAGACTACAGAAGGTCCCCTACCCGAAGAGGGGGAAGAGAGTCCCCCGAGAATCACAGAAGGAGACCCCATTCACCCGCAGGTCGGCAGCATCCGAGGAACGATGAGGCACCCATCACTCATGCCGAGTTCCAGCAATTCCAAGCAACCATCCTACAAGCTCTCAATATCCGTCCCAACAACACCAATGCTCCGAGGATTCCCACACCTCCTCCGGTCCGAAGTCCTCGCCGGCGGTCCCTAACTCCTCCCCCAGCTCCTAGCAACCCCCAGCACATTCCTAGTCCTCGCCGCTCCAGGAGCTACCGTCGTCGTAGCCCCCGCTCTCCCTCGTACGAAGACGAGTCTAGAGGCTCGGTTGGTTACCGTCGAAGAGATGAAGCTGTCTACCGCCGTCTCCACGAAATGGAGAGGCGCTTGGGTCAGTTAGACAGAGAAGAAGAGCTTAGAGGAAGGACCCTTCGCCCTAGTCAACCTCCTTTTCCCGAACCATAATGGAGGCACCTGTACCAATTGGCTTTAAACCTCCTCAATTCGAGACTTATTCCGGGGAGTCTGACCCCGTCGATCACATCGAAAGCTTTAAGACCCTCATACTCATCCATCAAGCTTTCGATGCCCTGCTGTGCAAGACCTTCCCCGCTACTCTCAAGGGTCCGGCTCGAGAATGGTACTCTCGCCTTACCCCATCCTCAATATTCTCCTTCGAGCAATTCGAGACCCTCTTCGTCACCCACTTCGTGAGTAGCCGCCGAATTGAGAAGACCAGCATTTCGCTACTCTACCTTAACCAGAAGAAGGGTGAGAAGCTGAGAGACTATGTGAAAAGATTCACAGCGGAAGCCAGGTCCATAGCATCCCTCGACCAATCTGTCGCTACAGCAGCATTCCAATCCAATGTCCTCAACTCCAGCCTCCGCTCCTCCCTCGCCAAGAAGCCCCCACAGAACTTTTCTGACCTCCTCCTCCGGAGCGAAAAGTATATTCGGGCCGAGGAAGCTGAGCACCGCCCTAACTTGGAGGGGCCTTCCTCCAGGTCCAAGAGAAAGGGAACAGAAGAGGAAGGGGCCAAGAAGCTCCAGAAGGATAATGGCGGGCAGCGCTGACCTCCCCCCAGATTTGAAAAGTTTACTCCCCTGAATGCCAACATCTCTACAATTCTCATGGAAGTTGAGAAGGAGGGGGTGATACCTCCTGCGCCAAAATGAACACCCCCAGCAAGAAGAGGGATAAAGAGAAGTGGTGCCGCTATCACCAGGACCATGGCCACGACACCAATGATTGTCGGGCCCTGAAGAATGAGATAGAAGCTTTCATCCAGAGGGGTCAGCTAACCAAGTTCGTGAGAAAGGACCGAGCCGATCTTCCTCCCCCGCCTCGGGGGGCTAACAAGCGTCCTTAATGTGATGAAATGCCCGAATTCGAAGAGGAGCGTGTCCTGCACCTCATTCATGGGGGCCCAATGGGGGGCTCCTCCAACTCCTCTCGAAAGGCGTTTATAAGGGAAGTTAATTCGGTTCGCGCCACACCTCCTCCTAAAGGCCTCGGAGTGCTCGTTTCATTCTCAGATGAAGACCTTGAGGGTGTCCGAACCCCCCATTGTGACGCGCTTGTCATCAACCTCTCTATGGCGAACTTTAAAGTGGAGAGGATCCTGGTGGACAATGGTAGCTCCGTTAACATACTCTTCCTTACCGCTTTCAAAGGCCTCAAACTATCCCGGGACAGACTTAAGCCCGCCGGCTACACACTTCATGGGTTCACGGGAGTGCCAGTGACTATTGAAGGGGTGATCACCCTCGATGTAACCGCTGGCAAAACTCCTACTACCCGAATGGAGTCGATGGACTTTATGGTCGTGGATGTCCCTGCAGCTTACAATGTCATTTTGGGCCGACCCGGCCTAGCTGCCCTAGAAGCCGTTCCTTCGGCATATCACCTCAAGATGAAATTCCCCACCCGGGCAGGGATAGGGGAAGTGAAAGGCAGTCAAGAGATAGCCCGCAAGTGCTATATGACTTCAACAGGGGATCCAGTCCTCTCCCTCGAAACTCTTGAAATCCCCCAAGAAGTTGTCCGACCAACGTCCGAGCCGGTGGATGAGTTGGAGGAAGTGCTCTTCTCTGAGCAGGATCCGAGCCGAAAGTTCTTTGTTAGCAAGACCCTCTCATCTGCCCTATACTCCGATATAGTCCAGTGCATCCGTAGGAACCACGACCTCTTTGCTTGGTCGGCCGCAGACATGCCCGAAATTTTCGAAGAGCTTTTAGTCCACCACCTCAGCGTCGCTCCGGGGTCCAAACTGGTCCAACAGAAGAGGCGCAAGTTCGCTCCCGAGTGCCAGCAAGCTATAAAAGAGGAGGTGGACAAACTCTTGAAGGCTCGGTTCATACAAGAGGTAAATTATCTCGAATGGCTCTCGAATGTAGTAATGGTGAAGAAGTCCAATGGGACCTGGAGGATTTGTATCGACTTTACCGACCTCAACAAGGCATGCCCCAAAGATCCATTCCTTCTTCCAAGTATCGATACTTTGATTGACGCCACTTCGGGTCATGAACTTCTCAGCTTCATGGACGCCTTCTCAGGCTACAATCAGATTTGTATGTTTCCCCCGGATATCCCAAAGACCTCCTTTGTAGCCGATCAGGGCCTCTACTGCTACAGGGTAATGCCCTTCGGTTTGAAGAATGCAGGTGCCACTTATCAACGCCTCGTCAACAAGGTTTTTCAAGCACAGATCGGCCGAAATTGTAACGTCCCGAATCCCAAATACACTGAATTCGAGATGTTCTACAGGATCTTTCCGCTTTCTTTAGTACAATTTTACAAGGAAATTTAAACTTTTCACTTTACATCAGAATTTACATCAATATTACACTTTACATTGCACAGCGGAAGTAAAATTTACAACAATGAAACAAATATACAACAACATTGAGTAATCTTTAAGCATTTATTCCTCTTTAATCTTTATCAAGCCATTTACCTGCATATAAGACTGTGGGTACGTCAGTTTATTCAACCGACGATCATTATACATGGCCATCCTCTCTATGCCGGAAATAGTATAACTTATTTTCCATATTTAGCAAACACAAACTTGTCACATACCAAACTAAAGGGACTACCCTATTGATGTCATGTTGTGATTGTGCACTTAGTCCTTAATGCAATTATTTATATTAGATGACACTAATGCGCACTTGTTCGGATTCTATGTATTCCATACTACATAGGTCTGAGGGCAAGCCTCTTAATCGTTCTTTACCTTTGTAGGGTTCAATCCCTCGCCATGACTTAATCTACTACTGTAATTACAGTAGGTATCCTAGATGATCTATGAGTGCAAGCACGTGTACAGAAAACCTGGAGGGGAATCCCACGTCATGTCACGACTCATCGGGAAGAACCTGTGGCAATTCAGCCTCCTTCATGGCACACGATCCTCATGCAGTCACCAAACATCCCACAAGCGTCACCACCGGGACGGTACTCTGGAGCAGTATCCACGTCATGTCACGACTCATCGTGAAGAACCTGTGAAATACTCTCTGCCACCAATCCGATGGCCCTCAACTCATGTTTTTCTCCTAGTTTCATCACGTCTCCACTATGTACTAATCCTTAGTTTTTATTAAAATCATGAACAAGAATCGAAGCTCTAGAGTTAGCCTCTCCACTAAACTGGACTTATTCATTCATTTCAATATGACCAACCTTGGTCTTTCTTTTCAATTTTCATTTTCAAATGTCGGGAGAGACTTAGCTACTCTTTTTGGTTTCAATTTTCAATTCACAATTTCTAATTTGAGCATTTCCAACTCATAAATTCATATGTTGAGTTATCATACTCAAATAGCATTTCTCTTTTCCAATCATGATTTCTAAATTGTTCAAATAGTCCATGACTATACATAAATTTCATATGCTTTATCAATTATCACTTTTACTTTGAAATTCACATCACTAACGAATATTCACAATTCACATTTTTCACACTATTCTCGAATGAGAACAATTCACATCCATCACATAATAAAAGACTCATTCTTTACCACAATAATCTTCTAATTCTTCATTTCAAACTCTTTTTGCAAGGTATAATTTTCACAAAGTATACACATAGAACCATAGTTCTATTTATGCATTTTATTCTCAAATCATAGTCTATTTCATGCAAATAATTCCCAAATCATTTTTATAAAATCCCATATAATTTTAGAAGAATAACCATATTTTTTTCATAATTTTTGGACAATTAAAACCCCAAAAAAATAATTTTTTTCAATCTTGCCGAGGGCAAGATTCGAACCCAGTACCCCAGAGAACACAGCCCACCGCAGAAGCCACTAGGCCGCATGTGCTAAGCGGTATAAAGGGAAAGCCGAGCGTATTTGAGGCTCTCGATCGCTGATTCTTGTTTTTAAAAAATTACATGAAACAATATAGTGCCGCAAGGATTCGAACCGGTCACCACAAGGAACCCAACCGCGCACTATGACCACTTGAGCTACAAGCTCAAGTTGTCACTAGTATAATTCCAATTTCATTTAACCCATACTCCCTGTTATTTAGAACATTTCGACGTTCAACAAAGTTTCATATCACATTGTTCTTACTAATATACTATACAAATCCGAATTAATCATTTTCCATCATGAATTTCATTCCAGTATATGAAAATAATTTCTTAAATAATTAGACATAATTTTCTTCATAATTAACACATTTCTACCATACAATTTGGTTAATGTGACATACTACTAATACAATTTTTTTTGACATTATAATTTCATCAATCTCTATAATAATTCTCTACTCTTATTCATTTTCCAAACATAAGAATTTCTCTTAATTTATTCGACCCCACGCCATACAAAGTTTCCAATTTAGCACAAAAAGTGACACAATCGATGTACTAGCTTTCGCACATAATTTTTCATGCTACTAACAAATGTTCCTTCTCATAATTTATAGCCACATTCATATTGCATACAACTTAAATTTTACTAATAACAACACACATAACTTGCATATCAATAAGTTAATCAATTAGAGATCATCTTTTCAATTAAAATGTGCATTCTTATTAGTCATTTCCATGCATTATTTTGATTATTAAATCTAGCATGCATTCCTATGTTAGAAATAGGAAAATTTACCCACCTTATTGAAGAAAAGAATAATTAGCAAACTCCTAGACGAATGTCCTTGCAACGAGATGCTCCTCCTCCTTGTACACGCGCGCACAAGCCTCCAACCCGAGCACACCAAACCGAAAGCTCCCTCCTTTGAATAGCCGGCCTCTCCTTCTTGTAGTTGCAAGCACCACTCTCACACACAACTCAATCTTTTATCTCACAAAATTACTACTAGATAATATAATTGGACTATAGGTTTGGAAGAGTTTATTTGCACAAGAATACTAGCCATGGGAGGGGGTATTTATACTAAAAATCAAGGGAAATAGATGGCTAGGATTAAAGTAGGAGTTAGGAACAAATGGTGGAGATTTAATGAGGAGTTACACAAACTACCCATGATGAGTAACCACCACACCATGATCCCCATCCAAAATTTGAGTTTCCCTCCAAAGAATGCAACTGGCCATGCTTGGAAAAAGTGCATATTGCACGTGTACGTGTAGTGCATGTGCATGCAACTAGGCCCAAAAATTGTACATTAATTTTTTTTGTATAAAAATAAAATAGTCTTTAAATTGTATTCTACATGACAAGTTGTATAAAAATAGATGAATCCATGGGCTTTAGTTTATGGGCCAAAATAGTTATTTTAAAATAAAATAAATAAATTACATTTTGGGCTTAAAGAAAAAGGCTTTTTATCTAATTAAAATAAGGCTTTTGTATAAAATAATTAAAAGCACATATTAAAATATCTTTACTCATCTTGATGAAAATATTAACCAAAATATTGCACGTGCACACTACGTGCAAAATAAATAATTTTTCATTAAATGAAAAATCAGGGCATTACAGAAATATGGAGGTATATGTCGACGATATGCTTGTGAAGAGCATCCACGGGGCCGATCATGTGGCCGATCTGCAAGAGGCGTTCGACGTACTTAGGAAACACGACATGAGGCTCAATCCGAACAAATGTGCGTTCGGAGTCTCGTCGGGAAAATTCTTAGGCTTCATGGTCAACCAAAGAGGAATCGAGGCCAACCCCGAGAAGATCAAAGCCATATTAGACATGGCTCCCCCGAAGAATGTTAAAGAGATTCAGAAGCTAACGGGTCGCCTGGCAGCCATAGGGTGCTTCCTTTCCAAGTCAAGGGAGAAGTGTCTTCCCTTCTTCAAGGCTCTCAGGGGGGCTAAAGGCTTCGAGTGGGGTCAACAGCAACAAGACTCATTCGATCAGCTGAAGGCTTACCTAGTCAATCCTCCTCTCCTCAACAAACCTGTTCCCGGGGAAACCCTCTACCTCTACTTAGCCGCCTCCGAGCAGACCCTCAGTGCCGTCCTCGTAAGGGAAGAAGATAAGACTCAAAAGCCCATCTATTACGTGAGCAAGGTACTCCGAGATTCCGAGCTCCGCTACCCGAGGATAGAGAAGATGGCATACGCCTTAGTCATGGCCGCAAGAAAGCTTCGCCCATATTTCCAGTCCCATTCGGTGGTCGTTCTTACCGAACAACCGCTGAAGCAAGTTCTCCACAAGCCAGAGACCTCCGGTCGCCTCATGAAGTGGTCTATCGAGCTGAGCCAGCATGATATAACATATTAGCCTCGGACCGCGATCAAGGCTCAGGCCTTAGCTGAATTCATAGTTGAAAGCACCATTCCCGAGGTCAGTCAAGCATCAAACGGACCTCCTATTTGGACAGTATATGTAGATGGATCCTCCTGTAACGAAGGAAGCGGAGTCGGGGTCATTCTGGCCGGCCCAGATGATTTCGTCCTCCAATACTCCCTCCGCATCAACTTCAAGGCCTCTAACAATGAAGCAGAATATGAAGCACTCATATCCGGCCTTGGAATGGCTCGCAAGGTAGGGGCGCAGTGCCTTCAGATCTTTAGCTACTCTTAGCTGGTCGTAAATCAGGTCCTAGGCGAGTACGAGGCACGAGATGACCGAATGGTTAAGTACCTAGCCAACTTCAGGAATCTCATGGCCCTATTTGAAGAAGCTCTCATCCAGCAAATCCTCCGAGAAGAGAATTCCCAAGCCGATGCCCTCTCCAAGCTAGCCTCCTCCTCCCTCCAAGGTCTAGAGCAGACCGTCTTGTTCGAGGTGCTCCTGAAGCCAAGTATAGAGGATGAAACTTCCGACTCGATGGAGTCGCTACCTGTCCCGCTTCAAGATAATTGGATGAAACCCCTAGTAGAATTCCTAAGGGATGGGCTCCTCCCTGAAGACCCTAAGGAAGCTCGCCGAGTGAGAACCCGAGCAGAGCGGTACACACTTATCGAAGGCATCCTATACAAGCGCTCCTTCACACAAGTGAACGGCAGGCCTTATTTGAGATGTCTCTCCCCGGAACAAGCCGACTACGCCCTGCAAGAGCTCCACGAAGGCATCGGCAGGGCACATTCAGGGTCCAGATCCCTAACTAGGAAGGTGTTGAATTATGGATATTTCTGGCCCACTCTCCTACAAGACGCAGAACTGCATGTTCGGTAATGCAGCTCTTGTCAGAAGTACTCAACGTCCGTTGCCTCCCACAAGCTCCACTCTTCTCCCTATCAAGTCCTATCCCTTTCGCAATATGGGTGGTGGATTTACTAGGGCCATTCCCACCAGCTCCCGGCCAGCTCAAATTCTTAGTCGTGGCAATCGACTACTTCTCGAAGTGGATAGAGGCCGAGCCCTTGGCCACAATCACCGAGAACAAAGTACTTCAGTTCTTCTGGAAGAACGTTATCTGTCGATTCGGTGTCCTTCGAGTCCTCATAACAGACAATGGAACCCAATTTACCGGGGCTGCCTTTCGAGCTCTATGTGAAGACCTCCCCATCCAACAATGTTTCTCCTCCGTCTCCCATCCACAGTCGAATGGTCAAGTAGAGAATGCTAACCGACAGATCCTCTCTGGTATTAAGAAAAGACTGAATAAGTGCTCTAAAGGCTTATGGGTCGATCAGCTCCCTAGCGTGTTGTGGAACTACCGCACCACAAAACGGACCCCCACAGGAGAGTCCCCATTCAACCTCATGTATGGGTCCGAGGATGTGATCCCATTGGAAGTCGGCATACCTTCCCTCGCCTTCTTGCCTACGAAGAAGAACAGAATGCCAGAGAACTTCGGGCAAACTTAGACTTGGTCGACGAGCTACGGGAAAGAGCATCAATCCGCCAACAGAGTTATCGGAGGAGGATCGAATTGGCGTACAATAAGAGAGTTCGTCCCACCGACCTCAAAGAAAGGGACTTGGTCCTCAGAAAGTTAGCAGTCTCTTTTCCTGGTCAGAAGAGTAAACTAGCTCCAAATTGGGAGGGACCCTACAAGATCACCAAAGTAGTTCGGCCTGGGACATATCGTCTAGAAGACCTCGAAGGCAGGGAAATCCCCAGGACTTGGAATGCCGACCATCTTTTGAAATACCAAGAGAGGGCATTAACGCCTCTCTAAGAATTCTGGGATGTCGAACCGTTCCTTTCCTCTTACTTGTATTTTTTCCTTTATTTCTCTCATGTAATAACGGCTCGCAACTTAGAAGTAGCCAACTATTATTTATCAATAAAGAAAGTTTTTTCATATTTTACTTGTAAAATTGCTTATATCTCTCTGCTTTTACTCTTCACCCTAACGATAAGTTCGGAGTCCAACACTTAGCTCGACTTCTCTTCGCAAGCTCGCTCTTAAGCAGGCTAGAAGGGGTTCGCTATTCGGAATTGCTCCCACAACCGTTGAATAAACTTCAACGACAAGTTCGGAGTCCAACACTTGGCTCGACTCCTCTTTGCAGGCTCGCGCTTAAGCGGGCTAGAAGGGATTCGCCATTCGGAATTGCTCCCACAACCGTTGAACAAACTCTAACGACGAGTTCAGAGTCCAACACCTGGCTCGACTCCTCTTCGCAAGCTCGTTCTTAAGCAGGCTAGAAGAGGTTTGCCATTCGAAATTTCTCCCACAACCGTTGAACAAACTCTAACGACAAGTTTGGAGTCCAATACTTGGCTCGGCTCCTCTTCGCAGGCTCGCTCTTAAGCGGGCTAGAAGGGGTTTGCCATTCGGAATTGCTCCCAAGACCGTTCAATAAACTCTAACGACGAGTTCGGAGTCCAACACTTGGCTCGACTCCTCTTCACAGGCTCGCTCTTAATCAGGCTAGAAGGGGCTCGCCATTCGAAATTGCTCCCACAACCGTTGAACAAACTCTAATGATGAGTTCAGAGTCCAACACTTGGCTCGACTCCTCTTTGCAAGCTCGCTCTTAAGCAGGCTAGAAAGGGTTCGCCATTCGGAATTGCTCCCACAATCGTTGAACAAACTCTAACGACGAGTTCGGAGTCCAACACTTGGCTCGACTCCTCTTCGCAAGCTCGCTCTTAAGCAGGCTAGAAGGGGTTCGCCATTCGAAATTGCTCCCACAACCGTTGAACAAACTCTAACGACGAGTTCGGAGTCCAACACTTGGCTCGACTCCTCTTCGCAGGCTCGCTCTTAAGTGGGCTAGAAGGGGTTCACCATTCGGAATTGCTCCCACAACCGTTGAACAAACTCTAAGGACGAGTTCGGAGTCCAACACTTGGCTCGACTCCACTTCTCAAGCTCACTATTAAGCAAGCCAAAGTGGTTCGCCCATAAGAAGGAAGATTTGCTTCTGATTTTGAGTAGTGGTCAAAAGTTGGAGGAGTTATACTTAAACTAATACCAGCCAACGCAACATTCAAACATCAGAAGCAAAACAAACTTTTTTATTAAGAGCCCAAACAGGACTGACACTACAACAGAGTTTTACAATAACTTGAAGAGCATAATACAACTTGTTTAGCGCTTCTTTGGTAGGGGAACGCTTCGGTTCAGAGACACATGACGGCGGCGCCGCCTTACCTCTGAGCTCGACTCTAAACCAGCGAAGCGAGACCCCCCTTCACCACTGATTCTATCTGTGGCCCCAACCGAGGTGCCACTAGAAGAAACAGCTACACCACTCTGAGCGTCAGCTGGGCTCCGCCTAACGGCAGGTGAACGAGTTGCAAGTTCGTAGAACGAGATTCCTCTTTTGCTTTCTTCGTGAGTACACGACGTACTGCAAACATTGGTCCTTACGGGCTGAGGTTTCAGCATTGCAATCTCCTCCTCTAGCTCGACGATCTTATCTCTCAGAATATCGTCCTCCGTCGATACTTTGAAATGGGGAAGTTTAGACGAGCCTGCGACGTTAGTGCTATCGGCCACAATACAACGAAAATGAGTCACTTCGATACCCCTGTCGATCGTGATCCTCCTTAGTTTGTCAATTCTTGCCGTCAACTTATCACGCTCGGACATCAACTTCCCCACCCTCAAAGCTAACTCCTCTTCCTCTGCCGAATGTTCTATCACCATTACCTCCAAATGACGAATCTCTGCCAGTAGTTCACTATTCCTTTGGTCGACATCGAAGAGCGCCTTACGGAGCAACTCTATCTCGCTTTCGAGACGAGTCTCTCAAGATTGCTTCCGCAGTTGCCTCAACTCGCGAAAATACCCTCTCGCAGTTGCTTTGATGTCCTCCAATTTCAAGAAGTCGTAAAATTCTTTATCACGACTGCGGGAAAGAGCCCGCTTCGTTTTCTTCAGCTCAGTACGAAGATGGGAGACCTCAGTAATTGGACCCAACTCAACCTGAAAAGTGGAGAATATCAAAAGAAGTCTTCAATACTTAAGGACACAATCCGAGCAAAAAGAGTTGAACACTTTACAAAATTTCGTAATATTCAGCCAAAACACCAAGAAGGAAACCGTTTCATTAAAATTCCAAGATTTACAAAAAGCGGTGGCCAATCCGCAGTTAGGCATTACAAAAAGGAAGAACAAGAAAATGAGAAGAGGCGACAAAGTCAGGGGTCGACCTCATCATCGTTTGGCACGGGTACAATCGCACGCTCGGTGCCCCCTTCGTCTTCGGAGTCTCCGACCTCTTGCCTCTGAGTGAGCTCAGCCAGAGGCAGCTAGGTCGTGTGGTAGACGCGTTGGGAGTACCTATTGATGGAAAAGGGGCTCTAAGCAATCACGAACGAAGACGTGTCGAAGTGAAAGCCCCAGGGATTATTGAACGTAAATCTGTGCACGAACCCATGCAAACAGGGTTAAAAGCAGTAGATAGCCTGGTTCCTCTTCCTCACCCTCTACGGGGTCGTAGAAGTAGTAGGATGAGACGTCAAATCCGGGGTTCCGAGCGGTGATATGCTTCAGCGCTCGGCTGTACGCCTCCTCCATGTTGGTCAACATGTGAGCCTTGGCTTCGTCCCAAACCGCCTGCTCCGCGGCTGCCACCTTCAATGCATGATCGCTCAGGGCCTCCTCCGACGCCTTCAGGGCCTTCGACAGCTCCCCTTCGAGTCGAGTCATCGCCTTTTCCAGGGTCTCGACCTTGGGAAGCCTCGGCGGCCGAGCTCCTCAACGCCTCGGCAAGCTTAGCCCTTAGGTCGGCAACTTCGGCCTCGAGCGAAGCGGAATGCACCTGCTCGGCCTCCAGCTGTTTCACCGCCTTAGACCGCTCTGACCGTTCCCGGTCGTTCAGAACAGTCATCTCCTTTTCCTTGCTCGCGAACTCCTCGAGCAAGTAATTGAAGTGGTAGAGGGTCTGGAAGCCATACAAAAAGCAGTTAAGCACGAGCACAAAAACTTGGAAAATTTTTGAAGAAAATCCTCTAGTACTTACCGACATGGTGTTCTAAGCAATCTGCATTGCGGCGTCACCAACTTCGCCCGCCTTGAGTGCCGCTCGGTCTTTAGGGGTCGACAGGTGCTTCACCGCCTGCATACAGATGTTGCCATCCCCTAAGAACCCATCGACCTTCATCACTCGCCAATCGGGGACGAAGATGCGCTTGTGCTCCTCAGTCAGGATTGCCTCCGCCTCGGCATTGAGGGGCGGGACATCGAGAGCCAGTGCCGCGCTAATGTTGAACGCTCCGCCGAAGACCCCGGAGCATCTGTTCGCGCCGTTGGGGTCGGCGCATCCGAGGTAGGTGGGGCGGACGGCATGACGAGGCCTTGATCGGACTCGACCGGAGGAGCCTCGTTATCCTGCCGCTCGACGGTCGGAGAGACCGAGGGGATCTTGGGCCCTCGGCCGCCTTGGGGTCCGGACACGGTCCTCTTTCTCTTCCTCGTCTCCTGCTCCTTAGCCGCCCGGGCTTTAGCCATCAGACCCTTGTAATCCATGCCATGAGTTTCTGCAAAGACCAAGTGAAAAAAGTTAGAAAAGTTTTTTAAACTCAAAGACAAAGCAAAGAAAAGAAAAAGAGAAGCGTACTGGGGTCGATCGGACTGAGACCCCCTCAGAATAGGACCTCCTCGGTAATGTCCTTGTAGTTGAGGGTCGGAAGACCGAGGAGCTTTTCTACCATCTCTGCCTCCTCGTTGCTGAGCACAGGCTCCTTCTTCGCCCGTTTCGGAACCCCGTCCCTCAGCCACGCTGTCGGGATGACCCATGGCTCGGGAGCCCGGACGAGGAAATACTTCTCTTTCCAGTGCTTGATCGAGTCTGGGTTCTCGATAAGCTTCACGCCCTTCCTCGGCAAGAGATAGTACCTCTGCTCGTTCTTGTTCATCTGGCAGGGTCGGTAGATGCTTCGCAGTAGGAACATCGAGGGCTGTGCGCCGACCTCCTACCACTGAAGAGCGAAGGCTATCGCGTGCCGCCAAGTGTTCGGCATCCACTGGGCCGGGCTCAAGCCGTACCATTGCAGCACCTCGATCACGAAAGGGTGCAATGGCAGCCAAAGACCGGCATGCAGAGCGTCGGCAGGCAATATGCAGACATCGGCCGAAGAAGACGTGCATGCTCGGACGCCAGGGCCGGGGAGAAGGAGAGCATACTCCGCAGGGATCCGGAACCCACTCCGAATCCGATGAAAATCTGCCTCGGTTAAGATCGAGGAAATATGATCTACCTCAGAAGTCTCCCTCGGCTCGTTCTCCTCAATCGACTTGGCGGTGCCCTGCGTCACCTTCTCCAGCAAATCTTTAGAGTAACTCCGCACACCGCCAACACTAGACAAGACACTCGGTTGCCGACCCAACTCCCCTGCAGTCTTCGGGTGCTCGATTACCGTCACCACCCCCTTGCCCTTGCTGGCTCGGACCATTACCTCCTGGAGAGGCTCGGCAAGCTCCTCATCTGTACGCGGCCTAACCATTGTCTTTTTGGTTGACTCGACGACCTCCTTCCCTTTACCCTTGCTCGGCCTCACCGTTCGGCTGATGCCTAGGTCCAAGGAGGGGGTCTCGTCCGTGGAAGAAAACTTAACCATTTTACAAAGATGAGGAGAGAGACTGACCTTGAAGTGACTAGTACGGTCGGAAAAGATCGTCAGAGTCGAAAATGCCTTGCCGCGACAGCTAGCAGCACCACCCAAGAGCTAAAAACTTCGCTAAGAAGTAAAACCAAGAGTGAGAAAGTGAAAGTGAGAAATGAGGTTAAGTGTTGAGGGGGTGAAAACTTATAGTAAAAGAGACGCCTCTTGGGCTTTGTAATGTAAGGACGCAACTCTTGGGCCTCCCTTGAAGCGTTACAAAAGCCCAAACGACTAAGTAACAAAGAGCCACAACTGTTGACAAAGGAAGCGACGTTTCGATCCAAGTAAAATCGCTCGGCGCCTCGGGACCAAAATCCGAGCGGCAGGAGATCCGACCTCAACAACAAAGTGGATCGCTCGGATTCCAAGCAAGTGCCAATCCGAACCTCGAATGGGAGAAAAACGACTTTCCCCTCAAAATTTGTGTAAGATTTTGATCAGACGGCTCAGATCATGCCAGTGCCACTAAACGACAAGATAGTGTTTTCTTGGGAACTGAGCCATTCTTGAGATCTGTGCAATCATCCAACGGCTCCGATCGCCCCACGTCCCTCGGAATCGAAATCCGAGCGACAGGCGATCCGACCTAAAGAACTGAGCCACTCCGCTCGGATTCCGAGCAAGTGCCAATCCGAGCGTCGAATTGGAGAAAAACGACTTTCCCCTCAAAATTCGCGTAAGATTTCGATCAGACGGCTCAGATCATGCCAGCGCCACTACACGACAAGATAGTGTTTTCTTGGGAACTGAGCCAGTCTCGAGATCTGTGCAAACATCCAATGGCTCCGATCGCCCCACGTCCCTTGGAATCGAAATCCGAGCGACAGGCGATCCGACCTAAAGAACCGAGCCACTCCGCTCGGATTCCGAGCAAGTGCCAATCCGAGCGTCGAATTGGAGAAAAACAACTTTTCCCTCAAAATTCGCGTAAGATTTCGATCGGACGGCTCAGATCATGCCAGCGCCACTACACGACAAGATAGTGTTTTCTTAGAAACTGAGCCAGTCTCGAGATCTGTGCAAACATCCAACGGCTCCGATCGCCCCACGTCCCTCGGAATCGAAATCCGAGCGACAGGCGATTCGACCTAAAGAACCGAGCCACTCCGCTCGGATTCCGAGCAAGTGCCAATCCGAGCATCGAATTGGAGAAAAATGACTTTCCCCTCAAAATTCGCGTAAGATTTCGATCGGACGGCTCAGATCATGCCAGCACCACTACACGACAAGATAGTGTTTTCTTGGGAACGGTGCCCGCCTCGAGATTCACGCCGAGATTCGACGGCTCAGATCGCTCCACGTCACTCGGAAATCCGAGCCGAGCGACTAGCGATCCGAGCCACTCGCACAGGGGAAAAACCGAGCCACTTCGCTCGGATTCCGAGCAAGTGCCAATCCGACCCTCGAAAGTGAAGAAAAACGCTGTCGAGCGTCTCCAACCGTTGGATCACTGCGAAAATCGTGCCTGAGATGATGGACGGTCCAGATTACGCCACGTCCACTAAACGACAAGATAGTGTTTTCTTGGGAACCGCGCCCGCCTCGAGAGCCGAGATCCGACGGCTCAGATCGCTCCACTTCACTCGGAAATCCGAGCCGAGCGACTAGCGATCCGAGCCACTCGTGCAGGGAAAAAACCGAGCCACTCCGCTCAGATCCCGAGCAAGTGCCAATCCGACCCGCAAAAGCGGAGAAATTGCTGCCGAGCGACTCTGTCCATCCGATCTTTCAGAAATTCGCGCCCGCACAAGATCAACGGTCCAGATCATGTCACGCCATAATTCGATATTTTATTTATTAAAACCGTTTTATTTATTTAAAAATTGCAAAAAAATGATAAAAAATTCGGGAAAATTAATTAAAAATCCTAGAAAATAATTATAAAGTTGGGGAAATATTTTTTAGCCCCCGAGTAAATAATTATTGCCTAGGACCATTTATTAAGACCCCCGAACGATGAATCGACACTTCGCAAAAGTAAGTAAATATTCCGAAAAAATAGATAAAAATCACCAAATGTCCAAAAGAGCTCAAGAACACCTCAGAGCGCAACCAGCTTGAAAAATCACCATACTGTCTCCTACAAAGATTCGAAACCGTCCATTTGGACTCCGATACAACTCCGCCAGCCATTAAAACAGGAAAACTACTCCTCGAAGACTAATCAAACTCAGTCTTCGGGAGTGGGGGGCTCGTGATATGGCTAAAAATGGGGTTAAATCGAAGCCGTCCAAATCGGGCACGAATCTTAAAGCCTAGGGGTAAAATGGTAATTTCACCTACTAACGGGTCTGAAATGGGTACTGGATCTCCTCCCCAAAGATCCAATAACCCACGAACGGATCCAACTCAACTGGGTGCGGGTTGCAACCCGCAGCAAACTCGGTCCAGCAGGATAGAATTAGGATTTCTAATTAATCCAAATCAACGGCCCTGATTCATATCTATCCTCTCACTGGGAATTAGGGATTACATTCCTTATCTAAACACAGGGATTAAATACCTAATTTGATCCCATAGGCAGCTATAAATACCCCCCATCCACCACCATTAGGAGGTAATCAATCTTTTGCCAATTTACGCTCTTTCATAATCTTCCTGATTACTGACTTGAGCGTCGGAGGGTGCGTCGCCGGGATCAACCCCGGTGTCTCGCACTTTTTTGCAGATGAGCGGCGGGAGTCAACAATCAAACTCCGGCAGAACAGGTTCAGGTTTGCTATTCATGTTTTCCAAGAATCCACAAATACTATCTGTTTGCCCCTACACCAGATTTAGCGGTAATAGTCATCTAATCTGAATAGATCTGATCATTATTCAACTTCAAGAGGGGATTATGCCGAGTGTTTCAAAAGTGAGAGAGAGAGATTGAGAGTTGTAATCTCTTTTGTAATCTTTGTATTTCTTTGGGAATAAGAAGTATTGGTTATCTTTGCATATTGGTTGTGTTCTTGTGAGATCCATATATTGTGGTGGCTTGTTCTTGGTTCATCTAAGTCTTGAAAGTTTCTATTGCTTGTGGTGCACTTCCGCTATTAACACTACGAGTTGTGGGGTAGAATTACTCCGACAAGGTGTACGATGATAGTCAAAAAATTGATTTGATTTGAACAACCACCCAGTGGGGTCACCTCCTTCAAATCTTGGAAAATCTAACCTTGGCGTTTTCATATTAATGAAATTTATTGAGTTAGGAAATCTTACCCCCGAAGCCGAATCTTAGATATGGTTTCTTGGATGCTGAAGCTGATGTTCATTTTGAGCAAGATTCCTCGCCTGATTAAATTGTTGATCTAACTTACCATCTATTAAGGCCAACTTATTGAATAGCGCCGATAACAAGTTCTTGTGATCTGATATCGTATCCGTCAGATCTTGCAACTGCTTGCTTGTACTTGCTATTGCTGGGCTTGTTTCTGTGATAATTCCTTCATAATTGCGATCGCTTCATCAATCGCTCTCACACGAGTTCCTTTCGTCATTAGAGTCCAGGTGAAAGCACCAATGATACGTTACCGTATCAGTTAACAGCAAATAGACTCTCTCCTTGATCAGAACCAATTCAAGACCTAGCTCTTTTATTTGTATTAACCATGGTAGTACATTTACAGCTGAATCTTGAGGATTGAGGAAGGGAAAGTTACATAGGGTTGAAGATGAGAATGGAGAGGATTCAGAGGAAGAAGACGGAGGTTAAGGGGAAATCACAATCAGTTCATAACTGCCTCACTCTCTCTTGAATCACCTTTATTTATACACCCTTTCACCTACAATTGGGACCACCAATTACAGCCTTCTAGCTGCCACATAGCTCTAACCGCCTAACTGTTTTGATTCTCTTTCTTGAACTGTTTTCTCCTCAGTGTAGAGCCCATGATAACTCGATCTTCAAACCTGACAAGCTTCTTTCTTGCTCGCACTGGCCTTACTCGACTCATCCCCGACACCTCTTCACTTGCATCTGCATCAGTGTCTCTCTCTCTCTTTATATATATTTATATATATAGAGAGAGTAATGTGAGCCTCATATTTGTATGAGGAAATTTTCCTCATACAAAGTGATTATACTCACTTGGTAGGACCCTTATGGAAGATCAACTCCATCCATCTTGTTTATCATGCTAATGGATGTACGTGTAAAAAATGTTAAGTGATTTGGAGGTCATTCACCCATGCATCATGTAGGTCCAATTTGTGGTTCGATTTGTATTACTGTTGAAATCGTTCATTTTTCAACCACGCGATGCATTGGTGAATGACCTACAAACCACTTGATTTTTTCTACACATACATCCATTAGCATGATAAACATGATGGACGGAGTGGATCTTCTATAAGGGCCCCACCAAATGAGTATAATCACTTAGTATGAAGAAAATTTCCTCATACTCTATATGAGGCTCACTTTTCTCATATATATATATAGGAAAATGCTAAAATGAGACGGTGAGATGGGTGAGATAAAGATGTATTTTGTGAGATTAGCAATTTGAATGATCCAAATCTCGACCACACCGTTCACATCATTCTACATATCATCTAGTTGGTGTGTACAAAATTTCAAGCGATTTGGAGACCTCTAGCCTATGCATCAAAGCGTTCAAATAAATGCACATTTATGTATTTCACATCATCTTCATGATGTGTTGAACGCTTTGATGCAAAGGCTAGAGGTCTCCAAATCGCTTAAAATTTTGTACACACCATCTAGATGACATGTAGAATGATGTGAACGGTGTGATCGAGATTTGGATGATTCAAATTGCCCATCTCACAAAAAAACACTCCATCTCACCATCTCATAATAGCATGACTCTCTCTCTCTCTCTCTCTCTCTATATATATATATATACAGAGTCCCCTTCGGTTGCACACTACTTTTGGTGAGCACTCACGAAGTAGAGCACCTATGAAAAATCCGAACCGCTCATATTGTTCTATATGCCTAAGATAGCCTAAAAATAAAAAATCAAGTAATTTGAAGTTCATTTGCCCATCCATCATGCCGTTAGAATTTTCAGCCATACAATTTTGTGACGATGTAAATCATGGGCAAATGAACTTCAAATTACTTGATTTTTTATTTTTAGGCTATCTTAGGCATATAAAACAATATGAGCGGTTCGGATTTTTCATAGGTGCTCTATTTCGTGAGTGCTCACGGAGTGCTCACCAAAGTAATGTGCAACCAAATGGGACTATATATATATATATATATATATATATATATATATATATATATATATATATATAGGGAAAGCTTCGGTTGTGCACTCCTCTAGCGCACACGGCGCGTGCACTAGGCCTTCGGGTGTTCATATCGACGATCCGAACCGTTCACATTGATCTACACATCTAAATTAGTCTAAATATGTAAAATCAAATCATTTGAAATTCATTTGCTCATCCATCATGACTATAAAAAACAATAATTTTCAGCCATACAATTTTGTAACACTTCAATAGATGGGCAAATAAATTTCAAATGATTTGATTTTACATATTTAGACTAATTTAGATGTGTAGATCAATGTGAACGGTTCGGATCGTCGATATGAACACCCGAAGGCCTAGTGCACACGCCGTGTGCACTAGAGGTAGTGCACAACCAAAGCTTTCCCTATATATATACTGTTCAACTTCTTTTATACTTTATTTTTGAAAAAGCTATTTTATGAAAACAATTTACCAAACAATACTCTATTTTCGAAAATCACAAAAATAAATTTATAATTTTTTTTCATAAACTAAGTTTAAATAGATTTTGAAAACAAAAAGCCAACCGAAGCCTTAAGTTTGGTTCATTGTTTTGAAAACAATTTTAAAACTTGAGTTTGTAAAAAAAAAAAATTAGAAATGAGTTCTTTGAGATTTTAAAAAACAAGAGTTTGATTGGATAACTGCTTTAGAAAACAATTTTTTGAAAATGAGAAGAAAGGGAACATGACATTTTTCAGGAGAGATGAAGAAAAGGAGAAAAAATTTATAAAACTGTTTTTTGGAGTTTCCTAAAAACGGGGTGTAAAATGAGAATTTTCCAAAAATAATTTAGAAACGATTTTCTAAAAACACCTAAAGAAAGACGATTTTTATGTTTTAAAATTTAAAAAACTGAAAACATGTTTTAAAACTCCAAACAAACAACCCTTCTAGAGTATTTGCAGAATTCACAAATTGTGAGCAGATTTAAATTTGTTGCTTCTACTTGTGTAGGCAATAAAAGTAGACACCTCAATTCAGCCAATAAATAGGGATTTATCTAGCATGCTGCTAGTCCTGACCATTATTAGCCTCTTACATGGTTACACATAAGTTATGAAAGCATACACACGACTGATAAGCAAACACACATGACAACATATTTACACATGCTCGACTCTGCCAAAGAGTAACTGCATTGTACCAGCCTCCGAGGAGAATCCTCACTCTTTCACAGTATCCCCGGTTATTTCTTTTCGCCATCATCATTGAAATATTTTACTTGCTTAGACATACAGAGTCCTAGTAACCACCCTGTATGAATGCATTGAGCCGGTTCAGCTCCTCACGATACTCGCTCACTACTGCACGAACGACGTCTCCAATGGAAACCATTCCTATCATCCCCTTGTCATTAATCACAGGGATGTGCCTGATACGGTTTTCTGCCAGTACCAACCAATCACCAGTTAGAAATCAACTAATATGGTAAAACCAAACTAAATTTTAAAAATAAAAAATAAATAAATAAAGATAAGCCATACAAACCTGTCATGAGTTGCATGGCCTGCAGAACTTTGGTATCTGGTGTAACAGTGATCAGCTTGTTCTGTTAGAAAACAAAGAAAACATTAGACAGTTCCATCACTATGAAATTCGAAATGATCTATTACTGCTAAAATAGTGTAATGTTAGAATTACCATGTGCACAAATCAGTATCACAGATATTACAGATTTCCAAGTTTTCTCTCATTGTTCTTATACAATCCATTAAATATACATAATTCACTAAATGAAAGCACAAACTGGTAATATCGTGAAATTGACTGCACATAAATTCCAGATAAAGCACATCAAAGTACCTCTTCAGTCATGATATCCCCGACCTTAGTTGATTTAGATGATCTTCCTTGAACAATGATTTTCCTCAGATAATCTGAAATAAAAGAACAACAGTTGTTGAAAAGACATGCTCATTGTCGAAAATTATAGACAAACTTTTTAGGGAGAAGAAAAGTCGCTTAAATATTTTGGGCCTAAAGATATTTTTATAGTTTCAAAGATAAGTCATATCAGTGAATATTTTCAGTATAAAACAATGTTCAACTTTTCCACTCATGTCCATCTTCCACAGTCATACACATAATCATATGGAAAATTACCCCTATTATTAATATGTACTTGTTGAAGTGTTCTCGTGTGCAGTAGTCAGCTGTCCAGTCACTACTCCTGCCTAGGTGGTTGGCAAGGCGTTCGAGAGAAAAAGGGGCAAAGGGAAAATAAAAACAAAGGAAAGAAAGGTAAAGAGGACGAAATTAGTATAATAAAAAAAATATTTAAATATAGGACCGAACTGTTAGAATATAAATATTAAAACCCTCACCTTTACCACAACTTCGAAGTTTTGGTCCATTAGTAGGGTCATTAATATGGTATCAGAGCAACCCAGGTTCGAATCTCACCGGCTGCGCTATTTAAATGCGGATTTAAAAAAAAAATAATACCGCTGCGTATAGTCCAGGTATTGGCCCAAAAAGATGGCCCTCAACCTGCGGAGGCGTGTTAGAATATAAATATTAAAACCCTCACCTTTACCACAACTTCGAAGTTTTGGTCCATTGGTAGGGTCATTAATACGAACTGAGGGCGTCGACACAACTGTATATGTATATATATATATGTATGTGTATGTATGTTTGCAGGTGTGTAGGTATCAATATTCATTTATTGTTTATATTTCTATAAACTTTGACCACATAAGCTATTATACATAATTGAATTCTAAATTGTAACTTTCAACAGCTAGGTTTACGTCATAAGCTATTTACACATTTATATTGATGTATATATGTCTGGTCCTTCGAGTCTGACAAAGGTTGTCAACACGCATAATCTATGCAGTCTGATATGCCACTCAAGTCAGGTTTTAACTCAGACAAAGATTGGCATGTCAATACGTGTCGGCTTCGTGACAAGCTAGTGTACGTGTTAGACACGTATCCAACACAGACATTAGATCTATTTTGAAGTCTCAGTGTAACATAGATAGATAAAAACAATGGTGGAAAACAATGGGGGAAACACTTATACGACTCCAGGGGCAATTTTGCTGTTCCAAAATAATTGCAATGCAACTATCAACAATATTTTTAGTAATTGCATGGGGATGGTTGTGAAGGCAGTGGTAGTTGTCACTGGTGGAGTGGCTGAAAGTGGTAGTTGCAACCTGAATGTATTGCAACATTAATTTGCATCAAACTTGAGTTCAAGAATAAACTTGAAACTTTTAGGTTAGAAGTTAGAACTATTTTGAGTAGCAACTCGTCTAAACACTTACAATTGGACCCGTGGACTGGAGTTGCAGCCAGTTAGAAGTCACAAAATAACCCATCAAGCTGATTTAAAACATAAGTCCAAAGTTCATTTTAAGAAATTATGGAGAACTGCATTAATAAGGTATTCTTTTTACCTCTCTCAGTAATAATTCCAGCAATTGCTTTCTCTTCACCAGGTTTTACCACAACCAAAGCACCAACATTGTGCTGAGTCATCTGAGAACATGAGCAACATTTTTAGGCGCATAGATTATTGAAAAAAGAAGTCATTAAAACTATGAGAGTGAGTTGTAGAAGTCACATAGAAAGAGTACACAACATATATCGAGGACGAAAGAAAACATACAGATTTCACAGCCTCATAAACCGAGTCATCCGTAGTGCACCACAGCCAGGAACCATCAGCACTTTTACCCTTTGATTTCAAAACATCCGAGATCGTGGTGCTTTCAAATCCATTCTCCTCGAGAGGCGTAGATGACACTGTTGACTCTGACAGTGAAAAGTTAATTGGTCGCATCGCTGGATTTGCAATACGAACATGTTGCAGAACAGCACGTTTAAGAACATTTCCACGTGATAGGATCGCTTGCATTGCTCCTTGCATCGTTCCTGACTGAGATAGTATGCCCATCAAATCAGGATTCTTTGAAAGTGATCATCCAACAGAAATATGATATGCTTTTTGGCTTTTAGCAATATCAAAACTTCAATCCGGCAGTAACATTAATTCTTGAAAAAGGAATATATTGCAATCCTTCAAACAAGTAACTACTTCGACATGAGCATGCATAACAAGCTTACGAAAATAATTATGCAGCAATCCAAAGTGTGAGCACAAGCATGAGACATCCACACACTCTGATTCACTCTGATTCTATTAATTGATGATAGTGAACTTCCCATAACTGGGATAATTTTCTGCATCTATTGTCTCCCTCAATGCATACAATTTTCCAAATATCTAACCTAGTTCTAAGCAATCAACCTCTCCATATGAACTTGTTGAAAAACTTCTAACCTAGTTCTAAGCAATCAACCTCTCCATATGAACTTGTCGAAAAACTTTGGTATATTTGACCCAAATAAAATATCTGGGTCTTAACCCAACTTCGCGATAAATCCAATTATCAACCTAGCCCATGTCAGCAGGGCCGGCCCTACCCTAGAGGCGGGTAAGGCACCCCTGGAGATTTCGCGATTTTAGGGGGGCCCAAATTTAAACTTCCCTTGTAAATATATAAACTTCCCTTGTAAATATAGATACGTATTTTGCAGGTAAAAAAATGTTATTAGGGGGCCCATTTCGAAAGTTCGCCTAGGGCCCCCGGATACTCAGGGCCGGCCCTGCATGTCAGTAAAACTATCAACTTCTCTACCCAAACTCACCAGATCACTCGAACCAAACCAATTAACCACATCAAACCAGATCGTAGCCAAAAATTCCAACATAATAAATCCTAGACAAAAGGTATGGTGAAATAGCTAACACCACTTTTTCCCCTCACAGTACTATTTACCTCTTTCACTTTTCTATGTTTTTAAAAATTTCAATTCTTGTTTACAAACTTGCCAACAATAGTCATCACAAGTATGAATCCACAAATCCATCATCCATCAAAACATATATATAAATTCTTGGAACATAAAATTACTACCATGTCAGCCAGGTTCAATTAACCCAAAATATCATCTGATAAATTCACAGAAACCATAATTTTCTATCAATATTATAATCAATCTAAGATTAGATAATAAAAAATTGGGAGAAGAAGAGATTACCAGCTACAGTAGATGGCGGCTGGCTTTCAAGGATCCAGAAACCCTAATCACTCACTCTCTCTCTTTCACAAGCTCAGCCACTTTCACGTATATCCTTTTCTGTGAATGATGTAGGTTTTACATGTGTATGTGCAGTGGTGCTTGGCTTATTCTAATTGGATAAGTCCGGGTGGGCTCCACTTTTCAGTGTCCGTCCACGTGACAACAACACCGTGTACTCCGTTAATGAAACGGACGGAGCCCTGTGAATAATATTATTCGAAGGGGTATATGATAGCTTATACACTGATGGTAGGACTAAAGATTACACGAACTGTGAGAGAATCTTATGGCTTTACTTGGACCCTATGTGATGGGATGTGTTCCGAGATGTATATGGTTTTCTTATTCCACGTTACGACACTGGTGGATCCCACTTGTTAAACGAATTTTTTGCCGTAGCAGACCACTTTTTGAAACTATTTGAAATTTTAGGCCAGTTCCCAAAACTATTCCTGACCGAATAGCGACTTCTTCATAGTGACCAACACATTATACTCCTATACTTGGCAGATTTGGGTGTAGCTGAGGTCGCTATTGTCAATAGCGGCCTCTTCTAAACGAGGTCGTTATTCTCAATAGCGACCTCGTCTAAAGATACTTCACAATTGTTTGCTCCACCTGAGGTCGCTATTGAAAATAGCGGTCTCTTCATAGTGACCAACACATTATACTCCCACACTTGGCTGTTTTGGGTGTAACTGAGGTCGCTATTGTCAATAGCGACCTCTTCTAAACGAGGTCGCTATTCCTAATAGCGACCTCGTCCAAAGATACTCCTCGTCTAAAGCTACTTCACAATTGTTTGCTCCACCTGAGGTCGCTATTGGGAATAGCGACCTTGTTTAGAAGAGGCCGCTATTGATAATAGCGACCTCAGTTACACCCAAATTTGTTAAGTGTGAGAGTACAATGTGTTGGTCGCTATGAAGAGGCCGCTAGTCCTAATAGCGACCTTTGCTGACGTGGTCTAAAATCTGCCAAAAACGCTAATAAGTTTGGAAACTGATCTAAAATTACAAATAGTTTCAAAAAGTGGCCTAGTACAGCGAAAAAAAACTTCTTGTTAAACTAGGAACTCCTTCTTAAACTAGGAATCTTAAGTATGATGTTAATCCAGTTCCAACTCGCTTTCTTAGGGTAAAGTATACAATATGTGGGTATAGGATATCTTATAGGACAGTTGGATATCCATCGTAGAAGGATCTAATGGGCTTGCTGTCTCCGTATATGGATATCATATACTATATTACTTTGATGCCGTAAACTATCAGAGCATAGGATTTCTTTGCCACTAGGCCCACTACCCACCGTTTGAGAGTTAGGACATAGGCTGCTTCATGGGTTGGACCAGTGTTGGCAAAAGATATTGTATAAATTACAATCTAGAATATCTTAACAAAGAAAATCGTAATGCAGGATTATTTTTTTGTCTGGTATAAAGGGGTAGACTAAATGAATTCGAGCCAAGTAGGGGTGGCATTTTAGCCCACGGGGCTGGGCCGGGTCGAAACCCGGCAGGTTTGACCCGGGCCCAGTCTTAGGTAGAATGGGCTGGGAAAGCGTGGGTCGGGCTCGAGGGTCGGGACGGTTCGTAGCAGGTCGGGCCGGGCCGGTTTTCAAAAAAAAATAAAATTTACAAAGATAAAGGAAAAGAAAAATTGTTTAGAATTGTCAAAGAACATATAGATAAAACAGATATTTATAAATTAAATTATTTTAATGAATTACAAAGTTGAATATAGAATCAAATAGATTAGTAACGTTTCATACTAATTTTATCAAATTATAATATCAAGAAAACATTTGTATTTAGAGACTGAGATAACCTCTATTTAGATTGAAGGGAAGACATTGGACTATTGTTATACACTTTTACTTAACCTAAATATAGAATCTCATCCTCTTAAAATTTTAAATTATCTACAATGCATTATCCAAACTTCATTCTATTAGATGTTCATTCGTCGCTACTAGTTAAGCCATTGTGTGCTTCATGTAAATCTTGGGTCATCTCTTCCGTTTTATTCCTGGTTAGGCTCATAATCCTGCCACCAAGAGAAAAGCAATTTCTGATGCAACGGTTGACACCGATATAGTTAGCAAATATTTAGCCATACGAGAAATAATAGTAAAAATATTTTCATTGGTTTTTCAAAATAAAACACATGTACTACATCATCATTGAGAGATTGTGCATTATACCAATTCAATTCATTTGGTGAATTGGTTCTTTGTTTTTTTGATTTTATGAGATTTAAAACACTACTAGTTGTAAGACCCTTTTTCTTTGATAATATATAGAAGAAGAAGAAGAACTAATATTTTGTGTTTGTATAGTGTTAGATAAATAAAGTCTATCAAAACTATCATATAAACTAGTCAACACATGCTCAAATTTTGTAGTGAAAATAACATGATCAAAATCTTATATTTTAACGTGTGGAATATAAGTATAAAAAATCTCAATTAAATTTTTTGTGTCTTCTAACTTAATCATGAGATTCACTACACTAGCAACACAATATAACATAGGAAGTTGATGAAAATATTTTAAAATTTTAATATAAGCGGCATTAACCATTTCTCCAATAAAAGAGTCATTTATCAAATCTTTAATTGTTGTCATCATAGTGAAAATTGCAAGTAAAATACCACTAGATGTAGATGTATATGTTTTTAATAATTGTAAAGTAGCATAATTAAAAGGTTCAAAAAATTTATACAAACTATCAAAAAATTAAAAATCATCATCTAACATACAATCTTGCATATTCATTGGAACACAAAATTTTCTAAGATTAAAACGATAATGAAGAACAATACCTAATAAATCATAAGTAGAATTACAACGATGTCTAACATCTTTAAGAAAACGTTTAAATACAATTCCCCTAAGTTGACACCAATCATGAAAAACTTGATATATTGGACCACTCAATGTAATAAAATGAACACAATTTCTCATTACCACAATTTTATCGTGTCCATATTTTAGTGCATCTTGTATACAAATATTTAAATTATGACAAGCACACCTAACATGAAAAATTTCCGCTTCTATAGGATTTAATGTAATTTTCAAGCTAGCGATGGTCTTAGTATTATTAAGGCGTTATCAAAATCAATAGCAAAAACTTTATTAAAAATACTAAAATTTTTACATGTATCCATGATGTGTTTGACAATTATTTCTCCCTTATGTGGGTACCTAACAAATACGAATGATATTATCCTCTTTTGAAGTAGCCAATCAGAATCTATCAAATGACATATTACACACATCACTGGTACGCCGTTCACTCTTACCCATCCATATGATGTCAAAGAAACTCTAGTGTTTAGGTATGTTAGTGTTGCTACTAAAAAATCCTTAGCCTCATGTAAACTAATTTACAATCACCCTTAACTACATTTCTACCAATTTTTTTATAATGTGGGTTTAATGTAGCTTGTGCAAAAGTGTTTACATTCCTACTTTCAGCAAACGAATAAGGTAATTCATCTCTAATTACTAACTTAGCCATTTCCCTAAAAATGATATCGTGATTGTAGTTATGACTATCTACTTGACCGGTCTTATGGTGTATTTTTTAGTGTGTGAGATTGTCCTTAGAAATTTCGGGTTGACATTTATTTAAGTGAAGTTAAAGTGTACCCGTTCCCGATCATATTTTAGACTTATAGAGTGTTTGACACTTCTTACAAATTTTTAGTCCTATACTTTTATCATTTTGTGAAGAGGCATAGTCAAAATATTTGTGTACTTCAGAAGCGTTACCTCTTGTTTTACGGGATTGAGAAGGACCTTGTTCCGATGGTCGTGATTCTATGTCTTCTATTTCTACTTGATCCGTGTGTGTTTCATGAAAATCGGGAATACTATCATAATTCACAAGTATTTCTTTACCCTCTACATATGGAATTGGAATGGAAGGAATGCGACGACTACTAGTGGACTCTTAGCTACTATGTCTACTACGTGATCGGTTAGATGTCATATAAACTAGTGTATGTATGTTTGGATGTAAAAAAATTAATTCTAGTGTATGTTTCAAAAATTAATTCTATAAAACAAGTAAAGATAGATAAACTAGCCTATGCTAATGAATAAAATCTTTATATATATATATATATATATAAGGGTTATGAGCAACTTGCTCATTTAGTAAATGAGCAATTGATTATGTGGCATGCATATGATTGGACAATCTTTAAAAGGGTTAGTTTTCCAATGTATCACATGCATGCCACATAATCAATTGCCCATTTACTAAATGAGCAAGTTGCTCATATCCCTTTTACCATATATATATATATATATATACATATATATATATATATATATATATATATATATATATATATTTCAATAAAACAACAATAATTAAATGAATAACTAGTGTATATTTACCAAATAAAAAAAAAATCTAAAATGAAGGAGAAGAAGAAGAAGTACAATAAAACACAATCTAATTAAGAGAAATAAATGAGAACAAACAATAATGCTAATTCTAAAAATTATACAAATACAAAAATATCGTATGAGTGTAGAATGTAGATTGAAGAATGAAAGTAGAGAGAGTTGAGAGCTTGTAGTATTGTTGTTGATGTTGTTGATGTTGTTGATTGTTGTTGGATGTTTTTGATGTTAATCCTTACAAGAGAGTAGTTGATTATTGTTGATGTTGATCCTTACAAGAGAGTTGAGAGATAGTAAAAGGGTTGAGTGAATTTGTGAAGATGAATGATTGAAATGGGGTTATATATATATAATATGTATATTTTCGGATTTTCCAAAATACCCCCCAAAACTAGGTAGTATAGATCCATTGGGGGGTAGTTTAGTAATTATATGAACCTAATTTTCTATAATAAAAAAAATCAAAAAAATTCTAAAAAAACACAGCAACGGTCAACCCGCAGGCTGGCCCGACCCGGACCGGGCTGTTTCATACCGGTCTCGGTTCAAGTCTGGCCGGTTCACTCGTGCGCCGGGCCTTATTCGGTTTTTTTGTATTCGGCAGACCGGACTGGTCGATCTTGAGGGTTGGGGGCCGGTTTAGCCCGTATATGGGTGGGCTGGGCCGGGTTGCGGACCGAGCGGGCCGGGCCCACCTAGCCCGGCCTGATGCCACCCCTACAGCCAAGTAGTAATATAAAACTAAAATATTCATATCCAGACATAGTAATCCAGATTATCAACATTCTAGAACTTATGATGTTATAAAGCCTCATTTACAAAATGCGTCCAGATGGCTAAATCAGCAACATAGAATAGAGTAACTTGATCAAAACATACTTACAGATTTGAACATTCAGAGTATCTTTCTACTCAGCAATTTAAGGATCTATAAGCACCAATTCATCCCCATCCCTCGAGATCTGATTTGCTTCATAGGCAGCTTGCATAGAAGTGGCCAAAAGAATACCAGTTATGTACTCTAGTTGAAACGGAGTCGTGGCGGAGATTGGATCCATTGTTTGTTCATCAGAGTTGCCTCCCTCAGTCTTATACAGCATTGGAAAACATGTTTGTCATTGGAGCATTATTCACTGATATGGTATAGATGATGTGGCCCCATCTGAGCCATCAAATCTCCTTAGATTTTGCCCCCCTATGATCATCAGGTCAAACAGGTCCAACAGGCTTCAGTCAGCTCAGGCCCATTGGCTAACAGGTCGACCCGGCCCATCAAGACCAGAGATCTGTTAGCCTCTGCTTATAAATACCAGACCATCTCCTTCATTCAAAGGTAATAAACTTTTTTCCCATGAACCCTAGCTACTATTGCTTTTTCAGTAACTAACTAGATCGTTGGAGGGCATGTCGCCGGGAACTCTCCCGGTGTTTCTAAGCAGTGTGCAGGAATCAAGATCCGATCCAAGCTACGAAGATCTGAGCCGAGTACCCAGCCTCTACCTCTTTTCTGCTATTCCCGAGCCGACCGTACAACCTGGGGATCAGATCAATGCCAATGTCGTCCTTTCTGCTTCACAAATTACAAGAACTTACACTTGTTGCCCCCACACCCAAAAACAAGCAGCATCAGGTTGGCACTGTCTGTGGGAACATTGATTGACAATGACATTGGTCCGATCCCGGCCTAGGACGCCATCTCAAAGCCAGGCTCCCCCATGGATCCCAAAGCCAGAAAAGGCTTCACCGCTGGATGTCATCCAGTCTTTCCTCCCTCTCGCAGCCATGTCTCTGGTCAACCTCGAGCTAATGGTTCGGGAGGACCCAAACCGAGCGCCTCGTGCTCGGTGGCTGCTCCCGACTTACGGTGTCACGCCCCGCATTTCAAAATACGGGAATACGAGTCCATGACTGTGGCCCAGCGAATGATGCGAATATACCATTCACAAGTTGTACAGGTAACTCAACAACAAGATAACAACAAAATCACGCAAGCATGTAAAATCATAATAGGATAAAAAAAAGTACATGACATAGTCCATAACATAACCAACAGCTGGAAAATACAAAGTAGTTACGGATCAAACACGCCCGGAATACAATAAAGAGTAGCATGAATAAAATACGATTTAAAGATAATATGATAATTAACAAGACTAAAACACTTGATCAGCAACACCTTCGGGTAATTCTCTATTCGGGCCTGCAAGTATATTAATAAGAAACAAGAAGGCGCCCGTTAATGCAAGTCACGGACTGCAAGTAGTACAAGCTAACGGGACAAGTACAAAAACAAAACAAGAAGCAGGAAAAAGATCATGGAGTCAAGAATCATATAATAGGAGAATTGCAATATGTAAACAGGATCATGAACAAGACATCATGAAACAAGTGGCATGTAAACAAGTCATCAAGTAAACAAGTCCACATAAACATGTACATGTAATTCGGTCACGCAAGTGCACGTGTTAATCTTATGTCTTTTATTGATTCTATCTAATGTAGCACTTCATGCATCCATATATTTACTACATGATTGCTACATACAATCAGTTACACTTAGGCCTAGTGGTGGATTTTATAGGGTGGTGTAATCAGGTATCAAGTATCAAGCAAGTATGGTTCATGAATACGAAAATAAAGTAACAAGTTCACGAACCAAGTACAAGTTTGTGAATACACTAATAAGTTCAAGAACCACACAGTGGGTTCAAATACAACAAGTTCATGAGCCAAGTAATAGCTTCATGAATACATCAAGATACAACAAGTTCATGAACCATGTACTGGGAAACACGGGCCCCCTTCCGAGTACACTTACCTATATTGTCCACTACTATGGTCCTTATCCTTATACCCCGGCTTGTTACTTTTATTAATTTTAATCAACAATAACAAGATATCATATTTAGACTATTATCACGGGTAAAACAATCATGCACATAATCATGTATAATTCTAAGAGTACATATGTGTGTATCAATCATTTTCATGTAATGCATGGCAACAAGGTATTCACGATCATATGCGAATACGGGATCGACAGATTATGTATAGCAACAGTTTTCAATTCGACCGAAGAATACGAATTAGAGTCAAAGAATATACTTGCGGTATTTTTCAAAGAAAGCTTGTACGAGAACAAACCATTTGTACAAGGGGATACTTGCTTGTTAACAGACGACGATCATACTGAACACAAGAATAACGGGATTAGAATCCCGGGCGACACTCCAAGATACGAGCACGTGCGAGACACGTGCAAAATGCCAAACAGCAATCGACCACACAGCGGATCAGCAAGCACACACGGATCCCAAGGCAATAATAGCAAACAACATCAATTTCTCCTTCTCCCAAAACACACAGACCAATTCTCCCCTACCAGTGAACAGCAAACAACAAATCGATTCCTCCCTCTCCAAAACAGTAAACACCTCAACCGACCAATCCCAAACTTCCAAAACACCAAACAGGAAGTAGGTCCCTTCTATTTACACAACATCACACACCCAAAAAAGGTTCACTGTGCTTCTTCTTCATGTCGACAGAGAGAGGGAGATGGCGAGAGAGTGGGTGGCAACTGCGGTGTGGCTGGCGACGAGGGGAGGATGTCGCTGCGGTCGGGAAGCAACGCAATAGCGAGATCGACGAGCGAGCGAGACTCTGACAACGAGAGCTAGCTCTGTTTTTGTTCGAAAACAAGGGAATGACGACGGGGGAGACTGCGGTAGTCAGCGAAAGAGACAGGGAGTGGGAGGAAGAGGAGTTGACGGTGGTCGGGGATCGCAGTCGACGGAGCTTGACTAGGGGCCGTGGGAGAGCGGAAAGGCTCGAGAGAGGCAGGCGAGGCGATGGCTGTGTCGTCGAAGGGAGGGGGTTGCAAGGTACGGTGACAGGAGGCGACGAGGGGGCGAAAGCGAGGTTGAAGACGAGCGGTGGCTCAGGTGGCATTGGGTTTCGATGCCGCACAGTGAAGAGGAGGAAGACGATGGGTGAGCAGGAGATGCAGTCGGCAATGGTGGTTTGGGGTGGAGCAAGGCGACGGTGCCACATAGGGTGAGGGCGGCACAAGGCGGAGGAGATGTGGAGGACGATGAGGCAAGGGGAAGGAGGCGCTCGACTGGGTTCGAGCTGGAGAAGACGAAGAGGGGTGTGTTTCTGTTGGGTTTTTGAAACAGAGGAGGGGGAGAGAGAAAGATGAGGAGAGATACGGGAGGGGGGTTTATAAATAAAAAAATAAATAAATACAATAATAATATTGTAATGGGTAGATTTTGGTTAGGAAATGAAGGGGTGGATTAGTGGGGTGATTTATGAGGTAGTGGGGGTTTTGGAGTTACGGGAGGTAAAGAGTGGGGGGCAATGTAAGGGGTTTTATATACGGGTAGTTAAATTTGGGTAGGGTAAGATAATGGGTTAACGGGTTGAGATCCAGTAGATGTGGGTGTGGGTTATAAACTTGGGCTTCAAAATATTTAAATAAATCAATTAGGGTATTGGGCTTATAATAACAATTGGGCTCAGATTAGATATATAAATAAATAATGCAGAATAAATAAAAACTGGGCTTTAAGAATATATAGTTAAACAATTGGGCTTATAATAAATAGTTAAACGATTGAATAATTGTATATTTGGCTTCATAAAATAGTTTTGGTAATATAATCAATTAAGAGAGAACATTTACAAGATACTAAGAATTTAAAATACGAAAAAATACTTGAAAAATATGTATTAACGGGAACAGGGGTTACAAATCCTACCAACCTTACAATAAAATTTCGTCCTCGAAATTTGTGTAGGCGGTATATAGGACAGAGTAAGTGTAACACCCGAGATTGAGAAGCGGGAAACAATGAAGAGAAACGAGTGGTGTTGACATTAGGATCAGATAAGACATGAGCAGGGAATGAGTTAACTAAGATAATACCTAAGGTTGAGTCTAAGAATATAACTGAAATTGTGCATGTACAAGAAAGTATGCAAAAATAAATGATACAAGGAGAAGACATGAAGAAGACAAAATAACAAACTGCAATATACTTGCGACAATATCTTCAGCTAACTCTGCTTCCTCTGCAATCAAGTTGAAGGCCTGACCTCTCCTCGGGGCAGCGGTCCTCTGACCGACGATCTGATGCTGAGTAGGAAGTGGCGGCCGGACCTGACCATGAGCTGGCGCACCAACGGGAGGCACATACCTCCTTCGAGGACAGTCCCGAACTGTGTGATCTCCAGCACCACACTCGAAGTATCGGTGGTTGGCCGGCCTGCAATCCTTGCCCATATGCCCTGGAATCTAACAGAAGTCACAGTAACCCTCTCTCCGTGGAGCAGCAGTAGGGTAGGGAGCAGCCCCGGCTGGATGGGCTGGAACTGGCCTCCTGATCGGCCCTCCAATGGGCCTAGTAGTGACAGGATGCGGAGCAGACCGCTGAATGGCACGCTTCTGCTTACTGGTCTGTTCCTGGCTTCTGGCAGCCTCCAGGATGTTAGCATAGGATCGGAGTCACAAGGCAGCTAGGTGATCCTGAATCTCAATATCCAATCCCAACAAGAAACAACGGCCCCTATCTTCATCATTCACCACCATGGAAGTGGCAAAACGACTCAGTCGGGTGAACTCCGCAGCATACTCATCTACAGTCCGACTCCCCTGAGTTAGCGCGACAAATTGCCGCTCGATTTCATTCTTGGTGACATCGGGAAAGAACTTCATGAGAAAGCTCTCTCTAAAAATGGCCCAGACGATGGGGCGCCCTAGCCGTTCCATTTCAGCTCGCCACCAGATGTGAGTGAGGTCAACCAGCTGGATGCTCACGACATCCACACGATCAGCATCCGCCACCCGTGCTGCAGTTAATAGCCGCTCAGTCCAGATAAGCCATTGCTCGGCTTCAGGCAGACCTTCAGTGCCCGAGAACTTGTCTGGGCGTAGCCTTATGAAGTCTGCTACATTGCCAGGTCTCGGTGGCAGCACCTCGGGCGCAGGTACTATGGCCCCCCTATTGGCAGCTCCCAAAGCCTCCCTCATCAAATCATTATGCTCCCGCTGCATCTGCATCATCTGTTGCATCAACAGCTCATTCTGCTCATGCTGCATCTGCATCACTTGAGCAATAGTGGGCTCTTCCGTCTGGCTAGAAGAAGAAGCACCTCCCCTAAGCATTTGCATAATCTGTGCAATAGTGGGCTCATTAGACTGATCATCCCCAGCACGGGGAGGAGAGGTACCCTTTCTAGCCATGGCCTGCAATAAAATCAAATGGTTAACATCCAGATTATATGTTGGTTAATCATTATACATGTGATCAACGTAGTGCACATGTTGTTGAGTTAACCTGGCTGAGTCAAGCATGTCTAATGTATTAGTCAAACTAACACATTAGCCAAACCTGGCTCTGATACCACTAAAAACCCTGTCACGCCCCGCTTCCCAAAATACGGGAATACGAGTCCATGGCTGAGGCCCATCGAATGATGCGAATACACCATTCATAAGCTGTACAGGTAACTCAATAATAAGATAACAATAAAACCATGCAGGCATGTAAAATCACAATAGGATAAAAAAAAAGTACATGACATAGTCCATAACATAACCAACAGTTGGAAAATACAAAGTAGTTACGGGTCAAACACGTCCGAAATACAATAAAGAGTAGCATGAATAAAACACGATTTAAAGATAACATGATAATTAACACGACTAAAACACTTGATCAGCAACACCTTCGGGTAATTCTCCATTCGGGCCTGCAAGTATATTAATACAAAAAAAGAAATAAGAAGGCGCCCGTTAATGCAAGTCATTGGCCGCAAGTGGTACAAGCTAACGGGACAAGTACAAAAACAAAATAAGAAGTAGGAAAAAGATCATGGAGTCAAGAATCATGTAATAGGAGAATTGCAATATGTAAACAGAATCATGAACAAGACATCTTGAAACAAGTGACATGTAAACAAGTAATCAAGTAAACAAGTCAACATGAACATGTACATGTAATTGGGTCATGCAAGTGCACGTGTTAATCTTATATCTTTTATTAATTCTATCTAATGTAGCACTTCATGCATCCATACTTTTACTACATGGTTGCTACATACAATCAGTTACGCTTAGGCCTAGTGGTGGATTTTATAGGACGGTGTAATCAGGTATCAAGTATCAAGCAAGCATGGTTCATGAATACGAAAATAAAGTAACAAGTTCACGAACCAAGTACAAGTTTTTGAATACACTAATAAGTTCAAGAACCACACAGTGGGTTCATGAATACAACAAGTTCATGAGCCAAGTAATGGCTTCATGAATATATCAAGATACAACAAGTTCATGAACCATGTACTGGGAAATACGGGCCCCCATCTGAGTACACTTACCTATATTGTCCACTACTATGGTCCTTACCCTTATACCCCGACTTGTTACTTTTATTAATTTTAATCAATAATAACAAGATATCATATTTAGACTACTATCACGGGTAAAACAATCAAGCATATAATCATGTATAATCCTAAGAGTACATATGTGTGTATCAATCGTGTTCATGTAATGCATGGCAACAAGGTATTCACGATCATATGCGAAAACGGGATCGACGGATTATGTATAGCAACAGTTTTCAATTCGACCGAAGAATATGAATTAGAGTCAAAGAATATACTTGCGATATTTTTCAAAGAAAGCTTGTACGAGAACAAACGATTTGTAAAAGGGGATACTTGCCTGTTAACCGATGACGATGATATCGAACACAAGAATAACGGGATCAGAATCCTGGGTGATGCTTCAAGACAGGAGCGCGTGCGAGACACGTGCAAAATGCCAAACAGCAATCGACCACACAGTGGATCAACAAGCACACACGGATCCCAAGGCAATAACAGCAAACAACATCAATTTCTCCTTCTCCCAAAAACAGCAAACACACAGACCAATTCTCCCCTACCACTGAACAGCAAACAGCAAATTGATTCCTCCCTCTCCAAAACAGCAAACACCTCAACCGACCAATCCCAAACTTCCAAAACACCAAACAAGAAGTGGGTCCCTTATACTTACACAATAGCACACACCCAAAAAAGGTTCACTGTGCTTCTTGTTCACGTTGACGGAGAGAGGGAGATGGCGAGGTTGAAGACGAGAAGTGGCTCAGGTGGCGTTAGGTTTCGATGCCGCACAGCAAAGAGGTGGAAGACGTTGGGTGAGTGGGAGATGCAGTCGGCAATGGTGGTTCGGGGTGGAGCAAGGTGACGGTGCCGCATAGGGTAAGGGCGGCACAAGGCGGAGGAGAGGTGAAGGACGATGAGGTGAGGGGAAGGAGGCGCTAGACTGGGTTCGAGCGGGAGAAGACGAAGGGGGGTGTGTTTCTGTTGGGTTTTTGGAATAGAAGAGGGGGAGAGAGGAAGATGGGGAGAGAGAGAAACGGGAGGGGGGGTTTATAAATAAGAAAATAAATAAATATAATAATAATATTGTAATGGGTAGATTTCGGTTAGGAAATGAAGGGGTGGATTAGTGGGGTGATTTATGAGGTAGTGGGGGTTTTGGAGTTACGGGAGGTGAAGAGTGGGGGGGAATGTAAGGGGTTTTGTATATGGGTAGTTAAATTTGGGTAGGGTAAGATAATGGGTTAACGGGTTGAGATCCAATAGATGTGGGTGTGGGTTGTAAACTTGGGCTTCAAAACATTTAAATAAATCAATTAGGGTATTGGGCTTATAATAACAATTGGGCTCAGATTAGATATATAAATAAATAATGCAGAATAAATAAAAACTGGGCTTTAAGAATATATAGTTAAACAATTGGGCTTATAATAAATAGTTAAACGATTGAATAATTGTATATTTGGCTTCATAAAATAGTTTTAATAATATAATCAATTAAGAGAGAATAGTTACAAGATACCAAGAATTTAAAATACGGAAAAATACTTGAAAAATACATATTAACGGGAACAAGGGTTACATACGGCGTGTAATCCAGGACCGGCAGATCAATCGGTCGAGGGGAGGGGCCACTTCCAACTCGGTCCCGAACCATAGCAGGCAGCTGACCCAAGAACGGGAACCAGCACACAGCCACTTGCCCCGGGGGCCTCCGCCTTCGTGCGGCCAAGTAAGCAGACCCCAGTCACGAAAGTCAGGTTCCAAAACTTTAGGTACGAGGTCCTCCAGGCTATCCGAGGCGTGCAACAACACCTATCCTCAGCTAGAAGCCCAGGGCAGCAAATCTCACTGTTCGACTCGCGCATAGGAACAAGACGATGTCGTCCTTCGACGCCTCCAGGAGATGGAGAACCGCCTCACCCATCTCGACGAGGGCAATCCATTGTCTAGGCAAGGGTATAGGTCGAACCGACCCCCGTTCTCCTCTCAAATCTTAGATGCCGAGATCCCCAGAAATTTCAGGCCTCCCCAATTTGAGACCTACAACGGCAAGGGTGATCTTGCTGATCACATGGAAGGGTTCAAAACCCTCATGTTGATCACAACGCATCGGATCCTCTCCTATGCCGTGCCTTCCCTACCATCCTATGTGGTCTAGCTCGGGAGTGGTTCTCAAAGCTCACCCTCAGCTCAGTCTTCTCATTCAACTGGCTAGAAGCAAGCTTTCTAGCCCACTTCGTGACCAGCAGGAAGGTCGAGAAGACAAGCGCGTCCCTTCTGGATCTCAAGCAGAAGGAAGGAGAACCCCTCTGCGAGTTCCTTCGGAGGTTCACAACCGAGGCGAGGGCGGTCTCCTCTCTCGATGCTAGCATCGCCTCCGTAACATTCCGGTACAATGTTTGCCACAGCCAGCTAAAGGCCTCATTATCCAAGAAACCGCCCGTCGATTTTCCCAACCTCCTCAATAGGGTCGAGAAATACATCCGGGCTGAGGAGGCTCTGCATACTGAGGGCATCAAAGCAGCTACGGCAAAAGGGAAGTGCAAAGTGGATGACGCCGAGCCCGCCAAAAAAACCCCCGAAAGACGCGTCTAGTCAGAAGAGGCCACCTCCGGTCCCCCACTGTGTAAGATATACACCGCTGACCCAGAATGTATCAGCCATCCTCTTAAAGATCGAGGAAAAAGGAACTGAATATGAAGGAATCAAAAAGTGGATCAAAAATATTGGAATCCAGATATATGTTGGTTATCAATTATCTATGTGATTCACGCGTGTTGTACATATTGTTGAGTCAAACTGGTTAAACTCAACTAATCAAGGTTTAACCCCAAACTAGTTAGAGTCAAACCTGACTCTCATACCACTAAAAACCTTGTCACGCCCCGCTTTCCAAAAATACGAAATGCAAGTACGTGACGTTGACCCAGTAAATGACTTGCATCATTCATAAGCTGTTATCGATTCAACTCAACAATATAAACAGGAAGTAATACAACCACGCATGCATTAAAGGAATAATCACATGAATAACAATACTTGGAATTTAAGCATAAAGTAACCAACACAATATAAATCCAACATCCGGAATCAACAACAATAATATTCGGGTCAAAAGCCTACAAATATAACAATGTTCAATTATTAAAGTTCAAAAAAAGGAGAAACAATGATTATTTAAACGGCGCATCAACACAAGTCTTTCATCATTGTTGTTCTCCTAGTCCATCAGGCAAATTTTCCTGAATACCTGTAAGCTGCTCATCTAAAAGAGAGGAAAAATATTCTTAGAGCAAGTCGTGGACAGCAAGTAGAGAAACAGAGAACAATGACAATAACGGTTGTTACCGCTAAATCTGGTGTGGGGGCAAACAGATAGAATTTGTGAATTCTTAGGAAAACCGAATAGCAAACCTGGAACTTTTCCACCGAAGTTTGACCGTTGACTCCCGCCATTTACCTGCAAAAAGTGTGAGACACTAGGGTTGATCCCAGTGACGCACCCTCCGACGCCCAAGTCAATAATCAGAAAAGATTATGAAAGAGCGTAAACTGGCAAAAGATTGATTACCTCCTAATAGTGGTGGATAGGGGGTATTTATAACTGTCTTTGGGATCAGTTTAGGAATGAAATCCCTAATTCCCAGTGAAAGGATAGAGCGAACCAGGGCCGTTGATTGAATGCAATCAGAAACCCTAATTCTATCCAGCTGAATCGGGTTTCTTGCGAGTTGGGACCCGCACCCAGTTGAGATGGATCTGTTGGTGGGTTAATGGGCTTTTGGAGAAAGACCCAGTCCCCATTTCAGACGCATTTGTAGGTGAAATTACCGTTTTACCCCTGAACTTTAAGATTCGTGCCCGATTTGAACGATTCCGATTTAACCCTATTTTTAGCCATATCACGAGTCCCCCACTCCCGAAGACTGAGTTTGATCAGCCTTTGAGGAGTAGTTTTACTGTTTTAATAGCTTGCGGGGTTGTATCGGAGCCCAAATAGGAGGTGACGAATCCTTGTGTGGGGGATTATGGCAATTGTTGTGTTAGTCGCGTGCTCAAGGTTATTCTTGAGCTCTCTTGGGCTTCTGGTGATTTTTTCCAATTTTGCGAAGTGGTGATTTGTTATTCGGGGGTCTTAATTAACCATTCTAAGCAATAATTATTTATCCAGGGGCTGAAAAGTATTTCCCAGGATTTATAATTATTTTTTAGAATTTTTAATTAACTTTTCTGAATTTTAAATCATTTTTTCGCAATATTTAGTTAGACAACTCGCTATTATTCACGACGCAGTGGGATCTGATCCCTTCGTCAGTATCGGGCACGAATTTTCAGGAGATCTAGCGCTTGTGCTTGCTTGGAGGAGTGATTTCTTCTATTTCACAGCTTATATACTTCGACGCTGCTGCCGACCCCCCTCGTACGCTTGCCGAGGAGGAGGCCGAGGTCTATGAGGGTTCGGCACCCTCCGCCGAAGTGCAGAGATACCTCGGCTAGGCTGCCGGCGCGAGGTCCCTTTTTTCCATATCTGAGGGTCGGTGGCAAGAGCGCTCTACAGCGTGTGCCGAGGTCTAATTTTCCATATAACATGGTCGGTGGCAAGAGCACTCGGCAGCGTGTGCCGAGATCCATTTTTTTCATGTAACAGGGTCGGTGGCAAGAGCGCTCGGCGAGGTGTGCTGAGGTCCATTTTTTCCACATAACAAGGTTGGTGGCAAGAGCGCTCGGCGAGGTGTGCCGAGGTCCAATTTTTTCATGTAACAAGGTCGGTTGCAAGAGCACTCGGTGACGTGTGCCGAGGTTCAATTTTTTCACGTAACAAGGTCGGTGGCAAGAGCGCTCGGTGAGGTGTGCCAAGGTCCAATTTTTCCACGTAACAAGGTCGGTGGCAAGAGCACTCGGCAGCATGTGCCGAGGTCCACTTTTTTCATGTAACAGGGTCGGTGGCAAGAGCGCTCGGCAGCATGTGCCGAGGTCCATTTTTTCCATGTAACAAGGTCGGTGGCAAAAGCGCTCGATGAGGTGTGCCGAGATCTAATTTTTCCACGTAACAAGGTCAGTGGCAAGAGCGCTCGGCAGCGTGTGCCGAGGTCCACTTTTTCTATGTAATAGGGTTGGTGGCAAGAGCGCTCGGCAGCGTGTGCCGAGGTCCATTTTTTCCACATAACAAGGTCGGTGGCAAGAGTGCTCGGCAAGGCGTGCCGAGGCCTAGAGCAAGATTTTTGGCAGCTTAGGAAATGACAGGCTGGGTAGGTGACTGTTGAACTTCTGACGACTCTGACAGATGTGACAGCCATTAATGTGACAGTACACTTTGGCATGGTAACTAATGAGACGGTTCAACTCATTTTGTCATCTTGTGTGAATGGGCCTGTCTCTTTGGGCCCATTATCATCGTTTCGTGTGCCAAGCTCTATAAAACTCCACCCCCTCCCTCATTTTTCACTTCTCTAAATTTTTACTCAGGCGGTGATTTTGTGCTAGTGAGAGCTCACGGTGATCGTCAATCGTTTTCTGGTGAATTTTCCGACTACACATGTCACTTCAAGGTAATTTATACTTAGTTTATTTCCAAGCATAAATATGTCTTTTTCCCCTATCTCCAAGCCCTCCCCTCCTGCCGCCGAAGCTCCTTCTCCGAGTTAGAGAGATCGCAAATATAAGGGCAAGAGGGTATTTGGTAGAGACACGATTGTAGAGGATCCGAAGTGCATGGGGCCGTTCGGCAGGTTGCCGGGACCATTGACAGGGCTGCAGAGAGTTCGAGAACTTTCGGAGGAACATGCCGAGCGCATCATTCACGGGAGGACCTTCGAGGAGAACGTGGCAAGGGAGACCTCCGAGGCAGACGAAACGGTGTCCATCCTCAGCTTGGAGGACTTGGCAGCGATCCGAGAATGTTTCCAAATCCCGGAGGAGTACGAACTGATGCTGCCGGGTCCCGGGGTTAGGGCCAATTTGCCGCTGCCAGTAACCATGTGTTTCTGGTCGGTCGATGCCTTTATCGCCGGGGCTCGGCTACCTCTCCACCCGTTCGCGATCCAGGTGCTTAGATGGTTTGGGGTCAGCCCCATTCAACTAATGCCGAACGCGTGGAGAGTAATCAATGGGTTCGTGCTCCACTGCTAAACGACTGGGGTCGAGCCGGAGTTGAGGGTGCTTCGGATGCTATACTATCTTCATCAGCAGAATCGGTCGGAGTTCTGGTATTACCTGGCTCCGAGGCATGGAGGTCGGCTCGTCGTTTGCCTCGACTCCATAAAGCACTGGCATGATAAGTATCTCATAGTGCGGAGGCATGGCCCATACCCTCCGGTTGGGTGGAGGAGGTGACGAAGCGAGTGAGGGAGTCGCCAGTGCTTCACCCTCAAGAAGAAGAGGCAGTTCGGATTCTTCTAGATCGGCCGAAGTACGATTGGCGGGATCTGACCGAAGACGTCCTCTTCGTGGCTTCTTCTATGTTCCTTTTTACTTTTCGCTTTGCCTATCATGACTTGTGTTTTTTTAACCAACTTTTTGTTTGTTGCAGAGGCGATGGACTATGAAGCAGTGCTAGCGCAGAGGGCCGCCCTCAGAAGCAAGGCGCCGAAGAAGCGCAAGAGGGTCGCCACCAAAATGCCGTCTGCGAAGACCCAGAAGGTCGTTAGCGCAGCCGAGGAGGTGGAGGCACCGGCGGATGTGACCCCAACCCATGCTCCGACAGTAGCCTCGACATCGGCCGAGGGAGGGGAGTTCCCGATTGCCACCGCGCTCGAGATGGAGGCACCCCCGCTGACGGTGGCAGTCGAGGAGCTCTTGATGGAGAAGCACAAGAGGATTCATGTTCCGGACTAGCAGGTTCGGAAACTAGATAGGTTCCTCGGCGACCCCCTGGCGAGCATGTAGGTGGTAAAGCACCTGGCGACGCCGAAGGACCGAGCTGCCATGGACGCCGACCAGGCAGGCGATGATGCCATCGAGATCGCTCGTTCGGCGGTATCGGTAAGTGTTGACTTTTCATATTTGAAGGTAGCTTTTATGTTTGATTTTCTAATTCCTTGCACTTCTCGTTGTTCTACTGCAGATAACCGTCCACTTCGGTCATCTCATGAAGAAGATGACGGAGTTAGAGAAGGAGCTCAAGCAGGAGTCCGACTGAGCTCGGGCCGAAAAGGCTCGAATAGGCAACGAACACGACAAGTTGAAGGTCGAGTTCGAGGGGAAGGCGACAAGGCTCGAGTACCTCGAGGGCCTCGTCGCGAAGCTCGAGGGCGACCTTCTTCGGTAGGAGGAGATGGCCACACAGCTGGCCGAGGCAGTGGAGGCCAAGGCTGCTGCGGTGAAGGAAGCCGAAGCGGCCCTCATGGCGAAGGCGCAAGGCTTCCTCGCCGTGAACATGGCCAAGGCATACGCCCAGGCCATCACTCAAGTGTCGGAGCGATATCCCGAGGTAGACTACTCGGGATGGAGGCTCTTCCCCGGCCACATCAAAGGCTTCGACCCCGAGTCGGAGGAGGAAGGAGGGGATGCCGAAGATGAACCTGAGGTCAAGGTCGTCGACGAGGTGCAGGGGTCAACAGTGACTCCGCTGGCAGTGGTGGCTCCTTCGGGGGATTCCGTCCCCACCGAATCTCGATGCCCCGGGAAAAAGTTCGTCCCCTGATTTCCTCTTCTTTCTTTTGTTTTTTTCTTTGTCTTTAGAACTGCCAACTGTATTGCCTAATTGTGGACTGGCCACCGCATTTTTGTTATGAATGAAAATACACTTTTGAGCTTGACCCCGTGTTGTTGTTTTCTTTTTGAGTAGTCTTAAAATTTGACTAAGTGCTTAAACAAGATTTTAGTCTTCACTATAGCCTTGTTCAGGAGTCGGATATGAAGCTAGTCCTCGAATATTTACTAAGCGTTCTCGTTGTCTGCTTTGAACTTTTCAGCTCACCGAGGTGACCCAGTCCGCCGAACCCACTCGCTCTGGGAAGGAGTTTAGTTCCAAGGTCGGCTTAGGGGCGACGAGACTGTGTTTGACCAGGTGCCGAGAGCGTCTTTACGAAGTCAAGCTGGGGTTGCGCAGAGCCGAAAGTGAGCGGAACCATCTGCAACAGATCTTAGGCCGGAGGGACATCGAGATTCAGCGGCTAGAGAGTAGGCTTGCCGAGATACCATCCGTAGGCAAGGATGATGGTTCGTCGACAGCCTTCACCAATGGGCTGAGGCTTAAGTGTCTCCAACATTCCTTGTCGAAGATGACAGCGGAGAGGGACGATATGCTCACTGAGGTTCACCACCTGCAGATTGTGGAGGCAGAGCTTCAGGCAGAAGAAGAGGAGTTGACGATGGCGGTGGGCAAGCTGATGGCCAAACGCGATGAATTGATGGCAGAAGTCGACGCGTTGAAGAGGGCCACAGTGGATAGGGGCATCGAAGTCACTCAACTCTGCCGAATCATTGCCAGCCGTCCTAGCATCCCGAGCCCCGTAGTGCCTCCTCGCTTCGAGGTGGACATAAAAGATGACTCTCTGAAGCAACGGATAGCCGAGCTGGAGGTGGAAGTGGCTCGCCTCAAAACCCATTCGGGACTGATCAACGTCAGGAGCACTTCGTGCACTCATGAAGAGAGCGAACGTGGGATTTCGTTCTACGAGCTTGCGACCCATTCTCCTATTTCTCGGCAAAGTCCAGGTGATGCCCAAAGTGGTGTGGCGATATCATCGAGCGAAGCGTCGTCGGTGCAACTGTCAGGAGCAGTGCCGAAGATACGTCTCAGTTCGCTGGCTTAGGGACGAGCTCCGGGGTCAAGCGCCGCCGTCCCTGGGTATCTTTGAAGTGGAACATCACTGCGCCTAGGAGGCGCTGAAGATCTCTTATTCTCCAAATTTTGTATTTTGTCTAAATTTTATGAGTGGGCTCTGTAGTTTTGGCTTTCCAACTTGTAACTTTATTGTAATGAAGGGCACCGTCTTGTACTGTCTTCCCACACTTAATTGAAATGAGGCTTTTTTCTTTCTTGGACTCGTGCATTTTTGTTAGACTTGTGTGGTTGTATTACTCGTTACTATCTTTAGCATGCTGAGGTCCAGAGCAAGATTTTTGCTTGTTTGGGCATCGGTGCCAAGAGGGCTCGGCAAGGAGTGCCGAGGTCCAAGAGCAAGATTTTTGCTCGTTTGGGTGTCAGTGCCAAGAGCGCTCGGCAAGGCTTGCCGAGGTCCCAGAGCAAGATTTTTGCTCGTTTGGGCGTCAGTGCCAAGAGCGCTTGGCAAGGCTTGCCGAGCACTGCTTCGAGCCTCTTAACTCGTGAATTTCTAGGAGAATTGAGTTTCTTGCAGTGGAGAGCAGCATCTCGGAGGATTATTTCGACTTTAAACGAACCATAAGAACCAAAGGTTAGCTCCTCCAAGTACTCTTCTCCCATGTCTAGCCTAGTTGTAGGAACTTCGCGTGCGACGGCGGAGTGCGTTCCAACATTTGAGTATATTTCAATGGTTGTGGGAGCAATTCCGAATGGTGAACCACTTCTAGCTCGCTTAAGAGCGGGCCTGCGAAGCGGAGTCGAGCCAAGTGTTGGACTCCGAACTCGTCGTTTGAGTATATTTCAACGGCTGTGGGAGCAATTCCGAATGGCGAATCACTTCTAGCTCGCTTAAGAGCGGGCCTGCGAAGCGGAGTCGAGCTAAGTGTTGGACTCCGAACTCATCGTTTGAGTATATTTCAACGGTTGTGGGAGTAATTCCGAATGGCGAACCACTTCTAGCTCGCTTAAAAGCGAGCCTGCAAAGCGGAGTCGAGCCAAGTGTTGGACTCCGAACTCATCGTTTGGGTATATTTCAACAGTTGTGGGAGCAATTCCGAATGGCGAACCATTTCTAGCTCGCTTAAGAGTGAGCCTGCGAAGTGGAGTTAAGCCAAGTGTTGGACTCCGAACTCGTCGTTTGAGTTAAAGAAATTAAAAACAGAGAGACGCAAGTAATCACAAGAAAAATATGGGAAAAAAGAAGCTCTTTATTGATAACTACTAGCTGGCTGCTTCTAAGTTGCAAACCATTATTACATTGAGAAAATAAAGAAGCAAAATACCAGTGAAAGAAAAGGAATGGTTCGACATCTGAAGGTACTTAGGGAGGCGTTCAGGCGCTCTCTTGGTACTTCAATAGATGGTTAGCATTCCAAGTCCTGGGAACCTCTCTGCCTTCAAGGTCTTCAAGACGGTATGTTCCGGGCTGAACTACCTTGGCGATCTTGTAGGGTCCTTCCCAATTCGGGGCCAGCTTACTCTTCTGGCTAAGGAAGGAGATAGCCAATTTTCTGAGGACCAAGTCCCCATATTTGAGATTGGTGGGACGGACCCTTTTGTTGTACGCTAGTTCGATCCTCCTTCGATAATTTTGCTGGCGAATCGAAGCTCTTTCACGGAGCTCATCGATCAAGTCCAAATTTGCCCGAAGCTCTCCGGCATTTTGCTCTTCTTCATAGGCCATAAGGCGAGAAGATGGTAGGCCGACTTCCAAGGGGATCACAGCTTTGAACCCATAGGTGAGATTGAAAGGCGACTCTCCTGTGGGGGTCCATTTCGTAGTGCGATAGTTCCACAGTACATTAGGGAGCTGATCTGCCCATAAGCCTTGGGCGGACTTATCTAACCTCTTCTTGATACCAGAGAGAATCTGTCGGTTGGCATTTTTCACTTGACCATTTGACTGAGGATGGGAGACGGAGGAGAAGCGTTGCTGAATGGCGAGGTCTTCACACAGAGATCAGAATGCGGCCCCTATAAATTGTGTTCCGTTATCGGTTATTAGGACCCGAGGAACCCCGAACCTACAGATGACGTTCTTCCAGAAGAACTGAAGCACCTTCTTCTCCGTGATTGTAGCCAAAGGCTCGGCCTCTATCCACTTGGAGAAGTAGTCGATTGCCACGACTAAGAACTTGAGTTGACCGGGAGCAGGTGGGAATGGGCCCAGCAAATCCATTCCCCATATTGCGAAAGGAATCGGACTTGATAAAGAGGTGAGTTGTGCTTGGGGTAGGCGACGAATGCTGGATTATTGTTGGCAGGAGCTGCATTGCCGGACATGTCGTTCGGCATCTTGTAGGAGTGTAGGCCAGAAGTACCCATAGTTCAACACCTTCCTAGCGAGAGACCTTGACCCTGAATGTGTTCCACCTATACCTTCGTGGAGCTCTTGTAAGGCATATGTTGCTTCTTCCGGGGAGAGGCACCGCAAGTAGGATCTGCCATCTACTTGGGTGTAGGAGCATTTTTACAAGACCCCCTCAACAAGGGTGTACCGCTCCGCTCTGGTTCGGACTCTGCGAGCTTCCTTTGGGTCTTCGGGGAGGAGTCCCTCCCTTAGAAATTCTATCAGAGGTTTCATCCAGTTGTCTTGAAGTTGGACGGGCAGCGACTCCATCGAGTCGGGAGTTTCTTCTTCTATGCTCGGTCTGAGGAGCACTTCAATCAGGACGGTCTGCTCGAGACCCTGAAGGGAGGAGGAGGCTAGCTTGGAGAGGGCATCTGCTTGGGAATTTTCTTCTCTGGGGATTCGCTGAATTAGCACCTCTTCGAATGAAGCCATGAGATTTTGGATCTTGGCTAGGTACTTAGCCATTCGGTCATCTCTCGCCTCGTACTCACCAACCAGCTGCGAGTTGCTAAATATTCGGAGGCATTGTGCCCCTGCCTTGCGAGCCATACCGATGCCAGCTATAAGGGCTTCATACTTCGCTTCATTGTTGGAGGCCTTGAAATTGATGCGGAGGGAGTATTGGAGAACGAAATCATCTGGGCTTGCCAGAATGACCCCGGCTCCGCTCCCCTCTATGAAAGAGGATCCGTCTACATATACCATCCAAAGAGGAGGCCCCTTTGCTGCTTGGATGACCTCTGGGATAGTGCTCTCAACAATGAATTCAGTTAAGGCTTGAGCCTTGATTGCAGTCTGAGGCTGGTATGATATGTCATGCTGACTCAGCTCGATCGACCACTTCATCAGGCGACCCGAGGTCTCGGGTTTGTGCAGAACTTGCTTAAGCGGCTGGTCGGTAAGAACGACCACCGAGTGGGATTGAAAATAAGGGCGGAGCTTCCTAGCTGCCATGACCAAGGCGTACGCCATCTTTTCCAGCTTTGGATATCAGAGCTCGGCATCCCGAAGTACCTTGCTCACATAGTAGATGGGCTTCTGAGCCTTGTCTTCTTCCCTCACCAGGACAACGCTGAGGGTTTGCTCGGAGGCAGCTAAGTAGAGGAGAGGGGGGTTGACTAGATAGGCTTTCAACTGATCGAATGATTCTTATTGCTGTTGACCCCATTCGAAGCCCTTAGCCCCCCTGAGGGCTTTGAAGAAGGGAAGACACTTCTCCTCTAACTTAGACAGAAAGTGCCCTACGGCTGCGAGGCGCCCCGTGAGCTTCTGGACCTCTTTCACATTTTTGGGAGGAGCCATGTCCAAGATGGCTTTGATTTTCTCGGGATTGGCTTCGATTCCTCTTTGGCTGACCATGAAGCCTAGGAATTTCCCGGACGAGACTCCGAATGCATACTTGTTCGGGTTGAGCCTCATATCATGCTTCCTCAACACATCGAATGCCTCCTGCAGATCGGCCACATGATTGGCCCCATGGATGCTGATGAACACATTATTATTCACTTTTTAGAGCAATAATCTTAATATAATTAGACATTTAAAAGCTCTATATATGGTATTTATGCTTCTTTTCTCTTTCTCTGCAGGAAACAGCCTATAAACAGCAAAACGAAGCAAATTCAGGATGATACACAGGAAACTGCAGAGGATCAGTCGACTGATGACCCAACACAGGCGACTGGACAGGAGAAGCTGAAATTCCACAACTCTCGTCATAGTCGACTTACTCTCAAAACCAGTCGACTGGTATGATCATATAGGAAATCTTCAGAAGTCTTGACTCAGTCGACTGGTCCGAAGATAAGTCGACTGGTCTGCGGCGGAGTAAACAGATAAGATATTCGAAGATACACCTGAATCTGATTTCAAATCTATTTGAATCAAGATTTTATGCAGCGAATCAAATCTAAAGACAGGGTATTTTCCAAGTGGACGTGGTAACAGATAAGGAAAGAAAGAAGAAAAGAGAAAGACATAAATCATCAAATCAAATAAAGAAGGTTTTTTGCTGAAAGAGGGGAAACCCTAATTCTCAGCCGTGTTCTATAAATATCAGAGAAGGAGCGTTATTCAGGCTCTCTGGGGGGGGAGACGATCATCTATCTCTTGGACGCAACTTAATCACAAAGTTCCCAACCATCAAGTCAACCAGTGCATCACTCCATCATCATCGAAGAAGGAGAGAGAAGATCCAGCAACCAGAAGGCAGTCGACTGTGTGACAGACAGTCGACCATATTGCCGGAATCCATTAGTGTATTTCTTCTTCTCTCTTTATTCTTTTATGTTGATCATGTATTTGAACTTGTTAAGCAATAAAAGTATTATTATGTGGAACTAATTTCATAGTTGGATAGATCGAAACTGTAGTTATGTAGTGCTATATTCTTCTGAGATCTTCTAATTATTTATTGATTGAATCTGGTTGAATTGACATAGATTAATGATCATCAAACTTGGATCTTGAAGTCTGAGAGCAGTCGACTGAGGTGAGAGCCAGTCGACTGACATACAGCACGTGAGAATATCAAGTTTATGTTATCATTTATCTAAATCTGTTATATGAAGCATATTGAGACGACCGAATCTCGTGCCCATAATTTGTAACAAAGGAATCTTTAGGGGTTCTTGGTTCAATCAACTTAGAGGATCTAGATCTGATACCAATTTCTAGAACTTTAAGTGTTTGTTCGTTTCCACTGATCTTATGTTTTCTTTAAGAACAACTTAGTAAATACTAGGCTGACTACTTGATGAAAGAAACGAATTAGAGTAGATACCATGCCTAATTCTTGGCTTAGGGAAACAATACTTTAAGGAGTAGATACCATGCCCTTGAAGTGAACAAACATGAGTAATTGGAAGTAAATTCAGAAGGTGACTTAGCATTACTAACTATTGGTGGAGATCAACAACCCAACTATTCAAGAGATATTGTGATTCAAACTCATCTTTCTTAGTTTAATCTTTTTAATTCTTTTAGATTTCTACAACAACCCTTTATCATTTTTTTCTTAGTTTTATTGATTAGTAAGTTAAAGTCTACAATCTCTGTGGGATCGACCCTTGCTATTACTACGATTCGATTCGTGCACTTGCGAGGTTTTATAATTTGTGTCTAGTCAGTCTATTATTTAGATAGCTAGATTCCCAACAAACAGATGCTCTTGACCAGCATATCATCAACATATACTTCCATGTTTCGGCCGATTTGGTTCTGAAAAACTTTGTTGACACGGCGTTGGTAGGTCGCATCTGCATTCTTCAACCCGAAGGGCATTACCCTGTAGCAGTAGAGCCCCTGATCGGTGACAAAGGAGGTCTTTGGAATATCCAGGGGGAACATTCGGATATGGTTGTACCCGAAAAAGGCATCCATAAAGCTAAGGAGTTCATGGCCCGAAGTGGCGTCGATCAGGGTGTCGATGCTTGGGAGAGGGAATGGATCTTTAGGGCATGCTTTGTTCAGGTCCGTAAAGTCGATGCAAATTCTTTAGCTCCCGTTGGCCTTCTTAACCATAACAACGTTGGAGAGCCATTCGGGTAGTTGACTTCTTGGATGAACCGGGCCTTAAGGAGCTTGTCCACTTCTTCTTTAATAGCATGTTGGCGCTCAAGGGCAAATTTGCGCCTTTTCTGTTGGACCGGTTTGGATCCCGGAGCAACACTCAAGTGGTGGACGAGGAGCTCTTCGGAGATTCCTGGCATGTTGGCAGCCGACCATGCGAAAAGGTCGCGGTTCTTTCTAATGCATTGGACTATGTCGGAACATAGGGCAGATGGGAGGGTCTTGCTGATGAGGAACTTGCGGTTCGGATCTTGCTCGGAGAATAGCACTTCCTCCAATTCATCTACCGGTTCGGACATAGGTTGGGCGTTCCCTTGGGGAATCTCAAGAGTCTCGAGGGAGAGAACGGGACCCCCGGTGGAGGTCATGTAACACTTGCGGGCCATCTCTTGACTACCTCTTACGTCCCCCACTCCTGCCCTGGTGGGGAACTTCATCTTGAGGTGAAAAGCTGACGAGATGGCCTCTAGAGCAGCTAGGCCAGGTCAGCCTAGAATCACATTATAAGCTACTGGGACATCAACGACCATGAATTCCATCGGCTCCGTATGGGTAGTAGGAGTTTTGCCAGCGGTTACGTCGATGGTGATTACCCCTTCAATAGTCACTGGCACTCCCGTTAACCCATAGAGCGTGTAACCGGCGGGCTTGAGCCTGTCGCGCGATAGCTTGAGTCCTCGGAAAGCCGTGAGGAAGAGAATGTTAACGGAGCTACCATTATCGACCAGAATCCTCTCCACTTTGAAATTTGCCATATGAAGGTTGATGACTAGTGCATCACAATGGGGGGTTCGGACACCCTTGAGGTCTTCATCTGAAAAAGTGATCGGTATTCCGAGGCCTTTGGAAGGGGGCATGCCATGTACAGAGTTAACCTCCCTGATGAAAGCCTTTCGAGAGGAGTTGGAGGTGCCTCCCATGGGGCCTCCATGAATGAGATGAAGAATGCGCTCCTCTTCAAACTCAGAAGTCTCATCGCGCCTTTCAGGACGCTTATTAGCCCCCCTGGGGGAGGAGGAGGATCAACTCGGTCCTTTCTCAAGAATTTAGTCAACTACCCCCTCTGAATGAGGGCCTCAATTTCATTCTTTAGAGCCCGACAATTATTGGTATCGTGGCCGTGGTCCCGGTGATATCAGCACCACTTCTCTTTATCCCTCTTCTTGCCAGGGGTATTCATCTTCGGGGCAGGAGGCAGAACCCCTTCCTTCTCGACCTCCATGAGAATAGTGGAAATGTTGGCGTTAAGAGGGGTGAACTTCTCGAATCTGGGAGGTGGGTGGCACTGGTCCCCATTGTCCTTCTAGAGCTTCTTAGCTCCCTCTTCTTCAGCTGCCTTTCTCTTATTTCCAGAGGAAGACCCCTCGAATATGGGGCGATGCTCAGCTTCCTCAGTCCGAATATACTTCTCGCTCCTAAAAACGAGGTCGGAGAAGTTTCGCGGGGGCTTCTTGGCTAGGGAGGACCGAAGGCTGGAGTTAAGGACATTTGACTGGAAGGCTGCTACAGTGACCAACTGGTCGAGGGAAGCAATGGACCTAGCTTCCGCAGTGAATCGCTTCACATAATCTCTGAGCTTCTCACCCTTCTTCTGACTGAGGTAGAGTAGCGAGATGCTGGTCTTCTCAGTGCGGCGACTACTCACGAAGTGGGTGACGAAGAGGATTTCAAATTGTTCAAAGGAGAATATAGAGGATGGGACGGGGTGAGAGTACCATTCCCGGGCCGAACCCTTGAGAGTAGCTGGGAAGGTTTTGCACAGTAGGGCATCGGAAGCTTGGTGGATCAACATAAGGGTCTTGAAGCTCTCGATATGGTCCACGGGGTCTGACTCCCCGGGATAAGTCTCGAACTGCGGGGGCTTGAAGCCTATTGGAACCGGTGCCTCCATGATTGTTCGAGAGAAGGGAGGTCGGCTGGGATGAAGGGTCCTTCCCCTCAGTTCTTCTTCCCTTTCTAGTTGGCCGAGGCGCCTCTCCATCTTGTGGAGACAACGATAGACTGCTCATCCCTTCGATGGTAGCCAAATGAGTCTCTGGACTCATCTTCGTAAGAAGGGGAGCACGGAGTCCGGCAATGGTAGCTAGGGGAATGGCGAGGACTGCAATGGCAGTGGTTGCTAGTAGCCGGGGGAGGAGTTAGGGACCGATGGCGAGGACTTTGGACCGGTGGAGGAGTTGGGATCCTCTGAGCATTGTTGTCAGGTCGGCAGTTAAGGGCTTGTAAGATGGTTGCTTGGAATTGCTGGAATTGGCACGGGTGACAGGTGCGGTATCATCTCTCGGGGAATGCCGACCCGCAGGGGAATAAGGCCTTCTTCTATGGTGCTCGGGGGACTCTCTCTATCTTCTATGAGGAGGGGACCTCCTGTAATCTCGGCGACGAGGAGATCGCTCATTTGGATGTTCTTGGCGGGAGGCTCCCTCACGGGCCCGCCTTTCATCCAAACGGCGGCGAAGGTCCTCTTCTTTCTGCCGGTTGAGGATGGTATTGCGGAGGTCTTCGGAAGGCCGGAAATTGTGAGATGCCATTGAATCAGTAGAGAGGTTGTGCACGGAGACGTGGTCTCGATGAAGAGGTTGGTTCTGAGGGTTGGGGCGAGAGGCCCCTGTGCCGGCCTTCTGGGGCCCAAGCAGAGCCCTTTGGGATTGAAGGTTCTGAAGAGGGAGTTGGTCCTGCTGCGGGGGCTAATCTGGTTGAGGGGGGAGTTGCCCCTGCGGCTGGACAGTTTGGAGGGGGATCTCCTGTTGCGGTTGAGGAGGAGTGGGTCCACGGTTGGACCCTCTGGATCTTAGCTTTCGAGGAGGCATGGCTGGAGGTGATCTTACCCAAGGGAAGAGGAAGGATTGCTATTCGTGGGTTCCCACAGACGGCGCCAATCTGTTACTGCTAAATCTGGTGTGGGGGCAAACAGATAGAATTTGTGGATTCTTGGAAAAACCGAATTGCAAACCTGGAACCTTTCCACCGGAGTTTGACCATTGACTCCCGCCGTTTACCTGCAAAAAGTGCGAGACACCAGGGTTGATCCTGGCGACGCACCCTCCGACGCCCAAGTCAGTAATCAGAAAAGATTATGAAAGAGCGTAAACTGGCAAAAGATTGATTACCTCCTAATGGTGGTGGATGGGGGGTATTTATAGCCGCCTTTGGGATCAGTTTAGGAATGAAATCCCTAATTCCCAGTGAAAGGATAGAGCAAATCAGGGCCGTTAATTGAATGCAATCAGAACCCTAATTCTATCCAGCTGAACCGGGTTTCTTGCGGGTTGGGACCCGCACCCAGTTGAGATGGATCTGTTGGTGGGTTAATGGGCTTTTGGAGAAAGACCCAGTCCCCATTTCAGACCCGTTTATAGGTGAAATTACCATTTTACCCCTGAGCTTTAAGATTCGTGCCCGATTTGAACGGTTCCGATTTAACCCTATTTTTAGCCATATCAATGGTATAACAATGAATACAATGAATGATGAAATCAATAGTATTGAACAGTGACAAGGTGATAATAGTACAATGTGCAATAACGATAATTTATAACGATAACAATAAACAGTAACAATGGCGGTAAACAATAACGATAACCCTCAGCGCGCCCCCCCCCCCACCGTCGTCCCCCCTTACCATTCCTCCACCTCCGCTACGACCCATTCTCCCTTCCTTCGCAGCGACAAAGAAGATGTTCCTTCGCGTCGGCGAAGCTCCATGGCGTCCCTCTCCTTGACGAAGTCGCCGACGACCTCGCTCCCCTTCCAGCGCTTGACGAAGTCGCCGACACCCCGTTGCTCGCACCGCAAAGAAGGGGCCATCGCAGCTGTTGAGCTTTGGTGCACCGCCTATCTTCGACGATGACTGATTAGGTCACCGTACCTCCCCAAATCACGCTGAGTCACCCCTCCTCAGGTTGCAGAGCGACGTTTCGTCGCGCCAGAGCATCCTTCTGCCCTTTGGTCGCGATCGGCTCGGATCTGGGCGATGGCAAGGTGCCTCCCCCCCCTGCTTCCCGACACAGAAGGTGGAGAGCTCCCACGGTTGGGAGATCGCGCCGATGCCATGTCCACCTGCGTTGGGGAAAATGACCCAGATCTGACCTCGGATCTGGTCGACGGCGACTGCTGTTTGGCTTAGCTGTAGGAGGTGGGGAGTGGGAAGTATGTTATATTGCACGATTGTGGAGCTTGGGCCCGAGATGGGGTCCCTCCATGATGTGCGCTTACTTGTTTTAACTTCTAGGGTGTCCAACGATGTCGCCAGTGTAGTCCTGCCAGCGCCTACTATCTGGCTATTGAGCTTCCTCGTAACAGCGTCGCCTCTTCTCTCGGTTTGGGAATAAGAGTCAAGATAAATCTGTGTGGTGAGAAATCGCCTGAGATAGCAAGAAAGTGAGAAAGGTGAAGGTATCCTCTCCACGGCTCTCTCCTGGAGCGTGATTTTGTTGGGAGGAGCGAGACAGTTGTTTGGTGAGAAATCGCCTGAGAAAGTACAATCGTGAGAGAGGTGAAGGTATCCTCTTCACGGCTATATCTTTGGTAGCAGCTGTGGGAGCTGTCGTCGCATTTGTAGGATAAGTGGTGGAGATGGTGGGAGGGTGCAATTGCTGTGCATGTGCCATGGTGTCATAATTTGGCCCGCGGGGCTTGGGCCCAAAGATGGAGTCCCCCAGCGAGAGAAGAAGGCAGGGATTGGCGGGTGATAAAATCCTGCCAGACTAGTTTTAGGTGGGTGTGCATGTGTCGTGGAGGCAGTGTACAAAGCTAAACTGATGCACACTCAATTTTGTTGGACCGAGCTCGTTTGTCGGCCCACCTTCCAGAGTTGTTAGAGGGATTTGTTGTTTGTAAGGGTCATGTTACTTTATATATGTTTTATTTTCTGTCTGTAGGTTGTAATTTGGTCCAGTTCTCTGGGTTTGTATCGTTAATTTTTTATTAATGAAACTGGGTGGCCATATTCCACATTTTCCTTCAAAAAGGAACATTGTTCAATGAAGATGACAATATGCAATGACAATGTGATGAAGTATTAAATCTATTATTCATTTTTTTAATCCTAACTAATGCACATACTACTGCATCCCATACTACAGGTTCCATGCATACAATCAATTTCGTTTAGACTAAGGTGGTAGATTCTATAGGTCATGTACTCCGTACGATATAATATTTCAATAATAATACAATCATGTATTGGATTCTAGAGGTGGCCCCCGTTAATCCCTGATGTGGCACTTAGTTCCATGTGATGGGTGCTAGAGGTGGCCCCAGTAGGTTCTACAGGTGGCCCCCGTCAATCCTGACGTGGCACTTAGTTCTACGTGGCACTTAGTTCCATGTGATGGGTTCTAGACGTGGCCCCCGTCAATTCCTGATATGGCACTTAGTTCTACGTGGCACTTAGTTCCATTTAACGTTAAAACATGGGAAACACGAGCCCCACACTTCCGAGTACAGTCACTATATCATTAACTACCCTAATCAACCCTTAACCCCGGCTTGATTAACATTCTTTATTCAATTATCATAAGATAATGCAAGTAATAAGGGACACTAGAAAGATGACAACACAACTCTAAGATCATGCAATGTACTCTATACAATTAAATACACCAAATTCAACATTATAGATGCAATTATATATATTTAAACATAGGAACCCAATTCTGGACAGCAGTAGGTTGTTGTACCAAAATCAGAATTCCCGTTGCTATAGGATAGGAAATATGGATCCGTCAAAAGTTCTAGAAACTAGACTCCTGTCTGGTTCCAATGCATATAAATAAGTTTCATAAAAGTTGTGGCAACATGTGTCAAAACAGCAAACTACACAGTAATTGTGTTCAGCCAATATTGTAAAATTGTGTTTATACATATGAAACAGGACTGAAAGTTCATTAATTAATTCCAGAAAAATTAGGAAATGTTCTCTAGTGTGTCTAGTATCAACATACAAAATTTCAAGTCATTATCTTACAGGTAGCATGGTTAAATTAATTGTAAATCAGAGTGTGGCAGCAGTTTTTAGAATCTAGAATTGTACGACACAGCAACAGTAAAACTGCGATATCTCACAAACCGTAACTCGGAATTCAATTCCTTCAAAATGGTAGTAAACTAGACATTTGGGGCTACATTTCAGGAATTTATTGATTTTGGTGACATTATCTAGGTCGAAACAGCATGGTAATGTTCTGGTCGGCGAAAATTTTAAGGATGTCAACATATTCTTTTTGGATAAAATGAATAAAATGTTAAGAACGATGAGTTGGGGGTTAACAATCATAAATCACTGCAAGCTATACCTATGTGAACATGTTATTAAGATGTATAATGTCCATAATCTTACTAATCACAAACAACTAACATACTAACATCAATCATATAAGCCATCAATACTAGTATGCAATCTACAATTGTTGTGAGATGTCATGACATGAAATACAATAATAATCCATATTGCTATATTCAATAACTAACTATATGTATGCATGTAAGATCTCAATACATTGGAGACAAGGATGACACGAAGTCAAGACTACTACTTGGATTCGCTCGTATAAATCCGTAGTATCCCAACGATAGATAACAATAAGAAATATACGATAATTAATTTGGATCTAATTGCGGGATTCAATAAACATTCTCGAATATGATACAATAACTATTCGAGTAGAAATGACTTGCCTTTAGGACGACGTTAGATTAATCCGAATATGCGAAGAATAACAGGATCGGAATCTCGGCGACACGGCGACGAGCAAATGATCACGATAATCACGATCGGTCATGGATCTCGATGATCAAGATGGTGATCAAGATGAAGATCAAGCGAATCCAACAGCCGAGATCGAATATAAAACACATAAGAATTAGAAGAGTACCAAAAGAGTAAGTATACCATGATGGTAGAAGACGAAAAGTGGATCAAATTTTTAACTCACCAAGTAGAAGACGAACGAGACAATCAAGGGCCGAGATCAAGTGTGATCGGTCGATCGGACGGGTGAGATTGAAGATCAAGATCAGGATCAGGATCAAGATCAAGATGATGATCACGATCGTAATGATCAAAAGAGATCTGACGATCGAGATTAAGATCTTGATGATGATCAAGATCCAATCGGACGGCTGAGGTTCAACATAATCAAAACTCCATGATCACACAGCAACCCATCAAGAAGAACATTCAGGAGGGATGCGGTCCCAGCGGTGGAAGGAGATGGCAGCCAGGGGACAGCGATGAGGGGTTGCTGTCATGGGTGCACTGGTTGCTACGGTCGTTGTATCTAGTGTCAGGGGTAGCAACGCAGAGAAGCTGCGCTGCTGCAGCATCGGGAGGATGACGACACAGGGAAGGAGCGTCGGGCACTGCACACGGCTAAAAGGCAATGGCGTGAGCGACGACAGGTGGCAGACGGCAGCGACAAGGGTCGATGTCGCTGATGTTGCATTCTGCTGTCGCTGGCTGAAGGTGACAGGGGCGTGCCGGAGGGAGACTGGACGACAGGGTGTCGCGCGACAGGGAGGCACTGCTGCTCGGCTGCCGGGGTAGCAGCTTAGGGACTGGCGGAGCTGGAGTGGCACTGTCGCGGCGGCGCGACTCTGCGGGCGGATGGTCGGGAGCACTCGCAGAGGAAGGGAGGATGGGGGTCGCTGCAGGAGAGCAGAAGGGAAGGAGGTGTCGCGGCGACTGCAGGTGTATGGGGAGGGGACGCGGCTGTCGTTGGAGGGCACAGCGCACGGGGAGCGATGGGTTTGGATGTGAGGTCGGGAGAAGATAGATGAGTGGGAGTAGGGATGAAGAAGAGGAACAGTAAAGAGGGGGTTAAGGGGGTGTAGGCGGCTGGGGCTTCACAGGAGAATAGGGTTAGGGTTTAGGTTAAGCATAGGGTAATATATATATATAGGGGTTTTGGGTAAATGGGTTTGAATAGGGTAAATGGGTTTGAAAAGGGTTTGGGTTTTAGGTATTAAATGGGTTTAAATCTATTAGGGAAAATAAATTAACTAATAAAAATGTAGAATTATATAACAAAACATATTTTGTACTACAATACGGAATTTATTTGATATAACTACAAATACAATTAACAATAGAAATAGATTTTTAAATTAACAATCAAAGGTAATAATATTAATAACAATAATAAAAAAATAACGATAATCATAATAATAATAATAATAATAATAATAATATATGTATATCAACATGCAAATTCGAGTTTAACAGATTTATTAAAATAACCCAAAAAATATATAATATAAATAGTAGATCAAATAGAAATAGAAATTGACGTTAAAATATACCATTATTTGAAAATAATCATAATTTCCGATTAGAAAAGATTTTAACAGAAAATCCAAAAAAATAAATTTAACACAACTAGATTTATAAATAATTGAAATACATAAAATCATTTAAAATATAAATATTTACGAGAACGGGGGTTACACGCATTGTGACGCCCTCGTCGTCAGCCTCGCCATGGCAAACTTCGAAGTTCGCCGAATTCTCGTAGACAACGGAAGCTCGGTCAACATCCTCTTCTTGGAAGCTTTCGAAAACCTCAAGCTCCCCGCGTGAAGTTAAAACCGGTCGGGTACCCCTTCAGGGGTTCTTCGGCATCCCCATCCAAATTGAGGGGATCATCACACTTGACGTGACCGTTGGGACGACCCCAATTATGCGAACAGAATCAATGGACTTAATGGTGGTCAATGTCAAGGCCGCATACAATGTCATTCTAGGCCGACCCGACCTCTGCTCGTTTCAGGCAGTTATCTCTGCCTACCACCTGAAACTGAAATTCCCCACCAACCACGGAGTCGGTGTTGTCCGGGGTAACTAGGGGTCTGCACGCTCGTGCTATATGACCGCAAAAAAGGTCAGGGTATTCCCTCTTGATGCGGTAGAATTTCCACCCGAAAGAAACCTGTCCGAGTCGGATCCCATGGAAGAATTGGAAGAGGTCTCCTTCGAGGCGGAAGACAAGTCTAACTGGTTCCGAGTGAGCCGCTCCTTGTTCCCCGATCTTAGACTGACCCTCCTCGAGTGTATTTGCCGTAATATCGACCTTTTCGCTTGGACCCCATCCGACATGCCCAGAATTTCTGAAGACCTCATCATGTACAAATTGAGCGTCCACCCGGGATCCAAGGCGATCCAGCAGAAGCAACGTAAGTTCGCTCTCAAAAGGCAACAAGCAATGAAGGAGGAAGTCGACAAACTTCTGTCCGCCCGGTTCATACAAGAGGTCAGTTATCCCAAGTGGCTGGCTAATGTCATGATGGTGAAGAAGGCAAGCGGGAAGTGGAGGATCTGTATAGACTTCACGGACCTCAACAAGGCGTTCCCCAAAGATTCGTTCCCTCTCCTAAGCATTGATGCTTTTATTGACGCGATGCGGGTCACGAGCTACTGACCTTCATGGATGCCTTTTCAAGCTATAACCAGATCCGGATGCTCCCTCTGGACATCACCAAAACATCCTTTGTAACGACCAAGGTCTCTACTACTACCGGGTCATGCCCTTCGGGCTAAAAAACGCCGGTGCCACCTACCAAAGGCTCGTCAACCGGGTCTTCAAAGAACAGATCGGTCGGAACATGGAGGTATACATTGACAACATGCTCGTCAAGAGTCACCGAGGGCGGGATCATGTGGCCGACCTCGAGGAAGCTTTTGGCGTCCTTCAGTTCAACAACATGAGGCTCAACCTCGTTAAGTGCACCTTCGACGTCTCTTCTGGAAAATTTCTCGGGTTTGTCGTCAGCCAGCACGGCATAGAGGCGAACCTGGAGAAGATCCAAGCCATAGTCGACATGGCCCCTCCTAGGAATATCAAGGAAGTTCAATGGCTCACGGAATGACAGGCAACCATCAGCCGTTTCCTTTCCAAATCTGGAGAGAAGTCGCTCCCTTTTTTCAAAGCCCTACAAGGGGCGAAAGACTTCGAGTGGGGGGACTCTCAGCAGCAGGCGTTCGACCAACTGAAAGTCTACCTTGCCAACCCTCCCCTTCTAAGCAAGCCTGAGCCAAGAGAATTCCTCTCCCTCTGCCTATCGGCCTCAGAACATGCGCTCAGTGCTATGTTAGTCAGAGAGGAGGACGAGGTTCAGAAGCCGCTTTATTATGTCAGCAAATTCTTGCTCGCGGCCGAGACCCATTACGCCAAGATGGAAAAGGTCGCCTACGCTCTGGTCATGGCCGCACAAAAGCTTCATCAGTATTTTCAGGCCCAGTCATTCCAGGTTCTCACGGACCAGCCTCTCAAGGCCGTCCTCCACAAGCCAGAGAATCCTGGCTGCTTAATCAAGTGGTCGATCGAGCTAAGCCAGTACCACATCAACTTCCAACCCAGAGCGGCTAATAAAGGGTAGGCCCTCGCCGAATTCATCACTGAGTACACCATTTCCGAGCCTTCTGAACATCAGGAAGGGGAACCAATTTGGGAGGTTTATGTTGATGGTTCGTCCTGCGAGGTTGGAAGCCGCGCGGGCATCATACTTAAAGGCCCCGACGACTTCATTCTCTAGTATTCCCTACGCCTGAACTTTCCCGCCTCCAACAACTAAGCGTAGTAAGCGGTAATGATTGCAGGGCTTACATTTGCACATAAGGCGAGGGCAAGGAAAATCAGGGCCTTTAGTGATTCCGAGCACGTGGTCAACCAGATCACCGGGGAGTACGAAGCTCGTGACACTTGGATGGTCCAATACTTGGCACTAGTCCAGCAACTCTTAACCGCCTTTGACTTTGCCTTGGTGGAACGGATCCCGAGGGAGCGAAACGCTCAAACTGACTCTTTGTCCAAACTCGCCTCATCGTCCTTCGAGGGCCTCGACCGCACCGTCTTAATCAATGTTCTCCTGAAACCTAGCATTGACTTTCTCGAGGCCCCTTCCCTCGCTGTCGAGGCTTAACTGGATACTTGGATGGCTCCCATCCGAAAGTTTCTAACAGAGGGAGAACTTCTTGAGGGTTGAGCCGAGGCGATAAGGATCATAATCCGTTCAGAGAGATTCACTATGATCGATGGGACACTCTTCAAACGTTCCTACACAAAGGTGGACGGAAGACCTTATCTCCACTTTTGGCCCCCAACGAGGCCAAATACGCGCTGAAAGAGCTACACGAGGGGATCGGAGGATGCCACATGGGGATCAGGTCGTCCGCTAGGAAAGCCCTAAACCACGATTATTATTGGCCAACCATGTTACAAGATGCCAAGGACCTCGTGAGAAGATACGGCCCTTGTCAGAGATTCTCCTTGGTAAAACGACTTCCACAAGCCAACCTTCAGTTGCTGGCCAGCCCGACCCCCTTTGTCATGTGGGGGATGGACTTGGTCGACCCCTTCCCAAAAGCAATAGGCCAAAGGAAATTCCCGGTGGTATCCATCAACTACTTTACCAAGTGGATCGAGGTGGAACCCCTGGCCACGATCACGGAGCATCAAACTCAACATTTTTTATGGAAGCACATCATCTGTCGGTTCGGGATCCCACAGGTGCTCATCACCGATAACGGAACCCAATTTGCTGGCAAGAACTTCCAAAATTTTTGCGAAGACATCGGCATCCAGCAGTGCTTCTCATCGATATCTCATCCTCAGTCAAACATGCTGAAAATGAAAATTGCCAGATCCTTGACGGGCTCAAGAAGCGGTTGGATAATTCCTCCAAGGGACTTTGGGTCGATGAGCTTTCGAGCGTCCTTTGGTCGCACCGAACAACTCGGACAATCCCTACAAGCGAATCACCATTCAACCTAACCTATGGCATTGAAGCGGTCATCCCCTTAGAAATCGAACTCCTTTCGCCCAGGATCATGGGCTTCAACGAGGAGACCAACTCAACCAACCTCAGAGCCAACTTGGATCTGATCGACGAGGTCAGAGAAAAGTCCTCTGTCAGAGGAAGCATATACTAACAACGGATCGAAAGATTTTATAACAAAAAGGTCCGCCCAACCAACATCAAACAAGGTGACCTCGTGCTCAGGAAATTATCTATATCCGACCCCAGCAAGAAGAGAAAGCTGGGCCCCAACTGGGAGGGCCCATATAAGGTCTCTGAAGTAGTACGCCCCGGCACGTACCGACTCGAAGACCTGGGAGGCAGGGTAGTGAAGCGGCCCTGGAATGCGAAGCACCTCATCAAGTTCCTCGAATGGGAGGATTAGACTTCTTTTGTAACCAAACTTGTGTAACTGATCCGTTGTAATCGGTAGTGTAATGCCCCGAATTCCAAAATACACTGAATTCGAGATTCCACAGGATCTTTACACTTCTTTCGTACAATTTTACAAGGAATTTAAAACTTTTCACTTTACATCAGAGTTTACATGAAAACTTTACACTTTACATTTTACAGCGGAAGCAAATTTACAACATCTAAATAAATGTACATCAACATTTGAATAATCTCTAAGCATCTATGCCTATTTAATCTTTATCCTGTCATTTACCCTGCATACAAACTATGGGTACGTCAGTTTATTCAACCGACGAACATTATACACGGCTATCCTCTCTATGCCGAAAATAGTATAACTGATTTTCCATATTTAACAAACACAAAGTCGTCACATATCAAACTAAAGGGAATACCCTATTGATGTCGTGTTGTGATTGTGCACTTAGTCCTTAATGCAGTTATTTATATTATATGACACTAATGCACACTTGTTCGGATTCTATACATCCCATACTACATTGGTCCGAGGGCAAGCCTCTTAATCGTTCTTCATCTTGTAGGGTTCAATCCCTCGCCATGACTTAATCTACTACTGTAACTACGGTAAGTATCCTAGATGATCTATGAGTACAAGCTCGTGTACAGAAAACCTGGAGGGGAATCCCATGCCATGTCTTGACTCATCAAGCATGCATTCTGTGGCAATTCAGCCTTCTTCATGGCACACGATCCTCTTGCAGTCACCAAACATCCCACAAGCATCGTAAGGTCCGATCATTCTGAGTAGTGCCCACGCCATGTCTTGACGCATCAAGCATGCATTCTGTGGCTCACACCCGCATCGTAAACTCGAAGCTCTCATACTTGTGTTTTTCTCTCACTTTCATCACTTCTTCACTATGTACTAAATCCTTAAATTTAATGAAAATCATGAACAAAATCAAGCTCTTAGAGTTAGCCCTCTCACTACTACCGGTCTAATTTCTTTCGTTTCACAATGACCCAAACTGGTCTTTTCAATATCAATAATCATAATTCATCACTTTTCACTTGCCGGTGTGAGTTCTGGCTACACTCTAATTTTCAATTTCAATTCATAAATTCACATATTTGAGTTGTCATACTCAATAATATTTCTCTTTTTCAATCATGATTTCTAAATTATTCATGAGTCCATAACCATAAATGGAATTAAATTATTCATCAAGTAATTCATCAAGTATCATTTCCACATTAAAATCACATCAATAATTATATGGTCAAATGAGTATTCACAACTCATAATTGTCACACTATTCTTCAATAAGAATAATTCATACCACTTCACCTCATATATTTCCTTTCTTATTTATATTTCCTTTCTAGCACTTTATTTCAATTCTTTTTGTAAACTAAACTAGTGTAGAACCATACAACTTTTCACAAATAAACTAGTGTAGGACCATAGTTTTATCTACACTTTTATTCACAAAAATATACTCGATTTCATTTAATAAATCCCAATTTATTTTTCATAAGTCCCACATAATTTTAGGATAATAATGACATTTTTTCCATAATTTTTAAACATCAAAACCCATCAAAAAAACATTTTTTCCAGAATTTTTAAACATCAAAACCCATCAAAAAAACATTTTTTCCAAAAAGTAATATACTGGCCGAGACCAGGATTCGAACCAACAACCACAGGGAACCCAACCGCACGCTCTGGCCATGTGGCCACTTGTGCTCAGCGGTATAGAAGAGAGCCAGAGAGTTATATACTCTCGGTTCGAAAACTAAATTAAGTTAAAAACGCACATAAAAAGATGGTGTTCTCAAGTATCGAACCAGCGATCCAAGGGACACACCGCACAACACTGTAGCGCTAAAGAGTCCCCCGACCACTTGAGCTATTGGCTCAAGTTGTCTTGAATACAACTCGAATTTTAATTAAATCAACCCTCTGTCTAATAGCACATTTCGATGTTCAAAAAGCTCTCATTTGAGTTTTGCTTTTACTAAACTTACTGTAAATTTCCAGATTAATTATTCCCATCATAATTTATACTCCAGTATATTAAAAATAATTTTTTCAATAATTAAACACATATTTTCCATACAATTAGCTCAAATTATATGCTACTACTACCACATTTCTTTTTTTTTTCGACATTTCTTATCAAATTTTGATTTCCACAATCTCTATATCAATTCTCTATTTTTATTCATTTCAAAAACCCACAAATTATATTTTTTGGTCATTCGTTACGATATTATCTCACAAGGTCCATTTAAGCATATAAAACAACGTTGTCGTCTACTAACTTTTGCATATAGTTCTTGATGTTAATAATGAATTTTTCTTCAAACAATCCATAACAATCCATAGCTACAATTAATTTACACACAACTTAAATTAAATGATGGAAACACATACAAGCTATTTATTAACATTCCAATCAATTAACAAGCCATTTTTCCAATTAAAATGTACTCTTATTAATCTTTTTCATGCATCATCATTTCAATTCAATTCTAGCATGCTTACTAATTAGAAATACGGAAAATAACCCACCTTAGCATGATATCTAATTAGAAATATGGAAAACAACCCACCTTAATTGGAGAGAAACACAATTTGCAACACCTCCTAAACAAAAGTCCTTGCCAAGAGAGCGATCATTCTCCTCCTCGATGTGCACTCGAGCCTCCAAGATGCCAAACCCGAGCTCCAAGATGCCGGCCTCTCCTTGGTGCAAACACAAATTCCTCACACACAACTCTTAATCTTTTAACTCACTTGCTATACTACTAATAATGTATTTTATACTATAGGTCTTGGAGGATTAAAGAGTACAAAAATAACTAGGCTAGGGGGGGTATTTATACTAAAAATTTGGGTAAATGGAAGGCTAGGATTAAATTAGGAGTTAGAAACAAAAGACTAGGATTCAAGGAGGAGTTACAATAACCAACCATGATCAAGTAACCACCACCCATGACTCCACTCAAAATTTCCTTTTCCCTCCAATGCTCAAAACCGACCATGCATGGTGCATTTGCACGTGTACGTGTAATGCACGTGCATGCATTTGTCTCCATTTAATAAAAGTTGTACATTACATTTTCAATAAAAATAATCCTTAAAATATGTTCTACATTACAAGTTGTATTTAAAATAAAAATAACTCATGGGCTTTAGTTTATGGCCCAAAATAGTAGTTATGAAAAGAGAATAAATAAATTAAATTTTGGACTTAAAAAGAAAGGCTTATGTTTATTTGAAGAAAAATGGGCCTTTATAAAAAATAAATAAATAACACATATACACACATCATCCATAATGAAAAATAATTATAAGATTTCATACTACCAAAAATTGCACGTGCACACTACGTGCAAAATAAATAATTTTCATAAATGAAAATCGGGGCATTACAGGTAGTATGTGCCACCCCTTTTATGTAAACCTAAAATAGTAGAAAGAATAAAGTGTAATCTTATTCCTTTCCCTGTTTTATTCAAATTTCTATGTATTCTCACAAACTGAGGGAGGCTCGACGCTCGACAGTGACTTCGAGCATTGCCTTAGTTTTCACAAGCTGGGGGGCTCAACGTTCGGCATGCACGGCGAGCAACGCCCTAGCTTTCTCACAGCTAGGGGGCTCAACGTTCGTCATGCATAGCGAGCAACACCCTAGCTTTCTCACAAGCTGGGAGGTTCGATGCTCAACAGTGACTTCGTGCAAGCCACTGACTTTCTCACAATCTATGGGGGTCGATGCTCGGCATACTACGAGCAAAGGCCTAGCTTTCTCAACTCCTAGCCCTCGGCTTGGATGTCACCCGCTCACGTCCTCGCCACTCAGCGTGGACTTCGAGCACCCATGCGGGATTCCTCAATCACTCAACTCCTAGCCCTCAGCTCGGACGTCATCCACTCACGTCCTCTCCACTCGGCATGGACTTTGAGCATCTACGAGGGATTCCTCAATCACTTAACTCCTAGCACTCGGCTCGAACTTCATCCGCTCACGTCCTCGAAACTCGACATGGACTTCGAGCATCCACAAAGCATTCCTCAATCACTCCACTCCTAGCCCTCAGCTCGGACATCATCCGCTCACATCCTCGCCACTCGGCATGGACTTCGAGCACCAATGAGGGATTCCTCAATCACTCAACTCCTAACCCTCGGCTCGGACGTCATCCTCTCACGTCCTTGCCACTCGGCATGGACTTAGAGCACCCACACGGGATTCCTCAATCACTCCACTCCTAGCCCTCAGCTCGAACATCATCTGCTCATGTCCTCGACACTCGACATGGACTCCGAGAACCCACGAGAGATTCCTCAATCACTCAACTCCTAGCCCTAGGCTCGGACAACATCTACTCTCGTCCTCACTGCCAGGATTGGACCTCGAGCACCAATGGGAATTTCGTCAAGATTTCCCAAGTCTTACACTTTTGGTCGGGACGTTAGCTGACCCCCTACCCAAAATTTTTGTTAAGATTTACGGCCCTCACCCACGACGAGAACCGCCGACCTCCGAACCACGGATTGACCCACCTTTCACCTACTGGCAACTAGGGATAAACAGCACTCATAGCCATTACCCCTAATTGTTAGGGGGTGGGAGTAGCACCACTGGCCCAGGACTGTCGATGGGGGTCGATGCTCGACATGTACTGCGAGCAAAGGCCTAGCTCACTCAACTCTTGGCCCTCGGCTCGGACGTCATCCACTCACGTCGTCACCACTCGGCATGGACTTCGAGCATCCACGAGGGATTCCTCAATCACTCAACTCCTAGCCCTCGGCTTGGACATCATCCTTTCATGTCCTTGCCACTCGACATGAACTTCAAGCATCCACGAGGGATTCCTCAATCACTCAACTCCTAGCCCTCGGCTCGGACGTCATCCGCTCACATCCTCGCAACTCGGCATGGACTTCGAGCACCCACGTGGGATTCCTCAATCACTCCACTCCTAGCCCTCGGCTTAGATGTCATCCGCTCACGTCCTTGCCACTCAACATGGACTTCGAGCACCCACGAGGGATTCCTCAATCACTAAACTCCTAGCCCTCGGCTCGGACATCATCTGCTCACATCCTCGCCACTCGACGTGGACTTCGAGCACCCACGCGGGATCCCTCAATCACTCCACTCCTTGCCCTTGGCTCGGACGTCATTTGCTCACGTCCTCGCCACTCGACATGGACTTCGAGCACCCATAAGGGATTCCTCAATCACCCAACTCCTAGCCCTCGGCTCGGACATCATCTACTCTCGTCCTCGCCGCCAGGCTTGGACCTCGAGCACCAAAGGGGGTTTCATCAAGATTTTCCAAGTCTTACACTTTCGACCGGGACTTCAGCTGCACCTAAAATTTTTGTTAAGATTTACGGCCCTCGCCCACAGCAAGAACCACCGACCCCCGAACCACTGATAGACCCACCTTTCACCTGCTGGCAACTGGGGATAAACATCACTCATAGCTGTAACCCCCAATTGTCAGAGGGTGAGAGGTGAGCCATTGGCCCAGGACTGTCAGATAAAAGTATCAATCGGGGCGCTCGCTCTCAGCAAGCACCCCGAGCCCCGTCCTCCGAGGTCGACCCACCTCTCACCCGCTAGCAACTAGGGATAAACAACACTCGTAGCCGTTATCCCCAACTGTCAACGGGTGGCAGAAGAGCCACCGGCGATGAGAATTCACGGTGAGGTGAGTAAATTTCTGAGGAGGGGTGAGGGTTATTTAGCCCTCTGGAAGGCGCATTTATCGGATGGGTAGTCAAAATGTCTTATAGCCATTAATGACATTGGAAGACGAAACGTCCTCCATTACCGGACGTTCAGGATGCCTCGCCCTCGTTATCACCCTTGGGCTCGAACACCTCCCTCAGCCTGGATATCGAGGATTTGTCCTAAAAAATCAGAAATCCTTGCTTTCTCACAAGCTAAAGCGGCTCGGTTCCAAAGCCTAACGGAGCTTCTTGGCCCCACGTCCTTGCTACTCAGAAAGGACTACAAGACAAACGGGAGATTTCTCAATCTCCCAAGTTCTCAACCCCCGACTTGTTTTCAGACCAAACAGAGCGACAGACGAGAGATTCCTCGATCTCCCGGCCTCTCCCTAGCCCTTGACAGTTGTTCTCAAAAAAAAAATCAAAGATAGATCGAAAGAATCGTTTTTATTATAATGCCTTGGAAGGCCATGGTACAATAAGTTTTTATTACAAACGACTATCACCTCAGCCTAAGTTTGCCTCAGAGGATTTTTGGGCTAACACAGGCTAACTCGAGCCCCACTGAGTGCGTTTGCTCTCCGACGGGTTCGTCTGGCCCCGTTGGCATCGCCAAAGTAGACGCCCTGGAAACAGAGCTTTGTGCGTCCCCGACCTCGCCATTTCCAAACGTAGGGTCGGGGATGGACCCGCGACAGAGGGTCGACCTCTCCTGAAAGGATGGAGCTGACCTCCGCCCAGCATAATCTTCATCCTATGAATCTCCAGCTCCATCTCCACCAAGACCTCACGAAGGAAAGACTCAGAGGTCGGCCGTCTAGTGGAGGCATCGGACAACGACCACGCCGTCTCAGCGCTCCCCCCAGTCACAATCGGTGATGGTCTTCTTCAGACGAGTCGCCTCCACGCTCAGCTCCTTAGACTTATTCATGAAATAGTTAACGGCAGCTTTCCGATCACGGGCCTGTTTGCGATAGCGGATCAAGACGGACTCCTTAGACTCCAGCATGTCCCAAAGTCGCTTGACCTTGGCCGAACTAAGGTCAGCTCCAAGGGTCTCATCCATCTGACACAAAAGGGAGGAAACTAGATTTCACTCCAAGCTTTCAAAATAACAAGTCACACAGTTCGGCCAAAAACAAAAAATATATATACATCATTTAAAAAAAATCATTACAAAAGGCGATGGCCAATCCGTAATCGGCAAGTACAAAAAAGAAGAGGGAGGAGGGGATTAAGTCTCTCAAAAGAAAGCAACACCTCTTCGTTGGTCGGCCCCTGAGTCTCGGCGTCCACTGCTCCTCCCACCTCCTTCTCGAGGCTCGGCTCTATCTCCGCCTCCTCGCCCTCTCCCCCAGGCGTCTTCGAATGGACGGGCGGCTCCCAGCCGTAGTGAAGTTCGTCGACCTTGGCTTCGGGATAAAGGAACAAGAAGTGTTCCTTTGCCCGATCATAAGCCTCGGCTTGGGCGGCGAGTACCTCGTCCCCTGCCACGGCCTCTAGGTCCTTGTACTTCACGTCCGCCTCCGCCCTGACCCATGCCAGAGCAAGGAGATGCTCGTGCTGTTCGGCCGCGAGATCGGCCCGAAGGGCCTGCAGTTGTCCCTAAGCTGAATTCTGCTCGGTCTTCAGATACTTTGCTTCACGCAAGTACCACACAGCGTTCCTCCTTTCATTCTTCACCTCCTTCTCGTAGGACCTCTTCAGCTGCACTCCGGCTATAGATGCTTACGAACGAGTAGCCAAGAGTTGTAAGTTTCAAAAACAAGCAATACCGCTAAGTATGAAGTTAACGGGCGAGCCGAACCTTACCATCATGTGGGCCTAAGCCCACTTCATGTAGCACGTCTCGACAGTCTCCATCGCCAAGATCGCCCGAGGTTGTCCACCACCTCGACCGATACAGGCCCCTCGGCCAGAGTGTCGATCGCCTTCACCGACCAGTTAGGGGCCTATGGTCTGAGCCCCGCCTTACCCACCATCTCCTGAGCGTCGGGGTGTATTTGGGGAAGCCATCCTTTCAGAGCCTCAGCAAACCTTCGGCTACTAAAGCTCAGTTCCGACTCAGGCGCCTCCCTGATGGAGAGGGTCTTCGCTTCTTATGAGGCCGCTCTGATGAGCCTTCAGAGCCTTTTTTAGTGGACCCCGCCTTGGGCTTAGACTTCTCGACCCTCCTTTTCAGAGCCAGGTCCTTCCACGCATCAAGCTTCGCCTGGTCCATCATTGAAGAGAAAAGGAAAGAATGTTAACACGAAGGTAGAAAGTTAAACAAAAAAGAAATGGAAAATACAAGCGTCAACAGGGCTTATTCCGATCCGAGTCAAGTGCAACTTGGTCACATTTGGCCAACCGATGCTGTGGCCCCCAATGATCCGATCAACGTTGGCCCACTCCGCTTCCGTCAAATCTCTCCGCTTTGGGGGTTTGTGGTTCGGCTTGTAAAAATTCCATGCAGTAGGAATTTCCCAAGGCACCGGGCTTCGGACTACGAAGTATTTTCCCTTCCGCCCTTTTATGAAGTCCGGATGCCTGTGCACCACCTTCTTATGGGGACGAGGCGATATGTAATAAATACCCTCCTGCTCTCTCAATGAGCTCACCCCTAGAACGGCCCGGAAGTACTTCAGTTTCAAGGGCACTTCCTCTCCTCGCAGAGCAACATGAAGCAAACCAACTGCTTCCAAGAATTGGGACCTTACTGCATCGGTCAGAGGGCCCCCACCTCAGCACCCTCTTGATGAATAGGTGCAATGGTAGCCTTATCCCCGAGACGAAAGCATCCTCAGGAAATATAAAGTAGCCTGGTGCCAAATCGGTGGTCGGATGAAGGCCAGGGCTGGGAATCATCAGCTCATACTCCCCCCTATGAAGTAATTAGCCCTTATCACAGGCAAGTAATCGGCCGTCAAAACGCACTGAACTTTTTCCATCTAGATCTGTATTCAACCTGGCGAAGATATTTCCACCCCGACCGCACCAAGTCCTCGACGTCGTCATGGTACATCTTGATGAATAGGGGCTGCTTGACGTACCGGACGTCGAGCCTATGCTGTGGCGCAAACTCGTCCGGCATCGCTGGACTGTTCGGGAGACGCCATTTCTTCCTCCTCTTTCAGATACAAAGAGCCCTAGGAGGAAACAGTGTCGCCAAAGGCAGAAGAATTGGGGGAACTTCCACAGCCTCGCCCCCATTACCCTCGTCAAGGGCACCCTCGCCTCCTTCATCCACCACACCTTCATCGACTTCTTCGCCCTATACCTCCGCCTCACCCTCGGACTCGCTGGACTCCACCACAAATGACTTGCGACTACGGAGCGGCACTACGTCTAAAACTTTGTCGCTCAGATCCCACGACGTAGAGGCCGACTGATGATCATTTTCATCAATGCTGGAGGAACTCGCTTCGGAACCGGACTAAGATCGTGACATAACAAAAGCAATACTAACCTGGGTTCGTGAACGGAGTGTCACCAGAAAATTCGCCACCAGCAGCTAGAGAGAGAAGCTCCAATATTTAGAAAGAGAGTGGAAAGTGGAGAAATGAGGAGGGGGTAGACGTTTTATAGAGAAAGTGTCGATGCCTCGAATTCCACGAAAGAATCCTAACCATCCAATCTTTAATCATCAAGATCTAGCGACTGATAAGATTTCAACTCCTCTAGTCTCCCCCATTGACGTCAGCATCACACGTGGAATGCCCTAGCTTTTTCTCAAAGCTGAAGGAACTTTCTAGCAAGCTTGAAGGGCTCGATGCTCGGCATGAACCTCGAGCCACCCCCTAACTTTCTCATAGGCTGGGGGGCTCATGGCTCAGAAAGTGCAACGTACACAGCCCTAGCTTTCTCAAGATACGAGGGCTCGGCGCTCGACATGTATCTCGAGCAACGCCCTATCTTTCCCATGCTACTATGGCTCGACGCTCGACATGTAGCTCGAGCCATGCCCTACCTTTCTCACAGGCTGGGGGGTTCGATGCTTGGCATGTATCTCAAGCCACGCCCTAACTTTCTCACAGGCTGGGTGCTCGGCGCTCGGCATGTACCTCGAGCCACGCCCTAGCTTTCTCAAGCATCAAGGGCTCCACACTCGGCAAGTACCTTGAGCCACGCCCTAGATTTCTCATAGGATTGGGGGCTCGACGCTCGGCATGTATCTCGAGCCACACCCTAGCTTTCTCAATCTACTAGGGCTCGAAGCTCGGCATGTACCTCGAGCCGCACTCTACCTTTCTTACAAGTTGGGTGGCTCGACGCTCGGCATGTACAACGAGCACAGTCCTAGCTTTCTCGAGCTACGAGGGCTGGATGCTCGGCATGTACCTCGAGCCACACCCTACCTTTCTCACAGGCTGGGGGGCTCGACGCTCGGCATGTACGGCGAGCACAGCCCTAGCTTTCTCAAGGTACAAGGGCTCGAAGCTCGACATGTACCTCGAGCCACGCCCTACCTTTCTCACAGGTTGGGGGGCTCGAAGCTCGGCATGAACAGCGAGCACAGTCCCAGCTTTCTCAAGCTACGAGAGCTCGACACTCGGCATGTACCTCGAGCCACGCTTTACCTTTCACACAGGTTGGAGGGCTCGATGCTCGGCATGTACATCGAGCATAACCCTAGCTTTCTCAAGCTACTAGGGCTCGATGCTTGGCCTGTATCTCGAGCCACGCCCTTGCTTTCTCAGACTGGTGGGCTCGAAGCTTAGCATGTATCTCGAGCCATGCTCCAGCTTTCACACAGGATGGAAGGCTCGACGCTCGCATGTACATTGAGCACAACCCTAGCTTTCTCAAGCTACCAGGGATCGACGCTCGGCCAGCACCTTGAGCCACACCATAGCTTTGTCAAAATGGGGGGCTCGAAGCTCAGCATGTATCTCGAGCCATGCTCCAGCTTTCACACGGGCTAGGGGGCTTGACACTCGGCTTGTACCTCGAGCCACGCCCTAGCTTTCTCACAGGTTGGGGGGCTCGACACTCGACATGTACCTCGAGCCACGCCCTAGCTTTCTCACAGGCTGGGGCACTCGATGCTCGGCATGTACCTCGAGCCATGCCCTAGCTTTCTCACAGGCTAGGGGGCTCGAAGCTCGGCATGTATCTTGAGCCATGCACCAGCTTTCACACAGGCTAGGAAGCTCGACAGTCGGCATGTACATCGAGCACAGCCCTAGTTTTCTCAAGCTACCAGGGCTCAATGCTCGGCCTGCACCTCGAGCCATGCCCAAGCTTTCTCATACTGGGGGCTCGAAGCTCGGCATATATCTCAAGCCATGCCCCCATTTTCACACAGGTTAGGGGCTCGACGCTCGGCATGTACCTCGAGCCATGTCCTAGCTATCTCACAGTCTGGAGGACTCGATGCTCGGCATGTACCTCGAGCTATGCCCTAGCTTTCTCACAAGCTGGGGGGCTCGATGCTCGGCATGTATGGCAAGCACAGCCCTAACTTTATCAAGCTACGAGGGTTAGAAGCTCGGCATGTACCTCGAGCCATGCCCTACCTTTCTCACAGGTTGGGGGGCTTGACGCTCAGCATGTACAGCGAGCACAGCCCTGGCTTTCTCAAGATATGAGGGCTCGACGCTCGGTATGGACCTCGAGCAACACTCTACCTTTCACACAGGACGGGGGGCTCGACGCTCAACATTTACATCGAGCACAGCCCTAGCTTTCTCAAGCTACTAGGGCTCGACGCTCGACCTGTACCTCGAGCCATGCCCTAGCTTTCTCAGACGGGTGGGATCGAAGCTCAGCATGTATCTCGAGCCACACTCCAGATTTCACACAGGCTGGGGGGCTCGACGCTCGCATGTACATTGAGCACAACTTTAGCTTTCTCAAGCTATTAGGAATCGACGCTCGGCCTGTACCTCGAGCCACGCCCTAGCTTTCTCAGACTGGGGGGCTCGAAGCTCGGCATGTATCTCGAGCCATGCTCCATATTTCACACAGGCTGTGGGGCTCGATGCTCGGCATGTACCTCGAGCCACACCTTAGCTTTCACACAGGTTGGGGGGCTCGACGCTCGGCATGTACCTCGAGCCACGCCCTAGCATTCTCACAGGCTGGGGCACTCGATGCTCAGCATGTACCTCGAGCCACACCTTAGCTTTCTCACAAGCTGGGGGGCTCGATGCTCGGCATGTACCTCGAGCCACTCCCTAACTTTCTCACAAGCTGGGGGGCTCGACGCTCGACATGTACCTCGAGCTACGCTCTAGCTTTCTCACAGGCTGGAGGGCTCGACGCTCGGCATGAACGCCGAGCATAGCCCTAGCTTTCTCAAGCTACGAAGGCTCGAAGCTCGGCATGTACCTCTAGCCATGGCCTACCTTTCTCACGGGATAGAGGGCTCGAAGCTCAGCATGTACAGCGAGCACAACCCTAACTTTCTCAAGCTACGAGGGCTCGACGCTCGGCATGTACCTCGAGTCATGCTCTACCTTTCACACAGGCTTGGGGCTCGACGCTCGGCATGTACATGAGCACAGCCCTAGCTTTCTCAAGCTACTAGGGCTCGATGCTCGGCCTGTACCTCGAGCCATGCCCTAACTTTCTCAGACGGGTGGGATCGAAGCTCAGCATGTATCTCGAGCTACACTCCAGCTTTCACACAGGCTGGGGGGCTCAACGCTCGCATGTACATTAAGCACAGCTTTAGGTTTCTCAAGCTATTAGGAATCAATGCTCAGCCTGCACCTCGTGCCATGCCCTAGCTTTCTCAGACTGGGGGGCTCGAAGCTCGGCATGTATCTCAAGCCATGCTCCATATTTCACACAGGCTGTGGAGCTCGATGCTCGGCATGTACCTTGAGCCACACCTTAGCTTTCTCACAGGCTGGAGGGCTCAACGCTTGACATGTACCTCGAGCCACGCCCTAGCATTCTCACAGGCTGGGGCACTCGATGCTCGGCATGTACCTCGAGCCATGCCTTAGCTTTCTCACAGGCTAGGGGGCTCGACGCTCGGCATGTACCTCGAGCCATGCCCTAACTTTCTCACAGGCTGGGAGGCTCGACGCTCGACATGTACCTCGAGCTACGCTCTAGCTTTCACACAGGCTGGGGGGCTCGACACCGGCATGTACGCCGAGCACAGCCCTAGCTTTCTCAAGCTACGAGGGCTCGAAGCTCGGCATGTACCTCGAGCCATGGCCTACCTTTCTCGCGGGATGGGGGGCTCGAAGCTCAGCATGTACAGCGAGCACAGCCCTAGCTTTCTCAAGCTACAAGGGCTCGACGCTCAGCATGTACCTCGAGCCACGCTCTACCTTTCACACAGGTTTGGGGGCTCGATGCTCAGCGTGTGCATCGAGCACAGCCCTAGCTTTCTCAAGCTACTAGGGCTCGACGCTCGGCATGTTCCTCGAGCCATGCCCTAGCTTTCTCAGACGGGTGTGCTCGAAGCTCAGCATGTATCTCGAGCCACGCTGCAGCTTTCACATAGGCTGGGGGGCTCAACACTCGCATGTACATTGAGCACAACCCTAGCTTTCTCAAGCTATTGGGAATCGACGCTTGGCCTGCACCTCAAGCCACGCCCTAGCTTTCTCAGACTGGGGAGCTCAGAGCTCGGCATGTATCTCGAGCCATGCTCCAGATTACACACAGGCTGGGGAGTTCGACGCTCGGCATGTACCTTGAGCCACACCCTAGCTTTTTTACAGGCTGGGGGGCTCGACGCTCGGCATGTACCTCGAGCCATGCCCTAGCTTTCTCACATGCTGGGGCACACGACGCTCGGCATATACCTCGAGCCACGTCCTAGCTATCTCACATGCTGGGGGAGGGGCTCGAAGCTCGGCATGTATCTCGAGCCATGCCCCAGCTTTTACACAGGTTGGAAGGCTTGACGCTCGTCATATACATCGAGCACAGCCCTAGCTTTCTCAAGCTACTAGGGCTTGATGCTTGGCCTGCACCTCGAGCCACGCCCCAGCTTTCTCATACTGGGGGGCTCGAAGCTCGGCATGTAATTCGAGCCACGCCTCCACTTTTGTACAGGCTGAGGGGCTCGACGCTCGGCATGTACCTCGAGCCATGTCCTAGCTTTCTCACAGACTAGGGGGCTCGATGCTCGACATGTACCTCGAGCTATGCCCTAGCTTTCTTACAGGTTGGGGGGCTCGACGCTCGGCATGTACGGCGAGAACAACCTTAGCTTTCTCAAGCTACGAGGGCTCGAAGCTCGACATGTACCTCGAGCCACGGCCTACCTTTCTCACTGGATGGGGGGCTCGAAGCTCAGCATGTATAGCGAGCACAGTCCTAGTTTTCTTAAGCTACGAGCGCTCGACGCTCGGCATGTACCTTAAGCCATGCTCTACCTTTCACACAGGTTGGGGGCTCGATGCTCGGCATGTACATCGAGCACAGCCCTAGCTTTCTCAAGCTACTAGGGCTCGATGCTCGGTCTGTTCCTCGAGCCACACCGTAGCTTTCTCAGACGGGTGGGCTCGAAGCTCAGCATGTATCTCGAGCCACGCTCCAGCTTTCACACAGGCTGGGGGGCTCGACGCTCGCATGTACATTGAGCACAACCCTAGATTTCTCAAGATATTAGGAATCGACGCTCGGCCTGCTCCTCGAGCCACGCCCTAGCTTTCTCAGACTGGGGGGCTCGAAGCTCGGCATGTATCTCGAGCCATGTTCCAGCTTTCACACTGGCTAGGGGGCTCTGTTAGGGTTATATACTGAAAGCATCACTTTTGTATTAACTTTATTTCCTTATTTTTTTGAATGAGAATCATATGGGCATATGTTTGCATATTGTGTTTATTATAATATTAATGCAAGTGTCTGATATTCTATAAGGTTGATAATATGGTGTGAGGTGACACACAGAAGATCATATTATCAGTTTCCTATGGAATATATAAATAGTTCACAACCTAGACGGACTTGGACAATCCATTGGAAAGGTTGTAGTGTATTCTGGTATTAGTCTATCTTGACTATAGGTTTACACTAGTACACTTTGTGTGTATTGAACAGGACCACTTGAGGTTGTTCTCTTTGTACTGACTATAAAAGAGAACAAATACCTCTGTTATTATGGATGCTTATGCTCTTAATCCAGATATAATAACAGACATGTATATGCAGTGTGCATTACTTTTACTCATAAAAGAGTGAGATTCATTATGGATCAACAACCTCTATGAATTGGGTAATAGCATTGTATGTATGATGGGCTGTTGATTGTAAAAGGAATCCATGTCCCGATACGTCGGGTTGATGATGTCCCCTTAAGGAGCTCATAAGGATTGTCATGTAAACCCTGCAGGTGGATTATATCCGACATGACAAATAAAGTTGAGTGGTACTACTTAAGGATAAAAGATGTTGATCAATGTAGTTGTCAGTAACTTAATTTGATCAACGGACATTCGATATCTTAACATGGGGAGTTGAACGAGCATATAATAAAAGGAGCCCATAAATATAATTTGGGATTAGGAAGGTAGTGCAACAATAGCTCCTTAGTGGACCGAGCTATTGTTAATGGGCCTGGGTTGTGTGTTCGGGCTGAACACGGGATACCCAGATCCGTTAGGAGACCTAACCCTAATTTCTCCTCATGGTCCCTGCCGTAGCCTTATATATATCCTCTATTTTCTCTGGCCGTGATGAACAATCTGAAATACAAGATTTTTTTCTCAAATCTCGTGATTCACGTAAGGAGAGAAAGAGAGATCAGCCAAGGGAGAAAGGTTGGGAGATCGTCGCCCACACGACGTCCAACCCGAGGAAGGAATACGTGCAGAAGATCTTGGGGTCGTTGTCGTCTTCTTCTCACCGCAGGTATACTTTGTGAACCCTAGTTTCCGCTGTATAGGGTTAGATCACAATTAAGCAATCTGTTTATCTTTAATGATCGATACGCACACCAATCCGTAGTCCTGGGATTCATCTCAGTTCCATCAGGCTCAACACTCGGCTAGTACCTCGAGCCACGCCCTAGCTTTCTCACAGGTTGGGGGGCTCGACACTCGACATGTACCTCGAGCCACGTCCTAGCTTTCTCACAGGCTGGGGCACTCGATGCTCGGCATGTACCTCGAGCCACGCCCTAGCTTTCTCACAGGCTAGGGGGCTCGAAGCTCGGCATGTATCTCGAGCCATGCCCCAGCTTTCACACAAGCCGGAAGTCTCGACGCTCGGCATGTACATCGAGCACAGCCCTAGATTTCTTAAGCTACTAGGGCTCGACGCTCGGCCTGCACCTTGAGCCACGCCCCAGCTTTATCACACTGGGGGGCTCGAAGCTCGGTATGTGTCTCGAGTCACGCCCCTGCTTTCACACAAGCTGGGGGGGCTCGACGCTCGGCATGTACATCGAGCCACGCCCTAGATTTCTCACAGGCTAGGGGCTCGACGCTCAGCATGTACCTCGAGCTACGCCTTTGCTTTCTCACAGGCAGGGGGGCTCGAAGCTCGGCATGTACAGTGAGCACATTCCTAGCTCTCTCAAACTACTAGGGCTCAACACTCGGCATGTACCTCGAGCCACGCCCTAGCTTTCTCACAGGCTTGGGGGCTCGATGCTCGGCATGTATCTCAAGCCATGCCCTAGCTCTCTCACAGGTTGGAGGGCTCGACGCTGAACGATCGACATCCAACACTCGATGCTCGACATGTACCTCGAGCAAAGGCCTAGCTTTTCCTCATAAGGCTCGACGCTTGACGCTCGACGCTCATCATGTACTTCGAGCAAAGCACCAGCTTTCTCACAAGTTGGGGGGCTTGACGCTCGATGCTCGGTATGTACTTCGAGCAAAGCACCTGCTTTCTCACAAATTGGGGGACTCGACGCTCGACGCTCGGCATGTACTTCGAGCAAAGAACCAGCTTTCTCACAAGTTGGGGGGCTTGAAGCTCGACGCTCGACATGTATTTTGAGCAAAGCACAGCTTTCTCACAAGTTGGGTGGCACGATGCTCGACGCTCGACGCTTAACACTCGACGCTCGGTATGTCAGCTCTCCAAGGGACTTTTCCATCCTCCCACCGAAATCGCTCCCTCTCGTGAATGGCCTCACTCGGCGCTCTATGCCACGACTCTACTGGCACTCGGCTCGGCGCCGACCCCAATTACTCCTCAAGAATTCAATGATCCATCTTCACCAAATACTCCCCTCCGCTCTTCCAACAAAGACAAAACTACTCCTCTACAGCTGGCTTACACAGCCCTCCAGGAGTGGGAGGCTCCTGATATGGTATAGATGATGTAGCCCCATTTGGGCCATCATATCTCCTTAGATTTTGCTCTCTTATGATCATCAAGTCAAACAGGTCCAACAGGCTTCAGTCAGCTCAGGCCCATTCGCTAACGGGTCCGACCCGGCCCATCAAGACCAAAGACCTGTTAGCCCCTGCCTATAAATACCAGACCCTCTCCTTCATTCAAAGGTAATAAACTTTTTCCCCTCTGAACCCTAGCTACTGTTACTTTCTCAGTGACTGATTAGATCGTCGGAGGGCTTTTCGCCGGGAACTCTCTTGGTGTTTCTAGGCAGTGTGCAGGTATCAAGATCCGAGCCGAGCCACGAGATCCCAGTCGAGCACCCAGCCTCTACCTCTCTCCTGCTACTCTCGAGCCGACCGTACAGCCCGGGAATCACATCAACGCCAGTGTCATCCCTTTCTGCTTCACAAATTTCAAGAACTCACACCGGTTGTCCCACACCAGAAACAAGCAGCATTATTCACATTGGCCTCATTATTCTCCGAATAAGAGACATTGATAACTCTTTCCTAATGTTCATCTTCATTCTGCATAGGATCTTGACCACCATTATCCTCAGTACTAGCAGCATTATTTGTACAATGATTTGTACATCTGCATCAACTGTGCGTGGAATAAAGTTAAGAATAGCATCTTCCATTGCATTAAATTCTACCTTTTTTGCTCTTTGAAACTGGTAAAATGTCTGACCATAAGTTAACAAAATAAAAAATGGAGTCAAAAACAGTAACAATATCATAGTTTTTAAAATTAAAAATTCTTTGATTTCTTTTCTTCCATCTTACCCAAATCAAGGCTGTCATCACCATATCCCACTGAATTCTCATCTTTGAGCGAATTCTTTTCAATTTCCAGATACCCCCCAAGATTTAATAGAAAATAGAAATTCCCTAATCTTGCAGGTTGCTTTTAAAATCATCCAAATCTGTCTAACAAAAGGATATTTGATGAATAAATGCATAGCAGACTCAGAACCAGTATTACAAAGAACACATTTTTTTCCCCACAGCAAGATTACACTTATTAAGATTATCCACAGTGAAAAGTTTATTATGAATGATAAGTCATACTATAATTCTAACCTTAACATGATCTATTTTTTGCCAAATAAATTTATAGAAAGAGCAAATCTCACCACCAAGATTAAGAAAGTTATAGAATGATTTAAGTGTAAATAAGCCTGACGAACTCCATCCCCGTTTAATATCATTTCCAATTTTTCGATCATAATTACTAAGAAGATGAAGCAAAATATTGAAATCATGAGTTTGTTCTAAAGATAAAGATCTTCTAAAATCAATCATCCAAATCTTATCATATTTATTGGTAGAGTATAGTGAGAAATGAGTAGCATGATGATTAACAACAATTTTGAAAAGATCAGAAAATAAAGAGGCAAAAGAACATTCCCCTCATTATGGTTAACAGAGAAATTGAGAAAATGTTAGGAATTGAGAAAATGTTATTGGATTGATTATAATTGAGTACAATGTCTCATATATATAGGACTAAACTAACACATAATCTGATATGGGACTAAAAAATATAACATAATATCTAACACCCCCTCTCACACTCACGGTGGATCGAAGAGTTTGAGTTTGCCCACCAAGTATCGAAATCTCTGAATAGCGTGGGATTTGGTGAAGAAGTCCGCAATCTGCTGTAAAGAGGTAACATAATGAAGCAAAATGGTCAATGTTTCAAAATGCTCACGAACATAGTGGCAATCAATCTTTGTGCTTCGTTCACTCATGAAAGACCGGGTTACTTGCAATGTGCAATGCACTCTGGTTTTCACAATAAAGAGAAATAGGTCCTATAAGAGTAACACTCATATCGGATAACAGTCAACGAACATGAACAATTTCTCTAGTAGTAGTTGTCATCGCTCTGTACTCAGCTTCCGTGAAAAAATATGCAACAACTATTTGTTTCTTGCTTCGCCATGAGATTGATTGCCATGATAAGGTTAACAAGAAATTGAGAAAGGGCTATTAGATTGATTATAATTGAGTACAATGTATCATGTATATACGAGGTAAACTAATACATAATTCGATATGGGACTAAATATTTAACATAATATCTAACACCTCTATCCAAATATCAGACCAAAATCTTATAGTTTTGCCATGTCCACAGATCTTTTGCAAACTACATTTGAAAGGTGAAGCAACTTTTCAAATATCTTTCCAAAAAGAAGATCAAATAGGAGGAACAGTGCCAAAATCCCATAAATTCCTTCTTTTAAAGTATTGCATTTTTAAAATCCGTATCCAAGATACTCAGAGGTAATACCATTCCTGAGTCATTTTCCTAACGGGGAATTATTATAATTTCTTAAATTAATCACACCTATCCTTCTTCCTTTTTGTCATTGCATACTCTACCTCATTTCATTAAGTATTTACCAATATCATTAGAAGAAGAAGAACTGGCCCAAAAGAATTTCCTTCTTATTTGATCTATGTTTTTTAATAACCCAAGATGGCAGATAAAAGAAAGATAGAACATATAATGGAATGCTAGAAATGACAGGGTTGATAAGAGTTAATATACCACCCCTAGATAAAGATCTTCATATCCAAGCACTTGATCCATTTTCTACTTTCTCAATATTAGGATTCCAATCAGACTTGTGAAGATTCTCTATCCTCAATGAAATCCCCAGATAAGAAAGAGGGAAGATCCTCTAGGGCAATTAAAAATGTAACAATTTCAAATTGTCTGCTTTCATCCCCTCCTATCCAGATTGTAGATGACTTAGAAAATTTGATTTTTCATACTTGATACACTCTCAAAGCAATAAAGTAGTAATTTAAAATTCCTCAATTTAATCTCATTGCATGATGAAAAAAGAATAGTTTCATATGCATATTGAAGGTTAAGAATCCCTTTAAAAGAAGGGTTTGATTTTCATACTTGATACACTCTCAAAGCTATAAAGTAGTAATTTAAAATTCCTCAATTTAATCTCATTGCATGATGAAAAAAGAATAGTTTCATATGCATATTGAAGGTTAAGAATCCCTTTAAAAGAAGGGTAGCTACCCAGCCCTTCATTCAATTCATTATCCCAAGCTAAAGATAGCATTCTTTTAAATACATCAGCAATAAGAACAAAGAGAAGAGGAGAAATATGATCACCTTATCATAGTCTCTTTTACAGACAAACGGTTTCCCTTCAATATTATTAACAATTACAAAAGAAGTTCCTAAAGAAAGACTATTAAGAATCCAATTCACCCAATTATTACCAAAGTTTCTATCTATTAGAACTTGTTTTAGAAAGTTCCAATTAACTCTATTATAGGCCTTCGTAAAGTCAAGAGTTTAAGAATGATACCCTGACATTTTTATTGATGAGTAGAGTGAATAACTTCCTGAGCAGCGGCAACACTATCCAGAATAAATATATCTTTGATAAATCCATATTGAGTAATATCCACTAATTACTGACAACATTAGCTAATACTTTCATCGGTATTTTGAATATCACATTGAGCAATCTGATTGGTCTAAATTGATTGACTTTATTAGCATCTGCCATCTTAGGAACTAACACAGTATATGCATAGTTAATTCTAGAGAAATCAAGAGAGTTATTATAAAGCTCATCAAAAAGACTCATACTGTCCTCTTTTATGTCTTCCCAGAATGTTTTATAAAAGGAAGTAGGAATGCCGTCAGGACCAGGTGCATAGTCTAGTAGAAGATCACATATTGCCTTAAACCTCTTCTTCTGAGAAAGGTTCATCAAGATTAGATAAATTAATTCTAGATTTAGGTGGGTACAATTTGTCCCATTCAACATTTAAAAAGGTATCTCCTGCACAACCCATAAGATTTTTGCAGAAATTAAGAATAGAATTCAGAATGAATTAGGTTCATATCTGAAATGTATCGCAATATAGGATATATTCTACTATAAAATAAAATAATAGACATTATTTCATTTGAGTAACATCTATGTTGGGCCTTATCCATGTTTAAGCCTTGTTAATCATTTATTTTCAATATTTACTCTAATCCTCGAGCAATCTCAAAGGCACATACCAGTACAAGTTTTCAAAAGCAAGTTGAAGGTGCACATAGACCTTGGATTCCATGTAGCAACTATATACAGTTTCGCTCTAAATCCTCGGTTGCGGATCTGCACTGCTCTCACTTGGGATGCTATCTTTAAAGGTATTAGACCTGAGAATATCTCAGGGTATATATAATTATTCCTTTGATAACATTAAGGAAAATCGTCACAGAGGCAGAGATAGGAGAAAACTTTTCATAGAGAATTTAACCATGACTCATTTAACTTGCTTTGCGCTCGACATCATAGAGAATGAGAGATAGAAGAAAATATTTTGTTTTTCGAATTCAAGTCAGGTCAAGACTCAAAGAGTTTACTTTTTCTCTTTTGAAACAATTATTATCCTTTTTATCTCCAGCCAATAGAGATTAGGTGTGTCCACTCTGTCTCAAAAAATAGCTTGCAGCAAGAACACTAAAGTGTAGAACTCTTGTCAGACAAATAGACAATCTACATAATGATTATGGCTTCAAAATAATTAAAGTCAGTAAAGTTAGGATTCTATCTTAATTAGGGTTTGGGCATACATTTAACTAAACAAACTTGCATTTTAGTAAAGGTGACTGCATGGGGAAAATAATCTCATGTTTACAAAATCAATAACTAATACAACAACAAATCCAGATCTTGCATGGTATGCAATCAAAATTGTTAGATTTAGGGATAGGAAAGAATACTTTATATTGGATTCCTATTGATTGAGTACAATATCTCTCCTATACATAGGAGAGAAGGAAAAACTAAACTGATACATTATTAGATATGGTACTAATCTAATATCTCTCATCTAACATCTCCTCACAAACTCAAGTTGGTTCAAGCAACATAAGTTTGGAATATTGACGACGTTCATATGGCAGGAACGGTACACGGTGATGCACTTGGTGACGAAGCATGGCGCAGGGAAGGCACTCAAGTAGATGGCACATTGGACGGCATACTATGGTGCAAGGACGATTCAGCTCTTGGATCTTGAAAGGTGTAGAAGTGAAAAAATGTAGGAGTTTGTGTCGGCTCTGACACTAAAGAAGTTGAAGTAGTAATTGGATCTTGAAAGGTGTAGAACTGAAAAGTCGTAGAAGGAGTTGCACACAGTAGATGGCAAACTGAGTTGGGATCTCATCCCTGAACTGTGAAGTAGTAGAAGAAGCGGTGGCGCACGGAAGCAGCGCATGTTGGGATCTCACCCCTGAACTGAGAAATAGTAGTAGTGGAGGAAGGAAGTATGAAAAATAGTAGTAGTGGAGGAAGAAAGTACGAGATGGCCTCGAGATGGACGTCAGGATCTAGAATGATAATTGGGATCTCCCCTCTCAAACTCACAGCGGATTAATCAATGTGAGTTTGTATTGAGATCTGAATGTGGAAGTTGGTATGGACGTCAGCCGGAGATATTCAAAGCAGGCTCGAAGGGCCTGCTTCAAACCATATGTAGCTCTATGCAACCGGCAAATATGACGAGGAGGAGTAGGAAGGCAGGAGGAGGATCCATATAAACAACCTCAGATAAGGTACCATGAAGAAAAGTATTCTTCATGTCCATCTGGTATAATGATCATTGGCGGATGGCTGCAACAGCAAGAAGAGTGCGAACAGTAGTCATCTGTGCAACGGAAGCAAAGGTCTCATCATAATCAATGCCATGCTCCTGGGTAAATCCTCAGGCTACTAGACGAGCCTTGTGCCGCTCAATAGATCCATCAGGTTGATATTTGACCTTGAAGATCCACTTATAGCTAATTAATAGGCTGAACGCCCTCTGGCAGAGGAACAATATCCCAAGTGCCAGTCTGATCAAATGCACTGAATTCCTCTATAATAGCTTTCCTCCATTCAGGATATTGAATTGTGTCTTAATAGGTTTTGGGCTCACGTGTAGAGTGTATAGCAGTGAGATATGCATGAAACTGTGGTGAATAGGAAGGTAGGGTGGCAAAACCAAACTGGTCAGAATGACCAGTGGCATCAGGTGTATAACGTGCCAGAGAAATACCAGAAGTGGAATGGGTAGACTGACGAAGAGGTGCTGGACTGACAGGGTGTGGGGGTGAGGGCGGTGGATTAGGTGCATGAGTCGGTGGGGAAGTAGGTTGGATGGGTGTTGGCTGCTGTGGAGATGCAGGTGGTGTTTCGGTAGGGAGAACAACAGGTATAAGGACTGTAGGAGATGTGAATGGAGCTAGGGGAGTGGGATCAAAAGGAATGCGGAAAGATAAAGTCGGGGGGCTAGCAACAACTGGGGAATCGAGAAATCTGGTATCTTCGGGGAGAGTCAGGTAGTAAGGGGAGTCTTCCACAAAGGATACATAACGAGAAATGCGGACACGACCCGCTGTTGGATCAAAACAACGATAACCTTTGTATTCAGGACTGAGACCTAGGTGAACGCACTTAGCAGCACGAGCGGAGAGCTTCGTGTGCTCAGTAGGAGGGAGAATGACGTAACAGGTGCACCCAAAAGTACGGAGCATACTGTAGTCGGGAGGTGAATGATAAAGAGCCTCATAAAGTGTCGTACCAGCTAGGACAGACGAGGGAGTAATATTGATAAGACTAACAGAGGTCATGATGGCTTTAGCCCAGAAAAAACGAGGAGCAGAAGAGAAGAGTAAAAGAGCGCGAGCCGTCTCAAGGATGTGACGATGCTTGCATTCAGTTACTCCATTCTGCTCATGTGTGAGAGGGCATGATTGTTGAAAAAGGGTGCCGTGAGACTAAAGGATCGATCTCATAGTGGTGGAAGTGTACTCACGTGCACCATCTGATCAAAAATTCTTAATATGCACACCGAACTTAGTGTGAATCATAGTTGTAAAGAACCGATAAATATTAGGTATCTCAGATCGCTGACGCATAAGAAAAATCCATGTATGTCTAGTGAAGTCATCGATAAAGGCAACATAATAGAGATACCCTTTCTACGAAGGTACGGGAGAGGGTCCCCATATGTCAGAATGAACAAGTTGAAAATGATGAGTGGTTTCAGAAGTTCTTTTGTAACTAAAAGGTAGGGCAATGTGTTTGGCCAAATGACAACCGTGATAATCAGATAAATGTTTCAAAATAAGAGAACCAAGGGCACCACTGCGAGCTATAGTCTGGAGTCGTGATGCGCTAATATGACCTAAACGTCTGTGCCACAGATCAGCATCAGAGAAAACAATACTGGCAAAACTAGGAGAGTGGTATGCACGAAGAAAATCTAGATAATATAGACGACCCTGATAACTAGCACGTCCAAATTTCTCACCGATGGAGGAATCAGTAGTAGAACAGCCTAAAGAGTCAAAAGTAACGAGAAGACCATTATCGCACAACGCACTAATAGAAATAAGGTTTATTGATAAATGAGGAGCATAAAGAACATATGGTAATGTGAGTGTGGGAGAACTAATTGTTCCTGAGTGTGTAATAAGAAGTGGTGAGCCATCAGCTGTGTATAGAGATGGAGAGTGAGAGGGAAGTGCTGTGCAGGTGGTAAATAATATCTGATTACTAGTGAGATGATGTGATGCACCAGAATCTAAAATTCAGATTGAATTCATACCGGGAGTGACAGAAAGTGCAGAAGCAGAGGAGCCAATATTGATAGACTGACCCATGAGCTGTAGTTCCAACTGTGTGGGGCATTACTGAAGATTATCCCAATCAGCAGGAGATGGCAAGACTAGAGTGACGGGCACGGCCGAGGATGTGAGGGACGACGCACTGCAAGGGCTGCTGTGACTGAGAGCATGAAGGAGATGCTGCTAGTGTCTGAATCGATTTAGGGAGCAGGACGGTGCTACCGGTGTCGGAAGTAGAGGTGAGGTAGGGTGAGAAATGATGTTAGGAAAAGGTAGGAGGCTGGAGGCAGACTGAAAGTGATGCTGCTGCTGTTTGAATCTGGAGGAGGAACGAAGGCGGTTGCATCTGGAAAGTCAGTAGAGGCGGAAATATGTGGGAGAGACTGAGATTCCATCAAGTAGTAGTAGTAGTAGTAGTAGTAGTAGTATATATATATATATATATATATATATATATATATACAAATATATATATATATATATATATATATATATATATATAAATAATAATTATAATAATAATAATAATAATAATAATAATAATAATAATAATATTTTTTCGGTTTTTTTTCTTTTTTTTTCTCGAATTTTTTTTGAAGACAATACTGAAGTAGGGTTTCAGGTTGTAATGGGTAATGGGTTTCAGGTAGGGTTAATACAGAAGTAGGATTACAAAGGTTGAGGTGGGAGAGGAAAGCAGGCGGCTAGGGTTTGGGAGTTCGGATCTGATGATGATCTGGTGGCGGCTGGATTTGATGACGCTGGATTTTGAAGTTCGGATCTGAAGTTCAGATGTGTAGTTGGAGTTGAAGAAGATGACTTCGGTATCTGATCTGGAGTTGAAGGTCCGGAGTTGGATGACTTCGGATCTGGAGTTGAAGTTCTGAAGATGACGATCTGGAGTTGAAGAAGATGACTTCTTTTTTTTTTGGGAGGGGAAGAAATTTGTATAACTTTGGCTGTTAGAATTTGAAGATTTTTGGATGGGAAAATTTTAAGAGAAGAAAATTTGAGTAATTGGCTCTGATACCTGTTAAGATAAATCAGAGAGATGAAAACAATACTGAATACTGAATTGAGTTCAACCAAGTACAATACCACCTATATATAGGAAGGGAACAAATATCAAAATAACTCTACAACCAATATGGGACTATAATAATATCTAACAGGTATCTCCCCCTTTTAAACTCACGATCTATTAACTAGGGTGAGTTTGTTGAAAAATTATCGGTTGCTCTCGGGACCAAGATGACTGTAGAAGCTTGAAGAACCTGCAAGAAAGAGTTTTTTTAATAAAAGAAAACAGGTTAGGGTTTGTGTGTGGGTTCGAGCAGGTTTTGGGTTAGGTTAAGGTTTCAGATATTGGGTTTCGGGTCTGTGGTTTGGAGTTCGAGTTGAAACTGGTTAGGGTTTGGAGAGGGTCGGGTGTATATTAGGGTAGGGTTTCGGGGATCAGATTGTAGGAAGAGGAGTTTGGGTAGATTAGGGTTTAGGGATTGGAAAATCAATTGGGAAAGTGGTGGCGGGGTGGAGGGCTGGTCGGGGAAAGATGGCAATGGGGAGACGATCAACAAGAGTGAGGATGAGGGTGTTTGGTGCAGAATCTGGGTTTGGTGAAGATCGTCGTCGAGCTTGTCGAGGGTTTTGGTGAAGATCGAGAGGCCGTTGGAGTTGGTGATGATGAAGAGATCTTGGAGGAGGGAGGAAAGAAGGGAGCGGGAGTAGTCTAGGCAGTTGCGCTCGGCCTAGTTCTGGTTGCGGTCATTGGCAATGTTGGGATTTGTGATTTTATGGGGAGAATTCATGGTCGGGAGTTGCAGCGATGTTGGTAATTTTGTCGCTCTTGGTGGTTGTTGCAGTCGGGGTAGGAGGGTGTTGTTGGAATTTGTGGTTGATGTTGTTGTTGGGTCAGGTTGTTGCAGTGGTGGTGTCGTTGGAGTTGTTGGTGGGGATGCCATTGTTATTTGAGTTGTTTGGGTGATTTGAGAGAAGGCAGCGATGGTGATGGAGGTGGCGCACAGGGAAAGAGAGATTAGGGTTTGATTGGCGGCTGTAGAAAGAGAGATTAGGTGATGATTAGGGTTTGATTAGGAGTAGGGGATTTGAGTTAGGGTTTTGGGATTAGGGTTTGTGATTGGGATCAGGAGAGCGATATCGGGAGGTGGAGTGATTCTGATAAATGCGAGAACCACTTCACCTCGATGACAATGATAAAATTAGTATATGCCTTATTGGAGTACAAGCTCTTATACCATTTTAGATTCAGAAATAGAAAAGAATACTTTATTAGATCATTGGGTTTATTAATTATTGGTTGATTATAACTGAGTACAATATCTTCTATATATAGGAGAGAAATAAAGACTAAACTAATATATTAATCAATATGAGATTAAACTAATATATGTCATCTAACAGATGGATCAAACAATATTTACAGACTAGTAAAATGGCAATATTGGTGAATGGGCGGCCAGGTCCGTCGTTTTCTTGCAAGAAGGGTCTCCGGCAAGGGGACCCGTTGTCCCCACTTCTATTCACTATTGTAGCGGATGTGCTGAGGGGTATGCTAGAAAATTATCGGAGAAAAGGTTGGATTACGCCCGTGGCCTGTAGCACCTCTAATCATGGGTGCACGATTCTCCAGTATGCTGATGACACCCTACTTTTTGGGAATGGGACCAGATCAGAAACAATCTGCTTTAAAGGGACCCTCTACTGTTTTGAAGTTTGGACAGGTCTCAGGATAAATTTCCACAAGAGTGCACTGATTCCCATTACACTCTCTGATGAAGAAGCTCGGGAACATGCCACTATTCTAAACTGTATGACGAATGAGTTCCCAATCAAATACTTAGGGCTCCTACTCAAACCAGGGAAACTCATTAAGTCGGACTAGCTGCCGATTATAGATAGGGTGGAGGACAGACTGTCTGGCTAGAAAGGAAAATCGCTGTCACTAGAAGGCAGAGTGGTACTCATTAACTCAGTATTGTCTAATCTGCCCATTACTACATGTCTTTTTTTGAACTTCCAAAGTGGGTTATCCAAAGGATTGACCGAGTCCGAAAAAGATTTCTTTGGAAAGGGACAGATTCCAATAGGGGAGGTTACCACCTGATCAAATGGAGTATTACTTGCATGAAGAAGAAGCATGGAGGGCTAGGCATCATAGACCTTAGAGACATGAACCTTGCCCTTTTGGGGAAATGGTGGTGGAAGGTCTTTCACCACGGTGGGGAAGGATGGCAGGATTTCATTCAACCATACCTTCGGGGAAAAGGTACGAGAAATCTAGGCTTTCGAGTAGGGGCTAAGGTCTCGAGATTCTGGAAAGGAATTACCAAGGCAAGCGGACCGTTCAACTCAGCAGTTACGTCCACTATCGGTAATGGACGGTCCATCAGATTTTGGTGGGATAAGTGGTGTGGTGCTCATACACTGAAGGAAACTTTCCCGGAGCTGTATGCCAAAACGAACCGACCCAATATCTCTGTGGTCGAGACTTGGAAGAGGGGAAATTGGAGACCGTCGTTCCGAGAAAATCTTACTCCAGAATTACACCAGCAACTGCTTGAATTGCAAACACACATCACACGGACCGGGACGATGTGCGCCTAAGGCCCAGACCAGATGCGATGGGGACTCGAGACCAAGGGAGCTTTCACGGTCAGATCTCTGTATCATCGAATTCACTTCTGGGGATGCAGACCCAGCTGGACACAGGTGTTATAGAAAGCGAAAACACCACTAAAAGTCAGAGTCTTCCTCTGGCTAGTGCTCAATAATGCAATCCTCACAAGAGAGAACCTGGCCAAAAGACAACCACAGATTGCGACTGACTGTGGGTTCTGCAACATGCATGCAGAGACTTTGAATCACCTTTTTATTCACTGCCCAAGGAGTAAGGCGACCATGGTAGAGGTTTTAAGAGCCCTAGGAACAAATGACTACCCCGGCGAATATGATAATTTGTGGATTGGCCCCAAATACGCCTCGATTCACAACGAAATAAAGGATGCATGGTACATTGCCATTGTGGCAACTACATGGGTGTTATGACTAGACAGAACTAACTTTTATCTTCGTGCTTCATGTAATAACCTTACTCATATCATGCATCTTATTTCTTTTTGGGCTACAGCTGGCGCCACAGGAGCGAGAGGGAGGATTGCCAGAGTCTTCCAGGTGGAGGATTTTGATGATGAGGAGGTAGAGTTTGGGCCGACACTGGACTGAGAGGTCGGTGTCAGCCATATTCATCAGGGTCTCAATAGCTGCAGTCTCTGCTAGTTTGTATTTGGCCTACTGTACTTTTGGTTGTTTGATGCATGGAGGATTAGACCCACCCCTCAAGGTTTTGTTGGGGGTTTATGTTTTATTTTCTGCACCATATTTTATTTTCTGCACTGTACTTTTGTATTTCTCTCGATATATCGGGGTTGTTTTATTAATTTCTTATTAATAAAATATAGTGGCATTATTCTACCTTTTACCTCAAAAAAAAAAAATCATAATATCTAACAAACAAATATATGTCGAAAGAGGAAACTCTTAAGCATGTCGAGATTCATTTATTTTGCTCCAGCTAAATTAATTATATGCATCAAAAGACTATTTTCTATAATTATTCGCCATACTTGAGCCTAACTTCTTTAATTATTAACCATGTTAGCCCAACTCCTTATTTTGGAAGCATTTTTCATTTTATATATTCCATGAATTATCCAGAAACCTTCTTCACTCTCAATACAGCTGTTAATCAATTTTTATTAGCCATCCTTTACCGTGCAGTATGATTTATCAACCTTGATTAGTATAATCAGGAGTATCGTAGTTATAATTGTTTTATTAAAGTGCAAGGTACATATACTAACTAGTAATACAGTCGTGGTCGTCGCAGTTGCATTAAAGAATCAAATAATTGCAGATCCGTACATTTTGTACGAGATGCACATGGACAATTGGATTATCACGACAGAAAATTCCAATCATCCACTGTAACGACTAGAGAGTGCATCTCAAAGAGCCTTATTCTGTGATGTCTTCAAAATTCAAGAAGATCTTAAGTAGCTGCTTATTCCGGAGCCCCTTAGAGCAACTCCAATGGGAGTCTCTATTTCTCCATCTCCATAATGGAATATTCCTGGGAATATTCCATTATAGAGATGAAGAAATAGAGACCCACTCCAATGGGACATCTCTATAATTTTTAGGAATTTGTAATTAGTTTTGTTATAAATAATTTTACATTAAATTGCTTATATTAATAATCTATTTGGGAAAATAAAAATTATGCTGTTGGAAATATCTCGCCGAATGCTTTAAAACGAGCCTAATATTAGTACTTTTTGGAACTAATTTTAAATTATGAAATTTTTACTTGTATTAACAATGTAAAATAATCAAGTGTAAAATTACTTTGGAATTAATTTAATAATATCATATATAACATTAATCAAATAAATTTTCTAATTTAGTATTGTATCAATTATTTATAAATATTCTTATCTATAAATATTGTATTAATTATTTTTTTCAAACAATAAAAAAATATTCAAAATTGGTATCATTTTAAAGCTATCGTCGAGACATTTCCAACTGTACCAAAATAATAAAATTTTGTTTAATATTTCATAAGATACATTCACTAAATATACAATACACATTTTAATTAAAGGATATGGAAGGAATTTTTAAAAAGATATTAAAGTAATAAAGGGTAAAATGGGAATTAAAAAAAGGGAATAGTAATTTGGAGATGGGATGAAAGGTCTCCAAATTTGGAGACCTTTTTCACCCATCTCCATATTTGGAGATGGAGATGGAGGCCGGTTGGAGTGGAAACCATCTCCATATTTGGAGATGGAGATGGAGAAAGAGCACGGTGGGAGTTGCTCTTAGAGCATCTGTAGTCGTTGTGACCCATTTTTGAATATTTAGTAAATATAAATAGAAAATTTAGCTGCGTACTATAGTGATCGAAAGTTAAAATTTGGTCAGATAATAAATTATATTCCGTCACAATTTTTTTTTTTTTTATAAAAAAAAATTGGCGCCAAAGGACAAAAAAAAAAACAAAAAAAACAAAAAAAATGCTCCAAATGTGAGGGTCCGAGGGACGGTGGATAATACACCGTCCCAACACTAATGTCTTTAGCAAAATTGTTAGGACGGTGTATTATCTACCGTCCGACAAATTTTTTTTCTTTTTTTAATTGGTTGGGACGGCACTTTATCTATCGTCCGATATAAAAAAAAAATTAAGCGACCGAAGATAATCTTTCGTCCGGCTATATTTTGGCAATTGCCATTTCGATTGCCAAATATAGCCAAGTCCTATAACGATCAAACCCAATTTATGGGTATTTGGCCAACGACTACAGAAGGGTTTTTTCCAAAATTTGGGAAATTTTGGATATATGGCAAACGACTGCAGATGCTCTTATCCATCTTGTTTGAAAAGCTGAGGATCTTATTGAATCTTCGATATAATCAACACAAACTATCAAATAAACTAAATCGCACCAATCACACAAAGCACACAAGAATTGTTCCGATTGGGACTTTCGCCTTAATCCAGGGGAGGAAGAACCAAAGATGATATTTCAACTAAAGTAGATACAAGAATATTACAATTCTCACCACGACATTCTCTCAAGCCTAACTGGAATTTGATTGATGCTTACAATGGAGAAATTATCTCACCCTCTCATATGAAGTACTCTCTTCTTCTATTCGGCACTCAATAGAATCATGTCATTTTAGGAGTTGTTTACATTGTATTTATAGATATAGAGAAACCATAGTTTAGTTATCTTAATACAATAGTCATCAAATGTTTACTGAAGAAATAAACATACAATTAGAGTTGTACGATCTAATTAGAAGACGAAGTGGAATTCAATTGAATCAACAAACCTGTAACCAAAAAAGCCATCAGCGCCGCAGACGGTCGACCGCAACTCCCAGACCATCGACCCGAGAAGATGACAGTCTACCGCACAGTCGACTGTCCCTTTCTTTGTTGGCTGTTGTTACTGCTGACTGTTTCTCCTTCTCTTCGATCCTTAGCTTCGAACCCTCCACTTGTATCACCATCTTCTCTTCAGACCGAATAAGTATGCAATACATAACACCCAACAATCTCCACATTGGATTGCATACTAATGAATCCATACCTGTGTAATCTAAAACTCATCTAGACCTTTCTTCTCTGCTTTGTAAACAACACGTTTCTATGGCTTCTTGTAACCACTGTTTCGGATTGTATGGATTTTTCTTATATTTTGTAGTGTTCTCTTTTCTATTTTAGTGTATTTTGAATTTTAGACTTGTTGTGGGCCTTCTGTTGCAATTTATTATTATTGTTATCCTTGTTAGTTTTTGTTAGCCCAATTCTTTTCCAAGCCCATACTATTATCTATTCAAACTCATCTCTTTATTGGATCCTAAAACCAAATCATAGTCTACCCAAATCCACAAATTCATATTTCCCCTAACAACCAACCCAGATCTCCTCAACTGCACATTCCCTCGTATCTCCCAACCCCCACATTATCTCCAACTATCCATTACTCTATTTATTATTTTATTAAACTCTCCCTATACCCTGTCCCCCCCCCCCCCCCCCCCCCGTAACTCTCTCTTCCTCTTCTGTAGCGCCCTGAATTTCTAATATAATATCTTAGAAAATATGTGGCACAATCCCAGCATCAACTTCAATGTAATAGTACACATAGCCCAAAAACACAAATAATTTTATTCCAACTTTTATTTCAACAATCTTTACAAACACAGCGGAATACAAAACACCTTGAATTACAACATTCTTTTTACAACACTTCTTTTTACAAAATTTTTACACAAAGCTCTATTCCATTAATTTATCTCCAAAACTATCTCAAGCATCCCAACCTCCAAACTCTAAGCAACGACCTGTAACACATGAGGTTAGAGATGATCCCTAATCCCCAAAACTAAAGGGGTCAGCTATAAATGGTGTGAGTGACATAAAAACATACAGCATAATTAAATCATAAAACATAAAGTCATCAACAGCATGTATTAACAACAAGGATAAATGAATGAGAAATAACAAAGATGTAAAGCATGAAAACATCATGAAATATGAACAACAAGTGAAGCTAGACTAAGGATCAAGTGTAGGAAAACTGGAAACACAAGCATAAAACCAAGTCAAGAAAACCAACCTAGGTGCTGACTCTCTAATGCATACTTGTCGGAGTCAATGCATCCCATTCTACATAGGTCCGGTGCAAGCCCTTAACGTTCTCTATGACTTAGAGATAATTCCTCATTATGCAACTAATCCTACTACGGTGATGTGAAACAAGATTCAGAATACTCCGCGAATCGGTGTCACCGCCCTCGACGCGCAAGCATCAAGTAAGATAGCTCAAAAACAACAACCAGAGAATCATCTCCCTGCCGTGTACCCCACGAATAGGCCTTCAAGACCCTCAACGTGCAGATATACCCAGTACATTCTGTGAATAGGTCTGCCGACCCTCAACACACAAATGCACCCTGCATGTTCCGTGAATAGGCCCGTAGACCCTCAACACTCGAACATCTAAATACCATGTACCCCACGAATAGGCCTTCATGACCCTCAACGTGCAGATACACCCGGTACATTTTGTGAATAGGTCTGCGGACCCTCAACACACAAATGCACCCTGCTTGTTCCGTGAATAGGCCCGTAGACCCTCAACATGCGAACATCTAAATACCATGTACCCCACGAATAGGCCTTCATGACCATCAACGTGCAGATACACCCGGTACATTCTATGAATAGGTCTGCGGCGTCTGCCGACCCTCAACACACAAATGCATCCTACTTGTTCCGTGAATAGGCCCGTAGACCCTCAACACGCGAACATCTAAATACCATGTACCCCACGAATAGGCCTTCATGACCCTCAAAGTGCAGATATACCCGGTACATTCTGTGAATAGGTCTGCCGATCTTCAACACACGAATGCACCCTGCATGCTCCGTGAATAGGCCCGTAGACCCTCGACACGCGAACATATAAATACCCTCTAGTTGGACTAACAAGACCATGGGCCTATACTTACGTTTCTCAAGTTCCATCACAACTCCACTAGTGCCTGTCCTTAAGTTGATTATTATTAAACCACCAAAATCCTCATCTCTAGAGGTAGTGCATCCTACCGGACTTAAATACTCAACAACAACTAAACCAAGATCCCTCAGGTCTAACTCAACAAATCTTAACTGCCGGTTTACAGGACTCCCACTCAACTCCTAGAGATCTCAACAAAACCACAATCCACAAATCCATCGTCAAAACGATCATAAGGAGAAACCTCTCCAACAAAACCCAAATCTTTATATAATTCTAGAATCCAAATACAACTATAAAATATCTTGAAAATATATGTTTTGTAGAAACAGTAACCTTTAGAATAATAAGTTATAGATTAAAGCATTTAGAGTAAAAATCATTTGAAAGAACATTCATAGATGTAAGGATACATCAGTATCAGTCGACTATAGAAAACATAAGTCGACTGTCCAGAAAGAAAATTTCATGGTTTTAAGAAAATAAGCTAAGTGTTATAAGTTGACTTATAAAAATCATAAGTCGACTTACCAGAGAATATAAGTTGACTTATAAAAGTCATAAGTCGACTTACCAGAGAATATAAGTTCACTTACAAAAGTCATAAGTCGACTTACCCAGAGAATATAAGTCGACTTAAAAAGTCATAAGTCGACTTACCAAAGAGAAACTCCAGAAGTCTTTAAGAAAATATTCTAAGTGTGCCAGTCGACTGAAAAGGGTCTAAGTCGACTGTCCAAAATGGATTTTCAAGAAAACTAATGATCATAGCAGCCGGGTCGTACCAGTCGACTGAAAGGTCATGCCAGTCGACTGTCGGCCTACAGACTGCATAGTTTTGGTTGTGCATATGTCGAAACTAGGGTTTTTAGGAATCAGTCATATATCGAAATAACTTTCTTTTATTTTTCAAATCTTATTAATACCAAAATAATTAGATTTAAACTTATCATTTGAGAAATCCAAGTTCAAACAACATCTTTTACAAAAATCACAATTTCCCAATTTAAATTCTCATAACTCAAATCCTCAAAACCTGGTCCTCTAGACCATTAATCATTCACAACATTCCTCAACTAAATCTCATCTATTCTCTATAGTTGATCCATGAACAAAACCAATTTATCCTCAACATGGTCAAGTTGTTGTTATCCAACTCACCAATAGTCCAAAAATCTCATCTTTAATTTAATTAATGCTTGACATCTATCAAACTCAATCAACTCAACAATAATCCCACAATTTAAGAAAATATAATTTAAGCAGTAGCAGTCGACTGCTAATAGTCACCAGTCGACTGTCCGCAATGAAAATCCAATATTTTTAGCCTACTGATAATTTATATTAGGTTCTCAACAAGATCTAAAATCATTCTCATACAAATATCTAGGGTTCTTCTCGAAGATCCAATTTTTCATCTATCCATACATATACATATTCAACATCTAAATCAATCTAAACATTCATATCATTCTCATATAACATACACGAATCAAAGAGAACAAACAAAACAACCAAACGATTATATCTACTCATCTACAACATACACAAAACAAAATAAAACAAAACAATGTCACTCACCTTAGGAATGAAGAGATCCATCAAGAAAGCCCCTCTTTTGTGAGATCCAAAATCCTCCTCTTCAATCACCAAGAAAATAAAAGATATAATAAAACTTGTGTTGTGCAGCGAATGATGGCTGCACACTCTCTTTTATACAGGCCGGAAATAAGGGATTAGGGTTTTAGAAATACATTTGCAAAATAGCCCTTTTTCAATTTATTACTTTACATATATAACCTTCCTTAGTTAAAATAGGTTAACTAAATCAAAACCAAATCAAATATTTTTATCACTGAGTTATCCAGTAATCCCGCACAGCCCAGCCAATAAGAAAATTTCGGATTTACAACTCAGGGTGGCGATTTTGCACAAAAGCGCTCCCTTTTTAATATTTGCAAATACATCATAAAATATTCATAAAAATCCAGAAAAATAAGAAATAATATCTAATAATGTATATGATATTTTTCAATAAAAATATCTGACCTTTACTTTCCAGAAAAATATTTGCACAAGATTCTACATAAATTCCATATTTGCAAAAACACCCTTTTTGTTTAAATCTTCACCAAATCGACTTTAAATAAAATCTAGATATATTTAAATTTAAATACTAACCATGGGAAACCAAAATATCAGTAAAAAAAAAAATTTCATAACTGATTTCAGATCCAAACGGCTTTTTACATAAAAGCCCATCTCTTTCGAGGTATTTATAAAAATAGTTTCTTTATTCAGAAAAATCCCAAATTTTAGAATATACTCCATTATAATTAGAAAAATTTACTAAAAATATAAAATTAAATATTTACACTAAAAATATTTGCACGTGTTTCGCACGTGTAAAAGATAAATCTTTAGAAAATATTTATTAAATCTCCAGAAAATCATTTTAATTCATTTTTAAATATTTAAAATAATATTTGAAAATACGGGGTTCTACATGTTCTTTATACCAAACAAAGCACCCATTGCCACTTCGCTGAACTCGCCCACCTTCTCACCACTGCCGACCGTCTTCCTCCTCCACCAACTCCGCCATTGCCGAAGTCAGAAGCTTCACCTCCATCGCCCCCATCTTCCTCCCGGTCGCCAGCCTCCATTGCTACACTTAGCCACCCCTCGATTCGCCGCTATCACCGCCCAAACCCATCACCCCATCGCCTAGCCGACCACCTCGTCACCTCCATCGTCCTCCCTATCGCCTTCGCTCTTCACATTCACCTCGCAACCACTGAAGAACTCCTCATCTTCCGCATCATTGCCAGAGCCTGCACATCCCCTCGCCGATGCCTCCTCTGTTTTCGGAGCGAAACGGAGTCGCCTCGCCGTCAGCCCTGGTCGTTACGTCGCTTCCCGACCGCCAGCGACCAGTCGCCAAGCTGGCACCGCCAGCGTCGCCAGCCTTCGCCGCCATTCCCTATCCTGCCATTGCTCTCTCTCTCTATCTGTCGAAAGGAAGAAGGAGAGAGGGGATTGGACTGTTTTTGGTGTGTGGTGTTCTGGGGCAGCAAATCCGAGATCGTCGTTTGGTGTTTTGTTGGATTTGTTTGGGTTGCTTACTGATCCGTTATGGTGAGTTGCTGTGTTTTGCTGTTTTGGTGGAGTTGTGTGTTGTTTTGGTTTCGCACGTGTCTCACCCGTGCTTTGGTTCATTGCCCGAAATTTCGATCCCGTTATTCTTTTCGCATATTCGAATCTCTCACACAAACGGCAAGTCCAGTTGAACTCGGTTTATTTTTCCAGTTCAAGATTATTGACCTCCTCCGCAAGTAGTTCACTTCGATTATCTTAATATTTCTTTGAATACCTTCCGTTGGGGATATCTAGGGTTTACACAAGCTAACCCGAAGTATTATTGACTCGTGCCAATATCCATTGATTCAAACCCAAACGCCCATGCACACACGACATGAACAAATTAACTAGAATTGCATATGAGAAATATACCATGATATGAATACATGTTAATTGAATGAGATCTCAAGAATTGAATCGTGACATTATAAATTTGCCTTATATACAATAGGATTTCACCTCGACTTACTATACATTAATGATATTGCATTGCATGACAACAAGAACATGTTGATTATTCACTTTGATAAATATATATGATGGCTTTTGTTATGTCTTGTTGTCTATTCTGTTTTGTACTGAGGTTTCGACCCTGTTATAATAGGAATCAACCAAAATAATATAAAATAGAATTGTAGCCTAATGAATCTAGTTTCCAGACCAATTGACGGATCTTGATTCCGATCTGTGAGGTGTGAGATATCGCAGTTTTATTCACTGCTGGTCAGTACTTTTTAGATTGCAAATTAAGGAAACACCAACACAACTTTCAGTTGATACACTATTATAAAAGTAGTATAATTTCATGAAACTCTTCAGAAACTTATTAGACATACTTAAGATCCATTCCTAATTTTTGTAGATTTTTATATTGATTTTAAACCTAGTTTTCACCCATTAAACTTTGACTGTAAGTTGCTGCCAGAACAGTTAACTTGTAAAGATTAGGATAATTGACCTAGTTACAGTCAAAATTAATTGAAACTTACCGAATATAAATTGCAGCCCCGGATGTCTAGTTTACTTTCCCTTTTGGCGAAATCGAATTCCGAGTTGTAGTTTGTGAGTTACTGCTGTGTCTGCTCTTATCAGATTTACAATTATTTGTAGTTTATCATGCATTGTATCATTTTGTTGCACCTCTATCATTGCCTTGACACTTTTATATATACAATTGCATTACCATGAATGAAATAATAAAATATTAAACAAGCCGGGGTTAATAAGAGTTGACTTAGTAGTGGATAATCTCAGAAAATGTACTCGATAGGGTCCTTCATGTATACTCGTACTATTGACATGGAAGGTGGAGAAGTACTCGTGAACTTGTTACTTTGTTATCATGTCATCTCATTGCACCGATTACACGCTCTGTAGATCTCACCACTATGTCTAAAACGTACACTGTTTGCGTGCACCGAACCTGTGGTATGGGACACAGTAGTACGTGCACTAGATAGAAAAAATAAATTACTAATAAACCTAAGTTGACACTTGTACACTTGACCATTGTTTATTGACATCATTATTGCTTTCGGATTTTGATCTTGCCTCATACTTTTTGATGTACCATGTTCCCTTACTCTTTGCTTTTCACTACTTGCTGTCCATACCTGCTCTAAAGACTTTTTTTTCCACTCTAGTTGATCCAGCTACATGTGAACAAGGAGATTTGTTAAGAGGCATTGGTAAGCAGTTCTTCTAGGGTTGGAGCAGGAGCTGCAGTAGAATAAATTATCTTCTTCCATGTTATTCTTTTATCGCATTGTTATTCATTTGTTGAACTTTGTATCCCGGGCTTGTTGACCCGTAATTGTTGTTTATTTTTTCAGTTGTTGGTTATTATGTTAACTACTGCATGTTTTTATCTCAGTTGTTGTTTATGTTATTATATTATCTGCGTGGTTGTGATTATTTCTTTTCATATTGTTGAGTTAAGACTGGTACAGATTATGGATGGTGTTAATATCATTCGCTGGGCCTCAGTCACGGACTCGCATTCCCGTATTTTGGAAAACGGGGCGTGACACTTCTTCTGCTAGTTGAACAAACCTCCACTTGTTTTCCTCCAGCTGTATGCCCCCCTCAAAGACACACCCCTGTAGATGTAATCATGGAGGTGCCACACTCCATACGAACTCCACCTACTTCAAGGCTCTCTTCACCTTCCAACGGTATTTCGAATGTTGCAGTCTCGATTCGGTAATTCTAGTGACGGCTTACTATATGATGTTTTAGGAACAATGTGCTTCCATACACTCGGCCAAGTTTTTCTGCTCCCGCAAAGCTGGTAGAGGTTGTATTGACCCTACCCAATTTCTCTCTTACCCTTCATTATCTTACGACGACTATCCCAAACTGTCAAAACTCCACTTCGAGCTGTGTACCAGCAGCCACGAGCATCAAGAGTCCCCATGGATATCAGATTCTATTGTATCGAAGGAATATGCATGACCTCTTCTGTAACCCCTGCTTTTCGTATATATGTATTTCTGTGTATTTTCTACATTTAAAATTTTTGTAAATTATTTCTCCACTTTCAAAATTCTTTTGTCAAGATGTGTTCTTGACTTTTTTATTAAAATCTAATTTTTAATCAATAATTTTATTGTAACTATTTTCTGTGAATTTTACATTGTAATACAAATCTTATTTTTGATATCGTTACCTTGATCTCTATTATTATTACTACTACTGTTATTATTATTACCATTAGTATTTTTATCATTTTCTTAGTATTATTACTGTTATTAGTATTATTGTTATTATTGATATTTTTGACTTGTTATTAAAAATCCACTTTTATTTATTAATTGTATGTGTAGTATTTCAAATGAATTTTATTTTGCAATGCAAATTACATTTTTATTATAAGCAATCTTTTTATTGGTTATTTTATTTTACTATTGAGTTTTAAAAACCCGTTTAATCAATACCCAATACTATTACCCTATACCCGTTAGCACCTAACTACCCAACCCGTTTGCACTACCCAAAACCCATTACTTATTTAATCTCAAAACCCAATAACCTTATCCCTACCCTGTTTACACCTACTTATACCCAAACCCGTTTATTTATACACCGTAAACCCATTCTAATATAACCTGTTAACCCTATTTAAACCCAAGAACCCATCAGGCCCTACCCGTTAACAACCCGCAACCCGTTCACACCTGTCACACCCTAACCCTAAATTCTCCTGTATATATACACGCCTATGTTGGATTTGCATCGCCTGTTCATCTTCCCGTTGCTTTTCAGCCACCTCTTCACCCCATAAACCCTAGCCGCCTACCCATCGACCTGCACCCGCCAGCTCTCCCGCTCTCATTTTCCGACACCCTCTCCTCAACCTCGCGGCACTCGACCCCCGCACCTCCTCCCTGGTGCATCCCGCTCCTGACAGCAACAGCGGCAGCAACCTAGGTCGATGTCTGTTGTCATCTTCTCCGTCATCCTGCCCATAGCTCTCTCTCTCTCTCCCTGCACCCTCCTGTCTCTCCCCTCCGCCTGCTCGCGACCCCCTCATTGACCAGAGCACCCACTACAAACAAAGAGGTCTTTACCGGCGCTTTTTTGGGGCTTCACCGGCATTTATAAATGCCGGTGAATAACCTACCGGCATTTGGAAAAGCGCCACAACAAGCGTCGGTGGAGCGCGTGCTAGGGATTGTTTGGCGGCCTACACCGGCGCTTTTGAAAGCGCCGGTGTTGGGGTAATATACCCCGGCGTGTAGAAAATGTCGTTGTACACTTCTTTAAAAATTTGTTATTTTTTGGGGGGAAATTTTCCCCGGCGTTTTGAAAAATGCCGGGGAAGATAAACGTTTTTTTAAAAAATATATTTTTCAAAAAAAAATTATTTTTGAAAATAAAATATTAAAAAAAATGTTTTTTTTTAATATTTCATCAGAAAGCACTATTTCTTCATTGAATTCAGCATAAATAACACACCCCAGCAGTGAAGAATAAACATTAATGTGTAACTGACTAATCCATAACACCTCACAAAAAATAATCCCAGTTGAGGAGAATCCTGGTAGGAACACTGAAGCAAAGCTATACATTAGGTTAAGTGTAACATTCCTAAGATGCAAATCTCATTACAGTAATTCTGAGCATATCTTAAGCCCTAAACAATTTGTCCTAGACTACACGTTGTATGTTGCAGGAATGCAGATCTAATTGAAATTATAAATGAAAGGGAGCAAAGTCAGCAAATGAGGTCAACATCTAAACACCATTAGAGTAACAATTCAAGCAAGAAGAACATAGTGCTCATATACATAAACAGAATTACCAATTCAAACTTTCTCACTTCTCCTCAGTGAAATTTCTAAAGAATGAATCAAAGAGTGATGTATCATCTGGGTGAAATTCTGTTCATGCTAATATTGGTTCTGGTTTTATTCAGCTCTTCGAATGCTCCTAATAATGAGACAGAGCATACTGTCGTTAATAGAGGAGAGACAATGCCACTATCTGTGAATGCTTCATCAACTTTTAGCACCCAGAATCAAATGAGAGACGGCAGCAGAACAAGGAAGCCTGCAGACAAGCAAACACAAGTGAGCTTTAAAAAGATACCCCGATCCGGTTTCAACCCCATCCAAAACCAGCAAGGGTAGACAATGCATTACAATCCAGGATCACTTGGGGAAAACTGGTCCTATTTATTGTTCATATTTTTACTTCAGTCAGTATGAAACAAATATCGATTTTTAGGAGGCTTGAATCCATCCGTAATTATCTTCTTCCAATGCCTGTTTGCAGGTCAACTCCTCGCACTGATAAACCATGAAAAGTCTGATGATCCATCCCATGACTATTAATTAGAAGAAAACAGAGACAAGTAGGAAGGAAAAGTGAAATTGTTCTTTATAGTCCAAGTAGTTTTAAGTGTTTGTTTCCCGGAACTGCTCTCAACTACTACAGTACTACTTGTTCGCTTTACAGTGAGTGAGAAGTATTGTTAAAGAATGAGGTGCCCCCCCCCTTTTTGTTTTGGACGTACATTCATTTTTGTAGTGGTTGCATGAACGGGTCATCTTTGTACACAACACAGATAAATAATAAAGTGGTGGCTGGAAAGTGTAGTGAATGTATACTAGTCTTGCTCAACTTTCTATTGCAAGCTGGATCTGAATAAGTGTGTGTGAAGAGTCTGGAACCAACATAGCATTTCACATTACAACAGAATTTAGAAATCAGCAAAAATGGCTCTTATAATAGTATCATGCTGCTGTTATACTAACTTTCAAATATCTAGAAAAGTCAAGAGAAAGAAATATGGAAATGGAATAAAATTATAGTCATAGAAAACAAGTTTACTGGGAACTGGAAAGTAACCATATCCATATGCCATCTTCAGCTTCTCCATATGTATATAAGGTTTGTCATCGACATCAAATGGGCTCCCAACTTCAGCTCCTGAAACTGCAGCATAAACAGAAAAACCTTTATTTCTTAAATGAAATTATATAGAAAAGCGGTAATCTTAATTATTTGCAAAACTGCTGAACCGCTAACCATCTCACATGTAATCAACAACAGTAACATCATGTGCAGAAGGAAATTTAACCAAGCCTAATATTTCAAAAACTATGATTTTGTCATGGAGCACATACATCAGAAACAAGGTGCCTCTCCTAAATCACACTTAAATCCACACCCATGTATTTTATTTTCCATCAGAAACATGGAAAATAAAATACAGGATAGCATAGGATTGAGTACAACAGAGTATCACGAGCAATATTATTAGCTAACCACAACTTCACCCTCATGAGAGCGTATTTAAAGATCATGACTTGCAAAAGAATTATAGAAGTTTTATCAAGCAAACCAGCTTCCAGATTTCTTTCGAAACCTTTATATCATATAATTTGCGATAGGGTTGGGTGTTAATATCGAAACCTTTATATCATATCCATTGAAACACAACATTTGCCAGCTAATTCTCATAAGATGACATAGAATTCAATCAGAATGAATAATTTTCAGGCATGAAGGGGAAACAAGATGAAATTAGGAGAAATATGTGTACCAAGAGAGCCAAATCAAATGCAACTCATAATTATACCTACAAATGGCTTGCAACATTTTCCCTCGTCAAACAAGGAACTTTCACCAGTTCAAGAATTCTCTTGGGAACAGCCTCTGCATAAATTCAGTAAAATATGAAAATAACATGCATACAATACTCCAAATTATGTTTGTATAACAAGAATGACTGCATTGAGAATCTGTATGTGTGTGAGGATGTATGCATCCATCCATAAATGTAGACAATCAAACTATTAGATAGGTATAAGTTTTCCAAAAAAAGGGAAGGAAAAATAATCATACTTTCAATGCCAAGTTGGCTCACAGCGCTGACAAACTGCTGGTGAAGTTCCACTGACCACACTACAAGAGGCTTCTTCGATGAAGAAGGATCATCATTATCAAGCTCACCATCATTATCAAGCTCACCATCAGCTTGGTAGAACTATCAAGAAATAGTAATTGGCAAATCATCCATTATAAATTTGCATTGATCCACTTCTACTTAAACAAGGAGATAACCCAAATGAATATATATACTTTTGGTTAAGAAGGTGATGAGGTAGAAAAAGCATTTCTTTGTTATAATGCAAATGCCCTCCACAATGACTCAAAAAACAACATAAAACAACATAAAGTAACTAGTGAAACATGTATTGAGTACTAAGAATAAATATTTGCGGGATGGTTCCAGGAACACGTCACTCACCTTGAATCCAACTTTATTATCGAGGCAAGAATGCCAATCAACTTTCATTTCCTTCAATGTAACTCGGTCATGCGGCTTACAGAGAGAGATTTCCCGTGAGGGACAGGTAAAGGATCAAGATATAAATATGATCTAACCAATTAGTAGCCACATACTAACATGTGCATCCTGAAAAATCTCACCTTTTCGGTCCAGAAAGGCAACGTTCCACATCTTCTAGATTTAACTGTAAATAAGAAGAGTATGTTCTCTCTGTCTGGGGCTGCATTCAATAAAGAAACCTTTAGTAATTAAGAAGAGATGTCATACAAAAACACTCATATCATCACCAAACTATCTGTTTTATTATCTGCACATTTGCTTTTATGAAAAGTTAATCTGCACATTTGCTTTTATGATCATTAATATAGCCTACCAAAGTCTAACTATGCACAAATATTTTTCGGACACTCAAACTCTTAGACCATTCCATAGTAGCATTTAGCTCTAAAATAACCAAATTACACTAATATACAAGCTTCAATGAAAAAATACTTACAAAGGCAGATTAGGTCCATCGCCATCGTTATCCCAATCTTTGCCTGAGTCTCGGTATTGCTTGCATAAAAATCTTCTAACATCTTTTGCTTCCCTGAGATAATTCGAACATTGTTAGTGATCACTTAAACGGAAACAAAAAAGTAGAACTTGATTAGAAAAAACCGCCTTCTCCAAACTATAAAAAATGTAAGTTATGTTTTGTGAGGCATTTAACAGGAAATAAGAGTCCAATGAAGCAAACTTCTCACCATTTTTACTCATTTCAGTCTGTATATCTGTGATTGCAACTAATCTAAGGACCTTTGTCCATACGGATTTGTAAGATACTAAGATATTTTGTGATTTCTTAACAGCTCAAATCTTAGTACATCAATCATCAGCTTAAAAATAACTTAAGCTAGGTCAAGTTTCCTCTAATTGCAAGAATATTTGAATTAGAGAAGGACCCTTTTATCTTTTCAAGTAAATCTCCTATAACTATAAATCATTCAATGGGTAATTCTACAAATACTGCTCATAATGTTCTTAATATCATAAGAGGTCTATGTACAAAAAATAAGTGAACTGGAGGCCACTTATCTATCAAGTTGTTATAAAATGAATGGTTTGTCAATAATAGAACAACAGACCACTCAATACATGTGTATGGTAACTCAAAATCACTTAATATTTGCAGATATTGACATATTAAGACAAGAAGATCATAATTTATAGTACAAAATATTCATGCAGCAACCCACCAAGAGATCATAATCACTATATGCCCGGAAATTTCTCGTATAAACATAAAGGCACATACTTCAATTTGTCAAATAAAGAAAAAGTTCAATCAATATTTACTAAAAAATGAATTAGGTAAATTTACCAGCCACGAATTATCTTATTTCATTTTTCTTCTAAATGTCAAGGTTTGGGATCATAGTAAATTTCTTTGTATAAAATCCCATTATTGACATAGGATGAGAATACTCCATAGACTATTCTAGCATAAAAGAGACATAAATAATCCAATCTAAGAAACTTAACAATATAAAATCAATGAAATAACAGTAGGACATAGACACAAAGATGATCAAACTAAGAAGTATTTTTAGTAACTGCAATATTTCTAATGTCTAATACAAAGTAAACCCAAACAAATTTTATAGCCATTTACAAACACCAGCATAAAGAATAAATCAGACAATAGTTTAGGAATCCCTAATTTTCATCAATCAATTCAATCCACATAACCTAAAATGTCAAAGCAATAAAGGGATCAAACCTTGTGTGAATGATCTTAACACAGGTCTTCATACTCGGCGGCGATGAGAGCGAACAGCGATGGGAGGCGGGCGGCGAGCGGCGAGCGGCGAGCGGCGAGCGGCGGGCGGCGAGCGGCAGGAGGCGAGCGGCGGGCGGCGAGCGGCAGGAGGCGAGCGGCAGGAGGCGAGCGGCGAGCAGCGAGCAAACAGCGGCGGGCGGAGGGTGGCATTCGGCGAGTGGCGGCAGTGAGAGAGAACGGCGATCCGTCGGTGTGAAATCGAAAAAAGAGAAATAGCTAGGGTTTCGGAGGCGCGAATAGGGAAATAGAGAGAGGGAAGTGGGGAGAGCGAATAGGAAAATAGAGAGAGGGAAGTGGGGAGCGCGAATAGGGAAATAGAGAGAGGGAAGTGGGGAGCGCGAATAGGAAAATAGAGAGAGGGAAGTGGGGAGCGCGAATAGGAAAATAGAGAGAGGGAAGTGGGGAGTGTGGGGTTTTACTGTTTTAGTAAGGAACATTCCCCAGCGTTGGTATGAAACGCCGGGGACTTTTTGGCCCCCGCTGGCGTTTTCTGCAAAGCGTCGGGGAACACCCCGGCGAAACACCCAACGCCGGGGTAGTATCGCCGGGTATTCCTCCATCTTTTGTAGTGATCCTCTGCGCAGCTACCCTGCACCGTGCTCCTCCTGTGTGTCCCACCGCCAGCTAGCCTCCTCGCCTGCAGCCCTGCAGCGCCTCGATGCAACCCTGTGCTCCTCTCGACGTGCAGTAGACAGCACCAACATTAGCCTGAGCGCAGCCCTTGGCTGTCATCACCCCGTGCTATCTCCTTCCCAGCCATGCCGGCAGCCGTGTCCCCTGGCCGCTGCCAGCCAGCCCTCGCATCGCTACCAACGAGCAGCCAAGCCAAGGGCCATTGATGGGTGGTTCTTGATCAAGTGGATCTTAGCCATCCGATCTTGTGATCTTCATCTTGATTGATTGAATTCTGGCGTCCGTTTGATCAGATCTTGATCTCTTGATATTGATCGTGATGGTTTGAATCTTGGCCGTCCGTTGGATCTTGATCATCATGCTAGATTGGATGTGGACCGTTGATCTCCTTTTGATCTTCCGATTACATCCTAGCTGTCCGATATCTTCTTGATCGTCACGATCATGATGATCATCAACTTTCTTTGATCACAGCCATTCGATCGATCGATCTTGATCTTCATCATTATCTTCATCATCAAGGACATCTGGCCGTCCGATCTGATCCGATCATCTTGATCTTGATCTTTGATCTCAGCCATCCGATTGTGTTCGTGATCTCGATCGTCTTCATCTTGTTCCTGATCGTGTGTTCGTGATTAGTTCGTGATCCGTTCGTTGTGTTTTTGTTCGTGCCCCAGGAATCTGTTCCCGTTATTCTTACTTGGAGTTATTTTCGTCATCGGTTAAGGCAAGTAACTTGTATTCAATTTCTTTGTATGATACAAGTCATAAATGCCGCTTGTAGTGCAGTTGGGTTCTCGAGACAACTCGTGTGTGTGTTATTTTTGATGAGTATTGTCTCTATAGTGCTATTAACCATAGTTGCCTCACGACATAAATTTGATATGGAACAACTTAGGTTTTGACCATTCTTGATGTGATTATGTTTGTGAGATAATTATGAGAAATCGTGTGTTTGTTTGGATCCATATGATATACTTGTTGTGGACATAATATATACCATATTTCATGATGTTTGGACACTTAGTAGACTCTATAAAATGTTTGGTTATGTTTGGAATGAGTTGCGTATGTTGTATGTTGATTTGTTGTTAAAAGGAAAATCTGTATTTTGTCGATGATCAGTTTTGATTGGTATTTTAGACCATATTAAGGTCAGAATATTAACTTCAGTATTAAACATGATTTTTAGAGAAATCCGTCTTCTTTCCAAACCCTCTGACCTTGATCGATTTCGTTTTTATATGTGTGAGATATGATTGTTTTACTACAGAGGTGTATTTCATTTCCAGATTTCGTTTCTTGATAATTTCGATGAGTAAACTATTTTGATACTAGTGCTAAACATATTATTTTGATCTGAAATTTTGGTCAGTATTTCTACACTTAATTAGGGATTACCCAGAATTTTGGTGGATTTTATTGATGAGTTTTATATGCCGATTCATGCTTGTTTACAAAAGCTATACTTGCTGGATTTTGCTCGCTGTTCTGTAAAGATTTGTATTTTCACCATAATTCCTTTTCATTTATGAAAAAAATTTATGAAATATAAAAGTTAGCTTATTTTGTCTATTTTCTTCTCCCTTTGGCGGATTTGGATTTCGTTTCACGGTTTGCGAGATATTATAATTTTCGTACAGCAGTATTGGGAATTCCAGATTTGCCAAAATAGCGTTCCTTGATGTTTTCTGATTATTGTTGGCTAAGCTAATCTTACTAGAAAATTATGAAACTTTGCATTATGATACTAGACATATATAGCAATACCCCAGATTTTTCTTGGATTTATTTGAGATGTTTTGATGCTGTTTTCCTGACTGAAAATTTGATTTTCTGATTTCTGGCTGAACGTATTTTCTGGATTCAAATTAGTTTTGAGTTATGTTTTTGTGGAATACTACATGACTTATTTATATTCGCTGGATTCGGTTAGGAGTCTATTTTCTATACCTATCGACGGATTCAGATTTGCATTTTGATAACACCGAAAATTTTAGTTTTACTGCAGTATGGTCTTGCTGTCCTGAACTAGAAATTTGGTTACTTTATCCTTTTATGAGTTATCTTGCACCCGTACATATTTGTCTTGCAACTTGAACTTGTTACACAATCATACCATGTTATACTTGATATGTTTTGCACACATACATGCTTATTTTACATTAATAATAAATAACCAAGTCGGGGTTTAAGGGAAAGATCTAATAGTGGATAATTCAGAAACGTGTACTCGGAAGGGGATCTATTAATCCTACGTGATATTTGGAGCTTGATACTTGGAGCTTGATATTTGGTTATTTGAAGCTTGACACGTGATTACTTGCACCTGCACACTTGACACAGAGCTTGATATATTTTGGGTATTTGGAGCTTCTTTGGAGCTTGTTTATTTGGTTATGTGGAGCTTGTTTGGAGCTTGTTTATCTGGTTATTTGGAACTTGTTATTTGATTACTTGGAGCTTGATACTTGATACTTAAGAACTTGTCTCTGAGTACACTGCCTTCTATGGTCCACTATGAAATCTAAAATGAAACTGTGTTGACTGTAGCAACCATGTAGTAAAAATAAAGATGCATGAAGTGCTACCTAGATAGTAATAAACACAAGACTTGACATGATATAACTTGACATACATGAATACCTGTTACATGTTTACTACTTGCTTGACACTTGTTCACTTGTTACTTGATTACGTGATACTTGATTCGTGACACTTGATACTTGTTTATTGTTTACATGATACTTGTTCACTTGACACTTGATTCATGCCATTAATATTTGTTCACCTTACCATGCTAGTTTTTATATTTTTTATCATGCCTATTCCATGTTATTAGTTAGTTTTCCCTATGTACTTGTATCCTGCATTACAAGCGGTCCGTAACTTGCATTGATGGGTACCTTATTTTCTCTTTTCCTCTTCCCTGCAATTGTTAAATTGCAGATTTTGGAGATTAGCTGCCAGATGGAATAGGCGAGATGAGATACTAGATGCTGGAGTTTTGCTATCATGTTTTTCCTGCTATTATTATTATTTCTTGTTGCTTGCTTTGAATAATTGTATCTTGTACTTGTATTTATTTGTATTTAGACAATGTGACCCAAGATATTTGACTTATTCAGATCTGGATATTTGAGATTAATATATTTTGGTTTCAAGTATTCTTTTTGGTATTTTGATTCATATGTGCATACTTGGTTGACTCTTTCGCTTTCGACTCTGATTATTCTTGTGAAATGTTGTAAAGATTCTTGAACAGCTTATGGATGATAAAAATCATTTTCTGGGCTTAGTCATGTATCCGTATTCTGTATTCTCTTTTGGAAAGCGGGGCGTGACAAGATTTTTAGTAGTATCAGAGCTCAGGTTTGGTTGATGTATTAGTTATCTAATATATTAGACAACCTTGGCTCATACTGGGATCGGCTTAACATTTCACGAACCATGCATGTATGAATGAATCATAATCAATATTGATCTGGATACTAGTCTTATTCCATTCTTTTATATCACTTCTTATTCAATCCCTTGATTCCTTGATTCTTTCTTCCTTTTTCAGTCATTCTTTTTTATTGATTTCTTCTTGAGTATGAGTTCATTCTTCTCGTACCCATATCTTTCTGATTTTGGTGCCATCCATTCTTTTTATTTTCTACTTGGTCCGTCAGTCGGCATCGCTGGATGCTATTGGCAGAGTCTTCCCCGATCAGAGTGGTGCAACAGAAGCGTATGGGCCCATCCATAACCCACAGGTCCCAGGATTCTCTTGTTGCTTCTCCTCCTTTATATTGTTTGTTTATCTTTTCCTGTATTGTTTGCTTCTCTCTATTCCTTGCATTGGTTGCTTCTCTATCCCTTGCATTTGTTTTCATCCGTTGACTCATTGCTTGGTCTATCTCTTCCTTGTCCATTTTTTTTTCGATTCCAGCTCTATCTATTTCTTCATCTCTTTGCTTTGTTATCTTGCAAGTCTTGTGTTGTTTCTTCTTCATTTTTTTATATTAGTTACTTCTTTCTTGCATTCCATTTTGCCATCTTGCACCCATTCATTATTTTATTCAATTTTTTCCTGTTTATTTTCTCTTTGATTCCAGTTCTACCTACTCCATATCTTGCTTTGTTATCTTGGGTTGTTTCTTTCCTTTTGATACTGTTTATTTTCTTTCATGCATTTCACTTGACCTCATTGGTATCCACTTCCTTCTTTTCCTGGTATTGCCAGTGCTTTGTTCCTTTCCCTTAGCCCTCTGTTATGTTGCCCTTTCCTAAGTTTGTTTTTGCCTTGTCTTATGTACCACCTAAGCAAATTTCGAGGACGAAATTTTGTTGTAAGGTGGTAAGGATTTGTAACCACTGTTTTCCGTATATATGTATTTCTGTGTATTTTCTACATTTAAAATTTTTGTAATATTTCTCCGCTTTCAAAATTCTTTAGTCAAGATGTATTCTTGACTCTTGTATTAAAATCTAATTTTTAATCAATAATTTTATTGTAACTATTTTCTGTGAATTTTACATTGTAATACAAATCTTATTTTTGATATCGTTACCTTGATCTCTATTATTATACTACTACTGTTATTATTATTACCATTAGTATTTTTATCATTTTCTTAGTATTATTACTGTTATTAGTATTATTGTTATTATTGATATTTTTGACTGGTTATTAAAAATCCACTTTTATTTATTAATTGTATGTGTAGTATTTCACATGAATTTTATTTTGCAATGCAAATTACATTTTTATTATAAACAATCTTTTTATAGGTTATTTTATTTTACTATTGAGTTTTAAAAACCGGTTTAATCAATACCCAATACCATTACCCTATACCCGTTAGCACCTAACTACCCAACCCGTTTGCACTACCCAAAACCCATTACTTATTTAATCCCAAAACCCAATAACCCTATCCCTACCCTATTTACACCCACTTATACCCAAACCCGTTTACCTATACACCCTAAGCATGTTCTAATATAACCTGTTAACCCTATTTAAACCCAAGAACCCATCAGCCCCTACCCGTTAACAACCTACAACCCGTTCACTCCTGTCACACCCTAACCTTAAATTATTTAGTATATATACACGCCTATATTGGATTTGCATTGCCTGTTCATCTTCCTGTTGCTTTTCAGCCGCCTCTTCACCCCGTAAACCCTAGCCGCCTACCCATCGACCTCCCGCCTGCTCACCCTCTCTCATTCTCCGGCACCCTCTCCTCAACCTCACAGCACTCGACCTCCACACCTCCTCTCTGTTGCGTCCCGCTACTGACAGCAACAGCGGCAGCAACCTAGGCCGCTGTCTGCCATCGTCTTCTCCGTCCTCCCGCCCATAGCTCTGTCTCTCTCTCCTCGCACCCTCCTGTCTCTCCCCTCTGCTTGCTTGCAACCCCCTCATCGACCAGAGCACCCTCTGCGCAGCTACCCTGCACCGTGCTCCTCCCTGTGCATCCCGCCGCTAGCTAGCCTCCTCGCCTGCAGCCCTACAGTGCCTCGACGCACCCCTGTGCTCCTCTCAACATGCGGCAGACAGCAGCAACATCAGCCTGAGCACATCCCTTGGCTGCCATCACCTCGTGCTAGCTCCTTCCCAGCCATGCCGGCAGCCATGTTCCCTAGCCGCCGCCAGCGAGCAGCCAAGCCAAGGGCCATTGATGGGTGGTTCTTGATCGATTGGATCTTAGCCATCCGATCTTGTGATCTTCATCTTGATTGATTGAATTCTGGTCGTCTGTTTGATCAGATCTTGGTCTCTTGATCTTGATCTTGATGGTTTGAATCTTGGCCATCCATTGGATCTTGATCATCATGCTAGATTGGATGTAGACCGTTGATCTCCTCTTGATCATTCCAATTACATCCTAGCTGTCTAATCTCTTATTGATCGTCACGATCACAATGATCATCAACTTCCTTTGATCGCAGCCGTTCGATCGATCGATCTTAATCTTCATCATTATCTTCATCATCAAGGAGATCTGACCGTCCGATCTGATCTGATCATTTTGATCTTGATCTTTGATCTCAGCCATCCGATTGTGTTCGTGATCTCGATCATCTTCATCTTGTTCGTGATCGTATGTTCGTGATTGGTTCGTGATCCGTTTGTTGTGTTTTTGTTCGTGCCCAGGGAATTTGTTCCCATTATTCTTGCTTGGAGTCATTTTCGTCATTGGTTAAGACAAGTAACTTGTACTCAATTCCTTTGTATGATACAAGTCATAAATGTCGCTTGTAGTGCAGTTGGGTTCTAGAGACAACTCGTGTATGTGTTATTTTTTATGAGTATTGTCTCTATAGTGCTATTGACCATAGTTGCCTCACGACATAAATTTGATATGAAACAACTTAGGTTTTGACCGTTCTTAATGTGATTATATTTATGAGATAATTATGAGAAATCGTGTGTTTGTTTGGATCCATATGATATACTTGTTGTGGACATGCTATATACCATATTTCATGATGTTTGGACACTTAGTAGACTCTATAACATGTTTGGTTGTGTTTTGAACGAGTTGCGTATTTTGTATGTTGATTTGTTGTTAAAAGGAAAATCTGTATTTTGTCGATGATTAGTTTTGATTGGTAATTTAGACCATATTAAGGTCAGAATCTTAACTTCAGTATTAAACATGATTTTTAAAGAAATCCTTCCGCTTTCCAAAATCTCTGAACTTGATCGATTTCGTTCTCGTATGTGTGAGATATGATTGTTTTACTACAGAGGTGTATTTCATTTCCAGATTTCGTTTCTTGATGATTTCGATGAGTAAACTATTTTGATACTAGTGCTAAATATATTATTTATATCTGAAATTTTGGTCAGTATTTCTACACTTAATTAGGGATTACCCAAAATTTTGGTGGATTTTACAGATGAGTTTTGTATGCTGATTCATGCTTGTTTACAAAAGTTATACTTGCTGGATTTTGCTCGCTGTTCTGTGAAGATTTATATTTTCACCCTAATTCCTTTTCCTGTATGAAAAATAATTATGAAATATGAAAGTTATCTTATTTTTTCTATTTTCTTCTCCCTTTGGCGGATTTGGATTTCGTTTCACGGTTTGCGAGATATTACAGTTTTCGTACAGTAGTGTTGGGAATTCCAGATTTGCCAAACTATCGTTTCTTGATATTTTCTAATTTTTGTTGGCTAAGCTAATCTTACTGGAAAATTATGAAACTTTATATTCCGATACTAAACATATAGGAAAATACCCCAGATTTTCCCTAGATTTATTTGAGATGTTTTGATGCTGTTTTCCTGACTAAGAATTCGATTTTCTGATTTCTGGCTGAACGTATCTTCTGGATTCAAATCAGTTTTGAGTTATGTTTTTGTGAAATACTATATGACTTATTTATATTCTCTGGATTCGGTTAGGAGTCTATTTTCTAGAACTTTCGACGGATTTAGATTTGCATTTTCATAACACGGGAATTTCCGTTTTACTGCAGTATGGTCTTACTGTCCTGAACTAAAAATTTAGTTACTTTATCCTTTTATGAGTTATCTTGCACCCGTATATATTTATCTTGAAACTTGAACTTGTTACATGATCATACCATGTTATACTTGAAATGTTTTGCACACATACATGCTTGTTTGACATTAATAATAAATAACCAAGCTGGGGTTTAAGGGAAAGTCTAATAGTGGATAATTCAGAAACGTATACTCGGAAGGAGATCTATTGATCCTACATGATATTTGGAGCTTGAGACTTGGAGCTTGATATTTGGTTATTTGGAGCCTGACAAGTGATTACTTGCACTTGCACACTTGACACAGAGCTTGATATATTTTGGGTATTTGGAGCTTGTTTGCAGCTTGTTTATTTGGTTATGTGGAGCTTGTTTGGAGCTTGTTTATCCGGTTATTTGGAGCTTGTTATTTGGTTACTTGGAGCTTGATACTTGATACTTGAGAGCTTGTCCCTGAGTACACTGCCCTCTATGGTCCACTATGAAATCTAAAAGGAAACTGTGTTGACTGTAGCAACCATGTAGTAAAAGTATGGATGCATGAAGTGCTACCTAGATAGTAATAAACACAAGACTTGACATGATATTGCTTGACATACATGAATACCTGTTACATGCTTGCCTGTTACATGTTTACCTACTTCCTTGGCACTTGTTTACTTGTTACTTGATTACGTGATACTTGATTCGTGACACTTGATACTTGTTTCTTGTTTACATGATACTTGTTCACTTGACACTTGATTCTTGTCATTTACACTTGTTCACCTTACCATGCTAGTTGTTATATTTTGTTATCATGCCTAATCTATGTTATTAGTTAGTTTTTCACATGTACTTGTATCCTGCATTACAAGCGGTCTGTAACTTGAATTGACGGGTACCTTATTTTCTCTTTTCCTCTTCCCTACAATTATTAAATTACAGATTTTAGAGATCAGCTGCCAGATGGAATATGCGGGATGAGATACTAGATGCTGGAGTTTTGCTATCATGTTTTTCCTGCTATTATTATTATTTCTTGTTGCTTGCTTTGAATAATTGTATCTTATACTTGGATTTATTTATATTTGGGCAATGTGACCCAGGATATTTGACTTATTCAGATCTGGATATTTGAGATTAATATATTTTGATTTCAAGTATTTTTGTTGGTATTTTGATTCATATGTGTATACTTGGTTGACTCTTTCGCTTCCGACTCTGATTATTCTTTTGAAATATTGTAAAGATTCTTGAACAGCTTATGGATGATGAAAATCATTCGCTGGGCTTAGTCACGTATCCATATTCCGTACTCTCTTTTGAAAAGCGGGGCGTGGCATCCTCTAGTGTGAACCCTTTACCATCTGGCGTCTCCAATTCAACTGTTCCCTCACCAACTACTTCACAAATCTCACCACTCCCTTTCTCACATTACGACATGTTGACGACTTGTAAGTAGAAAATATCTCTCTCGGAGGAAATATGAGAAGAACTTCCCGAATCAAGATACCAACTTGAATCCGCATCTGAAGAACTTGAAACAAGAATACATAGTTCATCATTATTACCTGACTCAATTGCGCTGACTATATGGGCTCGTTCCCCTTCTTTAGTAGAACTCTTCTGACTCAACCACTTGCGACAGTCTCCCTTGTAATGCCCAACTCCTCTACAATAGTGACAGCAAATCTTACCCTTGTGTGCCGCATTCCTTCCAATTAAAGTATCACCATTCACCGCAAAGCACCCTGTAGAAATAGACCTCCTTTATGAGTCTCCTTTCTTAGTTCATCTTTCTTTAGACCCTTAATCACCATGGCTACTGATATAGCTAAAAACGGGGTTTAATCGGAACCGTCCAAATCGGGCGCGAATCTTGGGACCTGGGGGTAAAACGGTAATTTCGCCTACAAAAAGGACCAAAAAGGATATTGGGTCTTCCCTCCTAGGACCTAATAACTCACGAATGGATCCACCAACAAGAGGGTGCAGGTTTTAACCCGCTGCGCACCCAATCCAACAAGATAGAATCAAGGTCCCTGATTGATCGCGACCAACGGCCCTGATATACATCTATCTATTCACTGGGATTTGGGGATTAAATTCCTTATCTGATTACGGGGAATATACCTTATCAGATTACATTCCTAATCTGTTGAAAAGGGGAATATTCCCTATCAGATCACGGGGATTACATTCCTAAACTGTTCCCTGAGACGCCTATAAATACCCCCCATCTATCTCCATTAAGAGGTAATCAATCTTTCACCAGTTTTTGCGCTCTTTCATAGTCTGCCAGATTACTGACTTGAGCGTCGGAGGGTGCGTCGCCGGGAACAACCCCGGTGTCTCGCACTTTTTGCAGGTGCACGGCAGGAACGACGATCGACGCCCGACGGAACAGGTACGCAGGTTTACTATTCAGTTTCCCTAAGAATCCACAAGTTCTATCTATTTCCCCCACACCAAATTTAGCGGCAACAGATTGGCGCCGTCTGTGGGAAACTAACGAATAGAAACCTCTCCTCTTCCCCGAAAACAGGTCTTCTCCAGCCATGCCATCTCGCAAAGTCAGGTCAAGAGGGTCTAACCGAGTACCCAACCCTGACCAGCAAGAAGTCCTTCCAGATCCCGCTCAGCAACAAGGGCAACTTCCCCCTACCGCGGAAAAGCCGCTCCAACAGAACCTTCCCCCTCCAGATCCAAAGGGTCCAAACCCTCAGAAATAGCCTCTTCACCAAGAGAACCTCTCTATCCACAATGCCTCCACCGACTCTATGGCCTCCCATCATCCCCGAGCCTCTGGTCGCCAAAATGCAGCAACCAAATGCCAGAAAGATGATGACCTCCGTCGTCATCTGGATGAAAAGCGGGCTCGGGAGGAAGCTTCCCGCCAGCATAAGCGATCCCCTCGTCACCGAGAGTACAGGAGGTCCCCCATCCGAAGAGGGAGGAAGGAGTCTCCCGATCATTACCGAAGAAGGCACTCTCCCGTAGGTCGGCAACAGCCCAGGAACAATGAGGCACCAATCACCCGCGCCGAGTTCCAGCAGTTCCAAGCGACCGTCCTGCAGGCTCTCAATCTCCGTCAGAATCCTATTGAGCCGAAGCTCCCATCCCCTCCTCCGGTCCGAAGCCCTCGCCGACGGTCTCCCTCTCCTCGACCCGCTCCTACCAACTCCCGGCGTACCCCAAGTCCTCGCCGCTCCCGAAGCTACCATCGCCGCAGCCCTCGATCCCCCTCATACGAGGACGAGTCTCATGGCTCGGCAGATTACCGTCGGAGAGATGACACCATGAACCGCCGTCTTCATGAAGTAGAGAGACGCCTGGGTCAGATAAACTGAGAAGAAGAGCTCAGGGGGAGAACCCTGCGTCCTAGCCGACCCCCTTTCTCCCGAACCATAGTGGATGCACCTGTCCCGTTCGGCTTCAAACCTCCCCAATTCGAGATTTATACCGGAGAGACTGACCCGGTTGATCACATAGAGAGTTTTAAAACTCTAATACTCCTTCACCAAGTTTCCGATGCCCTCCTCTGCAAAACCTTCCCCGCAACTCTCAAAGGGCCTGCTCGATAGTGGTATTCTCGTCTCACCCCCTCCTCGATATTCTCTTTCGAACAGTTCGAAACCCTCTTCGTCACGCATTTCGTGAGCAGCCGAAGGGCCGAAAAAACGAGCATCTCCCTACTGCACCTTCACCAGAAGAAGGGGGAAAAACTGAGAGATTATGTGAAGAGGTTCACAGCTGAAGCCAGGACCATAGCATCTCTCGACCAGTCGGTCGCTACAGTAGCATTTCAGTCCAATGTCCTCAATTCCAACCTCCGCTCCTCCCTCGCCAAGAAACCACCACATGACTTTTCCGACCTCCTCCTTCGCACTGAAAAGTACATCCGGGCCGAAGAGGCCGAGCAACAACCCAACCGGGAGGGGTCTGCCTCCGGGTTTAAGAGGAAGGGGACGGAAGAAGAGGGAGCCAAGAAGCTCCAGAAAGATAATGCCGGCCAGCGCCGACCTCCTCCTAGATTTGAAAAGTTCACTCCCCTCACTACTGACATCTCCACCATCTTCATGGAAGTTGAAAAAGAGGGAGTCATACCCCCTGCTCTGAGGATGAACACCCCGGCCAAGAGAAGAGATAAAGAGAAATGGTGCCGCTATCACCGGGACCATGGGCATGATACCAGCGATTGCTGTGCTCTGAAGAACGAGATCGAAGCCCTTATCCAGAGAGGGCAGCTGACCAGGTTTGTAAGAAAAGACCGAGCAGAACTTCCTCCTCCGCCTCGGGGGGCTAACAAGCGTCCGGAAAGAGAAGAGACGCCAGACTTCGAGGAAGAACGAGTCCTCCACCTCATTCACGGGGCCCCAATGGGGGGTACCTCGAACTCCTCTCGGAAAGCCTTTATAAGAGAAGTCAACTCGGTCCGAGCCACCCCTCCTCCCAAAGGCCTCGGAGTGCCGGTCATGTTCTCCGACGAAGATCTCGAGGGAATTTGTACCCCGCATTGTGACGCACTCGTCATTAGCCTCCACATGGCGAATTTCAAAGTGGAGAGGATCTTAGTAGACAACGGCAGCTCAGTCAACATCCTCTTCCTCTCCACTTTGAAAGGCCTAAAGCTCTCCAGAGAGAGACTCAAACCCGCCGGCTACACTCTCCATGGGTTCACGGGGGTTCCGGTAACTATTGAAGGGGTGATCACCCTCGATGTAACTGCCGGCCAAACTCCTACCACCCGGACAGAGCCGATGGACTTCATGGTGGTGGACGTTCCCGCCACCTACAACGTCATTTTGGGTCGACCAGGCCTCGCAGCCCTAGAAGCTGTTCCCTCAGCATACCATCTGAAGATGAAATTTCCCACCCGGTCCGGGGTCGGGGAAGTAAGGGGAAATCAGGAGCAGGCCCGGAAGTGCTACATGACCTCAACCCTTGGACCCGTCCTCTCCTTAGAGACTCTGGAAATTCCTCAAGACACTGCAAGACCGACCTCCGAGCCGGTGGATGAACTGGAGGAGGTGCTCTTCTCTGAACAAGAGCCGACACGCAAGTTCTTCGTAAGCAAGTCCCTTCCGTCCGCCCTATACTCGGATATTGTGGAATGCATCCGAACCAATCAAGACCTCTTCGCATGGTCCGCAGCGGATATGCCCGGAATCTCCGAAGAACTCCTAGTCCACCGCCTGAGCGTTGATCCGGGGTCCAAACCGGTTCAGCAGAAAAGATGCAAGTTCGCCCCCGAGCGTCAGCTTGCTATCAAAGAGGAGGTAGATAAGCTGTTGAAAGCCCGATTCATACAGGAGGTAAACTACCCAGAATGGTTGTCTAACGTAGTAATGGTAAAGAAGTCCAATGGGACGTGGAGAATTTGTATTGATTTCACCGACCTCAATAAGGCCTGCCCCAAAGATCCTTTCCCTCTACCGAGCATCGACACTCTGATTGACGCAACCTCGGGACATGAGCTCCTCAGCTTCATGGATGCCTTCTCAGGTTACAATCAGATAAGAATGTTCCCTCCAGACATCCCGAAGACATCCTTTGTGACCGATCAAGGCCTCTATTGCTACAGAGTCATGCCATTCGGCCTAAAGAACGCGGGGGCGACCTACCAGCGCCTCGTCAACAAGCTTTTCCAGGCCCAGATCGGCCAGAACATGGAAGTGTACGTCGATGACATGCTTGCAAAGAGCGTCCGAGGTGTTGACCATGTGGCCGACCTTCAGGAGGCCTTCGACGTCCTAAGAAAGCACAATATGAGACTCAACCCGAACAAGTGTGCGTTCGGCGTCTCATCAGGGAAATTCCTTGGCTTCATGGTTAGCCAACGAGGAATTGAGGCAAATCCGGAGAAGATCAAGGCCATATTGGACATGGCCCCTCCCAGAAACGTCAAAGAAGTTCAGAGATTGACTGGTCGCATAGCCGCCATAGGACGCTTTCTGTCGAAGTCCGGGGAGAAGTGCCTCCCGTTCTTCAAAGCCCTCAGGGGGGCTAAAGGATTTGAGTGGGGGCAACAGCAACAAGACTCCTTCGACCAACTTAAAGCTTACCTCGTCAATCCACCTCTCCTTAGCAAACCAATACCCGGCGAACCACTCTACCTCTACCTGGCAGCTTCCGAACAGGCGCTTAGTGTGGTCTTAGTCAGAGAAGAAGAGAGGGCTCAGAAGCCCATTTACTACATCAGCAAGGTGCTTCGGGACGCCGAGCTCCGGTACCCAAGGATTGAGAAAATGGCCTATGCCCTAGTAATGGCCGCAAGAAAGCTTCGACCCTACTTCCAGTCCCATTCGGTGGTCGTCCTTACCGACCAGCCGCTGAAATAGGTCCTTCACAAGCCTGAAACTTCCGACCGTCTCATGAAGTGGTCGATCGAGCTAAGCCAACATGATATAACTTATCAACCTCGAACCGCGATCAAGGCTCAGGCACTGGCCGAATTCATAGTGGAAACAACTATCCCCGACTCCGAGCAAACGATGAAGGGACCTCCCGTCTGGACGGTCTATGTCGATGGATCCTCTTGCAACGAAGGAAGCGGAGCAGGAGTCATCCTGGCAGGCCCAGATGACTTTGTCCTCCAATATTCCCTCCGTATAAACTTCAAAGCCTCGAACAACGAGGCCAAGTACGAGGCACTAATAGCTGGACTTCGAATGGCCCGGAATGCAGGGGCACAACGGCTACAGATCTTCAGTGACTCTCAGTTGATCGTCAATCAAGTCCTCGGCGAGTATGAAGCCCGCGATGATAGAATGGTTAAATACTTGGCCAAAGTCAGGAGCCTCATGGCGCAGTTTGACGAGGCTCTCATCCAAAGGATCCCCCGCAAAGAAAACGCTCAGGCCGACGCCCTATCCAAATTAGCCTCCTCTTCCCTTCAAGGTCTTGAGCAGACCGTATTGATAGAGGTCCTCTTAAAGCCGAGCATAGAGGACGAAACCCCAGACTCCGTTGAAACGTTGCCTGTCCTCCTCGAAGACAACTGGATGAAACCCATTGTCGAATTCCTGAGGGACGGGCTCCTCCCTAAAGATCCGAGGGAAGCAAGAAGAATCAGGACCCGATCCGAGCGTTTTACTTTAATCGAAGACATCTTATATAAACGCTCCTTCACCCAGGTGGACGGTCGGCCTTACCTAAGGTGCCTTTCCCCCAGGCAAGCCGAATACGCCCTGCAAGAGCTCCACGAGGGCATTGGCGGAGCTCATTCCGGGTCCAGGGCTCTAGCACGTAAAATGTTAAACTACGGATATTACTGGCCCACTCTCCTACAAGACGTCGAGCGACATGTTCGGCAATGCAGTTCCTGTCAAAAGTATGCAGACGTCCGACGCCTTCCACAAGCACCGCTCACCTCCCTATCAAGTCCGATCCCCTTCGCTATGTGGGGGATGGATTTACTGGGACCGTTTCCACCAGCTCCCGGACAGCTGAAGTTCCTAGTCGTGGCAGTCGACTATTTCTCTAAATGGATGGAAGCCGAGCCCCTGGCTACAATCACCGAACATAGAGTCGTTCAATTCTTCTGGAAAAACGTGATTTGCCGGTTCGGCGTTCCCCGAGTCATCGTCACGGATAACGGAACACAGTTCACTGGGGCCGCCTTCCGAGCCTTATGTGAGGACCTCTCCATACAACACCGATTCTCCTCCGTCTCCCATCCTCAGTCGAATGGCCAAGCAGAGAATGCCAACCGACAGATTCTCTCGGGCATCAAGAAAAGATTAGACAAGTGTTCCAAAGGACTGTGGGTCGATCAGCTGCCGAACGTACTCTGGAATCACAGCACCACTAAGCGGACCCCAACAGGCGAAAGCCCATTTAATCTCACCTATGGGGCCGAGGCCGTCATCCCCCTAGAAGTCGGGATACCCTCTCCTCGTCTGATGGCTTATGAAGAAGAACAGAACGCCAGAGAGCTCAGAGCATGCTTAGATCTGATAGATGAAATCCGAGAGAGGGCTGCCATACGCCAGCAAGCTTACCGAAGGAGGATCGAGCTAGCGTACAACAAAAGGGTCCGCCCAACGAACCTCAAAGAAGGGGACCTAGTCCTTCGGAAATTGGCCATCTCGTTCCCCGGACAGAAAAGCAAACTGGCCCCAAATTGGGAGGGACCGTACAAAATCTCAAAAGTGATCCGCCCTGGTGCATACAAGCTAGAAGATCTCGAAGGCAGAGAAATTCCCAGGACTTGGAATGCCGACCATCTTTTGAAGTACCAAGAGAAGGCAACCACGCCTCTCTAAGTAACTCGAGATGTTGAACCATTCCCTTCCCTTTACTAGTAGTGATTTTTTCTTTTATTTTTTCATTGTAATAACGGCTAGCAACTTTAGATGCAGCCGATCATTAGATATTAATAAATAAAGTTTTAGTATTTTCACTGCTACTACATCTCTCTGCTTTTAACTCTTTAATCTAACAATGGTTCCGGAGTCCAACACTTGGTTCGATTCTACTTTGCAAGTTCGCCCCTAAGCGAACTAGAAGTAGTTCACCATTCGGAATTGCTCCCACAGCCATTGAATGGTACGGAGTCCAACACTTGGTTCGATTCCACTTCGCAAGTTCGCTACTAAGCGAGCTGGAAGTGGTTCGCCATTCGGAATTGCTCCTACGCCTCCTAATCTAACAATGGTTCCGGAATCCAACACTTGGTTCGATTCTACTTAGCGAGTCCGCTCCTGAGCGAACTAGAAGTAGTTCGCCATTCGGAATTGCTCCCACAGTCGTTGAATGGTACGGAGTCCAACACTTGGTTCGATTCCACTTCGCAAGTTCGCTACTAAGTGAGCTGGAAGTGGTTCGCCATTCGGAATTGCTCCTACGCCTCCTAACCTAACAATGGTTCCAGAGTCCAACACTTGGTTCGATTCTACTTAGCGAGTTCGCTCCTGAGCGAACTAGAAGTAGTTCGTCATTCGGAATTGCTCCCACAGCCGTTGAATGGTACGGAGTCCAACACTTGGTTCGATTCCACTTCGCAAGTTCGCTACTAAGCGAGCTGGAAGTGGTTCGCCATTCGGAATTGCTCCTACGCCTCCTAATCTAACAATGGTTCCGGAGTCCAACACTTGGTTCGATTCTACTTAGCGAGTTCGCTCCTGAGCGAACTAGAAGTAGTTCGCCATTCGGAATTGCTCCCACAGCCGTTGAGTGGTACGGAGTCCAACACTTGGTTCGATTCCACTTTGCAAGTTCGCTACTAAGCAAGCTAGAAGTGATCCGCCATTCGGAATTGCTCCTACACCTCCTAACCTAGCAATGGTTACGGAGTCCAACACTTGGTTGCCGAACATTCTTAACACCGACCGCATCACGGCCGTGAGTTCGGCAATCGCGCCGAACAATCTTGCCACCGACCCTATTATGGGCTTGAGTTCGGCGCCCGCTCCGAACGTTCTTGTCACCGACCATATTACGGGCTTGAGTTCGGCAGTCAGGATCCCCAAAAAAATTCCCAAGTTTCAAGCCTCGGCACCCGCTGCCGAGCGTTCTTGACACCGACCGTGTTACGGTCTTGAGTTCGGCGCCCGCTCCGAACGTTCTTGCCACCGACCGTATTACGGGCTTGAGTTCGATAGTCAAGACCAGTCAAAAAAAAAAAAAAAAAAAGGACGCCAAGTCTCAAACCTCGATTCCACTACTCCACGACTAGAGCAAAAAATTGGGCAATTACGATACGGCGACGATTAAACCGATTCCAATTTTATTTAAGAAGCAACCTTTACATACACCAATATTACAAGGTACTAAAGATTACAAGGAGTTGAAAAGCAAAGATTACAAGACACCGAACTTAGAGCCATCAACGCTTCCGAGGCGCAGGGATGCTCCTCTTCAAGGACACTTGAGGTCGGCGACGTTTGCCTCCGGAACCCGATCCCAGGCCAGCAAGTTGGGACGTGTCCTCGGCACTGCTTCTGGCAGCCACGCCGACGGATGCGCCGCTCGACGAAATGGCCACGGAACTTTGCACATCTCCCGGGCTTGGATGGCCGAGGGGAGGACGGGTCGCCATCTCGTAAAATGAAATGCCACGGTCGCTCTCCGCACGAGTACATGAAGTGCTCCTGACATTGATTGGCCCCGAACGTGGTTTGAGCCGAGCTACCTCCGCCTCCAGTTCTGAGAGCCGGTCTCGCAGCGAGCCGTCCCCAACGTCGATCCCGAAGCGAGGCGGCGTTGCGGAACTCCGGGCATCGGAGCGATTCGCCACGAGACGCCGAAGGTGGGTAACCTCGATGCCCCTGTCCACCGTGGCCCTCTTCAACACATCGACCTCGGCAGTGAGCTCATCCCGCTCGGTAATCAACTGGGCTACCGTCGAGGCTAACGCTTCTCCCTCAGTCCGAAGCCCCGCCTCCACGGTTCGTAAATGATGGATCTCCGAGAGCAAGCCATCCCTCTCCACCGTCACCTTCGACAAAGTATGGCGAAAACACTTGGTCCGAAGCCCCTTGGTAAAAGCGCTGGATGTCTCTCCGCCATCTTCCCCTCCTGAGGTGGTCATCTCGGCAATCTTGCCCTCCAAGCGCTGGATGTCGAGATCTCGCTGACCAAGTATGAGCTGAAGCTGGCTCCGCTCTTACTCGGCTCGGCGCAATCCGAGCTCGACTTCGAAAAGCCGCTCTCGACACTTCGCCAAGCACAGCCTCGTCACCTTCAAACCAACTTCGGTTCCAACCTTACTATCCGAGCGAGGGCGCTCGACGTCACAAGTTACCACCACGAGCTGAAAAGAAACGCAAACAAGCAACAAAAATTCAGACGTCGTCTAAGTCCCGGACCTCGGGAGTTCTTTCGAACAAATGCTCGAGCGTTCGACAGTCAACGGACAAAAACACGAGACCGAGCCCAAAAAGTTGTGTTTTTCATTCATTTCAAAAGGAAAAAGGGGTAGCGGTGGCCAGTCCGCTATTAGGCATTACACGTCAAAAACAAAAAAAAAGAGGAAACAACAAAACGGAGTCAGGGCTCGACCTCTTTCCTGGGGCGGCAGGCGGGGGTCGGGGACGACACTTCCGAAGGGGCCACCGTCGCCAATGGGGTAACCACCGACCCCTGAGCTCCGACGGGGGGATCCGCCACAGGATCGTCGTCGCCCCTCTCCTCCTCTTCTTCTTCCTCTCCCTCCGATTCGGGGTCGAAGCCTTCAACGTGCCCCGGGAACAGCCTCCAGTGCGAGCAGTCCACGTGGGGGTACGCCTCCGTCACTCGGGCGATAGCGTCGGCGAAGGCCTTGGCCATATTCTGGGCGAGGAAGCCTTGCGCCTTCTCCAAGGTCGCATCCTCTGCCTGCTTTACCGCCGCTGCTTTGGCCTCGGCAGCCTCCGCCAACTGCTTTGCCGCCGCCTCCTTTTGCTGACGAAGGTTCACCTCCAACGTCGCAACCCTGTCCTCGAGGTAGGCGACCCTCGCCGACTTCGCCTCGAAATTCAATTCGAGCTTGTCGAGCTCGTTCTGGATCTGGGCCTTCTCCCTCCGAGCTTGGTCGTTCTCCTTCTTCATCTCCTTCTCCTGGGCCGCTAACCTCTCGGTAAGGTGCCCGAAGTGAACGACGATCTGCGATTAGAGTGCGAGGAATTCATAAAAATTATAACTTAAGAAGTTCGGCATAAAAAGGGGGGAACAGATCCAACACTCACCGACACCGCCGAACGCGCTATCTCGATAACGTCGTCTCCCTCCCGTCCGGCCTCCATGGCCGCCCGATCCTTCGGCGTGGCGAGGTGCTTGATGGCCTCCATGCTCGCCAAAGAATTGCCGAGGAACCCGTCGTGCTTCCGAACCTGCCAGTCCGGGACGTGGATCCTCTTGTGAGCCTCGGTCAAAAGCTCCTCGGCCGCCTTCGTCAGCGGCGGCGTCGCCATGGTGAGGGCAACGGCGACGGGAAATTCGCCGACCCTGGTCGACGACGAGGCAACCCTGCCCTCAGGAGCGGGGAGCTCCAGAATCTCTACCTCCTCGGCCACCTCGGTAACCTTCGGAGCCTTTGCCGCGGACAGCTTGGAGACCACCCTCTTCCTCTTCTTCGGAGCCTTGTTGGCGAGGCCCGCCCTCAGCGCCAACACCGCCTGATAATCCATTGACTCTGCACCATAAGACAAGTAGGTTAGTTCGGAACAAGTCATGAAAAATGAAGTGCGAAGGGTAAAACGACAATATTAAATAAAGGAAGCCGCGTACTGGGGTTGGCATGAGCGAGCCCTCCCTTAAACAGGACGTCCTCGGTCAGATCCTTCCAGTCAAGCTTCGGCCGACCCAGGAGTACCCGTACAGCCTCCTCCTCTTCGGGCCGAAGTGTCGGCAGCGCCTTCACCTTCTTCGGCACACCCTCCACCCAGCTAACGGGAATGGGCCAGGCCTCCGGACTACGTACCAGAAGGTACTTCTCGCGCTAGTACTTGATGGAATCAGGGCACACGACGAGCCGACCTCCGTGCCTCGGAGTCAAATAGTACCGGTACGCCGACCTGTTCCCTTGATGTGGCTGGTAGATGGTCCGAAGCACGTTCAGCTCCGGCTGAATCCCCGCGGCTTGGCAGTGAAGTACGAAGCCGTTTATCACTCTCCATGCGTTCGGCATAAGTTGGATGGGGCTGACCCCGACCCACCTTAATACAGCAACCACGAACGGATGGAGAGGCAGCCGAGCCCCAGCAATAAAGGTGTCGACCGGCCAGCAACACACGGTCACCGGCAGCGGCAAGTTGGCCCTAATCCCAGGGCCCGGCAACATAAGCTCGTACTCCTCCGGGATCTGAAAGCAACCCCGGATCACTCCCAAGTCCTCTTCGTTGAGGATCGACACCGTCTCGTCGGCCTCTGTCGTCTCCCTCGCCGCATTCTCCTCGAACGACCGGACCCTCCCAGACACAATGCGTTCGGCGTCCTCCTCCGGAAGCTCTCGAACCCTGTGAAGCCCAGTCAGCGACCCCGGTAATCTGCCGAACTCCGGCATGCGCTTCGGCTCCACCACGACAGAATCTTCGCCGAACACCTCCTTGCTTTTGTGAGGTCGGCTAGAACTCGGAGCTTCGGCGACTTCAAGGGAGGGCTCGGATGAAGAAGAAGAGATGGAAACAGACATGTTTAGGAACTAAAAGATAAGTTACCTTTAACGGAGATGTCGTCGGAAAGCTCGCCGGAAAAAGGTCAGCGATCACCTGGAGCTCTAGCAAATTCAAGCAAAAACAACGGAGCGAAGAGTGGAAAAGTGAAAAATGAAGAGGGGGTGGGGGTTTTATATAGAGCCAGCGCGTCAATCGAGGCTAATGGGCTTTTACCGCAGGCCCACCTCCACAAAACGACAAAAGGCGACCCCAACCATCGCCTTGTTTGCCACGCCTGCCCAAACGGCTCATTAATGACTGTCACGTCAGCAGAAGCCCAGGGGACGCAGCATTAATGACAGTCACGTCAGCAGAAGCCCAGGGGGCGCAGCATTAATGGACGTCACATCTGTCAGAAACCCAGGGGCCATCACATCCGTCAGAACCGTTTAATCTCAAGCCTCGGCACCCACTGCCGAGCGCTCTTGATGCGGACCGCGTTACGGACGTGGGTTCGGCAGATTCCCAAGACTTTTTCGAAGAAAGCAAAAACCATTTCAACTTCCTCTGCTAAAATTTCCAAGTCTCAAGCCTCGGCACCCCCTCCGAGCGTTCTTGACACCGACCATATTACGGGCTTGAGTTCGGCACCCGCTCCGAGCGTTCTTGCCACCGACCGTATTACGGGCTTGAGCTCGGCAGTCAAAACCTCCAAAAAATCTCCAAGTCTCAAGCCTCGGCACCAGCTACCGAGCGTTCTTGCCACCGACCGTATTACGGGCTTGAGTTCGGCAGTCAAGATCTCCAAAAAATTTCCAAGTCTCAAGCCTCGGCACCAGCTGCCGAGCGATCTTGACACCGACCGTATTACAGGCTTGAGTTCGGCACCCGCTCCGAGCGATCTTGCCACCGACCGTATTACGGGCTTGAGCTCGGCGCCCGCTCCGAGCGTTCTTGCCACCGACCGTATTACGGGCTTGAGCTCGGCACGAGCTACCGAGCGTTCTTGCCACCGACCGTATTACGGGCTTGAGTTCGGCAGTCAAGATCTCTAAAAAATTTCCAAGTCTCAAGCCTCGGCACCAGCTGCCGAGCGATCTTGACACCGACCGTATTACGGGCTTGAGTTCGGCACCCGCTCCGAGCGTTCCTGCCACCGACCATATTACGGGCTTGAGTTCGGCACCCGCTCCGAGCGATCTTGCCACCGACCGTATTACTGGCTTAAGCTCGGCGCCCGCTCCGAGCGTTCTTGCCACCGACCGTATTACGGACTTGAGTTCGGCAGTCAAGATCTCCAAAAAATTTCCAAGTCTCAAGCCTCGGCACCAGCTGCCGAGCGTTCTTGCCACCGACCGTATTACAGGCTTGAGTTCGGCAGTCAAGATCTCTAAAAAATTTCCAAGTCTCAAGCCTCGGCACCAGCTGCCGAGCGTTCTTGCCACCGACCGTATTACGGGCTTGAGTTCGACAATCAAGATCTCCAAAAAATTTTCAAGTCTCAAGCCTCGGCACCAGCTGCCGAGCGATCATGACACCGACCGTATTACGGGCTTGAGTTCGGCACCCGCTCCGAGCGATCTTGCCACCGACCGTATTACGGGCTTGAGCTCGGCGCCCGCTCCGAGCGTTCTTGCCACCGACCGTATTACGGGCTTGAGCTCGGCACCAGCTACCGAGCGTTCTTGCCACCGACCGTATTACGGGCTTGAGTTCGGCAGTTAAGATCTCCAAAAAATTTCCAAGTCTCATGCCTCGGCACCAGCTGCCGAGCGATCTTGACACCGACCGTATTACGGGCTTGAGTTCGGCACCCGCTCCGAGCGTTCCTGCCACCGACCATATTACGGGCTTGAGTTCGGCACCCGCTCCGAGCGATCTTGCCACCGACCATATTACTGGCTTAAGCTCGGCGCCCGCTCCGAGCGTTCTTGCCACCGACCGTATTACGGGCTTGAGTTCGGCAGTCAAGATCTCCAAAAAATTTCCAAGTCTCAAGCCTCGGCACCAGCTGCCGAGCGTTCTTGCCACCGACCGTATTACGGGCTTGAGTTCGGCAGTCAAGATCTCTAAAAAATTTCCAAGTCTCAAGCCTCGGCACCAGCTGCCGAGCGTTCTTGCCACCGACCGTATTACGGGCTTGAGTTCGGCAGTCAAGATCTCCAAAAAATTTCTAAGTCTCAAGCCTCGGCACCAGCTGCCGAGCGATCTTGACACCGACCGTATTACGGGCTTGAGTTCGGCACCCGCTCCGAGCGATCTTGCCACCGACCGTATTACGGGCTTGAGCTCGGCGCCCGCTCCGAGCGTTCTTGCCACCGACCGTATTACGGGCTTGAGCTCGGCACCAGCTACCGAGCGTTCTTGCCACCGACCGTATTACGGGCTTGAGTTCGGCAGTCAAGATCTCCAAAAAATTTCCAAGTCTCAAGTCTCGGCACCAGCTGCCGAGCGATCTTGACACCGACTGTATTACGGGCTTGAGTTCGGCACCCGCTCCGAGCGTTCCTGCCACCGACCATATTACGGGCTTGAGTTCGGCACCCGCTCCGAGCGATCTTGCCACCGACCGTATTACGGGCTTGAGCTCGGCGCCCGCTCCGAGCGTTCTTGCCACCGACCGTATTACGGGCTTGAGCTCGGCACCAGCTACCGAGCGTTTTTGCCACCGACCGTGTTATAAGCCTAAGGTCGACATTAACCACCAAACGCCCTTGGTTCCGACCCCTTGTGAATGAGAAATCTGGCCTTCGGACTTCGGCGAGCCCCCTCTCCAGGCTCGCGACCACGCCGAGGCCCCTCTCCCCATCGGAAAGAATCGCCGAACCGATCTCTGACCTCGGCATCCTGGTCGTCGAGCTCGGGAAAGGGTCGGAGTTGTGGCGCCGGTAAACACAACTCCCGACAGAGGGAAACGACAGAACTGTTCACCGAGAGATTACGAAGCCGAGAAGATGTTCACACAAGAACACCGCCCGATCATAAGGAATTACCACTCTACCTCCCTCAAGATTCGCAAACCCTTCATTTGAACTCCGATACACCTCCGCTAGCCATCAAAAACAGCTAAACTACTCCTCAAAGGCCGACCAAATTTAGCCTTTAGGAGTGGGGGGCTCGTGATATAGCTAAAAACGGGGTTTAATCGGAACCGTCTAAATCGGGCGCGAATCTTGGGACCTGGGGGTAAAATGGTAATTTCGCCTACAAAAAGAACCAAAAAGGATATTGGGTCCTCCCTCCTAGGACCCAATAACCCACGAATGGATCCACCAACAAGAGGCTGCGGGTTTTAACCCGCTGCGCACCCAATCCAACAAGATAGAATCAAGGTCCCTGATTGATCGCGACCAACGGCCCTAATATACATCTATCTATTCACTGGGATTTGGGGATTAAATTCCTTATCTGATTACGGGGAATATACCTTATCAGATTACATTCCTAATCTGTTGAAAAGGGGAATATTCCCTATCAGATCACGGGGATTACATTCCTAAACTGTTCCCTGAGACGCCTATAAATACCCCCATCCATCTCCATTAAGAGGTAATCAATCTTTCACCAGTTTTTGCGCTCTTTCATAGTCTGCCAGATTACTGACTTGAGCGTCGGAGGGTGCGTCGCCGGGAACAACCCCGGTGTCTCGCACTTTTTGCAGGTGCACGGCAGGAACGACGATCGACGCCCGACGGAACAGGTACGCAGGTTTACTATTCAGTTTCCCTAAGAATCCACAAGTTCTATCTGTTTGCCCCCACACCAAATTTAGCGGCAACAGCTACTGTAAGTGTCTCCGTGGATGACTTCCCGTATAGCATAGTAGTTATCAAGTGATCATAAGAAGTTGGCAGTGAATATACCATGTTGAAAGCTTTATCATCTTCGCTAAAATCATCAGTGTTAATCGCCTTCAGTTCATATATTACCTTATTGAACTCCACAATATGATCTTGAAGATGTGTACCTTCCTTCATTGAGAACCTAAACAACTTTCTCTTCTAATACATCCGATCTAGCAACAACAATCCCGCGTAGTCAGATTTGAGTCTCGTCCATAGATTCGCCGCACTTTTCTCCTCAAGAATATTATACTTGACTTCGTTCGCCAATTGCAACCAGATTACACTCAAGGCCTTCAAACAAATCTCATCCTACTTCTCCTGCTTCATGTCGGCTAGCTTCTTCTTTTCTAGGGAAAGATGCAAGTCCTTCTGAATCAAAACATCATATACGTCCACCTTCCATAGATTAAAGTTGATCTTACCGTCAAATCGCTTGATCTTCATCTTTTGATCTGTCATCTCCTCCAAGAAACTCGAACAAATTCACGAACTTGGTTGCTCTGATACCACTTGTTAGGAAAACTGATGATCTTGTTGAATCTTCGACACAATCAACACAAACCATCAAGCAAACTAGATTGCACCAATCACACAAAGCACACAAGTATTGTCCTGATTGGGGCTTTCACCTTAATCCAGAGGAGTAAGAACCGAGATGTTATTTCAACTAGAGAAGATACAAGAATATTACAATTCTCACCACGACCCTCTCTCAAGCCTAACTGGAATTTGGTTGCTGCTTATAATGGAGAAACTCTCTCACCCTCTCATATGAAGTGCTCTCTTCTTCTATTCGGCACTCAATAAAATTATGTCGTTCTAGGAGCCATTTCATTGTATTTATAGATCTAGAGAAACCCTAGTTTAGATATCTTGATATAATAGTCATTCGATGTATACTGAAGAGATAAACATACAATTAGAGTCGTACGATCTAATCAAAAAATGAAGTGAGCTTCAATTGAATTAACAAACCCGCACCCAAAAAATTCATCAACGCCGCAGACGGTAGACCACACATAGTTGTGGTTGACCGCAACTCCCAGACCATCGACCCGAGAAGGTGACAGTCGATCGCATGGTCGACTGTCCCTTTCTCTATTGGCTGCTGATTGTTTCTCCTTCTTTTCGATCCTTCACTTCGAACCCACTACTTGTATCACCATCTTCTTTTCACACCGAATAAATATGCAAGACATAAAACCCAATACATCCTATATCGATCATTAATTAGTATATTAAGGTCATAAGATAACCGCTGGTTTATTGGATTTTGGCATATATATAGCTGTAATAATCTCTAAACCCATGTGGAGGAAGCCCCTTATCCATCCTATATCGATCATTATTTAGTATATTAAGGTCATAAGATAACCGCTGGTTTATTGGATTTTGGCATATCTATAGCTGTAATAATCTCTAAACTGATGTGGAAGAGTATATCGAAGGTGTTGATTAATTAGCTCTTATAAAAACATAAGAAAGTGTATCATACTTGCATGAGATGTACTTGTGTCCATTTTTAATATAGTTGTTGAGTTTGAGTACAGTTTTCAGTCATATGCAGATTATATATAAGCCTTGCTACATAAGTGACAATCTGGCAATACTTACATAACAACTAATTCCAATTAAAATAAACAGGTATCAATTGATACCTCACGATCGTCTTTGTCACACTGGCATTACTAGAGGTCATTATAAGATTAAGTAATTTAGGTCAACCTTTACACAATCGCAGCAGCAGCAGCGGCATCATCATCATCATCATCATCTTCTGCCGAAGAAAGAAAAAATATCATCAACAGCTAAAACTATTGACACTAGCTGGGTAGCAGCTTAGTTCAAAACATTTGACTATTTCGTTACAATTTGAAGTTTTTAATATATTTCAGGATGACTATGTACGGATAACTTGTTCATAGTCTTCAACCGAGCGACCTTCCTGCCTTCAGTCTGTTAAGCAGCATATGTGCATACTTTCAGTCATGTACAACATTTTGAGTATAATATTTTTGCAGGTGATGAGGATTTGTTACATTATACAAGACTATATTTGGTGTAGTGTTCCACTATATATATATAAATCTATACTTGGGATAGTTCATAAAATGATGTTAATTTACTATGAGAAATCCAAAAATCCAGTTTAACAACTACCTTAAATACGATGCAGGTAATTAACAATGAAAACCAGCAAACTAATAAGAGAAAAGTTCAGAGTAGTACCAAATCAGGTAAGAGCCACAGTTCATGCATACACAAGCATCATCAGTAGATTCAGTACACAATGGAACAAGTATTGCAACTTCGCATTTAAAAATAAAAAATAAAAAAACAATTCAGCAATGGGCAATCAAGTTTTATCAGAATGAAAATGATATTTACAGAGTTATATTCATAATGTAGTTAATACAAGTAGGCCTTTATTACTATGCACATACTGGGGATAGGAAAAAAAAAGAGACAGATAATCGAGAAGAACAATTTCGATGTTGCAACAAGAGTTTCTTCCCATTGTTTTGTCTTTTTGTTTTTGGGTTCTATTTTAATCTAAAATCCATTCATCTCTAAGAGATAATTCCTCCGCTTCACCAATGCCCTGACCGCGGCGGCTTCTAGGGGCCCGTCAAATGCTCTGGAAACAAACTTTTCGGCCTCCTTACTAATTTTGGCGGCACTATGATTCCAACCCATGTTATCACTCTCTTCTGATTCTTGTGACGACGGCTTAATTGCCACTAAAGTTGCTCCTTGCAGTGCGACTCCATCAGGAAGCTCTAAAACGGGTGCATATTGTAGCTTCATTTGGGATGCTGGCACCTGCGTCCTATTTGATGATGCTGATGCGGGCATCATCGGACTCTCTCTAAACTCCTTTATTTGATCTTCACTCATACTCAAAGTCCCTTGCCCATCAGCATCAGTCAGAACCAAAGTCTTGATTGTAGGGTGCTCCTCTATGATCGGCCGAATAAGATAATGCCTGGTGGAAGCCGCAATGAGAGAACTAATCGTCCAAACCACTCTCAATTTCAGACCTCCATTTGTATAGAACGAATCCGGTATGCTCCCGTTCTGCTCAACTACTGGTGGAACAACAACAACAACATTATTATTATTATTATTATTATTAACGGGTTCAAGTTTGGTTCCACCGAGTATGACACAATTCTGCAGCGTACTCCCAAACTCAGCCCTCCATTTCAAGAGAAGCCCATCTTCAGTCCCCACATCCCCCGCAGGCAGCTCGATCATTAGATTCTCAACATGGGTAAAATTCTTGAGAAACACTTGGGGAAGAAATGGCTTCTTCTGATCACCAGTACCATTCTCACCACTAGTACGCATTGTGTGGAATAATGGTTTGATCAAGGTAAAGAAGACGAGCTTCATGAGGTGGGAGAAGAGGTTTCTTGGTTTGCGAGATGATGATGATGATGATAAATTGAGTGGATCCTCATCGTTAGCAGCGGTGGTGTCACCGCCGTCTAGATCATCATCATCCATCTTGACAAACACATTCTGCACAAGAGGAACAAGCGCATTGAAGCGCCTGGAGACAGCTGAGCAACGTCCAAGGCAGTGAACATCGGCAACTTTGTTGAAGATGTCAAGGACAAGAGAGTCGGGTATCCGATCGAATTGGTCAAGATCATCAAGACCATTAATGTTAATGTGGGGTTCGAATATCATAGGGTTTAAAAAAAAAAAACAACTAAAATTGGAATATAAGAAACTAACTAACTGAAAATCGACAAAGAGAGATCAGAGATAGAAGAAGGATTGATTACCAGAAAGAAAGTATGGACTAAGAAGAGAAGATGATAAATGGATATGGGATTCGGAATTGGGATATTTATTTGATGAATCCTCACAGCACTCTTAATAATCTCCTACTCTCTCTCCCTCTAATATTATATATATATATATATATAATAACTGCTTTTGGTTTTGGGTGGGCGGAATTACGGAAAAGTCCCTGATGGGTAGAGACGTCACGAGGCGCTGCTGTTAGTTGTGTAAAGATAAGGCTTTGGTGTGACAAAGAATGAGACCGAAAGTTTTGGCGCCCGTTTAAAGAGGCGGGATCCACAAGTGCAGGTGACCAAACGAAAATATCAAAGGAGCCCTTCTTCTCAAGTTATCTCTAAAAATCTTCGATCTCTAATCTCTAATATAGTGGGAGAAGACCTTAGTGTCATTTGTAAATCTACAAATGCATATATTGCACGTGCGTAACTAATATAAAAGAGATCTCAAGTTCGAGTCCTAACTATGAAAGTTTTTTTACTTTAATTTTCTTTATTACTTTAATTTTCTTTACATATATTAAATATGCATTGCATGTGTAAATTATTATCTATCTATCTATCTATCTATAATATAATAATATGTATAATAACTATTATAATGGAACATTTGGAGTTGTAAATCTACTTACTTACGTGCAAAGCACATACAACTCCAACTCTTCCATTATAGTCTTCATATTTACTTTCAAAAATATATAATCCTATTTATTAAGACATACATCCTATGTATAAATCAAAATTTTTACTTAATTTTTTTTAAAAAAAAATTAATACGTGCATCAGACGTGTATATTACTAGTGATTGGAATTGTAGATCAAGTGAGGGATCAAAGTGCATAAATGCCATCAATATTTTATAGTTTATTACGGATAGAAGGGGATAGGCCTTCTATAACATTCTGGCATTGGTATTAGTACACCTATCCTATCCTATCATTTTCTCAGAAAGGGATGGAAATTATTGGAACCTTTCTTTTACGATCAGGGTCATCTGGCCATACCACGGCCCACATGGATAAAAGTTGAGACATCCCAGATTCGCGGTTTCAAGTGAATATCGGATGTAATTGTCTCACCGCAAAGTGATAGGAGTTGTTACTGCACCACATACACGTTATTCCGTACGTCTTTGTTCTACTAATGTTAGAATTCTACTTGGTCAACTTAAAAGATCAAGTCCTGTATCTAGGTAGGTTCTAGGTATTTGCTGAATGAGAATCGAATCTAATCTACCTCCTTCCATTCAACTCTTACTTCCAGATTAAATGTGCTGTCCTTCCATTTGTTCAATTAATGCACTAGGTTGAAGATCTCGAAGACTCGGACTTTAATGTGATAATCCAGAAAATTAATATATCCTAGTAACTTGGACGTTCTAATTTAAAAAATTTATATAGTAAATAATAAAACGTAATATGTCCAGCAGTACAAATTTTTATTTTATATGAGTGATACTTTTATAAATAATTATTGATATTTTTTTATAAACAATTATGTCGTAAATAAATTTAAACTTTGAGCATATCATGATAACTAACCACAGTTAAATAATTGAATGGTTAATATAACTTCCACTTAAAAATAAATAGTTGAGATAAGATAGTTGAATGTCTACAAATTACAAGTAATCTACAAGTGACAAATTCCAACTCTTTCATTATAATATTAGAGATTATAATATTAGATAAGAGATCATTTGATATCTTCATAAGGAAGTTTCTTTTGTTCGACAGAAATCTGTTCATTTCAAGTTCAACATGAACATTAAAAAAAAAACATTAATGGTTAGTTAGTTCATTTCCAGGTGTTTAAGAAACTCCAAATTAAGTTGTTCTCTTAGAATCTTACAGATGAAGTTATCAGCTTCGACCCTTTTGAGATCAACACCAACCAACCTCCAGTGTTTCAAACGTTGATAAGTCGGTCAATGAACGGTCGGCAGGGATCCAACCACCACACCCATATCGTAATCATCTTCCCCTTATGCGGCCCACAATATTCTGTCAATATCTGTGTAAGGAAGGAACTCTTATCGCAAGCAATTTACAGAAACACAAGAATTAATTTTGTATTTCTATCACCTTTCCTTGAGAATCAAGTTTCGTGAGAATTGGACTCTGTGCTAGTTGATGATTGGAATTGGGACAATCTCACTACCACTTTACTTGACCTACATGTCCGATGTGATTTCGATGAGGACCGCCACTTTCACTCATCTTCCATCAATCCATCGATATCATTGTCAACATTGGATGGCCTTCTTCACATGAGAATAATATGGAGGGTGGGACTAGTTTTTGACGTGGTGTGTTTGTGAACCTTTCATGTTGAGTGTTTCTTCTACTTTTGTGCCCAAGTTCTTGTCCATTGAATGATTGATGACATTGAAAGAAATGCCCAAATGCAGTCTTCTTCTTCTCCTGCCCACTAATTTCTAATGTATCTAATTCTTTTTCCATCGCCATCAGAATGAGGTGGATATTTGAACACACAACTTTTTCGCCTGAGGTCCGAGAAAATATAAAAGAGAAAACTACCAAATTAATTATCCTCTAGTAAATCTAAAATTATTTAGTGGCTTCCTTAATTACTTGTATCTCATAGGTCTGAGACAAGTCGTATTAAGATAGATGAAAGGATGAACAATATGGCATGAGGTTACGAAAACGTCAGTCAATTCTTTCCAGCAAAGTAAAACAGATGGAATAGCAAGTACTCATCGAACAATTCATAGACAGCAGTAAAATCATCATCAACAATTCTGGATGGCTTAGTATAGGAATATAGATGAGTTGCATGAGAAACCGAGTTATTGTTGGATATATTGGTATATTCTCTCTATATAAATATAGCACGTGCATATATGTAACACGTGTAATGAACGTACAATTGATTGGATATTGGAACGCGGGTTTGTGGGCTTATAACCCGATACCCAAATCAGTATTTAGGAATAAATACTGGCTTGTGATAGCAGTCTAGGTATTCCAATTTTGATACCTAGGGTGAATATCTCAAGCAACTTAGATCTAGAGATAAAACCCTAATTCCCAATTGCTAATTTCCTCACAGAATTTAACAGTTATTACAGTAATGACAGGTACTCCACAAATATTGAAAGAAAGCATCAAAAACTGACTTACAATCAAACATACAGTAGCAACTTAAAAGAAAAAACAGTTTCAAGTCGTTTTTCTTTCTAGTTATCAAAATGTATCCCCAAGTTCAAGAACCACTCTACGATCAGGCATCACATATTAAAATCAGTTGTCTTTTGGGGCTTTTGAGTATCAATAGATAGAAGCAGTAACAACAGTTAGGAGCGCATGGTATAGGATGATAGGAACGTTGCCAACAAAACCTCCTAGGGTCGCAACACTTGTATATTATATTTGGATATCGAGAAAACCTTAACTGAGTACCATGATGGATGTACATGCAGCAGCCATTTCTTTCAGATTTTAGCTTCCCTCACCATTCAATCCTATCTCTTTACTTTCAGCATCCAATCCCCTCTCTTTAATTTTCATATCCTCCGAAGCATCATCCGCATCTCTTGGTGAATTTTGAGCCCTTTCACTTTTTTCATTGTTTTGATTATCTTCCTTGCTTGTAGTTTTTCCCGACACAAGTTGTCCCACTTTAACATACTTCTCCATGAATTTATATTCCCAGTCTTGTAAAACTTCCAACTCGTCTGAGCCTAGACCTTCAAGATTACCAGTAAGGTCCTTTGAGTCAAAGGACATGAGAGCCAAAGCTCGACTGGCATCCCTCCCTGCAAATAAGGCATAAGGTCCACCAGGTCCATAAAACATCCTGCAAAAGAATAAAGGGATAAAGAATAATTAGTCGTCCAATTTTTCAGTAGCTCGATACCTAAAAAAGGTAGTAGAAAATCATATGGACTGTGCATCGGGTCAGGTACGATAGGAAGTTCATTTTATTCACAATATAAATAATTAATCAATTGACAACCCAATCAGCTAAATCCTAACACTAACAGGCTAACCAAAATTATCAGTGTTGAAAACAGTTAAATTAGTAGTACCAATTAATCATATGTTACAAAATACATATCATATGTTGGGTAATTCACTAATTTGGTTAAAAACAACAAGGGGTCTAACCAAGAAGACCACTGTTGATTGTTGCTAATAAATTACTAATTACGCAATTTAACATACATTCAGTTGTAACAAAAGACCACAGACAAACTACAAATTTCTGCATACTGCATGAATATCATCCTTACCTACACCGCTACAACAGTCAATAGAGAGCCACACATGCTAACCAACCAGCCAAAAAGGTTTGCTGCCTATATTACTCAACAGCCTCGATCTGGACCAACTCATCTAATAAAAGGTCAATTAGGTCAATCTAATCAAGTTTAATTGATATTGCCACCTCTAACATGGAATCCGACACATGTGGATGTACACAGGGAGGTAAAACTAGTACATTAATATGCACTGCTTGAAAGACCTTGTACCCAACAAACTAGTATCAATGCTACAAGCAATGGATGAGGTATAGGTAAACAAGATGTGATTCAATCATAAGTTATGAGTAGCAAAGGCAAATGCCCAATTGATAAGTAGTAAAGGGGGTCTGAAATCAATATTGGCAACAATATCGAGAGAGAAAACATATGTATTAGTGTTTCACAAATTACTGGAGAGTCAAAGTCATATGTGACTCTTATGATTTATGAAGCCAAAAATTGATGATCAGATTCAGGTAGTGGTTCTTGTTGGTTGGTAAGCAGAAAACTAAATAAAATAATGAATTTGGTGATTATCACTTCAATGGCACTAATGATATGATACCCTGGGCTGATCAAGATGGCTTGGAGTAAAAATATTAGGCTAAATGAGATGGTTGTTGATGTTGAGTATTTGTTGTTGTTTGTTGTTCTGATAAAAGGATGTTTGGTAAAGAGTAGTTTATTCACTTGTTGCATTTTTTGATGCCATTCCATTTCAATTTGCAAGACCCCTTTGATTCCAAGTACAAGTTGCGAGTAAAAAGTACAGCGATCCTTTACTTTTTTACTTAAAAGTTGTATTACAAATCCGAACTTATAATCTTATTTAACTGTAATTTGTATAAGAGTAATATTAAAAGAATTTTTCTTTAAAATATATGTACAACTAATAACAAAATATTTTTAAAATATGTACCTGAAAAAGGGTCGTTCTCATTTTCAAGTAAGTCTTTGAGAAGAAGTTTCCTTTCAGTTTTATTTGTTCCTTTAATCACCACCCACTAAATCAATTACAACAATGTTATTGCATACTCAGAAAGGAGTTGAGAAGAATTTATTACAACAATGTTATTCCACCTGAAAGGTTGATTAAACTTGATTCAAGCTTAAAATCTTCTTTAACTCTCTGTATAATAATAACGTTAAGAAGAATTTTCTTGCAAAGATTATATGTTAAGAAATTTAACTTCTGATAGAAAGACTTTTAAAAAAAATTACATATACATCCTTCTAACTTTTTGCACAAGAAATCCTTGAGAAGAGGTTTCCTTTGATTCTTATTTAGTTCTTGCTACTAGTAAAGGAGACACTGAATGCAGAAATTGCAGGAGAGAGGGAAAAAGAAGCACACGTGTGACCTCTAATGTGGAGATTAAAGAGAAGAGGGAGAGGTAAATAATTAATTGAATCTACATATCTACGAAAGTACAGAACACGTATTTAATACTGTTTAAATTACCAAATATAATTATTGTATCCTTTTTATAAGCTGAATTATTTTGGTGGGATCCTCCAATTAAGATGCAACATTGATTTTGGGGGAGAAGAGGCACTATCACCCATAAAACATCTTTCTTCCTATCAAAATCATCATCATCACATCACCTCCACCATGATCCCCAAAACGTCCACCATGCCACCATCACTACCCTACAATCTACTTCAAGAACAAACCCAAATTCACATATGCTCGATAAAAACAAAAGTCAATATGACGAGGACATCGGTTCGAGACGATTTGGGTGCTTCTATCAGCGCATGCATCATCTAGGATGGCTATTTTATTAGCCTAATTATTTTTATTTCAGGACTTTTAGTTATTTTGGCATATGTAGTAATTTTTCTATTTGCACTTTTTATTTTCTCATGTTGGAGATTTGTTTAAAGATTTATTTTGAGCCTATATATAGGCTTTTAGACTAATGAGAAGATATGCTTTGATTGATTAAAAATTTTGTGTGATTGAGTTTTGCACTTCATTCCTCTCTTTTGTGTGAGACATTGTGAGAACATTAGGGTTTGTGACAAACCCTAAATCCCTCCCCCACTCCAAATCCCCAAACCCAATTCTAATCCGAAACCCTAATTCCCAAATCCAATTCAAATTCGAAATCCTAATCCCCAAATCCAAATCAAATCTGAAGCCCTAATCCCCAAATCTTCATTCAATCCCTTAACCAAATCTTCACATCAAGAGAATGGTCTAAGGATGAGTACAACGCCATTTGACGTCGACGACTAGTATCTTCTTCCTCTCCATCCGTGGCGGCGACGACTAGTATATTCTTCCTCTCCATCCGTGGCGGCGACACTTAAATCGAACCCCGGTTAATTTCTTTTCATTCCTCCATTATTTGTGGTACTGCCTATCATCTCTAGAATATTATCTGAATTATCTGTCATCCACAAATATTGAGTGTGTGTGCTTCTACTTGCCAAATAGTGTATGAATCATTATTGAACATCTCACTTACTAAGAGCCCTTGATTATATTTGTTGATTTTTGGGCTTAAATTTTTAATTGGGGCTGTTAAACTTATTCAATTTTTTGAAAATCCATCATATCAATCACTAGTTTTACGTTCTAACTTAATCGGCACTAGTTGTTGGTAAACTTAATCTTTTAATATTCTTGATAAATTCTCTACCTAGGGTTAAGTTTACATCACAATAAATCAACATTATCATTCTCTTTCCTCTTCATTCCTACTCTTCTTTTTTTGGTTCACAACGGAAATATAAAAAGATGAAGACAACCTAGTTTAAACTATTAACTTTTATTTTTTATAATTTAAATTATGTAACAATATCTTCGATTTTATCATTCTTTCACTAGTTCAAAAATTGTGTATGGAAAGTATTAGTATCATACACATAAATTTTGTTGTCTTTTTTAAAAAAAAATATGGCTAGTTCGTAATCATGGAATAATTATTGCATATTTCCATTCAAAAAAAATGATTGATAGCCATCATTCAAGAGATGTGATATCCTAAATTTCAGTCCCCATTTCAAGGTAGTGTCATTTACTTTAAATTGATCATTTCTTTGTTGTAAAATATAATTAATATTTATTGTTGATGCAAATTTTGGTTGAAATATTAGAGGAAATCAAAATTTGTTATATTATTCAAAATTTATGGTCAAGAAAGCCTAAAACTTCGCGAGTCAACTTCTTTTTCTGAAGGGATCTCAAACAATGTGTGTCATCCAATCTTTATTTTTGATAAGATGAAACAAAAATCTAGAATTTTTTTTCTTTTTATCTAATCTTGAATACTTGATTGAAAGACATACGGTCAAATATTGGTTTCTCCTTGACTTTCATGCACTCATTATCTATGGTTTCTTTGCTTTCTTAAAATCTTAAATTAAATAAAAACTAAAAGTAATTAACCTTTATGAATCTTAGTTCGTTTTCATTTTTATGGGATATGGAAGTACTAACTTGGGCAATTATGTAATATCCCACGATTTTGAGGAGTATATATAGAGATCGAAAATATCAGCGACTAAATTGTAATTAGACTGAGGGTGTATGTAAATTCTGTCGTATGTTTTATGGTTATATAGTAGAGATTAATAATTCAGTAATATATTTTGTTGTCGATGGCAAATGTCAATGATGAATATACCTTGTTAAGATGTCCACTTTGAGATTGATCTCAATAGAATCAGCTGGAATATTTTGAGAAACGGTGTGCCATTAAGTTGGTTGTATCTTAACTTACAAGGAAAATGATATTGCGGAAGAGATTATTATAAATAAGAAATACATAACTGGATGCTTGACCATCTCATTTCTTCTTAATTAGTATCCAACAGAGAGTTTAGTTAGGGGAAGTAGAGTATGGGGCCTCGACAGTAAGTCTGGAGAAGGGAATGTTACCGGATTTTGAAGCATTAAATATGAGAAGATTACAACCAAGGTTTGAGAACTCGGTTTCGGTATCAGTGTTGCTTCTTTACAAAAAATTGGGTTTTGCCTACAATCAGAGGTTCCGTACGGTTTTGGTTTGATTTTAAAATGTACAAGATAATATATACATGAAGAGATAATATGTGAGAAATAGGAATTATATAGTTGCGTTTGTAGAATTTGTGTAAAATTTACTAAATAATTGTAATATATTTGAATCTTGGGGTGTTAAACACAATATACAACATAAAACAATGGGTTGAGTTCAGGTCTTATATATGGACCCAGGCCAGCTATAACACAACGTGGAATCAAACCCAACCCGTTTTAGACCTTAAAAAGAATCGTTGTTGTCCCTACCATAGTTGTCAATATCTTGCATATCTTACGATATGTATCTCGCTACGATACAATATGTAATGAATTCGATATGTATCTCATGTGATTTATCTATAGCTTAAAATATCTCATTTTATCATATTGTAGCTTGTGACACGAAATGTTTTGTAATGATATACGATACAATACGATATGAAAAATAATAGCTTACATGTGAATCTAGGTTCAGGTTAATTTCATAATTCACCCCAAAGGTCATTTTAAGGCCTAAAACCTAGATCTTTAGGGTTTTATGCAAACGCAATAAGATTCATTGTTTGTTATGCTTTATTGCTTTCTTCCTTATTTCTTTTGCTTTGTTCATCTTGTTCTCTGAATTTATTGCAAATATGCAAATAGCACATTGGTTCCTTCTTATTTGGGATTTCTAGTCGCCAATGCTGTCAGTTTCTCATTTTCTCCCTTTCTTCTCTCGTCCTTTCTTTTTTTGTTAATTTTATATGTTTTCACAAACTATTTCCTCACGCTATTATAAAGTCCTTTCGTGTATATGTAAGTTTTTTCTCACAAGTATAAAGTAGGAAAAAAATTCTTATTATAAAGAAGGAAAGAGGATATATGAATCTTAATGACATATAGTCATATATACAACCTTCCAAATTGATATCGGATCACAGTTTATTCTATTTTGGGCTAATGTTTGGCATAACTAAGAAAGCAATGAAACACAATAAATTGGACAACAACGTATATACTATTATAATCCTTACCATTAACTAGATATGGAAGGATCCTAGCACTATTAAAGGCAACTTGCATGTTAAAGTAAAATAGACGGGGGTTGAATAAATTTCTTGTAAGTTAAAGTTTAAAAGACAGGGTTTTTGTGAAATCCCAATGTAACATTAGTCCTCCCCAACCCCAAAGGAGTTACATGCATGTATATTAACCATCCACTTAAGAACAATCAAACATTTTGAAGGCAATTTATACCAATAATCCATTTAGATCTAGCTTTAAATAACTATTCATTCTTCTTTTCTAAAATTAAAAAAAAAGAGTACAAGGGGCATAAAAAATACATATGCAAGGGGTAAGTACCAAGTAGGTGTTTTACACTTCTGGAAAAATTCATCCTATTTTTACTCTAATTTTGTTAGCCATTCTAAAAATTCCACTTTGGTACGGCGACGTAACTGATTATTTAAGAACAAAAACAGTAACACTAGAAGAATTAATATACATATTAAGACAACAACAAGAAATTTATAACGCCTTAGAAGAATATTTTCCTAGTAGCAATATTAGGAATCTGAAACCTTCTAAAAGAAGAAAATTTTAACTAACCACTATATTTTTTTTCATTATTTTCTTCCTCATCTTGAGTTATTTGTGTTTCATTAGGGCCTGCTATAGAAATTATTGAATAAATGGATTCTGTGTCTGAAACAGTTTCATCTATATTAATAAGATCTTCATTAGTGCATTCTTTACAGAAACCATAATCTGAGTATTTTAGTTGTTTCTGTATTTGTATTGCAGGACACTTTTCTTTTAAGATTTTTAATACAATGTTGGACACAATGACCTACTGTATTAGACCCAATGATGTCTCTATATTGACTTTCTGGCAAAGTCACAGCCATTAACGGATTTGGTAAGTCTTTACCGGTAGTCGTTTGCTCCTGACTAGCATTCAGATTTAGAGAAACAACTATTCCAGGCAAGACTGCCCCCAAAGACTGCTCCCACAATCCAAACTCAAAGGGATGAGACAGGTTTGCATTCCCATCTGAATGCAGAAAAGGATACTGGTGAGCCCAAAATTTTAACAGCTAGTCCAGGGCAAACGGCTACCGGTAAAGACTTACCAAATCCGTTAATGGTTGTGACTTTGCCAAAAAGTCAATATAGAGACATCATTGGGTCTAATCCAATGACTAGTCTGGCTCAAACGGCAGCTAGTAAAGACATATCAAGAATAAACTATCAGCCCACCTAAATTTATCCTTCTATATGCGTACATGTGCTCAAGTATTAGTATTATTTATCTCTATCTTTAATGCCAGAGTTGGCATGGCAAACAAACATTTTTAAAATATTTTTTTGTCATAAAGCAAACACGCGCATTGCACGTGCAACTCCAATTTTTTATTAACACATTCATCGCACGTACAAATCAAGGTTTTCCCTTCAAAATATTTTCAACATTACATTCATCGCCCGTTCAACTCCAACTATTTTTAAATGTCACCAAACAAACCCATTCATTGCACTGTCACTGCCAACTCTACTTATTAACATGTGCACCGCACGTGTAAATCCAACTTTTAAAAAAAATTATGGCATTCATCACACGAATTAATTACTACCGACTTACATGTAACGCTGCTAATGCACGTGCAACAACAACTTTATTTATTAACACGTGCATCACACTTGCGAACCACAGTTTTTCCTTCAATTTTTTTAAAATTACGTGGATCGCCCGTTCAACTCCAACTTTTTAAAAATTAAAGGCATTCATCGTACGTGCTAATTACTACCGACTTACGTGTATCGCACGTTTAACTCCAACTCTTTATCAAAACGTGCGTCGCACGTGAAAATTACTAGTAAACTTATAACTAAATTATTGGTGATGTAGTTATATGATTATTCATACACAGTCGCACACATAGAACACACTCACTTTTGTTTCTGTGAAGTTTAGAATGTACACGTTAAGAAGATAAATCAGTTTCTCAATGAGAAGCGACATCAAAATAATACTAAAACTAATGATAATAATTATGCAATGGTTGACTTTAAAGAAGAGTTGAAAAGGAGAAAGGTCAATTTTCCTTTATATACCCTACCGTCTAACCACCTTTACCCTTTAATTACCTCAATAGGATGTGTACTATAGGCTCTTGAGGTGTCCGAATACCCGAATAATTTTCTTGACCCATGGATGGTTCTAGATTTTCTAGACCTATGTAGGATGAGTGGGATGCTTGGTTTATTGCTGTTGAGGCAACCACCTAGGTTCTTAGCCTAGAGAGATAATGCTTACTTTTGTTATGACATTAGTTCTATTCATATTTCACTCTCAAATCTCTCGCATTATGTACTTAATTTCTTCAAGGATAAAAGATTGTTGTAGGGGAGACAATGCGGCGGATTCCATCAGTTTTTAATTAAAGGTCTATGATGATGACGAGATCATAACTGACCCTATCCTAGAGCAAGTTTATTGCCTGTGACTTGGCTTCTATTCTGGGTGTCCTATTAAAACACAATTAATTTGGTTTGTGGGGAAGGGGTTATCACCCCTGTTTTAAATTTCGGTCGATACAACCGAAATTTTGACCGAAATTTCATTTCGGCTAGCTTGCCGATATGGAATCATAGATTTTATACTCCATATCGTTTTGGACCAAAATGTATAGATTTCGGCCGAAATATCAGCCGAAATAGACACAATGTTATTGTGAATATATAACTTTTTTTTGTTTCACTTTTGGCATATAAGTTTTTCAATATAGGACCTTAAGCTAAGAAAATATGAGGATTTCGTCTCTTTATTGTTTATATATATGCAAAGTCAAGTAAGTCTATTAACTAATACATTTTTTTAATCAATGTAAATTTAATTTAGTTATATACTTATATTACATTCTCTTTTATATTGTTGTTAAATTCTGTGAATATTTACTGTAATTGATTCATATCATTAGTTACAATATACAATGTTTTATTTGATAAATGACATGTAGAACATATAATATCTTGTTTAGTAACAAAAAATATATTTATTGAGTGTCCGAAATGAACATCCGAGATGATCACATTTTTCTGAGATCTCTACAGATATCTCCGATCCGAGACGAAACACCCCTAGCCGAGACGAGTCCAAAATCTGAGATTTAAAACCTTGGCTATCACCCACAAAATATCTTGCTCGCTATCTCTAAATCATAACCTCTGAAGCATGAATACTTCACAGAGGGTGCCGTCCCCGTATACTGTACGTATCCGATACTCGTATCCCCGTATCCTGCATTTTATTATTATCCAACTATTTGATATGGCTAAAACTTATCCCACTATTTGATTTGTCTGCTTATGTTATATTGCTTATGAACTTGCTTTCTTTACTTATGTTATTGCTTATACATTTGAACAATTATTGTAGTCTTTATGGATTACCTTATTTATGTTTAATGAAAGATATTTATCATTTTCTTATTAACAAGATATATTATTTAGTTATGCGTAATTAATCATATATATATATATATATATATATATATATATACACACAACCGTATCCCCGCCGTATCCCGTATCCTATATTTTTGAAAATTGTTGTATCCCCCGTACCTGTGTCTCCGTACGCGTATCGCCGTACCCGTATCAGTGCTTCATAGATCATAACCATCACATCACCTTGACCCTCCACCACGCAACCATCACTACTTTAAATTCACTTCAAGAAGAAACCTAAATTCACATCTACTCAATAAAAACCAAGATAATAAACCAATATCCATCTCTTTTAATACGCAAATAAAAGAGATGAGGGTGTTTTCATCATTGCCACTATTATGTGGTAGTTCGGAGAAAGAAAAACATAACATTATTTATAACTAATGTAAATTATGTCAATGTATTTAATTTTATAATGTGTTAAAATTCAAGATGTTTGTCATTAAATTAACCTACCTAAATTTCATACATAACTCAACTAGTTGTATCCTTTAACCTCTTTTCATTCACATAATAAGTACATATATAAGAAATTTAGAAAATGTTAAATCGAATAATCTCAACCTGCTCAAATCCAAAGTTCCCATCAAATCGTATACAAACTCATAATTTTAAAAGGCCATGAGTCATGGGTGCATGTATGTTACCAATCTCGATGTTCATGGGAAGGATAAAAATTAATGCGTGAACTATTCCACAGTTGTTCTTTACAAATGAGACAAGGTTTTCGTAGGCAATAGGCAATACACGAAGGGACCGCTTAGTTCTAGTTAATGCCTATAATTAAGAAATAGAAAAATAAAATGCACATATAAAGAGGTGGAATGATGAAGAGGCATACATGGAGGTGTCTCCTAAGTCCTAACGACTATTGTTGCTCTCTACCTATGTCTACGCCAACTGTTATGCGAAGAGAGTTGAGCGGAGAGAAGAATGATGTTAGGATTAGGATGTTGTAACCTCTTTAAGTGAAGGCGGACACGATTAGAGCCTTTAGACCCACTTCACATTAGCTTGATTCATTGTAGGGTTCATCCCCACCCTCCCCTCTCTCGCTCTCTATCTTTCCTCTAAGGCAGCAAGTAAAGGCATTGCAGCAACAATAGGCACAAAGCAGCAGCGACAAAGGTGGAACAGGCAGTGAGCAACTATTAATTATCGACCCTCCATTTATTCATTTTATAATTAAAAAAAGCGCCAGACCCCTAGTACCACCTAGACAGCAGATTTTCACTAAACTAGGTTGACATTCATTTTGCAATTGAACTATTAAAGGCAAACAAATGTAATGTAAATGGGCCCTTCCACCTATGGTTCTTGCCAAACTAACAAATTGCCTAAAGCCCTCTTCAAAAACAAAGTTTAGAAACATACAGGTAACTTCCAAGCGGGGCGGGTACCGGTATGCAACCTATAGGCAAAATCCCTCTTCCCACTACCTACTTTTAGGCAGAAATTAACTTCCATCCTTTCTAAACTACTTAGGATAACTATTTCAAACAGATCATAGGCATGAATCAATAACCAGAGGTACCCACATACCTTCATGTAGTAAATTATTTACAAGAACAATTTCATTATATATATATATATATATATATATATAAATTCCTTATTCCCATACCTTCCCCTCGAGACGTCGTAAATATTCCCCTTGATCGCCATCAACAGCGGCTTCTTGGGGTCAGACCCGTCGAAAGCTCTGAGCTCCTCGAGCGTGACAGCATCACCCAACTGCACAGGCTCGGGTGGGGCGATCGGATCGGTCGGAAGAGAAGCGGGGGCAATGGTTTGGGAAACGGGATGCTGGTCGGGGGAAACGAAGAAGGAGGAGACGAGGAGGTAAGCTCCGACCATTAGGGCGAGGATGGTGAAGAAGGCGGACGGAGTGAGGCCCAAGTAGGAGTCAATTGCGGATACGAAAGTGGAGTAGAGCGCCATTGGAGATTTGAGGGATTGAGGGTTGGAACTTGGAAGGAAGGGGGAGATGAACAAGAAAGGAAAACGGAAGGGTTGGTGAAGCTGTAAAGTCACAACAGGTAGATTAGTCTCTGTATTTTCTTTTTTCTTTTTCTATTTCTTTTTCTATTTTTTCTCCTCTTCAAACTCACTTTTGAAGAGAGAGAGAGAGAAAAGACTTTTGGGTAACACCGTAGAAAATGATAAATTACAGGAAAATATCACTATATTTCACTATTTCTAAATGAGTAGTATAATTTTTCTATTTTCCAAGAAGTTCAACCTTTATTCAGTGTGGCCTTTCCGATGTGTGTGCAGATGGTACTAAGACTAAGTTTTGGTCCGACCGTTGGATAGGCCATTATAAGCTAGACCATGCTTTCCCTCAGCTTTTTTGTCTAGCTTCTAACCCTAATGCTGCCGTGGCAGATTACCTTTCTACTATCAACAATCAAAGGGAATGGCATATTCCCTTCACCTCCACCCTCTCCCCTTCCTAGGCAATTGAATATGCTTCTCTTCTTGGGTGTTTAACCAACTACTCGTGGCATCCGAAAGATGATTTTATTTGGCGTTGGTCTCCTTCGGGTGTCTTCTCTGTCAAATCTTTTTATAATTTTCTTAATCACGGAGGAGTCCTTTCTCCCTTTGCCAAGCTCGTCTGGAACTGCTGTGCTCCGTTAAAAGTTAAAATTCTTTTCTGGTTGGCTATCAACAACAAGCTCTTGACGGTTGATAACCTCAACAAAAGGAACCTGGCCTTCAGTCAAGTATGGCCCTTCCGCCTTACTGATCCTGAAGATGTTAATCACTTGTTTTTACACTGCGTTGTCATTCTCCCTCTTTGGCAAACTTGCATGTATGCTTGGCAGGTCTCCCAGTTCCCTCCTTCTATCCTGTCTTGCTGGTCCGACTGGAGGAGCAGTAGCATTAAGAAGAAATATCGTAATTCTTGGGATCTTTCCATTATGGTGATCATCTGGATCATATGGAAAGAAAGGAACAATCGCATTTTCTCCCACTTTTCTCGATCTATTGATAGTCATATGGATGATTTCATTTACCTCTCCAAGTTTTGGTCCTCCGCTTCAGCCTAGGCTAAAGTAGAGGCCCTTAGTCTTCATCGACTCGAGGAGGGGGCTAATTTCTTTCAACTTTATAATTTTCTTCTACCTTAATTTCTTTCAGTTTTATCGCTTACCCTATCTCCTGTTTTTATTGCAGACCTCGGTTTAACGCCCCTTTTCGCTTTTGATCCTTTGAAAATCCAAGAGTAGCGGAGGTCTCTTGGTTTTTCGGTTTTTGACTGTATGGTATTTTGGTTTTTGTTCTTATGCTGGGCTGTTGCATAGGTGCTTTCCCCTAGTTTGGCTTTGTTGGATGCCTTGCTATTTGGGCTAGTCGTGCCCTTTACGACCTTCAGGATATGCTGCTTGTTTTCTCTCCTCTTGTTGTTGATTTTGGGTGATGATCAGCCACCTGTTTATGCTTCTCTTCCTTTTCTATAATACTATGTTCATTTCGCACTTCTCTTCAATTTCGTTTTTTTTTCTCTCTGCTATTATGTTCAATGCTAATGTGCTGGTCTTATTCTACTATGTGATTGTATTTGGTCTTTTCCAGGTGGATGCCAGCTTCCTTTGAGCTAACCTTGTTTCCTTTTGTTGTGTGTATGGATTTCGCAGTCCATCTGTTTGGACTCTTTTGAGGCTCAGCTATTTGGGATGAGCTTCCTTCCAGCGTCACACTTCGGCTGGCGATGGTCACCTCCTTGGCCCAATGTGTTTTGAACTCATTGGTAAAGTTTGGTTTTGTTTCATTGCTTTTGTCAGGCTGTTAGTTCTACTTCTGGTTTGCTTTATTTGGGATTGGTTTGGTTGAGTTCAGGCTGCTTTTTAGTTACTGCCTGTGATTATCTATCTACTGTGTCACAATGTGTTTTCTTGTGGCTTGTAATTGTTTTCATTCCCTTTTGCTTTTTCTGCTCACCTTAGCGAATTTGCTTTGGTTTGTTTTTTTATTTCGTTCTCCTTTCCATTCTGTCTTGGTCTCTTAGTAGATTGTCTCCCCATTGAATGGGTGGATTTTTTTGGGTTTGCGGTTATACTCAAGTCTGTTGTTGTAGTGGAGGACGTTTAGCCTATTTTGTAACTTGGTTCAGGCGAGTCGCTGGTCGGTTAATGTTGTTCAGGGCAGTGGTGCCCCTTTTTAACCGCCTTATTATGTGATGCTGATGGATTGAAGAGAACAGTTAGGCGCAGTTTATAGACGCTGAGGTCACTGCCCTATTGTTAGTTTGCTCCTTCGTGCACTTTTGCGGGTATCGGTCAGCTCTGGCGGTTGCTCCTTGTCCGTTAGCCTTTCATCCTTGGGTCTCATCCTCTTCGTTCGGTGGATATTGCATTGGCGTTGCCCTTTCCTTGGTGGCATTGGAGTGTGGCCGGGCTCTCTCGTGCCAGTGGTCTTGTTGTCTTACATTGTGTCTGTCGCTGCTTGAGTTGTGTGTGGCAATGCGCTCTGTTTCCTGTTTTCATTTTTCTGTGCGGTGTCCTTGTTGTAATCTTCTTTTTTCTAGTTTTACAGCGTGTAAAATTATCTCTGTATTTTTTCTCTTACTCTAATATTATGTTGGGCTGGAGTCGTAAGACTTTATCCTCGTTATAAAAAAAAGAAGTTCAACCTTTCTCTTAATAAATAGATAAATAAATAGATTCCAAGAAAAATAACAAGGCTACTTTCAAAAACAGTGAAAGGATAAGGTTTTCTTTTATAATTTAGATGTGCATTAATTTACTTAATATTTGTTACCTCACACTTTTGTTGTGTTTTAACTCCTGAGTTTGTGATTGGTTTATCAAGATCATGAAAGGAATCCACCCACTAAATGTCACGTCTCGCTTTCCAGTGTACCAAAATACGGGCATGTAACTAAGGTCCAGTGAATGATATAAGTATTCCAACTCACATCATTTATAAGATATATAGTTATAAGTTCAACAAGATATGAAAACACATCCACGCGGGTAGTAATAATGATCACACAAACATGAATAGAATAAGCCTTCCTTTGGCGAGCAAGCTCCAAGTCTTTCCTGAATAACACCACCTTCACCTGAGTAAGCTCCAACTTCATCTCGCGAGATGCGTCGCCCAAACGGACAAGTTTCAACTCCATCAAGCACAGCATAGTGCGAACAAGAGCAGGCTCGACATCCCAAGGACATCATTCGGTGTTCATAACTACTTGTTAGCAGGAAGAATGAAATCACTTCAACGCTGAACAAACACAAAAGACTTCACTTCAACATTAAGAAGATTCAGAACACCCACAACTCGTTCGCTCCATGCAATGAGTTCAATGTCTAGCTCTCCATCTGTGCTCCGTCAACAATGAGTTCAATGTCTTGCTCTCTGCTGCGCTCCGCCAACTACTCGTTAACTCCATACAACGAATTCAATTCTCTGCTCTGCACTCGAGCTTCGTCAACAATTTGTTAACTCCACACAGTGAGTTCAATGTCTTGCTCTTTGCATGCGCTCCGCCAACTACTCATTAACTCCATACAACGAGTTCAATTCTCTGCACTCCACTCGAGCTTCATCAGCAATTCATTAACTCCACACAGTGAGTTCAATGCCTTGCTCTCCGCTCGCGCTCCATCAATAACTCGTTAACTCCATACAACGAGTTCAGTGCCCCACTCTTCACTCGAGCTTCGTCAACAACTTGTTCGCTCCATACAATGAGTTCAATGTCTTTCTCTCCACCTGCACTCCACCAATAACTCGTTAACTCCATACAACGAGTTCAATGTCGTGTTCTCTGCTTGAGCTCAGTCAACAACTCGTTCGCTCCATACATACAACGAGTTCAATGTCTTGCTTTCTGCCTGCGCTCCGCTAATCACTTGCTAACTCCATATAATGAGTTCAATGTCATACTCTTCGCTTGAGGTTTGTAAACAACTCGTTAACTCCATACAACAAGTTCAATGCCTTACTCTTCGCTCGAGATCTGTCAATCACTAGTTAACTCCATATAACGAGTTCAACGCCTTGCTCTTTGCTTAAGCTCCGTCAATGACTCGTTAACTCCATACAACGAGTTCGGTGTCCCGCTCTTCGTCCGAGTTCCATCAATAACTCGTTAACTCCATACAACGAGTTCAATGCCTTGTTCTCTGCTCGCGCTCCGTCAACAACTCGTTAACTCCATATAAAGAGTTCAACGCCTTGCTCTTTGCTCGAGCTCCATCAACGACTTGTTAACTCCATACAAAGATTTCGGTGCCTCACTCTTCTCCTGAGCTCCGTTAACAACTCATTAACTCCATACAACAAGTTCAATGCCTTACTCTCCGCTCACGCTCCATCAACAACTCGTTAACTCCATACAATGAATGCAATGCCTTACTCTTCACTTAAGCTCCGTCAACAACTCGTTCTCTCCTTACAACAAGTTCAATGCCTTGCTATCTGCCTGCGCTCAGCCAATAACTCGTTAACTCCATACAACGAGTTCAAATGCCCTGCTCTCTGCTCAAGCTCCATCAATAACTTGTTCGCTCCATACAATGATTTCAATGTCTTGTCTCCGCTCACGCTCCGTCAACAACTGGTTAACTCCATACAATGAGTTTGGTGCCCCGCTCTTTGCTCGAGCTCCATTAACAACTCGTTAACTCCAAACAACGAGTTCCATACCTCGCTCTCCACTCGAGCTTCGTCAACAACTCGTTAACTTCATTCAACGAGTGCAATACTCTGCTCAAGCTCGAGCTTCGTCAACAACTCATTAACTCCATACAATGAGTTCAACGCCTTAGTCTTTGCTCGAGCTTTGTCAATCACTTGTGAACTCCATATAACGAGTTCAACACTCTGCTCCTCGCTCGAGCTCTATCAACAACTCGTTAACTCCAAACAGCGAGTTCAATGCATTGCTTTCCCCTCGAGCTCCATCAACAACTCGTTAACTCCAAACAACGAGTTCAATGCTTTGCTCTCTGCTCAAGCTCCGTTAATAACTTGTTAACTCCAGACAACGAGTTCAATGTCTTGCTTTTCACTTGAGCTTCATCAACAACTCGTTAACTTCATACCACGAGTTCACTACCTTACTCTTCGCTCGAGCTCCTTCAACAACTCGTTAACTCCTGACAATGAGTTTAATGCATCGCTCTTCGCTCAAGATCCGTCAACAACTCATTAACTCCGTACAACAGGTTCGGTGCCCCTCTTCGCTCGAGTCCTTCAAACAACCCATTATCTTCATGCAATAGGTTTGGCATCCAACACCGGCTTAGAGTTGTCTCTACAAACTTGCTGGGCGCAAACAGTGAGTTCAAACATCCAACTCCGTCCTAGAGTTGCCTCTACAAACTTGTTAGAAGCAAATAACAAGCTCAACATCATTTCCGTCCAAGAGTTGCCTCTATAAACTTGTTGGGCGTAAACAGCAAGCTCTACGCCAAACTTCGTCCTAGAGTTGTCTCTACAAACTTACTGGGCAAAAACAGTGAGTTCAAACGTTCAACTCCATCATAGAGTTGCATTTACAAAGTTGTTTGGAGCAAACAACAAGCTCAACCTCATCTCCGACCAAGAGTTTTCTCTACAAACTTGATGGGCACAAACCGCAAGCTCTATGTTAAACACAGTCCTAGAATTGTCTTTTCAAATGTGCTAGGTGTGATGTGTATAATTTTTACATGATATTTATTACTCTTTTATATATCAAAATTGCAAGTTCTCATTTATTTCTTTAAAATTTATATTCTTTCAACTTATTTTTATTTAATTGTTTGATTTTGAAGGAATGAGATGGATAAGTGCAAAATGTGGACGTTTCGGTGAAATCAAGGAAGAAAATAAGGATACAAATTTCAAATTTTCAAATTGATTCTATGTGAATATTTCAAGAAAATTCGAGCACTCCAATGCATAGCTCTACGAATTGGCCTTTTGAAGAACTCATAAAAAAAATCCGGTCAATTAGGGGGTAAAAGGAAATTGTGTAATAAGAAATTCAAAAAAAAAGGAATAGTACGGATGGAATTGGGGTTGGATTAGGATTAGTTGGTTGATTAATTTAAAATCAAAAGATTAATCTTAATCTTGATATTTCAATTAATTGATTAATTATCCTATTCTAATTTTATCTAACCCTACTGTCTCCTTCCCCTATATAAAGTGGCGGCTGGCGAGTGCTGGAAGGAAGAAAAAAGCATAGGGCATGGGTCCCAATGTTGGTGTATGCCCTAGAGGCCAGTTGTGTATTGACATTACTAGTTTACATTGCATTATGACATTTATTTCATATATGAGGCATTTCATTTATTATGTTGTTTATTGTGATTAAATGAGCATAATAAAGTCCTTAGAATAGTAGGTTCAATACCATGAGATATCAAGTGCATGACTTGATTGTGAAATCCTATTGGTTGTAATCAGAACACTATTCTTAAATGTCCCTAGTCAAGTATTATTGTGAATTAGGATAACAATAATGCATAGAGACTAGTATGTGCGTAGACCGTTGATCATATCTCATGGGTCATGGATATGAGATATCAAGTCTTCACATGGGTACATATTAGAGTAATAATGTACTGGACTGACCCACCATGAGAACGCTGCATAGATCGTTATGTGAGTGTCATAAACGGTTCTCACAGTGACCATGGTGTATATAGTCCTTTAACTTGAAGTCACTATGGTTCCTTACATGAGAAGTTATATGTTTTAATGTATTCAAACATTACCTGTAATAAGGTGATTATAAAGTCGACTATTGGATATACTACCAATCATGTGGAGGGATGTGAGTGACTTAGATAGGATTTGTCCATTTTACATAACAAGAGCGATATCTACGGGCCCCTTGATTGAGTAAGACTGCAAAATGTATGACCGTACTCAAATGAGTCAGTATGAGATATTGAGCTCATTTGTTTTAGTAAGTCTACTCGGACATCAAGAAACCAAATATTGAACTATACAAGGGTGACACACTCTATGCTTTGTGGTCAATTAAGATATCTGGACAAATGACTAGACTACATGGTAACATTGGTCACGGATAGGTTATGTCAAGTCACTGACATTCCTACTACGTACTTAAGTAGCAGTGATGTATTGCTAGATACCGCTCACCGTTTGTAATACTAGAATATAATTTTAGTATCACTGTCAACGTAATGGAAACCTACAGGGTCACTGTAACCCCCATTCCCGACAATAAGTATTTTCTGTGTATTTTCTATAATTTGATTTTTATAAATTTATTTTGTGCTAAATTCTTTTCGGATCTTTTATTAAAGTGTTTTCTAATCGAAAATTCTATTTATTTCAAATAACGGTGTGTTTTAATCTTACTTTCCATTTCTAATTGATCGACTATTTATATTTTAGCCCAAATCAAATATATTATTATTATTGGATTATTTTAATCTTATTATTATTGTTGTTATTACTTTAATTGTAGTTATTATCATTATTATTGTTATTATTATTATTATTATTATTATTATTATTATTATTATTGTGATTATTATTATTATTTTTACTATTATTATTGTAACTATTAGTATTATTATTCTTATTGTCATTATTATTATTATTATTATTATTATTATTATTTGTAAAGCCCGAACATACTATATTTTATATGTACTTCACTAGTTGATTTAATGTATATATATATGTATATTTTATAAACTCTATAATCCTATTTTATTTATTTATTCTTTTATTCCTTATTGAATTTGTACCCAAAACCCAATTGCCCTTCTTATTGGATCCAACCCTCTACCCTATAAACCAATATCCTCTTAATCCTCTATAAATACACTACTAAAACTCTATACTACCCTAATCCTAACCCTAAAAATCTTCAGCCGCCATAACTGAATCCCTCTACTGTTCAAACCCCCCTTCCACTGTTTCGCCTCCTTCCTCCTCAAATGCCCCCGCCATTGCTCCATCTCATCACCCTCCTCATCGACCACCACCTGCACCGACCCCATCTTCATCCTCCATCATGTATTCGTTGCAAACTTGTAACATCCCGCAAAATAAAATAATTTATTTTGCAATATTAAATAATATTAAATTGATAAAGTTGACTATTTTGACTATTTTTTTGAAATTGTAATTTTGCACGTGCAACACACGTACAAAGTCAGAAAATTTTGAGTTCTTAAAGTTTTATGGTTAATGATTGATTTTCCTCATTGATTTATGATATTTTAATTTTTCATATTTATTTATATTAATTTAACTATTTTACAAATTTGTCAATTTTACATGTGCAAAACACGTGCAAATATTTTTTGGGTGAAAATATCCACTTTTAAATTACTGGATAGATTCTACTATTTATAATTAAGTATATCCTAAATTTTGGGATTTTTCTGAGTAAAAAAACTATTTTATAAATACTTCGAAAGATATGGGCTTTTATGTAAAAAAACCGTTTGGATCTCAAACAAATAATGAAAACTCGCTTTTACTGATTTTTGGGCTTGACACGGTCATCATCGAAAATGAAATCTATTTAAATTTTATTTAGAGTTGATTTGGTAAAGATTTAAACAAATATGGTATTTTGCAAATATGAAATTTAGGTTGGATCCTGTGTAAATATTTTCTTGGAAATTAAAAGTAAGAAATTTTAATTGGAAAATCTAATATGTATTAGTAGATATAATTTCTGAATTTTATGGATTTTTACGAGTATTATTTGACCAATTTGCAAATATTATAAAAAGATGGACTTTTGTGCAAAATTATCACTTGGAGTGAAAACTCTAGATTTTCAGATTTTTGGGCTGAGCAGGATGCCTAGTCAACTCAAAGGTAAAGAGTTTACTTTTTTTAATAAAAAATTTGGTTTATTTTGCAAGTTTTGATAAAGAAGAGTCTTTTTGCAAAATTGCCACTTAGAGGACAAAAAGTACAAATCTGTTTTCTGAGTTTACAAACAGTGCCGGCCAGATATTACGGTGGTTATTTTATTTTTAAATCTTAATTGAATTGGTTTATCTAATTTCCAAGTATAAGGATTTATATATGTAAAAATATATTCAAAAGAGATATTTTGCAAATCTATTCAAAAACCCTAGAACTCTAATTTCCGGCCTATTAAAGGTGAGGTGCAGCCGTCTCTTTTCTGCACTACACAAAAGGATTTCTTTATTACTATTTTCTTGGAGTTTTGAAACAAGGATCTTGAATTTTTGCGAAAGAATGGCTTTTTCTTATTCTCTTTATCAATTCGGTCGATTTCTTTAATAAGGTGAGTGACATATGTTTGATTTCTTTTGTTCTAAGCATGCTGTATGTGATGATTTATTGATCAGAAATTATGTTAGGGATTGTATGTTTATATAATGAAAATTGATGAGTAGATGAACTAATAATTTGAATCTTTTCATGAAACTATGCTATGGATGATTAAAATTATATAAAGATGACTTGAGATTTGTTAAGAACCTAATAGAGATCGTGGGTATGTTGTTTTCTATCATATGCTTGCTGATTTGATTGAATATAATGATAATATAATGTGAATTGCACAATTGGAATGAAGATGAGATATCTTTACTTATGAACTTATATATATATATATATATATAGACACACACACACACACACACACACACACAGAGTTTGAGATTTGATGAATGAGAACTTGATTTAATACTCGTTGTATGGCTTATTAATCATCAGTAACTATTATAACCACTGGGGCATGTGTTTAATGAATTGCAAGATGAGTTTGAGTCAAAAAGATTAAATTTTTGGAGGTGAAGTTGAGGGTTTTCTTCAGATCTGACACTATATGGCCGAAATTGTGGTTTTGTGTGTTTTGCGAAGTTTCCAATTTGGATATGACTTGTTTTAGTACTGGGATCGAATCTAAACCATACACTACTTTTAACTAATGGACTTCGATGTTTAACTCATGCTTAAACATGCACATATACACACCTACACATACCGTCTTGCAGCTCTTGAAGAAAAATGAGTTTTGTGAGTTTTGTGGAGTTTCGAGTTGGATTTGAGTTATTGGTACTGAAATAATCTTGAACATTATAACATTTCTAATTGTTGAGATTTTGATGTTTTTAAACTGATGCAAACACACACACATACACACTTACACACACACACACACACACACACACACACACATATATATACACATATTTTTGTTTTAAAGGAATTTCGTGCAAATTTACTCTTTGATGAATTCGAAGTGGTTTTGATTTATTTCATATACTCCCATATGTTATACAAGTCATATTTTAGCATCTCAGGAAATTGGTTTTTCAAATTTAAGATTTTACAAAGAATTATGCATGTATTAGTAAAACATGCACGAAATTTCAAAACTGAAGTCTGTTGGAATTTACAGTCGCCCGCTTCGCTCTTGAACTGAAGACGGCAGTCGACTGTTAGTTTCTTGAGTTTCGAATTTTCACAGGACAGTCGACCGGCCATTTTCAACAGTCGTCTGTCACTATTCTGGCTGATGGGTTTTCTTGAGTTTCGGATTTTCGCAGGACAGTCGACCGGTCATTTTCGACAGTCGATTGTCACTGTTCTGGCTGATGGGTTTTCTTGAGTTTCGGATTTCCGCAGGACAGTCGACCGGCCATTTTCGACAATCGATTGTCATTTTTCTGGCTGATGGGTTTCTTGAGTTTTCTGATGTTTTCTTTAAACGATTGGTTCTTCGATATTGTGGGTTATTAATCTACTGTTTATAAATGACGTTTTGCTACATATTACAATATTTTATTTATAATAGAATTTAAATTATATTTTGTTTATAATAGAATTTAAATTACATTCCTATAACTTTATAAAGAGAGAGATATGTGATTTTCAAAGGAATTGATGTTTCGTGATATTCTATGACTTAAAAATATGATTTCTGCTATTTAATGGGTTTAATATTTTTATTTAAAATTTGGAATTTCATGAGTACATTAAATGGATTTGGATTTTTGTTGATAAACGTTTTGACGATGGATTTATGAGTTTTATTGAAAGTTTGGTATTGATGGTTGAGTTATGAGTCTTTAGAGATTGGGTGGGGCCTTAGCTACCGGCAGTTGAGATTTTGGTTGTTATTCAGTTGAGTTAAGCCCGGTAGGGGTTACCAACTCTAAGATATTCGCAATTTATTAAACAATTAATTAACTTAACAAGATAAGGACAGACACTAGATGGTGATATGATGAAATGAGAAAAAACGTGAGTTATGGACTCCAGGATGATCCAAGGAGTGAGATATTCTCCAGTTTTCCAAGACGATGGACGTAAGGGCCACAGAGTGGTCCGCAGAGTGGGATTGATCTCTAGTATTCTGAGGACGAGAATGACGCTCATGGGATGTTTGTGTAATGAGGGTTCCAGGATGACCTGCGGAGTGAGGCAATCTCCAGTTTTCTGGGACAATGGATGTAAGGGCCACAGAATAATCTGCGGAGTGAGATTGGCCGCCAGTATTCCAAGGGCGAGAACTGATACTTGCAGAATGTGTAAATCTCGTAGTAGTCATCGTAGTAGGATTAGTTGCATAACGGGGGATTAAACCCTATCAAGTGGAGAACGATAATGGCTTGCACCGACCTATGTAGAGTGAGATGCATTGAATCTGACAAGTATGCATTAGAGAGTCAGCATATAGCATTGGTGTTTTCTTGACTTGGTTTTATGCATATTGTGTTCTATTTTCCTACACTTGACACTTAGTCTAGTTTTATTTGATGTTTTCATGTTTTATTTATTGTTATTTCTTATTTCATTTATTCTTGCTGTTGGCACATGTTGTTTATGATTTATCCTTTATGCTTTATTTATGTTGCTTTTCTTTTGATGTCACTCACACCGCTATGGCTGACCTCTATAGTTTTTGGGGTTTGGGTTATCTCTAGCCTCATATTTTACAGGTAGGTACCTATAACTTGGGATTTGGATGCATGCGATAGAATTATAATATGGCTTAGGAAAATTGTAAAAGAATGTTTTGTAAAAGAAAGATATTGTAAATCAAGGTGTTTAATTTTCCGCTGTGCTTTGTAAACAATTGATATAATAAAAAGTTTTAAATTTTTCTGTATTTGATTGCTATGTTTATGATTACATTGAAGTTAATTCCGGAAATTGTGCAACGTATTTATGAGATATTATATTGAAAATTCGGGGCGCTATAGAGTTGGTATCAGAGCATGCTTCAATTAGTAATTTTAAACATGGTATGGGAAATAAGCATAAATGGACATTTGATGTGTGAGAACCTAGGAGGACATTAGATGTGTGAGTACACAAGTGGACAATAAATGTATGGTTACCTAGGTGGACATTAGAAGTGTGAGTACCTTGGTGGACATTTGATGTATGTGACTTGATTGTTTGATCATGAAGGCCTGTAATGAGTTTTAGACTATTTATATGCTTAGACTTGAATAAAATTCTTTATCGCAAGTGCATTGGTTATTTTTGCATAAAGCATATACTTTTCTCACTAGCTTTTTTTGACCTCTTTTGTCCGCTTTATGCATTTGATATTTTATTATGTAAAGTATTACCCTTTCAACTTGTATCTTTTCTATCTTACCTACTAATATTCACTATATCTTTTTCTATTTTACTCATTATATATAATTTTTGGATTCTATGATTTTCACTAGTATTTCTTGCAGTTATCAAATTTAATTATCTTCCGCTACGGTCTTTTGATTATTTATTCTCTCGTATTTTTTTTAAAATGTTCCTTAGTTTTGTAGTTCTCACTCTTATATCCTATCACTTTTACTGGTTTACATTTGTTTGCTTACTAGATAACTTTTGTGTAATTAACTTATTTCTACTTTTATTCGATTTCTTTTATTGTCAGTGATTGATTTCATTTTTTTTATATCTCTAACTGAGTTTATATTATTTCTATTCGTTAGTACAAACATTATGCTTTCACTAATCGTCTTGTTTTTCTTTTATAACTGTTTCAATGACTTTACTATTGGTTCTTACTTTTTATTCTTTTGTCCAAATTATTATTTTGTAACTTTTGCTGTAATTCAATAGTGCATCCTTTAGCATTTCACAAGCTCGTTTTTATTTTTGCAACTCTTACTCATTTCTTTCTTGACATTTTTATCCTTCTTACTTTCATGTGCTTTTACGTTACTCGTATATTTAGCTATTACTTTTACATATTACACTAAGTTTTGAATTACTACGAGATAAGTTATTATTGCAACTCCTATTTTCTTTCATTATTGTTTTTGCTATATTATAAATTTTTTGATTTTTTCATATTTACTTTCATTTTTATATACATGAATTTTGCGATGCTATATTTTTTATTATTTTGTATTGTCTTATTTATTTCGGAGCCTTTAAACTTGATTATAATATTTTACTCATATAAATATGATATATCTTTGCACATTTAAAACTTTTACTATTAATTTTGTTTTTTCACCTTATATTCAATACCTTTATTAATACTTACTGTTTACTGTTTTTGTTATATTTACTTTTGACCATTTAAAGCTACTTATTAATTTTGTTGCTTTATACTTCTCGAATGTACGATATGCACTCATTACTTATATTTTACTTAATTTTTATTATCATTACATTCTTGATTTCTACATGTACTTCCTACAAATTACTTTATATGTACCATATATTTCGACATACTTATTATGCATATCATTTTACACTTGTTTAATTCCTACATTACTGTATATTTTATGATATATTTATTGTATAAATTTACTACACTGCACATTTATTTTCTCATTCACATTTGCATTTGTGCTTATGCATGTATTTCATTCCGTTTTTCTACTTACTTTTATAAATTATTTTCACTACTACTATTTTGTACTATTGTGTTTGATATTTATAATCTATACATTTATTTTAATATTCCATCGTGTGACTTTCAACTCCATTTCTTACTTTTTCTACTATTTTTATATCACGAATTTTCAAACATAACATCATACTTAAATTAAATGTCCATTATCCCTGTGCATATAGAAGGTTACATCTTCTATTTCACCATTTCGGCGCAACATAATGTCGAGATGGCAAATATGCAACTAGACGTCAATGGGGGCAAATTGCAACTGGATGTCGGGGAGGCAAAATGTGCAACCGAATATCCAGACGGCAACCTGCAACCTAATGTCGTGAAGGCAAACATGCAACTTGATGTTAAGGAGGCAAGTCTGCAGCCAGACATCAATGAAGCGAACCCAAAAAAAAAGGAAAAAAAGATTTTCTACCTATTTACTAATTGATATTTCAAGACTTTTTACTTATATAATGAAACTAATGGTAAAGAAATATTTTCTTTATGACATTTTGTTTATACAATTACACTTTGTGTTTCCGTATAAGTTGAACTAGTATAGCTAATTTTATAGAATTTTTACATTTATGTTAAGATTGAGTACATCAACTATGGTCTAAGTTTTCGTTCTTTTGTAAGTTACTATTTATTGCTACCGTTTTCCAATTCTTTAACATTTTAGATTTCTCACTTATTTTTGTTTCCACGTCCTAACTAATGATTTAACGCTTACTTTTGTAATATTCAATGAACTTCTTTTAAGTCTTCTTGCATATATATATTTTGGTCAATTTTGCTCGTTGCACTTTAATGTGCTTTTAGAGTGTTGATTATATTGTCAACATTCACTACCTCATTATTCTTTGTCCTGTACATTCATGGTTATTATTATTTTCTTTACTTAGCTAAATTTGTTTGTATTTCTATGTATCTTGGCTGGTTATTTTCCCAAAACTATTTTTTTTATATAACCTTTAAGTTTGTGTTCCTTCGTTGTTTGTATAGTTATCAACTTTTTAATATTTGGGTTTTATCTCTTCACATATGACTTCTTATTCTATAAGAATAGTCTTGCGATTTTCTTACGTTTGGGATTTATTGTGTATTCTATTGGATTTGTTATGCTTTTGTAATGTCAGTTTTCACCTTTTACTCTTTAAGTTATAATTATATGCTATTTTTGTTTTGCTTAGTAATTAAATCCAACTATAAAAATAATGATAGAGTAAATTTTCGAAATTATATTGTAAGTTTTGTATTTTGTTTTCTTTTGCTTAGAATAGTTCTGAGGACAGAACTATTCTAAGAGGAGAGTGATGTAACACCCCGCAAAAATAAAATGAATTAATATTATTTTGCATTATTAAATAATATTAAATTGGTAAAGTTGACTATTTTGACTACTTTCTTGAAATTGCAATTTTGCATGTGCAACACACGTGCAAAGTCATAAAATTTTGAGCTCTTAAAGTTTTATGGTTAATGATTGATTTTCCTCATTTATTTATGATATTTAAATTTTTTATATTTATTTAAATTAATTTAACTATTTTTCAAATTTGTCAATTTGACATGTGCAAATACTTTTTGGGTGCAAATCTCCACATTTAAATTTCTAGATAGACTATCCTATTTATAGTTAAGTATATCCTAAATTTTGGGATTTTTTTGAGTAAAGAAACTATTTTATAAATACTTCGAAAGAGAGGGGCTTTTATGTAAAAAAACCGTTTGGATCTCAAACAAATAATGAGAATTCTTTTTTACTGAATTTTGGTCTTTCCATGTTCATCATTGAAAATAAAACCTATTTAAATTTTATTTAGAGTTGATTTGGTAAAGATTTAAACAAATATGGTATGTTGCAAATATAAAATTTAGGTTGGATCTTGTGCAAATGTTTTCTTAGAAAGTAAAAGTCAGAAATTTTAATTAGAAAATCTAATATGTATTAGTAGATATAATTTCTGAATTTTCTGGATTTTTACGAATATTATTTGACCTATTTGCAAATATTATAAAAAGAGGGATTTTTGTGCAAAATTACTACTTGGAGTGAAAACTTTAGATTTTCGGATTTTTGGGCTGAGCATGATGCTTAGTCAACTAAGAGGTAAAGAATTTATATATATATTTTTAATAAATATGGTTTATTTTGCATCTTTTGATAAAGAATGGTTTTTTTGCAAAATTGTCACTTAGAGGGCAAAAAATACAAATCTGTTTTCTGAGTTTACAAACAGTGCCGGCCAGATATTACGGTGGTTATTTTGTTTTTAAATCTTAATTGAATAGGTTTATCTAATTTCCAAGTATAAGGATGTATATATGTAAAGATCTATTCAAAAGAGATATTTTGCAAATCAATTCAAAAACCTAGAACTCTAATTTCTGGCCTATTAAAGGTGAGGTGCAGCCATCTCTTTTCTGCACTACACAAAAGGGTTTCTTTATTACTATTTTCTTTGAGATTCGAAACAAGGATCTTGAATTTTTGCGAAAGAAGGGCTGTTTCTTATTCTCTTTATCAATTCGGTCGATTTCTTTAATAAGGTGAGTGACATATGTTTGATTTCTTTTGTTCTAAGCATGTTGTATGTGATGATTTATTGATTAGAAATTATGTTAGGGATTTTATGTTGATATAATGAAAATTGATGAGTAGATGAACTAAAAATTTGAATCTTTTCATGAAACTATGCTATGGATGATTAAAATTATATAAAGATGACTTGAGATTTGTTAAGAACCTAATAGAGATCGTGGGTATATTGTTTTCTATCATATGCTTGCTGATTTGATTGAATATAATGATGATATAATGTGAATTGCACAATTGGAATGAAGATGAGATATCTTTACTTATGAACTTATATATATATGTATATACACACACACACACACACACACACACACACACACACACAGAGTTTGAGATTTGATGAATGAGAACTTGATTTAATACTCGTTGTATGGCTTATTAATCATGAGTAACTATTATAACCACAGGGGCATGTGTTTAATGAATTGCAAGATGAGTTTGAGTCAAAAAGATTAAATTTTTGGAGGTGAAGTTGAGGGTTTTCTTCAGATCTGACACTAAATGGCCGAAATTGTGGTTTTGTGTGTTTTGTGAAGTTTTCAATTTGGATATGACTTGTTTTAGTACTGGGATCGAATCTAAACCATACACTACTTTTAACTAATGGACTTCGATGTTTAACTCATGCTTAAACATGCACATATACACACCTACACATACTGTCTTGCAACTCTTGAAGAAAAATGAGTTTTGTGAGTTTTTTGGAGTTTCGATTTGGATTTGAGTTATTGGTACAGAAATAATCTTGAACATTATAACATTTCAAATTGATGAGATTTTGATGCTTTTAAACTGATGCAAACACACACATATACATACTTACACACAAATATATGCACATATTGCTGTTTTAAAGAAATTTCATGCAAATTTACTCTTTGATGGATTTGAAGTGGTTTTGATTTATTTCATATACTCCCATATGTTATACAAGTCATATTTTAGCATCTCAGAAAATTGGTTTTTCAAATTTATGATTTTACAAAGAACTATGCATGTATCAGTAAAACATGCACGAAATTTCAAAACTGCAGTCTGTTGGAATTTACAGTCGACCGCTTCGCTTTTGAACTGAAGAAGGTAGTCGACAGTCAGTTTCTTGAGTTTCGAATTTTCGAAGGACAGTCGTCCGGCCATTTTCGACAGTCGACTTTCACTGTTCTGGCTAATGGGTTTTCTTGAGTTTCGGATTTTTGCAGGACAGTTGACCGACCATTTTTGACAGTCGACTGTCACTGTTCTGGCTGATGGGTTTTCTTGAGTTTCGAATTTTTGCAGGACAGTCGACCGGCAATTTTCGACAGTCGACTGTCATTGTTCTGGCTGATGGGTTTCATGAGTTTTCTGATGTTTTCTTTAAACGATTGGTTCTTCGATATTGTGGGTTATTAATCTACTGTTTTTAAATGACGTTTTGCTACAGATTACAGTATTTGACATAAAGTTATATTTTGTTTATAATAGAATTTAAATTACATACCTATGACTTTATAAAGAGAGATAGATGTGATTTTCAAAGGAATTGATGTTTCGTGATATTCTACGACTTAAAAATATGATTTCGGCTATTTAATGGGTTTAATATTTTTATTTATATTCTGGAATTTTATGAGTACATTAAATGGATTTGGATTTTTGTCGATAAACGTTTTGATGATGGATTTATGAGTTTTATTGAAAGTTTGGTATTGATGGTTGAGTTATGAGTCTTTAGAGATTGAGTGGGGCCTTAGCTACCGGCGGTTGAGATTTTGGTTGTTATTCAGTTGAGTTAAGCCCGATAGGGTACACCAACTCTAAGAGATTCACAATTTATTAAAAAATTAATTAACTTAACAAGATAAGGACAGACACTAGATGGTGATATGATGAAATGAGAGCAAACGTAAGTTATGGACTCCAGGATGATCCAAGGAGTGAGATATTACCCAGTTTTCCAGGACGATGGACGTAAGGGCCACAGAGTGATCAACAGAGTAGGATTGATCTCTAGTATTTTGAGGACGAGAGCGACGCTCATGGGATGTTTGTGTAATGTGGGTTCCTTGATGACATGCAGAGTGAGGCAATCTCCAGTTTTCCGGGACGATGGATGTAAAGGCCACAAAATATTCTGCGGAGTGGGATCGGCCTCCAGTATTCCAAGGGTGAGAACCGATACTTGCAGAATGTGTAAATCTCGTAGTTGTCATCATAGTAGGATTAGTTGCATAACGGGGGATTAAACCCTATCAAGTGGAGAACGATAAGGGCCTGCACCGAACCTATGTAGAGTGTGATGCATTGAATCTAACAAGTATGCATTAGAGAGTCCGCATATAGCATTGGTGTTTTCTTGAGTTGGTTTTATGCATGTTGTGTTCTATTTTCCTACACTTGACACTTAGTCTAGTTTCACTTGACGTTTTCATATTTTATTTATTGTTATTTCTTTCATTTATTCTTGCTGTTGGCACATGTTGTTTATGACCTTATCCTTTATGCTTTATTTATGTTGCTTTTCTTTTGATGTCACTCACACCATTATGGCTGAACCCTGTAGTTTTGGGGGTTAGAGATATCTCTAGCCTCATGTTTTATAGGTAGGTACCTATAGCTTGGGATTTGGATGCATGTGGTAGAATGATAATATGGCTTAGGCCAATTGTAAAAGAATGTGTTGTAAAAGAAATATATTGTAAATCAAGGTGTATAATTTTCCGCTATGCTTTGTAAACAATTGATATAATAAAAAGTTTTAAATTTTCCAGTATTTGGTTGCTATGTTTATGATTACATTGAAGTTGATTCTGGAAATTGCGCCACGTATTTCTGAGATATTATATTGAAAATTCAGGGCGCTACACAACCCACCAAAGCCTTCATCGACCCTGCACCCCCTGTGCTGCCTTCGTCATCCTCTTCCTCTATTGAACCTATCGCCGCTCTCCTCTGACGCCCCTCCTGAGCGTCGCCCTCTTTTGTCGAGCCACCAGTCGACGCACAGAGCTTCTCCCCCGTTCTCGTCTTTGTTTCCCGCTCAAAACAGAGCGTCACTTCTGAAGTCCGTGTCACCTCCACCCTTCCCCTCGGCCGTAACCCATTGCTTCCACCGCTCGAACCCATCATCCCGCCTTCGTTCCTGTGCTCCACTGTCCACCATGCCCTATCTCCATCATGTTCCTCTGTTTCGGTGAAAAGAAATAGAGCACAGGTCCTCCCCCTCATTATTACTCATCGGTACGTCGCCCCTCGACTGCGAGTGCCGCCGTCTGGCAGTCCCGAGCACCCCTCGCTGCCAGCGTCACTAGTCCCCCATCATCGAGCCGCTCTCTCTCTCCATCGATTAGTTTGAGAAGAGTAGAGGGAGTTTTTGTATTTTCTGTTTGGTGTAAGTGATTCGATTTGTGTTTGCTGTTTTGTGGAAGATTGGAGTTGGTGTATGCTGTTTAGTGGGGGATTGGAGTTGATGTGTTGCTGTTTTGTTAGAGGACGTGATTGGCTGTGTGTGTGTTTGCACGTAGCTCGCACGTGTTTTCGTGTTTCCGTGTTCGTGGATTCGTCGCCCGAGATTCTCATCCTATTATTCTTGGTATTCTATTTTTGCATCTAACAGGCAACTCACTGTCCTCTTGAATTATTAATTGTATCAAATTCAATTTTTGTTGAAATTCTTGCAAGTAGATCCCTTCGTTTATAGTGTTATACATTGTTCATCTCTTTCGTTGGGTATATTGAGGGTTTACATGAGCTAACCCCAATTTACTTGACATCGTGCCACTTTTGACTCCAAAGATTGAATCTTTCATGTCTGCATATAGAATCGATAATAGGGTTGTTCATATAATTGTCACACAAATAATTTATTGTAGAGAGAATTGCTAGGTTGTATGTGGTTGATCGATTGATGTTTGTTGATGATAAATTGATGTATGCGTGTATTCTAATTTTATTCATCTTGCTATTGCACCCATCTTGCTGATTATATAATTTATTGACTATAGAATTGATACCCATCATGTTTAATTAAATCATTTTCAGAAAAATACCCTAAAACATGTATCTTGCTTGTTGACTGTATGTTGTCTGATATTTTGACCCAGTAAATGATCTTAAAATAAATTACTATCTGAATAAGAATTGTACCCTTATCTTTTTAGTTTCCAGAACATCTTGAATTTTTGAATTCCAAGTTGTCTAGCAAAAGTTATGCTCGTTTTACTACACCTGTGTTTTTCTTTCCAGATTTTCAGATTCTTGTATGATTCGTGTTTAAACTGTTTAAAGGCTGATCAAATGATAACATTTTGATCTGTTAATTTCCAAATTGTTAGTGATCATGTTTAGGAGTCAAATAAATATTTTTAATAAATTTAATATTGAGTTATTGCTATTTCTAAAAATATAACAACATGATGTTGAATTTCTGTAAGAACATGAAATCTGTAAAGAATGGTGTGTTTGACCTAGCTACTGTTGTCGGATTTTGAACTTAACTATGCGTTGGGACCGTGTGGAAGTCTAGTTTCTAGAATTTCTGACGGATTCAATTTTCAAGTTCTGAAACAGAGGGACATTGCATTTTAGTACAGACCACTCTTGTTGTCCAGAATTTTATAATACAGTTTTTAATAGATTATTTATTTCTATATCGTAGTATTGCATGAATTGAAGTGTATATGTTGTATTGCATAATCCTGAAGTCTTATTGTCACCATTCTAATTGTCTTATCTAAGTTATCGTCCTATTGTTCCCCTATTGTTGCTATCGTTCATCAAATATCTTTAGATTGCATATTGTATTGTATTGATTGAGGAATTGTTAAACAATTCGGGGTTTAAGGGTTGACTTAAGTAGTGGACAATATATGAGATTGTACTCGGAAGGGAGCTTGTGGTTTTCTTACTATTACTGAATGACTGAATAACTGGATAACTGCATTTTATTCCATGGATATTGATACTAAATAACTGAATGACTAAATAACTAAATATTGAAGAGAATCGTTTACATCGTTCCCGAGTACATGAACTATAAAATCCACTACTAAGTCTAAACGTAACTTGTTTGTATGTAGCAACCACGTGGCAAATGAATGAGACACATGAAGTGCTACATTAGTTAGGATTAAAATGATTAATAGACTTAAGGATCACACTACATCGACATTGCATATTGTACATCATTGTTCCTATTGATATTGAATCTTGGCTAAGTATTATTGATATTGATCATTGAATATTATTATCGAATAGTGAATCATTGTTTATAGTCATTGCATCGATTATCATGATATTGATTATTGCTATCGTGCCATGTTATTGATTCTTATTGATCCATTGAACTCATTATTATATCGTTATTCCATTATTCCTTGCTTTCTCTACTTGCTGTCCATGACTTGCTCTAAGGAAAAAATTTCTCCTCTTTTTAGATGAAGTGTTCATAGGTAATGAAGGAGAATTGCCTGCTGGAATTGGAGAACAAAATATCTGAATATTTCATGCTTTCTAGTTGCTTATTGTTTTATTGGACTTAATGTATTGAGACTTATTAGCTATTTGTGATTGGATTATTATTGTATTGGGCTTATGACCCGGATTTTGTTATTGTTCCAGATGTTGGTTATTGTATTTGGATATTTCATATTGCTTCATTCCATGTATTATTGTTCATGAGCTTATTATTATTGTCTGCGCAATTATTCTGTATTGATTATATTATTGAGTTGATCGGATATACAGTTTATGGGTGATGTTAGTCATTCGCTGGGCCAATATCATGTGCTCGTATTCCGTATCTGTGGGAAGCGAGGCGTGACAAGATTTTTAGTGGTATCAGAGCCCTGGTTTAGATAATATATCAGTCAAACGTGACTAACGAAAGGAAGTTTGGCTTTGACTGATATATTAGTCAGATTTGGGTTTAACTGGTTTGACTCAATAGTATGTGCAGTACAGAGATCACATGAACAATCGATAACCAACTTATGATATGAAAACTAGTCTTATTTGATTTCTCTTTGATCCCTTCACATTAGATTCCTTGATTTCTTGTTGTTTTTGATCCCTTCCATTCATTGATTCCTTATTGGGTATGATTTCATTCTTTTCATACCCATATTCTTTGATTCCAGTGTCATCTGTTTTCTTCTTCCTGCTTGGTCCGTCGATCAGCAATGCTTGATCTAAAACGACATGTCTATAACTTGGAGCTTCACCATCAGAGTAGCGCAGTGAAAGCGTGGTGGTCCCAAAACCCACAGGTCCAAGGATTCTCTTTTTGTTTTTCCTTCTATGCATTGTTTACTTTCTTATTCATTCATTTGCATCGTCATCATTCATTGAATCTTCATTTAACATCATTCTTGATCACTCCATTCATATCCATGTTCTTTGTAATTCTGGTGTTTCCACAATTTTGCCTTTTTCTCTTTATTCCCATTTTTGTTATTTCACAAGTTTGCTTTTGCTTTGCCCTATATACCGCCTGAGCAAATTTCGAGGATGAAATTTTGTTGTAAGGTGGGTAGGATTGTAACCCCCATTACCGACAATAAGTATTTTTCGTGTATTTTCTATAATTTGATTTTTATAAATTTATTTTGTGCTAAATTCTTTTCGGATCTTTTATTAAAGTATTTTCTAATCGAACATTTTATTCATTTCGAGTAACGGTGTGTTATTCTTATTTCCTATTTCTAATTGATTAACTATTTACATTTTAGCCCAAATCAAATATATTATTATTATTGGATTATTTTAATCTTTTTATAATTATTGTTATTACTTTAATTGCAGTTATTATCATAATTATTGTTATTATTATTATTAGTATCGTTATTATTATTAATATTTTTTTTACTATTATTATTGTAATTATTAGTATTATTATTCTTATTGTCATTATTATTATTATTATTATTTTTCTGTAACGCTCGAACAAACTCTATTTTATATGTACTTCACTATTTGATTTAATGTGTATATATATATATGTATATTTTATAAACTCTAAAATCTATTTTATTTATTTATTCTTTTATTCCCTATTGAATTTGTACCCAAAACCCAATGGACATTCTTATTGGATCCAACCCTCTACCTTATAACTCATTATCCTCTTAAACCCCTATAAATACACTACTAAAACCCTATACTACTCTAACCCTAACCCTAAACATCTTCAGCCGCCATAACCCAGCCCCTTTACTATTCAAACCCCCCTTCCACTGTTTTGCCTCCTTCCTTCCCAAACGCCCCCACCATTGCTCCATTTCATCACCCTCCTCATCGACCACCACATGCACCGACCCCATCTTCATCCTCCATCATGTCTTCGTTGCCAACCCACCGAAACCTTCATCGACCTTGCACCCCCTTGGCCGCCTTCCTCTACCTTCTCCTCCATTGAACGAATTGCCGCTCTCCTCCGATGCCCCTCCTGAGCCGCCGCCCTCTTTCGTCGAGCCACTAGTCGATGCCCAGACCTTCTCCCCCGCCTTCGTCTCTGTTTCCCACTCAAAATAGAGTGTCGTTTCTGAAGTCCTCGTCACCTCCACCCTTCCCCTCGGCCGTAACCCATCGCCTCCACCGCTCGAACCCATCATCCCGCCTTTATCTCTGTGCTCCGCCGTCCTCGCCTTCCCGCTCGACCTTCGTCTCCACCAAGCCCTGTCTCTATCTCGTTCCTCTGTTTTGGTGAAGAGAAACAGAGCACCGGTCCTCCCCCTCGTCGCCGCTCGTCGCTGCATCGCCCCTCGACTGCGACCGCCGCTGTCTGGCACTCCTGAGCACCCCTCGTCGCCAACGTCGCTAGTCCCTCGCCGTCGAGCCGCTTTCTCTCTCCGTCGATTGGTTTGAGAAGAGTAGGGGGGTTTTGGATTTGTTGTTTGGTGTAGGGGATTGGATTTGTGTTTGCTGTTTTGTGGAGGATTGGAGTTCGTGTATGCTGTCTTGTGGGGGATTTGAGTTGATGTGTTGCTATTTTGTGTGAGGATTTGATTGGCTGTGTGTGTGTGTTTGCACGTAGCTTGCACGTATTTCCATGTTTCCGTGTTCGTGGATTCGTCGCCCGGGATTCTCATCCCGTTATTCTTGGTATTCAATTTCTTCATCTAACAGGCAAGTCACTGTCCTCTTGAATTGTTAATTGTATCAAATTCAAGTTTTGTTGAAATTCTTGCAAGTAGATCCCTTCATTTATCATATTATACATTGTTCATCTCTTTCGTTGGGTATATTGAGGGGCAATGCTATCAATTCCTTCACCAATGTTGATCTCCCAATCTATCAGGTAATTCTCCATCAATACCTGTAAACACTTCATCTAAAAAGAGGAGAAAAATTATCCTTAGAGCAAGTCATGGACAGCAAGTAGAGAAAGCAGGGAACATTAGAATAACGATATAACAATGATTTCAATGGATCAATAAGAATCAATAACATGGCACGATAGTCAATAATCAATATCACGGTAATTAATGCAATGACTATAAACAATGATTCAATATTCGGTAAAAATAATCAATGATCAATAACAATAACACTTAGCCAATATTCGATATCAATAGGAACAAGGATGAACAATATGCAATGTCGGTGATGTGATGCAACTCTTAAGTCTATTAATCATTTTAATCCTAACTAATGTAGCACTTCATGCGTCCCATTAATTTACCACATGGTTGCCACATACAAACAAGTTACGTTTAGACTTAGTGGTAGATATTATAGTTCATGTGTCGGTACGGTAATCACTGAAACGATACAATATTATTGCACATTTCATTATAATGAAACACTGATACACTGATTCACTGATTCACGAGTTCACGAGTTCATGAGTTCACGAGTTCACGAGTCCACAAGTTCACGGGTTCACGAGTTCACAACACGAAAGATTGGGATACCGTGGTCAGTGCTCACAATCAATCGATAAACAATGACCGACACAGTCACTATATTATTCACTACTCAAGTCATTCCCTTAAACCCCAGCTTATTAATTATTTTATTAATGCAACAATACAATATGCAATTCGAGACATTGGATGAAAAATAATAACAATAGAGGGACAATAAGGTGATAACATGAAGTAGGGCAATTGGAAAAGATGACAATAGGACACTGGGATCATGCAATAGAACATACGTACTTCAATTCATGCAATACTATGATGTAGGATTAATTAAACTATTAAAAACTGGAATATAAAATTCTGAACAACAAGAGTAGTCTGTACTAAAATATAGTTTCCTGCTGTTTCAGAACTCAAAAACTGAATCCATCAGGAGTTCTAGAAACTAGATTTCCACACGGTTCTAACGCATATTTAAAGTTCAAAATCCGACAATAGTAGCTAGGTCAAACACAATATTCTTTACAGATTTCATGTTCAGGCAGAATTTCGACATTTTGTTATTATAATTTTAGAAACAACAAAAACTCCATAATAAATTCATTAAAAATATTTTAGACTCCTAAACATGTTAAGTAACAATCTGGAAATTATCAAAGTTAAATTTTATCATTTGAACAGCCTTTTTACTGTTTAAACAGGAAGGGTACGAGAATCTGAAAATCTGAAAGTAAAAACATAGCTGTAGTAAAACGGGCATAACTTTTGATACAAAACTCAGAATTCAAAAATTAAAGATGTTCTGTAAACTAGAAAGAGCATGCTACAATTCTTGTTCAGAAAGTAATTTAATTTAAGGTCAAATCCTGGGTCGAAAATAGCAACCAGTATACAGCCAGCAAATAAGATACAAGTTTTAGGGTATTTTTCATGAAAATAAATTAATTAAATATGATGGGTATCAATTCTTTAGTCAATAAATTGTATAATCAGCATGATGAGTGTCAAAATATGATAAATAAAATTATAACACACACATATACAAATCTATCATCAATCAACCATCTATCGATCAAACAACATACAACCTAGCAATTGTCTCTACAATAATTAATCGTGTTGTGAGATGTATGAAAACCCTATCATGAATACTATATGATGTATGCAAGATTCAATATTTCTGGAGTCAAATTGGTACGATGTCAAGATTATTGGGATTAGCTCGTTTAAATCCTCAATAAACCCAACGAAGGAGATAAATAATGTATAGTGCGATGAACAAGGGATCTACTTGCAGGAACTTCAATAAGACTTGAATTTGATACAATAAACAATTCAAGAGGACAGTGACTTGCGTTATAAACGGTGAAATTGAATACCAAGAATAACGGGATGAAAATCCTGGAGCAATGAACCCACGAACCAACACAATCTAACACGTGCAATATACGTGCATAAAGCAAAAACAGCAAGAGCAGAAGGCAGTAACAGCAACAATTGTCAGCAAGGCTCAGCATCGCTGGCGGGGGCACGACGTCGACGGCGGTCGACGAATGGCGCAATGGGGACGGAGGCGCCTGCGGTGTTGGTCGACGAAATCCGAGCAAGGGAACAGCGACAGCACTGGGGTTTGGGTGTTTCTTGGTGGGCTGTCGATCGATCAGAGGGGTTGGGGGGATGTGCTGGTGGTGGCGACTAGGAGGGCTGACGATGAGGGGCATCGCCGGAGGTCGGGGCAGCGCCGGGAGAAGGTGGGTTCAAGGGTTGGGGAAGATGAACAGTAGAGAAGTTGGGCGGGAAACAGTCGGGGAGAGAGAAAGAGGAGAGATAATAAGCGGCTAGGGTTTCAAAATTGTGCAATTTTTAGGGTTTGCAATAAAGTTATATTTATAGGGTACAATTGGGATGTTGGCTTAGTGGTTAGGATCCAAAAATAGCGGATTTGGGTTAAGAACAAATGAAATTTGGGTTTTAGAGTTCAAATAAGAGATAAATCTAAATCAATGGGGTTCAAATAAAAATATCCACAATTCAATAAAATAAAATCCACAAGATAGATAACCCAATTCCAGTCCAATTAAATAAATAAATAATACGATTGAAATAATATGAATTGGGCTTAAAAATAAATTGGAATTCGCCAAGAAAATCAGATCGGGTATAATAATAAAATAATTCAATAGATTAATTTTAATTAAATAATCAAGAAATAGCAATTAACAATTATAATCATAACAATAATAAAATCATACAACAAAATCGTATCTGGGTTTAACAATTTTATTAAAATAATCCAATAATAATAATATTTGTTTTAGACTCAAATATAAATAGTCGATCAACAAGATGTAGAAAATAAGATCAAAATACACCTTTATTCGAAATGAATAAAATTTCAGTTATAATACACTTTAACAAAAATCTGAAACGAATTTAGCACAAAATAACTTTATAAAAATCAAATTATAGTAAATACACGGAAAATACTTATTTTCGGGAACGAAGGTTACAATCCTACCCACCTTACAACAAAATTTCGTTCTCAAAATTGGCTCAGGCTGTACATAGGACAAGGCAAAAGCAAACTGGAAAATAACAAAACATGGATTAAACGGGCAGACAAAATGGTGGCCACACCAGAATTAGAAAGAACATGTATATGAATAGAGTGATCAAGAATGATGTTAAATAAAGATTCAATGAATGACGATAGTGCAAATGAATGAATAAAGAAGTAAGCAATGCAAAAAATGAGAAGCAACAAGAGAATTCTCGGACCTGTGGGTTATGGGCCCACCACGCTTCCGCTGCACAACTCTAATGGTGAAGCTCCATGCTGTAGACAGGTCGTTGTAGACCACATGAGGCAAATCGACGAACCAAGCAGGAATAAGAGAAATGATAGCACCAGAATCAAAAGAATATGGGTCCAAAAGAATAAACATATACCCAAAAGGAATCAATGAATGGAAGGGACAAAAGATAACAAGAAATGAAGGAACTGAATGTAAAGGGATCAAAGAGGAATCAAAAGTGACTAGTTTCCAGATTGTTGGTTATTAATTGTTCATGCGATTCCTGTATTGCACATACTGTTGAGTCAAACCAGTAAAACCCAAATCTGATTAATATATAAATCAAAGCCAAACTTCCTTTCGTTAGTCACGTTTGACTGATATATTATCCAAACCAGGGTTCTGATACCTCTAAAAACATTGTCACGCCCCGCTTCCCAAAAATACGAAATACGAGTACATGACATTGGCCCAGAGAATGACTAACGTCACCCATAAGCTGCTTATCCGCCAACTCAATAATATAATCAATACAGAACAATTGCGCAGGCAATAATAATAATCTTATGAACAATAATACTTGGAATAAACAATATGAAATATTCAAATACAATAATAATCCAATATTTGGAAATAAATAATAGCAATATTCGGGTCAAAAGCCCACAATATAAAGAAATAACAATAGTTCAATAATTAAGTCTTCATGACCAACAATAATTATTTATTAAGCGGCGATGCTATCAATTCATTCACCAATGTTGATCTCCCAATCCATTAGGAAATTCTCCATCAACACCTGTAAATGCTTCATCTAAAAAGAGGAGAAAAATTGTCCTTAGAGCAAGTTATGGACAGCAAGTAGATAAAGCAGGGAACAATGGAATAATGATATAACAATGATTTCAATGGATCAATAGGAATCAATAACATGACACGATAATCAATAATTAATATCACGATAATCGATGCAATGGCTATAAATAATGATTCAATATTCGGTAACAATAATAAATGATCAATAACAATAATACTTAGCCAATATTCGATATCAATAGGAACAAGGATGAACAATATGCAATGTCGGTGATGTGATGCAACTCTTAAGTCTATTAATCATTTTAATCCTTGCTAATGTAGCACTTCATGCGTCCCATTTATTTACCACATGGTTGCTACATACAAACACTTTACGTTTAGACTTAGTGAAGGATTTTATAGTTCATGTGTCGGTATGGTAATCACTAATACGATACAATATTGTTGCACAACTCATTATAATGATACATTGATACACTGATTCACTGATTCACGAGTTCACGAGTTCACGGGTCCACGGGTTCACGACACGAAAGATTGGGATACCATGATCAGCGCTCCATAATCAATCGATAAACACTGGCCGACACAGTCACTATATTGTTCACTACTTAAGTCATTCCCTTAAACCCCGGCTTATTAATTATTTTATTAATGCAAAAATACAATATGCAATTCGAAATATTGGATGAACAATAATAATAATAGAGGGACAATAAGGTGATAACATGAAGTAGGGCAATTGAAAATGATGACAATAGGACACTGGGATCATGCAATACAACTTACATACTTCAATTCATGCAATACTATGATGTAGGATTAATTAAACTATTAAAAACTGGAATATAAAATTCTGGACAGTAAGAGTAGTCTGTACTAAAATGCAGTTTTCCGCTGTTTCAAAACTCAAAAATTGAATCCATCAGAAGTTCTAAAAACTAGACTTCCACACGTTTCCAACGCATATTTAAATTTCAAAATCCGAAAACAGTAGCTAGGTCAAACACAATATTCTTTACAGATTTCATGTTCATACAGAATTTCGACATTTTGTTATTATAATTTTAGAAATAGCAAAAACTCCATAATAAATTCATTAAAAATATTTTCTAGACTCCTAAAGATGTTAAGTAACAATATGGAAATTATCAAATAAAATTTTATCATTTGAAAAACTATGTTTTTATTTCCAGATTTTCAGATTCCTGTATGATTCATGTTTAAACTGTTAAAAGGCCGATCAAATGATAAAATTTTGCTCTGTTAATTTCCAGATTGTTATTGATCATGTTTAGGAGTCCACGGAGTTATCCGGGGCTTCTTCCTCGAGTCCTGTCATGATCGCGCACTCGACGAAAGAGTATTGAGTTTTTGCTGTTTCTAAAAATATAACAACATGATGTCGAATTTCTGCCTGAATATGAAATCTGTAAAGAATGGGGTGTTTGACCTAGTTACTGTTGTCGGATTTTGAACTTTAACTATACGTTGGGACCGTGTGGAAGTCTAGTTTCTAGAATTTCTGATGGATTCAATTTTCAAGTTTTGAAATAGCAGAAAATTGCATTTTAGTACAGACCACTCTTGCTATCCATAATTTTATAATTGAGTTTTTAATAGATTATTTATTTCTATATCGTAGTATTGCATAAATTGAAGTGTATATGTTGTATTGCATGATCCTAAAGTCTTATTGTCACCATTCTAATTGTCCTATCTAAGTTATCGTCCTATTGTTCCCCTATTGTTGCTATCGTTCATCAAATATCTTTAGATTGCATATTGTATTGTATTGATTGAAGAATTGTTAAACAAATCGGCGGTTAAGGGTTGACTTAAGTAGTGGACAATATATGAGACTGTACTCGGAAAGAAGCTCATGGTTTTCCTACAATTACTAAATGACTGAATGACTTAATAACTGGATAACTGCATATTATTCCATGGATATTGATACTAAATAACTGAATGATTGAATAACTAAATACTGAAGATAATCGTTTACATCGTTCCCGAGTACATGAACTATAAAATCCACCCCTAAGTCTAAACGTAACTTGTTTGTATGTAGCAACCATGTGGCAAATGAATGGGACGCATGAAGTGCTACATTAGTTAGGATTAAAATAATTAATAGACTTAAGGATCACACCACATCGATATTGCATATTGTACATCATTGTTCCTATTGATATCGAATCTTGGCTAAGTGTTATTGATATTGATCATTGAATATTGTTATCGAATAGTGAATCATTGTTTATAGCCATTGCATCGATTATCATGATATTGACTATTGCTATCGTGCCATGTTATTGATTCCTATTGATCCATTGAACTCATTGTAATATCATTATTCCATTGTTCCTTGCTTTCTCTAATTGCTGTCCATGACTTGCTCTAAGGAAAAAATTTCTCCTCGTTTTAGATTAAGTGTTCACAGGTAATGAAGGAAAACTGCCTGCTGGAATTGGAGAACAAACTTTCTGAAGATTTCATGCTTTCTAGTTTCTTATTGTTTTATTGGACTTAATATATTGAGACTTATTAGCTATTTGTGATTGGATTATTATTGTATTGGGCTTATGACCCAGATTTTGTTATTCTTCCAGATGTTGGTTATTGCATTTGGATATTTTATATTGCTTCATTCCAAGTATTATTGTTCATCTTATTATTATTGTCTGCGCAATTGTTTTGTATTGATTATATTGTTGAGTTGATCGGATAAACAACTTATGAGTGACATTATTCATTCGCTGGGCCAATGTCATGTGCTCGTCTTCCGTATTTTTGGGAAGCGGTGCGGGAGAGTCACACACTTAGAATGGATCAAAATTGGGATTTTAATTCATAAGATGAATTTAGTTAAGAATCCAAGTAAGATTTAGACTCCTGACATTGGTTGGCCATTTAATTAGATTAAATGGGCTGATTAAAGTTCAGAGGCCCACACACGAATCTGACCCAGGTCGGATTATGAGCCCAACAAGCTCGTTACTCTCTCAGGGTTGATTTACTGCAGCTATATATATGATACATATATGTGGAAAAGTCACATATGAGAATACCCTCGCCGTCACAGAAATTGTGAGAGAGAGATCGTGAGGAACAACTCCATCCCGCAGCTAGCACCGCGGCGTGAGGAAAAATTGGTTTTGATCCGTTCGTGTGGATACCGTAGAGACACCGCAACATTGCAGTGCTGTGATCGACATATCTTGGAGACAGCAAATCCGTCTTTAAGGTATAACTCTTAAACACGTTTTATGGTTTTCGCATGGATCCATGGTTAGGTTTCAATATTTTGTAATTTTTCCACTGTGTATTCAATCTGTGTTTGCCATTGAAACCTAACACTCAAGGTAAGGAAAACAATGAAAAAAAATAAAAAGGAGGAAAAAAGGGAGATTGCGACTTTATATGTGCTGGTGGCTCCGTCTCGGAAAAAGGGAAAGAAAGAAAGAGGAAGAGGGCCTTGCTTCGATTTTGGCTCAAACAACAAATATAGTTCATCTTTCTTATTTTTCTAATTATTATGCAATCTAAAAACATGTTTGTTATTTGCAAATTTATCATGAACTAATTTTATTTTTCTAGGTCTTTGGTGTAGCTTAGTTTTGAAAACACACTTCAAATTTCATATTATTATATTTTTCTACTTTCCATGGTTGTGTGTTTAATTTTTTTTCTTAATGCGTGCACTTGTTTGACCAACTATTATTTGATATATTGAATCATGGGGGATGCCGAGTGGTAACTTGTGATTTAGAATTATAGAATTGAACACCATTAATTGAACGAAATTAAAGATAATTTACTACGATTAATATGACTATAAAGAAATCCATAGAACTTAATGAATCTTCAAATAATTAAATTTGCATAGAGATATGAAGAATTATTAGTTGAGGGTATGTTTAGTGTTATTCGAGGGAAGACACTGAATAATTAGGAAATTTTAGTCTACAACTAAGAAAAGTAGAATTTCTAGTTACATGGAATTTTGAATTGTGTGGGATTAACTAGGTAAAATAAAAAACCCTAGAACTAGTTTTGATATTAACAAACCACAAAATTTTAGATTTCGTTCTTTTTAATTAGTTTAGTTCTTTCATTTAGTTTAATTAGTTTAGTTGCTATTTTTATCATATTTTTTATTTTCCAAATAGTAGTTAATCTAGTGAATTTTGGTGCTCAATAAAATTATTATTCCTTGTGGGTTTGATACTCTTTTCTTTTAAACTATACTATTTGTTGCGATTTTGTGCACTTGCGAATTATACCCATCAAGTTTTTGGTGCCGTTACCAGGGACTAATTATTCTTTTCTTGATGTTGATAATTGTTAGATTGTTACTAATATGAATTTTTTTTATTTTTTTTAGAAAGATAGATTTGATTAGTTTTTCTGTTATTTACTAGATATATTTGAGGACATAGAAGTGTATCACCATAGTGAACGAGGGTAATGGAGAGGAAAATAAGACTTTGATGGACTATGCTATGCCCTTGGTTAATGGAGCAACATCAAGCATAAAGAGGCCGGATATACAAGCTAACAATTTTGAGATTAAATCGGTGATAATTCAAATGATTCAATAGACTGTTCAGTTTGGTAGACTGTCGCACGAGGATCCTAATGTTCACATTGCAAACTTTTTAGAAATTTGCGCCACTTTCAAGCACAATGGAGTATCAGATGATGCAATCTAATTGAGACACTTTCCTTTTTCATTAAGAGATAAGGCTTGGCTTGGCTAAATTATCTACCACCGGGTGTTATTACTACTTGGGAGGGACTTACACAAAAATTTATGGCTAAGTATTTTCCACCGGCAAAGACAACAATGTTAAGGAATGACACTACCACATTTAATCAATTTGATAATGAATCTTTGTATGATGTGTGGGAGAGATATAAAAATTTATTGAGAATGTGTCCTTATCATGAACTACCGAAATGGCCGTAAGTCCAAATATTCTACAATGGTTTGGGAGTTAAAAATCGGTCTATTGTAGATGCAGCAGTTGGAGGTGCACTTATGAGAAAAACTCATGAACTGGCTTATGAGCTTTTAGAGGAGATGTCGTCTAGCAGTTATCAATTTTCTTTAGAAAGAGCAATGCCAAGAAAAGCGTCTAGAATTTTTTAGCCTAATTCTATTACCACATTGACTGCAAAAAATGATATTTTATCAAAACAATGAGGTAATATGAATATTAATGTTATTCAAACAAATATTATTTGTGATCATTGTGCAGGAAATTACTCAAGTATTGATTGTCAGGTGGGAAATCTTTTTGCTCAAACAAATTCCAAACAAGCAAATTACGTGTCCAACTTCCAACATCAAAATTTCCTTATTCACACACGTATAATCCAGGATGAAGAAATCACCCCAATTTTTCATGGAAAAACAATCAAATTTTCCGCAGCAAGAAAAGAACCCGACACTTGAGGAGATGTTCATGCAATACATGCAAAAGACAGATTTAGCAATCCAAAATAATGCATCTTCAACTGCTGCTTCAATTCGCAATCTTGAGGCTCAGATTGGTCAACTTTTAAATATTCTTACAGAAAGAACATCATGAACCTTACCCAGTAATACTGTGACCAATCCCAAGAAGCATGTCAAAGATAACCCTGAGAAGTAGGAGAACAATTGAGCAGCCGCAAGCACAAACTGCCAAATAAAATGTGGTTGAAAATCAAGATGAGTTCAAGCTAATTTTAGAGGAACAAATGGCGCATGTGGCCAACAACCATCATATTGAGATTTCTAAGAAAAGCAAAGGAGCTTCAAACCCCTCGGTTTCCAGGGAGTTTATTTTTGAAACTTACCCTAATTTACCTTATGATCGACTTATTCCTTTTCCACAAAGGCTTAAAAAGAATAATCTCGAAAATCAATTCTTTAAATTTTTAAGTATTTTTAAGAATTTGCATATTAATATTCATCTTATTGAAGCTTTAGAGCATATGCCTAAATATGCTAATTTTTAAAGAATATTTTATCAAACAAGCAGAAATTAGAGGAGCACGAGACAATTATGCTAACTGAAGAAAGTAATGAAATTTTACAAAAGAAGTTGCCTCCTAAACTTAAAGATCCATGGAGTTTTACAATATCTTGTACTATTGGAAATTCTTCATTTGATAAAGTTTTATGTGATTTAGGAGCAAGTATTAATCTCATGCCTTTTTCGGTTGTCAGGAAACTTGGTATTGGAGAAGTAAATCCTACTACAATTTCTTTACTATTGGTAGATAGATCTATCAAGTACCCAAGAGGAATAATTGAAGATGTTTTGGTAAAGGTAGACAAGTTCATTTTCCAACTGATTTCATAGTGCTTCACATGGAGAAGATGAACAAATTCCGTTGATTTTGGGGTGACCTTTTCTAGCTACGGGGAAAGCTTTGATTGATGTCCAATAAAGAAAACTTATTTTAAGGGTTGAGGATGAGCAAGTAACGTTTGATGTCTTTAAATTCATGGAGTTTTCTACTGAAGTTCACTCGTATTTTCAAGTTAGTGAAATTGATTTAATTATGGGCGAGACAAATAAGGCTGAAGTTATAAAGTTACCGATAGAAGTGTGTTTAAAAAGTCCAGCAACTCCTTAATCTGAGAAAGAAAAAGGTTTGGAATATGTTCGGTATTTGGAAGCTGCACCATCTATTCATCTTTCTTCTCAGCTAAAATTCAAAGAGGTGGGGATATCAAAGACAACATCTGTAAGAAAGAAACGACTCAAACTTGAGCTTAAACCACTGCCATTTAGTTTGCTGGGTGCACAGAGAAAACCTAATTCATGCATAAAGGAATTTGTTGGAAAATATGTTCTTGTGTTGTTGGATATTGGCATCACATAACCATTTCAGCTACCACGTCTAGCTGAAGACTTAAAACTTAGCGCTTCTTGGGAGGCAACCCCTGTTTTTATTTTCACCGCCATTAGAATTGTTTTTCTTTTTGCTTACTTTAATTTTAATTTTTGAATTTATAGAATTGCATAAGTTTGAGGGTTTTCGGGCAGAGTTATTTTTTAGACCTAGTTTGATGGCTAATTTTGGGAAGGATGGAGTCCGAATCTGGAAAAGTATTTCAGAGAGCGATTGAAGGGAATTGTCTTAGCTTTCTAGTGCAAAAAGAATCTGGGATTTGGACATCTACAACTCCAGATATCACCGAAACTATGAACGTCATTCATCCAGAATTTCAACATTAGCCGGGGGAGTAATTCTGAACTTTTCTCATTTCTTTTTGTTTAAATTTTTCTTTACCTATTGAGGGCAGTGTGATATTTCGGTTTAGGGGAAGGGGTTAAAAAAATTATAAATGAAAAAAAAATTAAATAAGGATTACCATTACACTTTGGGTTCTTTATTATGCTAAAGCATTACATTTTTTATTTATTTAGGATAGACAATATCTTATAAAGCAAGATTAAACATATTTATTTTCTTTAAAATTATTGAAATTCAAAATTCCTTACAAAACTGTGTAAGTCATGTAATTATGCATAAAGGAGAAGTGTGATATTTGTTTTGTGATTATCCCCTTTGATCTAGTCCTAAATAGGGTTTAAGTAAATAAAGTGATAATAATTAAATAATTAATTAAATTAAGATGATAATGATCTAACCCTCCCCTAATAGTTAGCTTCAAACATGTAATGAACGCTGACACTTATAATGGTCACAACATCTAATAAAGACTAGCAATCAACGCAGCCACTTAGTTTGATTTTTCAATAAAAACTTAGACTGCGTTTGTTTTAACGTTTTTTTCGTTTTTCCTTTTTCTGAAAATTGAAAAGTTGTTTGGTTTGGTGTTATTTCAAAAAAAAGTTTCACAAAACCCCAGACCCCACTTTCCCTTCTCTCTCCTCTCTCTTCACGAGTTGTGTTGGTTCTTTACTCCATCCCGTCCTTTTATCATCTCCTTCCTCCCTTCTCGAATACATCGCTCCAAACTATATCTGGATCTATCTGCACCCAAAATCAACGATTTTTGATTTATTAAGCCCCAAACCTACTCCTCCTTGTGATTTAGGCGTCGCTGGTGGAGATCATACTACTTTCACTGCGGCCGATTTGGTGGATTGAGTGGTCGATTTAGGGTTAATGGTTTGTGAGACCCGTGCTGCATACAAAAAAAGGTATATTCGACAATGGGCAAGTCGAATCAAACGACTATTGAAGGTTGAATCTGTTGCTGACAATTTCTTCGCTCTTCAACTCCAATCGAAGGTATGATCCGATTGGTACCCATTTTCATGTTCTTGTTTCAACCCTATGACTTCCGTTTGTTGCGGGACTGCTTTTTACGGCTTAGGAGTTGTGAATTGGGATGGATTTGAGGGTTTCATTACTTGTGATCTTATGGTCTACTAAACTCCTTTTTCTTGTGATTAAAAGCCAGGTTCATCTTGTTCCTGTATGAATTTTTTTTACTTTTCAAATCCTATATTAGAGATACAAGTTCTCATTTTTTATTGAACTTTACTTCCGAAAATGAAATTTGGGATCGCTATTTAAGTGCTGCAATTTGTCATTGTTGATTACTATTTATCGTTTTTTTCCTAATATAGATGAGTAGAATGGGAAAGGGGAAGGAGTTGGAGGTGGATGATGACTTTGGGAAGTGGCCTCCACATGTTGTGCGGGTATTTGTATCTCTAATGGAGGATGCAGTATACGAAAATAGTCTCAAAACTAACACATTTGATGCCAAAGTTTGGAATCAATTTACTGTACATATGCAAATTATGTGTCAACGTTCATTCACGGTGAAACAATTGAGGGAAAAACATTCGAGACTGAAAATGCAATGGAGGGTGTTTCACCATATGAAGAAACAGAGTGGTTTTGGTTGGGATGAAGTGAACGAAACAATCACTGCCGAGAAGGCTGTTTGGGACAACTATGTTAAGGTTCATATATAATTTCATTATTTGTAATTGTCCGTGAATCTATTATTATTATACTTAAGCATGACTTTACTACTTGTAAATTAACAACACAATTTTTGTTTAGGCACACCCTAAGGCAAAACAATTTGAGAAGAAGGGGTTGGCAAACTACGATGCTTTGACCAAGATTTTTCAAGAGTCGACTGCCGAAGGGCATGTCTCTAGGGCTTCAACACAAAGGGTGTACGATTCTGATGAGGAACGGAGGGTCAATTTTGAGTTTGCCCACCCTAATTTTCCATACGTAAATGTACCTGATGAGGATGATGATGTAACATTTGGTTCGGGGTCGGGGTCTCGCAAGAGAAAATCTGGTACATCAAGTGGACGAGCAACAAAAGGCTCGGGCATCAAAGAATGCTATGGTTCCTTTATGGAAACCCAGGAGATAAGAAGGAACAAGTACAAGAAGAAAATGTCCGAGGAAGGTAATGCCTCGGCTGAACGTGATTATACCGAGTTGGATCAATGCACTGATATAATTAATGCCATGTCTGGGCTTAATTACAAAGAAACAGGGAATGCACTTGACCACTTAATTGCTAATCCTCGTGCTTGTCATACTTTCCTTCGTATGACCCCAGAAGTTTGGGAGAGGTTGGTGAAGAATCGTGGTGAGCAGTAGCGATCCCGTTTGGTTGAGTGGGACCATCATATCCAAGATTTTCAATTCTTGGATATATTATTTTCATATTCATGTGTGAGCTATTGTATCCTGACTATGTACTGGTAGAACGTGGCGTTTTTTATTTGAATTGATTTTTATTTTTCTGTAAATGGATTTGCTATTAGTAGTTGCTGTTATTTATTTTATAATCTCAGCTTAGCAATGATAAATCACGTAATATGTTAGTTTAAAATTCTGTAAATAACCTCCACTATAGTCGTAGTATTAAAGCTTGAACTTACTTTATGGAACTGAATTCTACTTTTGTTCATTGTGAAGTGCTATTGCAAGTGCTACCGTAGTTATGGACACTTCTTCATCTGGTAGTGGCGATTTTGATGATTTGATGGATCTGCAGTTCCTACATGACAACTCTGATGAAATTCTAGTATCATATCCCAAACTAACAGGACGTGAATATTTGCAAGAAATCTTAGATGGTCCCCCGTATAAGTTTCATGCCATATTCCGTATGAATCAAGATTGTTTTCTGGCTTTGTGTGCTTTTCTGAAAAATGGCAACTACCTTGAGGAAACGGAGGAGGAATTCCAACGTAGACGCATGTCTTTTGAAGAAAGTGTTGCCATTTTTCTTTATATTGTCGGTCACAGTCAAAGAATGAAAGCATGTTGTGATAGGTTTCAACATTCACTTGAAACAATCGAGTGAAATTTTACTCTTGTTTTGAAAGGTTTGGCAAGAGCTGTCACAGTACTTATCACTCTCCCGAACACTACACATATACATGAAAGGATCACTAATTCCCCGGACTTTTATCCGTGGTTTAAGGTAATTTGTTACCTTCCTCCTGTTTAACATCAGTACTTCATATTTCAAAGTTTGTAAAAGTATGTACTATTCAAATTCATTAATGTAGGGAGCTATCGGAGCCGCTGATGGCACGTTAATCGATGCTTCGGTACCCACTAGTCGAAGTAGTGCTTGTCGCAGTCGTTGGCGGTTTGTGATTTTGATATGATGTTTACATTTGTTTATGCGGGATGGGAAGGCAGTGCTAACGAATCCCATGTAATACAGAGTGCACTATCAGAAGGACTGTTGCAAATCCCACCCAATGATAAATATTATTTAGTGGACTGTGGTTATACTAATATGCCTGGTTTTTTAGCCCCCTACCGTGGTGAGCCATATCACTTACAGGACTTTTAAGGGGCCAACCATGCACCAACCCAACCTAGACAACTTTTTAATAAATAGCATGCTAGACTACGAAATGTGATTGAGAGAACATTTGGTGTATTCAAGAAAAGGTTTTCCATCTTCAGTAACATGCCAAACTACTTTTTTACAAGACAAGTGATGATGGTCACAGCATGTTGTGCACTCCATAATTTTATACGTAGACATTCAGAGGACGATACTTTTTTTGAGGAATTTGTAGATGAACAATTAATTCATCACCAACAAATTGAAGATATCGCATCCACATCTCAAGGGTTGGATTTGTCATTTTCCCAATTGAATCGTATGAATATGAAAAGAGATAAAATTGCTACGGCAATGTGGAATGTGAGACACTAATGTAATTTTGATGAAACTGTTTCATTGTATCATTTACTGTGTTGAATATAATGTTTTCTGCAATGTATGAGATGTTATCTTGACAATTTACAGATGAACAGGTACTGCACACGGATTCAATTTTGTTACCAACAATGGTCAGAAGAATGAAAGGATTTGTCGATAACAGGAAGTGATTCTAGTATCATTGTTTTTGACCTAACGAAGATGATGTCGTTATAGGCAATGATGAAAGGTTCTACTCAATGAATGTGTGCCCCCCTCCCCCCCCCCCCCCCCCCCCCCCCCCCCCACACTGCCTCTTTCTGCTTGGTTGTATTGACCAACAGCAGATATTGAAAATATGAAATATATGAGTGAATAACCACGGAAATGATGTGTAATAGCCTTTAAGCTGATCTGTGGTTGATGTTTAGAATTATGTGAAGTAAGAATGAATCCATTATGTGAAGTGATAATGATGAAATTATTTGTTGATGACAATGGGGAGGTGGACATTTTAATTAGTGCTAGTAGGCATGGCATTGTCAAAAATGCAGCCCTAGCCTGGAATTTTTGATCATTGATTTGAACAAATTTTCTATAGAACCATGTTCTGAGCCTACGAATAATTTGAGCTTTTTTGGTTATTCATATGGCATTGTTGTAGTATTTGATTTCACTGAAGTAGATTGTGTTAGCATACTGATAGATTATTATTGCCAAAGCATGAGAACCCATCAGAAGCATCTCATTGCACACCCCAAATTATTCTACACAGTTAACAAGTATCAAAAGCCTTGACAAACCATGATAACATCATAATCCATGTGCAGAATCAGAGACCTTTCAGAGGTAGGAGATTGTACACATTATGGAAATTTGTTAAGGTAAAAATAAATTCAACACTTGAGTTAATATGTATCAGAAGCCTTCAGCTCCAAATTATTCAAAGGCACATCAACAACAATTATTGAAAACCTTTGTTAGCATACTGATTAATATTGGCATCACATGCCATCATATGTATATTCAAATTAGCGGAGAATTGTTTCTGTTTGGTTGGTAGGAATTGACAATCGTGGAGATGATGATGAAATATTCTGATCCTGTATAAACTCTGCAGTATTGAAAATGACCAAACATTGGTAAATTCAAATATGGAAGATAGTAGTAGCGAAACAAATCCAAAAATATTTTAATCTGCTAAATCAAGATTTTCAATAAAAAATAGCATGTGCCTTTAAAAATTTTGGAGCTGATGGATGAGGATCCTGTATAACTCAAGTATTTTTTTTTTTTCATTTTAACAATTTTACATAAATTGTACAAATCCCTTTCTGTGAAGGGTTCAGATTCTGCTTGTGGCTTATCATGTTATCATGGTTTGTGAAGGCTTTTGTCACTTGGTATATCTGAAGAAATGTAATTGGGGTGTGCATTGTGATGGTTCTGATGTGTTCTCATGCTTTGGGCAATAATAATCAGTATGCTTACAGAAGGGCTTCAATAAATGGCCGTTGATGTGCCTTTGCAAAAATCGGAAATGAAGGCAGCTGATACTGTGTAATTGTGGTGTGCATACTGATTATTATTTGGGGTGTGCATACTGCCGTATAGGTATGCATCAGAAATGTGCATTGGGGTGTGCATTGAGATGCTTCTGATGTGTTCTCATGCTTTGGGCAATAATAATCAGTATGCCGACACAAGGGCTTCAAAAAATTTGAGCTTAATGTTCCTTTGCAAAAATTGGAGCTGAAGGCTTCTAATACATATTAACTCAAGTGTTGATTTTTTTTTACCTTAACAAATTTCCATAATGTGTACAATCTCCTACCTCTGAAAGGTGTCTAATTCTGCACATGGATTATGATGTTATCATGGTTTGTCAAGCCATCTCCATATTTGTTAACTGTGAAGATTATTTGGGTTGTGCATTGTCAAGCCTTTTGATACTGGTAACTGTGAAGAATTTGAGGGGGTGTGCATTTAGATGCTTTTGATGGGTTCTCATGCTTCGGCCAAAAATCTATCAGTATGCTAATGCAAGCCTTTGAAATTATTTTGTTGCTGTGCCAGAAGATACAATCGTGGAGATGATGGCTTCTGATCCCGTATAAAAACCATTGTTGATTTTTAACTTTAACAAATTTCCATACTGTGTACATTTTCCTTTTTGTGCAGGATTCTGAATGCTGCTTTTGGCTTATGATGTTATGAGGGTTTCTTACTGCTTGTTCGTAGGTTATAACTATGAAGAATGATTTGGGATGTGCATTGGGATGCTTCTGAATGCTTCTCATGCTTTGGGGAAAAAATAATCGACGAGTATGCTAACACCACTGTTTCAACTCTTTTTCTTGTACACGAGGAGGTTCAAAAATTTGGAGATGAAGGCTTCTGATCCTGTAAAACTCAAGTGCTATTATTTTTTTTTAGCTTAACAAATTTCCATAATGTGTACAATCTCCTACCTCTGAAAGGTCTCTGATTCTGCACATGGTGGTTGATGTTATCATGGTTGATGTTAACGTGGATAAATGTAAACCAAAAAAACAATCTCATGCTTTGGGCAAAAAACTATCAGTATATTCACACAAAATTTTCAATTAATGGTTTGTTGATGTGCATGACGATACAATCGTGGAGATGATGGCGTATGATTTTTTTTATAATTGAACTGTTGTTTTATTACTTTAACAAAATTCGATACTTTATTCTTATTATGAATCTAGTAATTCAAGCAAGTGTAATGAGTTACAAAACAAGGGATGCAACCAAAGAATTTTCGTTACATTATACACAAATGATCTATCATATTACTCTTTTGCACATCGCATATCAAGTTAAAGAAATGTTACATACAATAAGAATACAAAAATCTCCATTGGAAAAAGAATAGTCGAATAGCAGTTCATATCAACAAGTGTAAGGTATATCACATTAATACAACTACTCATATTGATAAGATTTGCTCGATTCACTTGCTGCTTAGGTTTCTTGTTCCTATCTATATAATAAAACACAAAGAAAGCTATCAAGTGGCTCACCTTCAATCCCCCTAAAATCAAAGGTCCAGATCTAACCTCACAAAACATATTTTCCCACCCAAAATTTCAAACCCCAAAATCAAATTTTTCCCCCCAAAACTAAAAAACTCATTACTTTATTACTCTCTCTCTCTTATCTTTTCAATTTTTCATATTTCTCTCTTTCTCTCTCTCCCTACCTCTCTCTCCCATTCTTTCTTTATTTATTTAAAAATTTAGATTTTAAGATTTCAAGTTTGTAAATTTTTCAGAATTTTTATGTTTTTTTATTGCACATGTTATATTGAAAATAGCAAATATATTTCTTCAAATGTTAAATTTCATCATTTTCCAGACTTAAAATTCTAAGAAGTTAGATTTACACCCTCATTTATAATTATTTTTCAACATATACTAATGAAAACATGGACTTTTATTTACAACTAATTATTGTCATACAATTCAAACTTGAGTTACATAATTGTTGTTTTACTGTTTACATGGCTTTTCGTGTTTTGTATCGTTCCGAAGACGTGCCGTAGGCACGGGCCCACGGGCAAATCTAGTACTTGTACAACTTTGCTCTGTAACTGCAACAATTAAAAATACTACAAGAAAAGTTTAATGCAAATTGATTGAACAAACGTCTTGTATAATCTCATTGGCAAAAAAACTGTTTTCCTATATATTTGCGAATTTATTTTTAAAACCATACGCCTTTTATAACCTCATTTGCCAATAACTTTTTTAATCGAAATAACTGTTTTACTGGTTTACCAAACACATTTTATACTCTTACTTTTAAAAAAACAGTGTTCAGAAAAAAATATTACCGAACAGCTTTTACACTCCTTTACAGAAAAAATGTTTCCAGTAAAATGTTTTCAGGAAAAAATATTACCAAACAGCTTTTACACTCTTTTTTTTAGAAAACAGTTTTCAGAAAAAAATATTACCAAACAGCTTTTACACTCTTTTTCAGAAAATAGTTTTCAGAAATTTTTTTACCAAACAGCTTTTACACTCTCTTTTTCAAAAAACAGTTTTCAGAAAAAATTATTACCAAACAGCTTTTACACTTTCTTTTTCAGAAAAACAGTTTTCAGAAAATAGTTTTCAAAAAAAATTATTACCAAACATCTTTTACACTCTTTTTCAGAAAAACAGTTTTCAGAAAAAAATTATTACCAAACAGCTTTTACACTCATTTTCAGAAAATAGTTTTCAGAAAAAAAATATTACCAAACAGCTTTTACCACTCATTTTCAGAAAAAAGTTTTTAGAAAACAGTTTTCAGAAAAGAGTTTTCAGAAAACTGTTTTCAAAACAACAAACCAAACACACTCTTATAGTTTTTTCTTTTGCAAAGTTCTTGTACAACTGTCCTGATGCAAACAATGAGTCAGACATCTAGTCCACCCCCAGCAACACCAACTACTCATTAAGCACCCCACAAGGCGAGTTCGGAGTTCATACTTATGGTTTAAGAGTTGCTCTAGCAACTTGCCACCAAGTGCAGAGCTCAACTCACCATTCGATCTTCTCCTAAAACTCGTTAGTCAGTACTCATGGTTCAAGAGTTGCTCTAGCAACTTGTCTCCAAGCAAGTGTGGAGCTCAACTCACCATTCGATATGCCCCTGAAACTTGTTAACAATCTGTTCGGAGTTCATACTCATGGTTCAAGAGTTTCTCTAGCAACTTGCACCCAATCAAGCTCAGAGACTCGACTCGCCACTCTATCTTCTCTAGAAACACCTAAAGGACAAGTTCGGAGTCCATGCCCATGTTTCAAGAGCTGATTTAGCCACTTGCAACCAAACAAGTTCATAGCTTAACTTGTCATTCGATCTGTTCCGAAAACTTGTTATCAACCCGCTCGGAGTCCATACTTGTGGTTCAAGATTTGCTCTAGCAACTTGCACCCAAGGAAGCTCAAAGACTTAATTCGCCACTCGATTTGCATCGAAAATGCCAAAAGAATGAGTTTGGAGTTTATACTCGCGGCACGAAGTTACCTAGCAACTTGGAAAAAGCAAGTTAAAGAGCTTAACTCACAATTCGAAACAAACTCTCACAACTTGTTAGCTACCTCTACTAACAAATTTGGGGTCAAGCTCCTTCCAAGTTCTACTCCCGTAATTTGCCACAATAGGGGCACAAGAGGTCCAAATCTTAATTAGAGCTGCCCTGGCTACTCTAAGACAGAAAGCTACTACTCAAAGAGGACAATAGACAATACTTGAATACTTGAAGATTTTCATTATACAACAACATCTCAATACAAGTTCAAAAGAAGCAATCAACAAGATTACAAGTCTCCCTCAGAGTCATCTCTACTCCCTCGCGGCAAGGGGATATTCATGTTAAGGGACACGCATATCCTATGCCCCCCTGGCTAACAAAGAACCTCCTCGGTCACTCAAACGGTCTGAAGGAAGCACCCGACTTGCAGATTGAGTCTGAGCTGCGTGACCACCAACACGCTCCGCCCGCTCGGTCGAAGCATCACTTGACGAACTAGCCACCTGGCTTTGGGCATCTCCCGGATTCCTCGAGATCCCTTGCGAACGTAAAGACAGTTCGTGAAATGACCTCCCCTGATTTATCTCATCACGAGAGCAAGAAGTTCTTTTAGTAAGAGCCCCCTCAAGCTGTCACTTCAACCGATGGATCTCCACTTCCTACTCTACAAGCCTCTTCTTGAGTTAAGCATCCTTAACCCTAACCTTCCAACGAACCATACAAGTGCGTACCGAACAGTTTGAACTAGCCTCTCCTGCGTATTCAGTAATGACCTTCTTAAGATGAGCAACCTCTAAGTTCTTCTCAAGCATCATGTTCTTCAACTCATCCCTCTCAGTAGTAGCCCCAAGCAAAGAGCAACAAAGGGATTTACACTCCAAGTCCCTCCCAACGGTCGTCTTCACAAGAGGGGTCTCACCATTGGGCAAACATCCCTCCACCTCGAGAGGAGGCATCTCCCATAGATAATCACCAAGGAGACCAGCCTCAATGTTCCTCTCATTCAACACTCTCCTCAGATAGCCAACCTCCACTTTCACTTTGAATAATTTCTCTCACAAACGAGTAAGCCCCAGCTCTACCATGCATCGCCTAGCATGGAGACGGGTAATCTCACCATCTTGAGGATCTCCCCCACTGTATATGACAATCTTCCAACAAAAGGAAGTAGTTGGTTACATCAATGCAAGCAACAATCGCTACGAGAATAAAAAGACTCGATGGTACCAAACCAACTACTCAAGGCAATGAGTTCGGTTCTCAGACCTTCTTCAGAGATACTGTAGTAACCCGTATTTTTAAATACTATTTTTGAGATTAGAAAATGAATTAAAATGATTTTTGGTGATTTAATAAATGTTCATTTAGAAATTTATCTTTTGCACGTGCAAAACACGTGCAAATGTTGTCTTTGAAAGATTAAAACAAAAAATTATTTTGGGAAAACTCATTTTTTATTATTTGAGATTATTCGTGGTTTTTCTAAATTTTTCTGATAATTATTGTACTTATTTGCAAATATTTTAAAAAGAAGGACTTTTGTGCAAAATTACCAAATGGGGATGAAAACTCTAGATTTTTCGGATTGTTAGGCTGGATATAATGCCTAGTAAATTAAGGTATAACGAGTTTATCTTTTATTTCAACAGATTCGAATTATTTTACAAGTTTTGATAAAAGATGATCTTTTTGCAAAATTGCTATTTAAAGGGGAGAAAGTGCAAAACTGTTTTCCTGGATTTTCCTACATTGCCGACAGATACTGGAGGGGATATTTTTTTATTTTGAATTGATTAAATTGGTTTTAACTAGTTTTCTAATAAATGGATCTATTTATGAAAAGGTATATTATAAAAGGAGTATTTTGCAAATATTTTCTAAAACCCTAAAAACTTAAATCCCGGACTATATAAGGTTTTGTGCAGCCGTCTTTTGCTTTACAATACAGGAGATCTCTTATTTTCTTATTATTTTGGAGTTCTAAGAAGAAGACTTTGGATTTCTTGCGAAGGAGGGGGCTTTCTTTATTTCTATTCTTCTTCGTTCGATATCTTCAACAAGATGAGTGACTTGTTTTGTTTCATTTTGTTTTGTGTATGTTGTATGTGATTAATATAATTTTTTTTGTTTGTTCTTTTAATGTTGTATGTGTAATACCCCGATTTTTATTTATGAAAATTATTATTATTTTTGCACGTATTGTGCACGTGCAATTTTTGTAGTATAAAATCTTATAATTATTTTCATTAGACAATGAGTATATATATATATGCGTATGTGTTCTCTAATTGTTTTTATTAAGGCCCATTTTTTTCAAATAAACATAAGTCCTTTTATAGCCCAAATCTAATTTATTTTTGTAAACTAAATTTGGCCCATTAAATAAAGGCCCATGAATTTATTTTTCCTTTTAATTACAACTTGTAATGTAGACTATTTTTATAGATCATTTTTGTAAAAAAATAAAATGTACAACTTTTTAAAACGGGGAACTAGTAAATGCACTTGCATTGCACGTACACGTGCATGGGGCACCATCTTGTGGCTGGTTTTGAATGGGAGGGAAAGGGAAAAAGAAAGTGGAGTGGTGGGTGGTAGTTGTTTGGATCATGGTTGGTTACTACAACTTCCCTTTAAATTTTAGCCTTTTATCTTTAACCCCTAGATTGATCTTAGCCCTTCATTTGCTCCAAAATTTAGTATAAATACCACCCCTAGCCTAGTTATTCTTGCACTCTTCATTTCTCCAAAAACCTATAGTAGAGAATACCATTGTTAGTAGTAATTTATTAGTAAGTAGTGAGATAAAAGATTGAGAGGTTGAGGGTGAGTGTGTGCTTGCAACAAAGAAGGCCGGCATCACCATTGAAGCTCTCGGGTTGCAACCATTGAAGGCTCGGGTGCACATCAAGGAGGAGGAGGAACGTTCGTTTGGCAAGCTCGCGAAGGACTCTTTTGTTTAGGAGGTGTTGCAAAATATTTTCTCTCCAAATAAGGTGGGTTATTTTCTATATTTCTAACTAGACATCATGTTAAGGTTGATTGAAACGATAATGCATGAAAGAAACTAATAAGAGTACACTTAATTGGAAAATGGGCTTATTAGTTGATTAAATTGATGCTTGATAAATTGCATGTTATCTTGTTATAAATCTTAAGTTGTATGTGAATCGTTTTGTAATCATGGAATGAATGAATTAGAATTGGTTGTTGATATCAAAACTAAGTACAAATGCTAGTAGGAGGAAATTGTTGCTTTATGTGCTTAGATGGACTTTCGTGATAATGTTTAGAATGAGTAACTTAAAATATGTTTTTGGGTTTATAAAAGGAAGATAAACAGGGAATTAATATAGGAAGTATTAATATTAAGTCGTATGAGAAATGTAAAAATGAGATGTGGTAGTAGTAGTATACAACCTAAACTAATTGTGTGAAAAATATGTGTTTAATTACTGAAAAAATTATTTTTAAATTACTGGAGTGTCAAATATTGTTTAAATAGACATTCTGGAGATTTACAGGAATTTTAGTAAAAGCAAAACTAAGATAAGAGCTTTTGAACATCGAAATGTTCTAATTGAATAGAGAGTTGATTTAAATAAAATACGAGTTGTATTCAAGACAACTTGAGCCTATAGCTCAAGTGGTCGGGGGGCTCTTTAGTGCTACAGTGGTGCGGGTGTATGTGGTCGAGGTCGCTGGTTCGATACTTGAGAACACCATTCTTTTGTGTGCATTTAAAATTAATTCAGTTTTCAGACCGAGAGTATTTAACTCTCTGGCCTCTCCTTATATTGAACAACGCAAGTAGCCAGATGGCTAGCGTGTGTGGTTGTGTTCCCTTGGGTCGCTGGTTCGATTCCTGGCTTGGCCAGAATATTAAATTTTTATAAAAAAGTGATTTTTTGGGTTTCGTGATGTGTAAAAATTCCGAAAAAAATACTATTATTATTCTAAATTCATGTGTGACTTATGAAAATTAATTGGGAGTTATTGGGATGAAATAAAGTATATTTTGGGAGTAAAAGTGTAGTTAGAATTATAGTTTCACACTCGTATATTTCGTGAAAAAAAAAGTGTTGTTACAAAGAAATTGAGGTAAGTGTTAGAAAAGAAAAATTCGAAAGAAAGGAAGTATAGGTTGTGAAGTTTTGTATGAATTATTCTTGTTAAAGAATAGTGTGACAATAACGAGTTTGTGAATATTCACCTTGACTAGATATTTTGTGATACGATTTTAATGTGGAAATAAATGTTGGTTATGAAATACATGATGTATAATTGAACTCCATGTATGGTTATTGACTCATGAAAAATTTAGAAATCATGTGGTTGGACAAGAGAAATGTTATTGAGTATGACAACTCAACATGTGAATTTGTGAACTGAAATTGAAAATTAGGGTGTAGCCAAAACTCACACCGGCAAATGAAAAGTGATGAAATATGATTATTGACATTGAAAAGACCAAGTTTGGGTCATTGTGAAATGAAAGAAATAAGACTGGTAGTAGTGAGAGGGCTAACTCTAAGAGATTGATTTTGTTCATGATTTCATTAGAATTAAGAATTAATACATAGTGAAGAGGTGATGAAAGTGAGAGAAAAACACAAGTATGAGGGCCTCGAATCTACGATGTGGGTGTGATTCACAGTTTGTCTTCACGATGTGTCGTGACATGACGTGGGCACTACTCCAGAATTATCGGGATCTTGGCGATGCTTGTGGGGTGTTTGGTGACTTCGAGAGGATCGTGTGCCATGAAGGAGGCTGAATTGTCCATAGATAGTCTTCACGATGCGTCGTGACATGACGTGGGATTCCCCTCCAGTTTTTCTGTACACGAGCTCGTACTCATAGGACATCTAGGATACTTACTGTAGTTACAGTAGTAGATTAAGTCATGACGAGGGATTGAACCCTACAAGATGAAGAACGATTAAGAGGCTTGCCCTCGGACCTATGTAGTATGGGATGCATAGAATCTGAACAAGTATGCATTAGTGTCATGTAATATAAATAACTGCATTAAGGACTAAGTGCACAATCACAACACGACATCAATAGGGTATTCCCTTTAGTTTGATATGTGATAAGTTTGTGTTTGCTAAATATGGAAAATCAGTTATACTGTTTCCGGCATAGAGAGGATGGCCGTGTATAATGTTCGTCGGTTGAATAAACTGACGTACCCACAGTTTTGTATGCAGGGTAAATAGCATGATAAAGATTAAAGAAGAACTGATGCTTAGAGATTATTCAAATATTGTTGTACCTTTATATAAATGTTGTAAAATTTGCTTCCGCTGTAAAATGTAAAGTGTAAAGATTTCTTGTAACTCTGATGTAAAGTGAAAAGTTTTAATTTCCTTGTAAAATTATACGAAAGAAGTGTAAAGATCCTGTGGAATCTCGAATTCAGTGTATTTTGGAATTCGGGGCATTACAGTATGTGGTGTTTCATCTCCTAGAAAGCATGCTAGGGTTTGGGTATGAATATGTATGTTGGATTGTTGAAAAAAAATTGGATCTTATGAACCCTAGTTATTTATGAGTAAAATTGTATGTGGGTAATTCGAGATTGATGAATGATCTATTGGAGATCATTGGTAGGATATTTCTTTTGGATTAATGTTGGATTGATTGAATATAGTAGATTTAGTGCATAAATTTAATAAAGATGAGATTTTTTATCACTTTGAGGATTGGTTGAATGAAACTTGATATGGTGATGGTATAAATTGATTATGTTTATGAGTTATAATGGTGAATCAGTTTGAAAATTTTGAAGAAAGAATTTATGAATCAAGAGATCATGTTTTGAGAATCAAAATTTGGAATCGAGTTGAGTTTGAGGAAATATATCCAAATTGGGGACTTTTTTTGAATTCTGGTATTGATATGGTTTGGACCTGAATACAAAGCTATTTCAATGAATAACTAATTTTTTATAAAAACTTTATTTTGATTATATGCACAATTCATGTTTTAATTGAAAGAAATCAACAAATCGCAATTTTTATAAATTTAAGTAGTTTTGATTTAGTTTTTATGGACTATTATATATCCTATAAGTTATATTTGAACATATAAGAAATATGCTTTTTTTAGAAATCGTTTTCATAAAGTAAAACTCTGTATCAGTTGAAATGTGCACAATAAAAAATATGCAGTCTGCAGTTCAACAGTCGACCGATGAAATTTTACAGTCGACCGCCGCGACCTGGCTGCTGTGTTCTCTAGTTTTCTGGAAATTCCGTTCTAGACAGTCGACTGATGACCTTTTTACAGTCGACTGATATTACTTAAAATTATTTTAATTGAAGTTTTGGATTTTTTCGCTCTGGACAGTCGACCGATGGCTTTTTATAGTCGACTTCTAATACTTAGATTATTTTCTCAAAGTTATCGGATTTTTCTCTCTGGATAGTCGATCGACGCTTGTCTATAGTCGACTGATACTGACGTATCTTGATATATTTGAATGTTCTTTTAAATGATTTATTCTCTAAATGTTTTAATCTATAACTTACTATTCTACACCTTATCTTCTATTGAACAAATGTTTTCAAGTTGTTTTAACTGAGCAATTTATGTTGGAAGATTGGTTTGGGTGTTTGGGCGTGAGTCTCTAGAGGGTGTGTGTGACCCTAGTATACCTGCAGTTGAGATATTTATGTTTGGGCCTGTTGAGGCATTTTAGTTGATCAGTTGTTGAGTTAAGTCCGGTGGGGTACACCAACTCTAGGAGATCCATAAAGTAATTACATAACCTAAATGATAAGGACAGACACTAGTGATGATATGATGAATGAGAACATGGGTTATGGACCTCAGTATGGCTCACGGTGTGAGATAATCCCCGGAATTATCCAGGTGTGAGTGAAATAGTCTCTAGATTTACCTGTGGTGTGGGATTGATCTACGAAATTATCGGGGTCGAGGCGACACACATGAGGTATACGTGTGATGAGGTGCCATAGCTTGCGGTGTGGGGTATTCTCGAAGGTTCCCAGGTGTGAGTGAAATAGTCTCCGGAATTATCTGTGGATACAGATTGACCTCTGGAATTATCGGGGCATGGGCTAATACTCACAGTGTATCTATATCTCGTGGTAATCATAGAAGTAGGATTAGTTGCATCGCGAGGGATTCAACCCTATAAAGTGGAGACGTTAAGGGCTTGCACCGGACCTATGCAGAGTGGGATGCATAGACTCCGATAAGTAAGCATTAGAGAGTCAGCATATAGCATCGATGTTTTCTTGACTTGGTATTATGCATGTGTTTTCGGTTTTCTACACTTGACACTTAATCTAACTTCACTTGATGTTTTCGTGTTTTGTGGTTATTCCCTAATTCACTTACTCTTGTTTATTTCCTGTTGTTAGTGAATCTATGCTTTATTTATGTTGCTTGTTTTTATGTCACTCACACCATTATGGCAGACCCCTTTAGTTTTGGGGGTTAGAGTTATCTCTAGCCTTATATTTTACAGGTAATTACCTATAGCTTGGGATTTGGATGCTTGAGTTAAAGTGATGTAATGGATTGTGTGATTTTGTAAAAGAAAGTGTTGTAAAGAAAGAGAGTTTATAATTCAAGGTGTATTTATTCCGTTGTGCTATGTAAATATTATTGTAATGAAATTTTGAGAAAAAAATTGCTGGTATTTTGGACTGTGTTTAATATTACATTTGAAATTGATGCTGGGAATTGTGCCACATATTTCTAAGATATCATATTGAAAATTCGGGGCGCTACAGCTAAACCAACAACTCATCGTCTCCAGGCAATGTGTTAGGTGTTTGGCTCGCTATTTGAGCTCCCCCAACAACTCATTGCTCTTTACAATGAGTCGTGTGCTCCCTAAACTCGCCTCTTGAATGGCTCTTCCCTAAAGACAGGTGATACCCTTCATCTTACTCGCCACCTGTGCGGCCTTCTTCTTCCACATCGAGTTCGGAGCTCAACTTACCCCTAGAGCTACTCCCTAAACTGCCTCCAGAACGACTCTCTTCTAAAGCCCAACGATGCTCTTCATCTCTCTCACCTCCCAAGTGGCATTCTTCTTCCATAAGCGAGTATGGAGCTCAACTCATTCTTAGAGTTGCTCCCTAAACTCGCCTACCGAACAAGTCTTCCCTAAAGCCTGATGTAATGCCCCAAAATTTTCTTTTTGACTCCAAAATCAATTCTTTCAATTTCTATATCACTTTAAACATAAACTAAGAAAATTATATTTTAAAGAAAATTTTGGCAGAGTTTCCCCTGAAATTTCTTCCCCGAAACACAAAAAGCTTACGGAATTCTGCTCTAAATTCTATAACTCACATCACAAGCAATAATACCAGGAGCTCCCCAGGCCAAAATGAGCAGAATCACACAGGCAATATAATATCATGCTCTGGGGGCCAAACTCATAATAGAATATCAAATATCAAATATAAACCATAAATTTCTTTGAAAATGAGGTAAAATTTTTATAAAAACCTTTGTAAAACCTACCACAAAGCCCGGTACACCACAACGAGATGGGTACGGGTCACAAATATACCATACCACTTCGTACTATACTCATCATCATCATCTATATGCTTATACATTCAAATTACAATTTAAACCACAAATTCCACTATTCACAAAACTAATTTATACAAAATTTTAAAGTAAACTCCACCCTACAAATCTACGCCTCACCTCTGCACTGCTGAGGACCTGTAATAGTAAGGAATCTAGGGTAGTCCTGAGACTCCCCTAACCCCCCAAACACTAAGGGGTTAGCCATTTCTGGTGTGAGTATAATTTACTAATCTAATAAATAAACCAAACTATATAACGAAAATAAATTAAACTTACAAATATCAAGGTAAGAAGATTCAACCTGAATCTGAACATTAAAGCATCAAGAATACAACTTTGTATCAAGTACTCGACAAATCTGCATCCGTCCACCTATATTCATAACTTCACACCCTTCGCTAAATGCATCATATTAATATATGACTGCATATATATAAATATATATATACAACTCATTCAATTTATACTCAATTATAAAGCAACCCATTAATTCACATTCCATTACTTTTCGTTTTGAAATCCCCAACACAAATACTCATCATTTCATAATTACCACCACCTCATCATTTCTTTATTTTCATAACTAATCACATAAGGTCACCGTCACTTTTCTTCATACTTATTTAACCACGCACTTCATTTGCCATACATTTGCATCTATGAACTCACGACTCGTATTCTTTCATACTCATTTTCATTCATAAACACTTTCTTTCTCATTTTCATATTACATAACACCACATTCATTTATTTCTTATAACACATATCATCACATCTCGCAATACATCACCTTTACTCTCATCATACATTACAACTATCTTCTGTACACTTCTCAATACATCATCATACCCATCATCAAACTCATCATGGTTATAACTTACTTTCATTTTCCCAGATAACACATATTTCAATTTACTTCTCTTTTATTTCCAACCTGAAATACCGGCATCATATCAACAACTCATCCATTCATCCTGAAAATTGTGCCTAGGCAGGTAGTTCCCACTATTTCCTCCGAAATAGCAGGCGGGTAGTTCCTAGTCACAATTCCAAGGCATACCAGCTTGTTTCAAGTCATAATTTATGTTATTAACTCATTCACATCTTATAATAAAACTTCTTGTACTTGGTAATTACACATCATAGTTTAACCCCCATTACTTTACGCATATCTCCTCTATTCATGTTTCTTTCATTTAGCCCACAAAGCTTTATAAGTAATGCCATAAAAATTCGACAACATAAACGTGTATAACTCCATCAATTACACATACACATACACATCATTAATATCATACCTGTGAATACACAACTCCATCCAAATACGATAATTATATTACTCCAACTCTATGGTTATACAACTATATTCACACCTCAGCTTTTATAAACATAACTTTAACCATATAGGTATTGTCAATACATTTATATATATCTCTCTCCTGTAACACATTCATATGTCCCTTAATATAAACAGTCTCCATAAGATAGCATATCATCAATATCTTTATATATACATATATTCTTTTGACACACATATGCACCTTTATATTTTTCTCCTTTTCAGTGCCCACACAACTGACCTCCTCGTACAACACAGGGATCTCTGTGCCTCTCCTCCCGTACATTTCAATCCCGTTAACCCACCATATCACCCAGATCCAGGTGTCCTAAGCATCAATCATTTGTGGGCTGGATTGAAAGTACGGTTGCGCGCTTTTCCAACCAAGACTAAAGCCAAAAGGCTAGTCAAAAATAAAATATAACACGCGGATCGATGCTCACACAGAGTCTTACACGTCCGAGGCTACGTCTTCCTCCTGGCCCTATACCAGCGAGGGAAACTTCTGATCCCCAAATATAGAATTTGGGGCAATATAAATATATATAACTCCTGTTCCCCAAATATTAAATTTGGGGCAATATATAACTCCTGTTCCCGGGTATATCCCGGGCCTGTGGGGTCTAGCCCAAACCCCTGGGAGATTGTGTGGCACTGCAATACTAAATTATCTCCTTTATATACGTATATATCTCCTTTATTATATAACTCCTTTACAATATAACTCATTTATAAAATTACTCCTTTACAATATAACTCCTTTATAAAATAACTCCTTTACAATATAACTCCTCTATAATATAACTTCTTTATAATATATCTCCATATATTCATTTATAATATATCTCCTTTATAATATTTCTCCATATATATATCTCTCCTTTATAATATAACTCCATATATAAATATATCTCCTGATAACATAACTCGTTTATAATATATCTCGATATACACCTTTATAATAGAACATGAATGCATATAACTCCATTAAATTCATAAGCATACACAAGCCATTAATCTTATCGATTATCGTATAAAATTCTCAGTTCCGACCCACATGGCACACACATCCTGCAAATCTTCACATCACATTATCACACAAATTTCCAATTTATCACACGCCTATCACACATACACCATATCATTCATATCATCATGTTATTGCATCACAATATCATATCATACACACCATGCTCTCCATCTCATCACATTAGTCGGGTGATCACACGTCACACATACACATACATATATCGGATCATTAAAATACCGAAGCATATAGATATCTATCTACAAGCATCAACACACTCCCATACATATAGATATATACTAATTTCTTACACCTCATAATTTACTCCATACCATACATGCAAATTTTTCTATATTTAATATACTTTACATTTCACACACAACAAACCATATTTTGAAATTATCATAGCTCATTATGCACATGAAATAAAAAAATCATACTCACTTGAGATCCCATGACGAATCGAAACACCCCGCCACGCATCCGAAATCGCTAACATCACCTATTAAGAAAGAGATTAATCTCACATATATACTTCCCTTTTTATAAACCCAAAACCCTAACTTATATGAAATTTACAAATTCTTCAATAATTTACTAATTTCTTAACCCTAACATCAAAATGAACTACTAACCAACTCTATACTCCATTACTAAGCAAAATAGAATAAAAGCATAAGAAAATACACAAACAGATTCAAAGAGATATACCTCCACTAATTCCTTTCTCCAAATCAACTCCACCATGAGCTAGAGCACCCTTCAATTAGCCTTTCCCCAAATTTAATTTGAAAACCAAGGAGAATCGAAACGGATTTGGGTGGGGAGAAATCGAACCGAATGGGTTTCGGTGGGGGGATTTCTTTTCGGTCGGGGTTAAGCACAGGAAAAGGAAATAAAGGAGGATAAACCCCGCCTCTATACTTTCATGCTACGAGCAGTACAAAATGCATCAAAATTATCTCATATTATTCCAACAAAATTATATAAAATAAAAATAAACAATATTTCTTCATATAAATCTCAACTCTTAACTCTAATATATTAGTAACACCCATCTAACACAAAGACCCATACCAATATCAATATATAAATAAAATATATCAAAAATAATTTTCACCACTCCAAATATATAAAAACAGGTATTTTCGGTATTTTACAAATTCGAGGTGTTACACCTGACGATGCCCTCCATCCCGCTCGCCTCTCGAATGGACTTTTTCTTCCACAAGCAAGCTCGGAGCTCAACTCATTCATAGAGCTGCTCCACAAACTCGCCTCCCGAATGGCTCCTCCCTAAAGCTTGGAGATACTCTTCATCCCGCTCGCCTCCCGAGCGGCCTTCTTCTTCTACAATGAGTTCGGAGTTCAACTCTCCCTTAGAGTTGCTCCCAAAACTCGCCTCATGAACATCTCTCTCCTAAAGCCCAACAATGCTCTTTATGTAGCTCGCATCCCAACTGGCCTTCTTCTTCCACAAGCGAGTATGGAGCTCAACTCATCCTTAGAGTTACTCCCTAAACTCGCCTACTAAACAAATCTCCTTTAGAGCCTGCAAGAACCCTTCTTCTCTCTTGCCTCCCCAGTGACATTCTTCTTCCACAATGAGTTCGGAGCTCAACACACCCCTAGAGCTATTCCCTAACTCACCTCCTGAACAACTCTCTCCTAGAGCCAGACGATGTTTTTCATCTCATTCGCCTCCCAAGAGGCATTCTTCTTCCACAGCGAGTTCGGAGCTCAACTCACCCATAAAGCTGCTCCCTAAACTCACCTCTCGAATGACTCTTCCCAAGAGTCTTGCGAAGCTCTTCTTCATAGATCCTTCGTGGTGAAGCTCCTCTTCGTAGGTCTCCGATTCTGAAGCTCTTCTCAACTCCCCAGAGGCTGAGACATTGCAGGCATGTTTTGACCCTAATGCCGGACGATTCCTCAACCAACTTCTGAATAGAACTTGTAGATCTTTAGGTCACCTTAAAAATAAGAGGTCATACTCCCCGATCGGACCTCCGAGGCATCGGAAAAATGCATTATACTACAACTGCACTCAAAAAAGAAAAAAAGAAAAAAAAAGGAGGAAAAGAAACACATGTGCTGCACGTGAAGTGGCATGTACGCTGTGATTATCAACCAAAGCAAAAAAAGTTGGCTAGTCAACATTGACTGTAATACCCTGATTTTCATTTATGAAAATTTTTATTTTTTATTTTTGTATGTATTGTGCACGTGTAATTTTTGCAGTATAAAATCTTACAATTATTTTCATTACATAGACAATGAGTATGTGTGTGTGTGTGTGTGTGTGTGTGTGTGTGTTCTCTATTTGTTTTTATTAAAGCCCATTTTTCCTTAAATAAACATAAGTTCTTTTATAGCCCAAATTTAATTTATTTTTGTAATCTAATTTGGCCCATTAAATAAAAGCCCATGAGTTATTTTCCCTTTTTAAATTACAACTTGTAATGTAGACTATTTTTATAGATTATTTTATAAATAATAAAGTGTACAACTTTTAAAATAGGGGACTAGTAAATGCACGTGCATTGCACGTACACGTGCATGATGCACCCTTTGTTGGCCGGTTTTGAATGGGAGGGAAAGGAAAAAGAGAAGTGGAGTTGTGGGAGGTAGTTGTTTGGATCATGGTTGGTTACTACAACTTCCCCTTAAATCCTAGCATTTGATCCTTAACCCCTAGATTAATCCTAGCCCTTTATTTGTCCCAAAATTTAGTATAAATACCCCCCCCCCCCCCCTAGCCTAGTTATTCTTGCACTCTTCATTCTCCAAAAACCTATAGTAGAAAATACAATTGTTAGTAGTGAGTTATTAGTAGGAAGTGAGAATAAAAGATTGAGAGAGAGGTTGTGTGTGCTTGCATCAAGGAGGCCGGCTATAGGAGCTCTCGGATTGCATCTTGGAAGGCTCGGGTTGCACATCAAGGAGGAGGTGGAGCATTCGTTTGGCAAGTTCGAGAAGAAATCTTTCGTTTAGGAGGTGTTGTAAATCTTTTCTCTCCAATTAAGGTGGGTTGTTTTTCTATATTTCTAACTAGATACCATGTTAGGGTTGATTGAAATGATAATGTATGAAAGAAACTAATAAGAGTACGCTTAATTTGAAAAAGGACTTGCTAGTTGAGTTAATTGATGCTTGATAGATTGCATGTTATCATGTCATGAATCTTAAGTTGTATGCGAATCGTTTTGTAGTTATGGAATGTATGAATTAGAATTTTTGTTAACATCAAAAATAAGTACCGATATGGCTAAAAATAGGGTTAAATCGGAACCGTCCAAATCGGACACGAATCTTAAAGCCCAGGGGTAAAATGGTAATTTTACCTACAAACGGGTCTGAAATGGGTATTGGATCTCCTCCCCAAAGACCCAATAACCCACAAACGGATCCACCTCAACTGGGTGCGGGTTTTAACCCACAGCAAACCCGGCCCAGCAGGATAGAATTAGGGTTTCTGATTAATCCTAATCGACAGCCCTGATTCATATCTATCCCTTCATTGGGAATTAGGGATTACATTCCTTACCTGATCATAGGGATTACATTCCTAATTTTATCCCAAAGGCGGCTATAAATACCCCCCATCCACCACCATTAAGAGGTAATCAATCTTTTGCCAATTTACGCTCTTTCATAATCTTCCTGATTACTGACTTGAGCGTCGAAGAGTGCGTCGCCGGGATCAACCCCGGTGTCTCGCACTTTTTGCAGGTGAATGGCGGGACTCAACGGTCAAACTCCGGCGGAAAAGGTTAAGTGTTGTTTTTCAGTTTTCCTTAAGAATCCACGAATACTATATGTTTGCCCCCACACCAGATTCAGCGGTAACAAATTGGCACCGTCTGTGGGAACACCACTAATAGAAGCCCTTCCTCTTCCCGTAGATCAGATCTTCTCCAGCCATGCCTCCAAGGAAAGTAAGATCCAGAGGGTCCAACCGAGGACCCAATCCTGTTGATCCACAACAGGAGGTCCCGCTCCAACCTGTTCAGCAACAGGGGCAACTTCCTCCCCAGGCAGAGGACCCCCTGCAGCAGGACCAACTCCCCCCTCTGAATCTTCAGCCCCCTCGGGGCCCAACCGGGCCTCAGAATGCCAGTGCGGGGGGCTCGCATCCCAATCCTCAGAAGCAACCTCTCCAACAGGACCGCGTCTCTGTGCACAACCCCTTTACAGATTCCATGGCATCCCTAATCCCCGAGCTTCCGACGACCTTCACAATACCATCCTCAATCTGCAGAAGGATGAGGATCTTCGCCGCCGTTTGGATGAAAGGTGAGCCCGAGAGGGAGCCTCCCGCCAACAACGTCCAAATGAGCGATCCCCTCATCGTCGAGACTACAGAAGGTCCCCTACTCGAAGAGGGCGGAGAGAGTTCCCTGAGCACCATAGGAGAATACCTCATTCTCCTACTGGTCGGCAACCTCCGAGGAACGATGAGGCACCCATCACTCGTGCCGAGTTCCAGCAATTCCAAGCAACTATTTTGCAAGCCCTCAATCTTCGACCCAACAACAACAATACTCAATGGGTCCCCACTCGTCCTCTTGTCCAAAGTCCACGCTGGCGGTCCCTAACTCCTCCCCTGGCTCCTAGTAACCAACAACACATTCCCAGTCCTCGCCACTCCCGAAGCTACCGTCGTCGTAGTCCCTGCTCCCCTTCGTATGAAGACGAGTCCAGAGGCTCGTTCGGCTACCATAGAAGGGACGATGCGCTCTATTGCTGTCTCCACGAGATGGAGAGGCGCCTCGCCCAAATGGACAAGGATGAAGAGCTAAGAGGAAGGACCCTCCATCCGAGCAGACCACCTTTTTCACGAACAATCATGGAGGCGCCCATTCCGATGGGCTTCAAGCCTCCTCAGTTTGAAACATACTCGGGGGAGTCGGACCCCGTGGACCACATTGAAAGCTTCAAGACCCTCATGCTAATCCACCAAGCTTCTGATGCTTTGCTGTGTAAAACCTTCCCCGGCACTCTGAAGGGTCCAGCTCGGGAATGGTACTCCCGTCTCGCCCCATCCTCTATCTTCTCCTTTGAGCAGTTTGAAACCCTATTCATTACCCACTTTGTGAGTAGTCGTCGCACTGAGAAGACCAGCATCTCGCTGCTCTACCTTAGGCAGAAGAAGGGTGAGAAGTTAAGAGATTATGTGAAAAGGTTCACCGCGGAAGCCAGGTCCATCGCTTCCCTCGACCAGTCGGTTGCTGCAGCTGCCTTCCAATCAAACGTCCACAATTCTAGCCTTCGATCTTCCCTCGCCAAGAAGTCCTCGCAAAATTTCTTCGACCTTCTTCTTAGAAGTGAGAAATACATTCAGGCTGAAGAAGCTGAATATGTTCCGGGCATTGAGGGCTCTGCCTCCGGAACAAAAAGAAAGGCATCTGAAGAAGAGGGAGCCAAGAAGCTCCAGAAGGACAATAACGGCCAGCGCCGTCCTCCCCCCAGGTTCGAGAAGTTCACTCCTCTTAATGCCAATATTTCCACCATACTCATGGAAGTTGAGAAGGAAGGGGTCATACCTCCTGCCCCAAAGATAAACACCCCCACCAAGAAGAGGGACAAAGAAAAGTGTTGTCGTTACCACCGGGACCATGGCCACGACACAAATGATTGTCGAGCCTTGAAGAACGAAATTGAGGCCCTCATCCGGAGGGGCAGCTGGCCAAATTTGTGAGGAAAGACCGAACTAATCTCCCTCCTCCTCTGCCTCGGGGGGCTAACAAGCGTCCCGAACAACGCGATGAGACTCCCGAATTCGAAGAGGAGCATATCCTACATCTTATTCATGGAGGCCCTATGGGAGGCTCCTCCAACTCCTCTCGAAAGGGTTTCATCCGAGAAGTCAATTCGGTTCACGGCACCCCTCCCCCTAAAGGCCTCGGAGTTCCAGTCACATTCTCAGATGAAGATCTCGAAGGGGTCAGGACCCCCCATTGTGACGCACTTGTGATCAACCTCCATATGGAAAATTTTAAAGTGGAGAGGATCCTAGTGGACAACGGAAGCTCCGTGAACATTCTCTTCCTCGCGGCTTTCTGAGGACTCAAGCTATCCCGGGATAGGCTCAAACCGACCAGCTACACGCTCCATGGGTTTACGGGAGTGCCAGTGACTATCGAAGGGGTAATCACCCTCGACGTAACCACTGGCAAAACTCTTACCACCCGAACGGAGCCGATGGACTTTATGGTCGTTGATGTCCCCGCTGCTTATAATGTCATCCTAGGCCGACCCGGCCTAGCTGCTCTCGAGGCCGTTCCCTCAGCTTATCACCTCAAGATGAAGTTCCCTACCAGGGCAGGAGTAGGGGAAGTAAGGGGCAATCAAGAAATGACCCGTAAATGCTACATGACCTCTACTGAGGGACCAGTCCTCTCCCTCGAAACACTGGAAATCCCCCAAGAGAGCGTCCGACCCACGTCCAAGCCGGTGGATGAATTGGAGGAAGTGCTCTTCTCTGAGCAAGATCCGAACCGCAAGTTTTTCATCAGCAAGGCCCTCCCATCTGTCATATGCTCCGACATAGTCCAATGCATTAGAAAGAACCACGACCTCTTTACGTGGTCGGCAGCCGACATGCCAGGAATCTCTGAAGAGCTCTTAGTCCACCACCTCAGCGTTGCACCGGGGTCCAAACCTGTCCAACAGAAGAGGCGCAAGTTTGCTCTTGAGCGCCAACAAGCTATAAAAGAAGAAGTGGATAAGCTCCTTAAGGCTCGGTTCATACAGGAGGTCAACTATCCTGAATGGCTCTCGAATGTTGTGATGGTAAAGAAGGCCAACGGGAGGTGGAGAATCTGTATCAATTTTACCGACCTGAACAAAGCATGCTCTAAAGATCCATTCCCTCTCCTAAGCATCGACACCCTGATTGACGCCACTTCGGGCCATGAGCTTCTCAGCTTCATGGACGCCTTTTCCGGGTACAATCAGATTCGCATGTTTCTCCCAGATATCCCGAAGACCTCCTTTGTTACTGACCATGGCCTCTACTGCTATAGGGTGATGCCGTTCGGATTGAAGAATGCAGGTGCCACTTATCAACGCCTCGTCAACAAAGTCTTTCAAAATCAGATCGGCCGCAATATGGAGGTATATGTTGATGATATGCTTGTGAAGAGCATCCATGGGGCCGATCATGTAGCAGATCTGCAAGAAGCGTTCGATGTACTCAGGAAGCACGATATGAGGCTTAATCCGAACAAGTGTGCGTTCGGAGTCTCATCGGGAAAATTCCTAGGCTTCATGGTCAGCCAAAGAGGAATCGAAGCCAACCCTGAGAAGATCAAAGCCATACTGGACATGGCTCCCCCCAAGAATGTTAAAGATGTGCAGAAGTTAACTGGATGCCTCGCTGCCATAGGACGCTTCCTTTCAAAGTGCGGGGAGAAGTGCCTCCCCTTCTTTAAAGCACTCAGAGGGGCCAAGGGCTTCGAGTGGGGTTAGCAACAGCAGGATTCTTTTGACCAGCTCAAAGCCTATCTAGTCAACCCCCCTCTTTTCAGCAAGCCTATCCTCGGAGAAACTCTCTACCTCTACTTAGCTGCCTCCGAACAGACCCTTAGTGCTGTCTTGGTAAGGAAAGAAGACAGGGCTCAAAAGCCCATCTATTACGTAAGCAAGGTACTTCGGGATGCCGAGCTTCATTATCCGAGGCTAGAGAAAATGGCATACGCCTTGATTATGGCAGTAAGAAAGCTTCGCCTATATTTTCAGTCCCACTCGGTGGTCGTTCTTACCGACCAACCGCTGAAGCAGGTCCTTCACAAGCCGGAGACCTCTGGCCGCCTTATGAAGTGGTCAATTGAGTTGAGCCAGCATGATATAACATACCAGCCTCGGACCGCGATCAAGGCTCAGGCCTTGGCTGAATTCATTGTTGAAAGCACCATCCCCGAGGTCAGCCAAGCAACGAACGGTCCTCCTATCTGGTCGGTATATGTAGATGGATCCTCCTGCAACGAGGGAAGCGGAGCCGGGGTCATTCTGGCAGGCCCAGATGACTTCGTCCTTCAATACTCCCTCCGCATCAACTTCAAGGCCTCCAACAATGAAGCGGAGTATGAAGCACTCATAGCCAGCCTCGGAATGGCTCGTAAAGCAGATGCACAGCGCCTCCGGATCTTTAGCGACTCTCAGCTGGTTGTGAATCAGGTCCTAGGCGAGTATGAGGTGCGAGATGACCGAATGGCTAAGTATCTAGCCAAGGTCTAAAATCTCATGGCCCTATTTGAAGAAGCACTTATTCAGCAAATTCCCAGAGAGAAAAATTCCCAAGCAGATGCCCTCTCCAAGCTAGCCTCCTCCTCCCTTCAAGGTCTCGAGCAGACCGTCCTGATCGAAGTGCTCTTGAAGCCGAGCATAGAAGATGAAACTCCCGACTCAATGGAGTCGCTGCCTGTCCAACTTCAAGAAAATTGGATGAAACCCCTAATAGAATTCCTAAGGCATGCCTTATTTAAGGTGTCTCTCCCCAGAACAAGCCACATACGCCTTGCAAGAGCTCCACGGAGGCATTGGCGGAGCACATTCAGGGTCCAGATCCCTAGCCCGGAAGGTGTTGAATTATGGATAATTCTGGCCTACTCTCCTACAAGATGCCAAACGGCACGTACGGTAATGCATCACTTGTCAAAAGTACTCCAACATTCGTCGCCTGCCCCAAGCTCAGCTCACTTCCCTATCAAGTACGATCCCTTTCGCAATGTGGGGGATGGATTTACTACGGCCATTTCCACCAGCTCCCGGCCAACTCAAATTCTTAGTCGTGGCAATCGACTACTTCTCGAAGTGGATAGAGGCCGAGCCCTCGGCTACAATCACCGAGAACAAAGTACTTCAATTCTTTTGGAAGAACGTCATCTGCAGGTTCGGCGTCCCTCGAGTCCTCATAATCGATAATGGAACACAATTTACAGGGGCCGCCTTTCGAGCTTTGTGTGAAGACCTTGCCATTCAGCAACACTTCTCCTCTGTCTTCCATCCTTAATCAAACGGCCAAGTGCAAAATGCCAATCGGCAGATCCTTTTCGGTATTAAAAAGAGGCTGGATAAGTCCGCTAAAGGCTTATGGATTGATCAGCTTCCTAACGTACTGTAGAATTACTGCACTACGAAATGGACCCCCACAGGAGAGTCGCCCTTCAATCTCACCTATGGGTCCGAAGCTGTGATCCCCTTGGAAGTCGGTGTACCTTCTCCTTGCCTTATCGCTTATGAAGAATAGCAAAATGCCATAGGGCTTCGGGCGAATTTGGATTTGATTGACGAGCTCCGTGAAAGAGCTTCAATTTGCCAACAAAGCTATCGAAGGAGGATCGAGTTGGCCTACAACAAGAGAGTCCGTCCCACCGACCTCAAAGAAGGGGACTGGGTCCTCAGAAAGTTAGCAATCTCATTCCCCACTCAGAAAATCACCAAAGTAGTTCGGCCTGGAACATATCGTCTAGAAGACCTTGAAGGTAGAGAGATCCCCAGGACTTGGAATGCCGACCATCTCTTGAAGTACCAAGAGAGCGCTTAAACGCCTCTCTAAGTACCTTCGAATGTCAAACCGTTCCTCTCCTTTTACTTGTAATTTTTCACTTTATTTCTGCAATGTAATAACGGCTCGCAACTTAGAAGCAACTGACTATTAGTTATCAATAAAGTACTCTCTTTTCCTGTATCCCTCTTGTGATTGTTTGCATCTCTCTGCTTTTTACTTTTATTCAAACGACGAGTTCGGAGTCCAACACTTGGCCCGACTCTGCTTCGCAAGCTCGTTCTTAAGCGAGCTAGAAGTGGTTCGCCATTCGGAATTTCTCCCACAACCGTTGAAACAAACTTAAACGATGAGTTCAGAGTCCAACACTTGGCTCGACTCCGCTTTGTAAGCTCGTTCTTAAGCGAGCTAGAAGTGGTTCGCCATTCGGAATTGCTCCCACAACCGTTGAAACAAACTCAAACGACGAGTTCGGAGTCCAACACTTGGCTCGACTCTGCTTCGCAAGCTCGTTCTTAAGCGAGTTAGAAGTGGTTCGCCATTCGGAATTGCTCCCACAACTGTTGAAACAAACTTTAAACGACGAGTTCGGAGGCCAACACTTGGCTCGACTCCGCTTCACAAGCTCGCTTTTAAGCGAGCTAGAAATTGTTCGCCATTCGGAATTGCTCCCACAACCATTGAAACAAACTCCAAACGACGAGTTTGGAGTCCAACACTTGGCTCGACTCCGCTTCGCAAGCTCGTTCTTAAGCGACCTAGAAGTGGTTCGCCATTCGGAATTGCTCCCACAACCGTCGAAACAAACTCAAACGACGAGTTCGGAGTCCAACACTTGGCTCGACTCCGCTTCGCAAGCTCGTTCTTAAGTGAGCTAGAAGTGGTTCGCCATTCGGAATTGCTCCCACAACCGTTGAAACAAACTCTAAATGACGAGTTCGGAGTCCAACACTTGGCTCGACTCCGCTTCGCAAGCTCGCTCTTAAGCGAGCTAAAAGTGGTTCGCCATTTGGAATTGCTCCCACAACCGTTGAAAAAAACTCTAAAACGACGAGTTCGGAGTCCAACACTTGGCTCGACTCCGCTTCGCAAGCGCGTTCTTAAGCGAGCTGGAAGTGGTTCGCCATTCGGAATTGTTCCCACAACCGTCGAAAAATACCCTCGTCACTTCGTCGCATACAGTGTCTACAGTTAGACGAAACTTGGGAGAAGAGCGAAAATTCTACAGCTAGAGCGCTTAAAGGAGCTAACTTTTGGTTCTTATGGTTCGTTTCAAAAGTAAAGCGACCACGGTACATCCCGAACATACGAATTCTTATTTTATTAAATAACTTTAATGATTTTACAAGGCCAAGCTACTACAACAAGGTGCTACAAAAACTCAAAAGCATAATACAACTTTTTCAATGCCTCCTCGAGACGGGGACGTTTCGGTTCAAAGACACACGAGGTCGGTGCCGCCTACCATCCGAGCTAGTCTCTAAACCGACGAACCGAGACACCTCCTTGGTGCTGCTTTTAACTGTGGCATCAACCGAGGCCCCACTGGATGAAACAGCCACGCCGCTTTGAGCATCGGCCGGATTCTGCCCAACAACAGGTGGACGAGTTGCGAGCTCGTAAAAGGAGATCCCCCTCTCGCTCTCCTCGTGAGTACACGAAGTGCTTCGGACGTTAATCCTCACGGGCTGAGGTTTAAGGCGAGCGACTTCCTCCTCAAGTTCGACGATCCTATCCTTCAAAGTATCGTCCTTCACCGATATCTTCAACCAAGGGAGTTTTGCCGAGCCTGGGTCACCAGCACTGTCAGCAATGATGCGACGAAGGTTGGTCACTTCGATACTTTTATTGACTGTAACCCTCCTCAACTGCTCAACCTTCGAAGCGAGCTCGTCGCGCTCGGCCAATGCCGAGGCTAATTCATCCTCCTTCACCGAGAGTTCTTCTTCGGCTATCTGCAAATGGCGAACCTCAGCCAGTAACTCGCTGTTCTTCTTCTCCACGTTGAATAACACCCTCCTGATCAACTCACTCTCGCCTTCGAGACGAGCTTCGCGAGACCGCTTCCATAGGTCCGCACGCCGCCGAGCTGCTGCGGTGTCCGAACCGAGTTCGACGATCTAAAAGACCAAAGCAATACATTGAAAGACAAGTTCCAGCAAAAAACTTAGACAAATTCTGAAAAGACACTTAGCCAAAAAATTCGAGAAGAAGGCTTTCATTCATATCAAAAGAGCGGTGGCCAGTCCGCTATAAGGCTTTACATTGAAAAAGAAAAAGAAATCATTATTAAAAATGCGAGGGGATCAAGGGTCCACCTGGGGCGGCAGCTCGGACACAGGCGCCACGACAGATGAACCTTTGCCCCCCGTCGCCCCGGCTTGGGCGTCGGCCGCCACGGTCTCAGGGGTGATAGGCGCCTCGCCACCTCCCTGCTCGCCTTCCTCCTCTTTTCCTTCCTCCTCTTCGCCCTCCTCCTCTTTGCCTTCTACCATGGCGCCGGGCCACAGGCGGTATCCCACCCTCTCGAAGCCAGGGACTCGAGCCTCGACGTGGTCGAGCGCTTTCGCGTAGGACAGCTCCATGTTCTTAGTCATGTGCTCCTTCGCCTCGGCTTCAACCTTCTTCCTCTCCTCCTCCACCGCTGCAGCCTGTTTCGCCTTCGCCGCCTCCAAGGCCTTCGCCGATGCGGCCAACTCCTCGGCAACCTTGGCAACCTTGGCAACCTCCGCAGCGAGCTGCTCCTTTGCTCGCTCTAAGGCCATCTCAAGGTCGGCAACCTGAACCTCCAAGCCCTCCGAGCGACGCTGCTCCGCCTCGAGCTGCTTCACCACCTTCACCCTTTCCGCCCTGTCCTTGTCACAGAGGGCCTTCAGCTCCCTCTCCTGCTCGGCGAATTCTTGAACGAGGTGGCCGAAGTGACAAGTGGCATGCAATAAATATGAGTTAGGTGGTTGTAAAAGCCGAGCTGTGGACTTAAGGAATTTTCAAAGAGGGAAAATCAAGACTTACCGACATAAGCGACCGGACGATTTCGAAGGTGTCGTCGCCGGTCGTCCCCGCCTTCAGAGCGGCTCGGTCCTTCGGGGTCGCAAGATGCTTCATAGCCTGCATGCACATATGTGAATCACCGAGAAAGCCGTCGTGGTTCTTCACCTGCCAGTAGGGGACGAACAGCTTCTTGTATGCCTCGGTCAAGATCTGCTCGGCCTGAGGCGTCAAAGGCGGGGCCTGGAGCGCCAGCGCCGCCGAGACGGAGAAGGTCCCACTGGCCGGAGCAGACGGTTCGGGAAGAGCGGCCACCACCGACAATGGAGCCTGAGGAGCAGGAGTAGGGTCGGCGACTACCAAGGGGGCTTTGGTGGGTCGGCCGGACGTAGGACCCGTGCTCGGCCTCTTCCTCTTCCTGTCGTTGGCGACCTTGCCCCGCTCATTCAGCATGCCCATGAAGTCCATCTTCGGTGCCTCTGTTCAAAGCAACAAAAGAAAAAGTTAGAAGAATGTACAAGGAGTTAGAATTTTTTTTTACATTGAGATGTCAGGAACATACTCGGGTCGATCGGACTAAGGTCCGACCCGTGTAGCTCCTCCTCGGTCATCTCTCTCCAATTCAATGTCGGGGGAGCGATCAGCTTCTCCGCCACTTCCTCCTCGGCAGCAGTCAACACCGGGTCGACCCTCGCAAACTTAGGTAACTCCACGTTCCACCGAGTCGGAAAGTCCAATGTCGAAGGCCCCTTCAGCAAAAAGAACTTCTCTTTCCAATGTTTTATCGAATTCGGATTCTCTATTAACCTAACGCCTCGCCGGGGTGACAAGTAATAGCGAGGCTCGAGCTTCGACATCCGGTTGATTCGGTAACACCTTCAAAGGATAATCATGTCCGGCTCGACTTTAGCGTTACGGCACTGGAGCAAGAAGGCTAGCACATGGCGCCAAGTGTTCGGCATGAATTGAGTGGGGGCCAGACAATACCAGTGAAGGACCTTCAACACAAAGGGGTGGAGAGGGAAGCGCAGACCCGCGTTCAGGGAGTCGAAGACGCACGTATCCGGTGACAGGATAGTGTTCGCTCGCATCCCGGGGCCGGGGAGGATCAGATTATACTCCGAAGGGATGGCGAACCTCCTTCTGATCCGGAGGAGATCCCGCTCGGATAATATCGAGCTGAGGTCATCCACTTCGGTGACCTCCCTCGGGGCGTTCTCCTCATAGGTCGTCGAGCGACCAATGATCGCCTTTTTAAGCACATCGCCCTCGTACTGCCTAATTCCGGCATGACTGGACAACACGCCAGGGTACCGACCCGACTCGGGGGCTCGCCTCTCGGTTTCCACAACCTCCTCGACTATAGAAGACCAGACCACTGTCCCCTTTTTCTTCTTCTCGGCCGCAGACGACCCTACTACCTCCTTCCCCTTCTTACGGCTCACTACTTCCCTCACTTCCCGAGTTTACTCTTGACATCTCTAATAAATATCTAAGGCAAAAATACTGACCTTGATGTGACGCAAACTTGGAAGTGATGTTCATAGGGCTGTTCATACTTCGGTTAAAACCGATTACCGAACCGAACCGAACCGAAATTTATCAATTTGGTTCGGTTTTTTGGTTTTTCGGTTCGGTTTTGATCCAAACCGTAGTTTTGTTAGAGAGTTCGGGTCGGTTTTTGGTTGGGTTCTAAAAAAACCGAACCGAAAAAAAAACCAAACTTTTTTTTTCTTCTCAAATTAATACCCTTCGGCCCTTCCCCTTCCCCCTTCACTTCAGCCGAAATCGAATAGCCCTAACCCTTGACTTCTCATCTTCTTCTCAGTCTTCATTGTTCACCGTTCTCACTTCTCAAGTACAATCTCTATTAATGATGACTTCTCCTCTGCTATTTAAACCACCGCTCCATCCCCCAAAGCCAAATAAAAACTGTCCGTTTTCCCCCAAATTCAAAAATATTCCAAACCCAAAAAATCGGCTCCATCACTCACTCCCATTCCATCTTCGGAGAAGAAGAAACCCCCGATTCATCTAAACACTAAAGGTAATCCATCAATCCTTCTCCATCTCCTATTTAGTTGTTTTTAGCGTTTCATTTGCTATCGATCTAGTGTTTTTTTTTTAAAGTAGTGAATTTGGTTCAGTATTTTGATCTATTTTCTGATGTTGTTGAATATTGAATTAAAAGTAGAATCTTGTATATTATTCGTCATAAATTAGTAATATGTAGGGAGCTTACGATTAATGAATTAATGAATTTATGTTTATTCAATCTGTATGACATGGAACTATTGTTTAGTTGATAATTATTGTGTAGTATAGAAGAATGCTTAGTAGTTAATATTAGATTTGTCCCCTGGCCCCGGCGTTTGAAGATCGGGAGATCCAGTATATTTGCATTTCTATATGAAGTCATGTGCCTTGGCTGTATGAATATTTTCTTAGAAATATTGCTATTGGAAATTTGGTCCAATAGCAATATTCCTTGCAACTCACTCACATAAAAAAATAAAATAAAATAAAATAAAAAACTAAAAATAATTAATTAGCTGTTTTGGGGAGAAGAGAAACCTCCTGCTTCTCCGCAACGATATCAGATACTCTCCATTTTTATGTTATTATTTAAATACTGATCCCACTCGTAAGAAATAGCAACAACAATGCCTTTATCCCAAAATTGTTGTGTTGGCTACACATGAATCTTTATGTTTTACTCAAACTCTATTCCAGGGCACCTCTTTTGTCAACTCTATTAATTGCTTTAATCCAAGTTCATTTATGTATATCCCATGTCCTTTTTGCTCCCTGAACTAGTGAACTATCATCCTATGGAAGGTACAGTTATCATTTCTCTCATATTTTATCTTTAATTAATTGGGGGCAACCTTTGCATTCTTCCTTATGCATTTGATTTTGAAATATCTTTTATCGTGTTATCACTCATCACCTTAGCATCATCATTTGGGCAAACACTATTTTTTGAATATGTTGTTTCTCAATTGCTGATCAATTTGTTCCATAAGGCATGCCTGGTCATATAGTTGTCCCATAAAGATTTTCCTATAATTTCAAAGGAATTTCTGATTGCACACTCCTGATGCACTTACAAATTAGTGTTCATGGACTCTTTTTCAGTCATAATTTTAATCCTTAGATTCTAATGGTTCTCTCCAACATTCTAATTTTGAACCTATGTCTTATATAGTATCATCAGAGAGGTGAATTGATCATCTTCCTACAGCTCTTAAACATAATGCTAAGAAGGCAGTCAATAACATCTATAATGAAATTTAGTGGGTTGAAGAAAAAATAAAAGGAAGAGTTCCTGCCAAAAGTGTTGCATCAGTTTGACAGTTTCTATTCAACTCTTGCGTACAGGAGGCCCAGCTGCTGTTTGTGAATATCTCTGGTACATAAGGTATATTACTTCTGAGCACAACATTCCATAAAATTTCATAACACTAATTTATACGAGCATGTGATTCATGTTGTTTATTTGCTTGGGAGTATTTACAGTGTGCGAAGAATGCTTTATTTGCCAATCACAGAATATGATAATTGATAAGGCTTTGGATGTTGAAAGTTTGCAGCCTGGTGAACAAAGTACTGTGCTTATACTACCACATTACATCTTGACAATTTATTTTGAAAAAAATATATTGACAATTGCTGATTGTTTTGATTGGTGCTGCAGGCTCAAGTTTTTTGTTCATTTGCTGATTGTTCATTTGTTCTGGTGTGCTTGAGAGTTGAGATGACTCAGATGAGGCCTGCAAAGTGTAAACAACAACAGTGTTACAGAAAGTCAGAAACTTGTAATTTCAAATTGTAAAATATAAGCTTATATAGTTGATTGGTTGTAAATTGTAATCATTTGTAACTTGTAAATTGAGTTTTTTTGCTAGGTATTACTGTAATTTTGTAGTGTATAAATTATGAGTACAATGCTAATTGGTTGTTGTTTGCTTAATGAATATTGAATAATGAATCTTTCACTCAGAATCTAATATAAACATTCAAAACTGAAATCCTTTTTTAAGTTCGGTTAGTACGGTTATTAACCGAACCGAACCGATATATTTCGGTTCGGTTAAAACCGAAATGTACATGTTCGGTTCGGAGTTCGGTTTCAATTTTACCAAACCGAAAAGTTCGGTTCGGTTCGGTTTTGTTCGGTTCGGTTCGGTTTTGAACCGATGAACACCTCTAGATGTTCACGGTCGGAATTAGTTAGCCGGAAATCGCCTGGCCCACGCGATAGCTAGCACCACTGCCTTGGAGCACAAATCACCGCTAGCGGAGCAAAACTAAGAGTAAAAGTAAAAACTTGGGAGTGAAAGTGAGAAATGAGCTAGGGAGTGAGGGGAGTGGGAACTTATGGCCAAGAGAGCGATGTTTGGGCTTTCTAAGCATTTAAGGGCCCACTAAAGGAAGGTAAAACGACAAAATGGAGAGCTGCGACGTTTCAAGCAGAGAACTCGTCGATTTTCTTTTAACTCCACCACTCAGCGACTCGCACCTCGACGAGACACAAGGCAACCGAGTCTCTGAGCCGAAGTAACGGGGGACCGACCTCCACATATGGAGAAAAATTCCGCCGAGTCGGTTTCGCCGTCGGACCGCCTCAAAATTCGCGTCAAAACAGGATGGGCGGCTCAGATCATGCCACGCCCACAAAACGACAAGATAATGTTTTCTCGTGATCTGAACCCCCGACCTCGTGATCCGCTCCATGATGAATGCCTCAGATCCTGCCACGTGGTTCGAAGACTCGATTCGAGCCCCCGATTCACCGGAGCATTTGGACGAGCCACCGAGCCGTCATCCTCTTGAGCCGAGGTGACGAGGTACCGACCTCCACATATGGAGAAAAATTCCTCCGAACCAGTTTCACCGTCGGATCGTTTCAAAAATAGCGCTCGGATTTAATGAACGGCTTAGATCATGCCACGCCCACAAAATGACAAGATAACATTTTCTCGTGATCTGAACCCCCTGACCTCGTGATCTGCACCATGATGAACGCCTTAGATCCCGCCACGTGGTTCGAAGATTCGATTTGAGCCCCTGATTCACCGGAGCGTTTGGACGAGCCACCGAGCCACCATCCTCCCATGCCGAGATGACGAGGTACCAACCTCCACATATGGAGAAAAATTCCTCTAAACAAGTTTCACCGTTGGATCATTTCAAAAATTGCGCTCAAATTCGATGAGTGGCTCAGATCACGCCACGCCCACAAAATGACAAGATAACATTTCCTTGTGATCTGAGCCCCCAACCTTGGGATTCACGCTGTAATGAACATCGCGGATCAAGCCACGTACCCCAACGGTTCATTCCGAGCTCCCAAGCCACTGGAGCGCCTAGCCGAGCTACCGAACAGCTTGGCCGGGCGACCGAGCAACTGGGAGCAGAGAACGAGCTGCCGAGCTACCGAACAGCTTGGCCAGGCAACCGTGCAACTGGGAGCGGAGGACGAGCCGCTGAGCCATGGGAGTGCCTAGCTGAGCTACCGAACAACTTAGCCGAGCAACCGACCTACTAGGGGCAGAAGCCGAGCTGCTGAGCCATCGGGTGCCTAGCCGAGCTACCGAACAGCTAAGCAGAGCAACCGAGCTACTAGGGGCAGAGGCCGAGCTGCCGAGCCACCGGGGTGCCTAGCTGAGCTTTTGAACAGCTTAGCTGAGCAACCGGGCTACCGACCCTTACATTTGAAGAAAAATGGAACCGACCCGTCTCAGCCGTAGGATCTTGTCAAAAAACGTGCTAGAACGTGATGGACGGCTCAGATCATGCCACGTCCACAAAACGGCAAGATAGTGTTTTTTTGGGATTTACGCCATAATGGATGCTCAGGATCGTGCCACGTAGCTTGGCAGATCTCTGCGCTCCGAGCCGAACTGCCGAGGAGTCGAGCCGAGGTGCCGAGGCACCGACCCTCACATACGGAGAAGATACTCGCCGACCCACTTGGATCATCCGATCTCCCAGAAAATCACGCTCGATGCTGATGGAAGGTCCAGATTGCGCCACGCCATAATTCGGAATTAAAAATTAGTTTTTATTTATTAAAATCATTTTATTTATTTAAAAATTGCGAAAAAATGATTAAAAATTCGGGAAAATTAATTAAAAATTCTAGGAAATAATTATAAATTTGGGGAAATATTTTTGAGCCCCTGAATAAATAATTGTTGCCTAGAACGATTTATTAAGACCCCCGAACGACGAATTAACACTTCGCAAAATTAAATAAGTAATCTGAAAAATATATAAAAATTAAGAGAAAGCACCAGGAGAGCTCAAGAACGACTTAGAGCATGCAACTAACTCAGAAAATCACCATACTACCTCATACAAAGATTCGAAACCTCCCATTCGGACTCCGACACACCTCCGCAAGCCATTGAAACAGTAAAACTACTCCTCAAAGGCTGATCAAACTCAGTCTTCGGGAGTGGGAGGCTCGTGATATGGCTAAAATGGGGTTAAATCGGAACCGTCCAAATTGGGCACGAATCTTAAAGCTCAGGGGTAAAATGGTAATTTCACCTACAAACGGGTCTGAAATGGGTATTGGATCTCCTCCCCAAAGACCCAATAACCCACGAACAGATCCAACTCAACTGGGTGCGGGTTTTAACCCGCAGCAAACCCGGTCCAGTAGAATAGAATTAGGGTTTCTGATTAGTCCTGATCGATGGCCCTGATTCATATCTATCCCTTCACTGGGAATTAGAGATTACATTCCTTACCTGATCATAGAGATTACATTCCTAATTTGATCCCAAAGGCGGCTATAAATACCCCCCATCCACCACCATTAAGAGGTAATCGATCTTTTGCCAATTTACGCTCTTTCATAATCTTCCTGATTATTGACTTGAGCGTCGGAGGGTGCGTCGCCGGGATCAACCTCGGTGTCTCGCACTTTTTGCAGGTGAACGGCGGGACTCAACGGTCAAACTCCGGAGGAAAAGGTTAAGTGTTGTTATTCTGTTTTCCTTAAGAATCCACAAATACTATATGTTTGCCCCCACACCAGATTCAGCGGTAACAAGTACAAAATGCTAGTAGGTGAATTGTTGCTTTATGTGCTTAGATGGACTTTCATGATATGCATTAGAATGAATAAATTAAAATATGCTTTTGGGTTTATAAAAGAAGGAGAAATAGGGAATAATGTAGGAAATTTTAATACTAAGTTGTGTTCGAGAAATGTCAAATAAATTATGAAAAGAGTAGTACACAATTTTAAATTGTATTTGGAAAATTGAAAAACCTCGTAGTACAGTTGACTGGTCATGGGCAACAGTCGACCGCCCTGATCATTGATTCCGAGTTTAAGAATATCGCAGGACAGCCGACTTATTACATTTAACAGTCGACTGCCCTGACCTTATTTTCGAAATTTTGTATCGTTGTGGAACAGCCGACTAACCTTATTCGACAGTTGACTTTCCCGAAGCTTCAAGTAAATCTGTCTTCTTTTGTGAGAAAATTCCTATGACGTGTGGCCTAGTATAGATGAGTACAACCTATGAAAATTTATTTGGAATTATTGGACTAAAATAAATGTATTTGAGGTGAAATTGTACTTGAAACTATTGTTTTCTTATAATTATTTCGTAAAAATGTGGGTTTTCATAAGGTGATTAATGTAAATGTTAAAGAGCAAATTAATGAGAGAATAATATAATTGTGAAGTTTTATATGAGTTATTCGTATTAAAGAATAATGTGACAATAGTGAGTTGTGAACATTCACTTTGATTAGACATTTTGTGATATGATTTTAATGTGGAAATACATGTTAGCTATGAAAAGAATAATAATTGGACTTCATGTATAATTATTGACTCATGAAAAGATTGAAAATCATGTGATTGAAAAATAGAAATGTTCTTGAGTTTGACAACTCAAATATGTGAATTTGTGAATTGAAATTGAAAATTAGGGTGTAGCCAAAACTCACACCGGCAAGTAAAAAGTGATGAAATATGATTATTGAAATTAAAAGGACCAAGTTTGGGTCAATGTGAAATGAAAGAAAAAAAGACCGGTCGTAGTGAGAGGGATAACTCTAAGAGATTGATTTTGTTCATGATTTCATTAAATTAAGAATTAGTACGTAGTGAAGAGGTGATGAAAGTGAGAGAAAAACACAAGTATGAGGGCCTCGAGTCTACGATGTGGGTGTGATTCACAGTTTGTCTTCACGATACGTCGTGACATGACGTGGGCACTACTCCGGAATTATCGGGATCTTGGCGACGCTTGTGGGGTGTTTGGTGACTGCGAGAGGATCGTGTGCTATGAAGGAGGCTGAATTGTCCATAGATAGTCTTCACGATACGTCGTGACATGACGTGGGATTCCCCTCCAGTTTTTCTGTACATGAGCTCGTACTCATAGAACATCTAGGATACTTACCGTAGTTACAGTATTAGATTAAGTCATGACGAGGGATTGAACCCTACAAGATGAAGAACGATTAAGAGGCTTGCCCTCGGACCTATGTAGTATGGGATGCATAGAATCCGAACAAGTATGCATTAGTGTCATGTAATATAAATAACTGCATTAAGGACTAAGTGCACAATCACAACACGACATCAATAGGGTATTCCCCTTTAGTTTGATATGTGATAAGTTTGTGTTTGCTAAATATGGAAAATCAGTTATACTGTTTCCGGCATAGAGAGGATGGCCGTGTATAATGTTCGTCGGTTGAATAAACTGACGTACCCACAGTTTTGTATGCAGGGTAAATAGCATGATAAAGATTAAAGAAGAACTGATGCTTAGAGATTATTCAAATGTTGTTGTAATTTTATATAAATGTTTTAAATTTGCTTCCATTGTAAAATGTAAAGTGTAAAGATTTCTTGTAACTCTGATGTAAAATGAAAAGGTTTAAATTCCTTGTAAAATTGTACGAAAGAAGTGTAAAGATTCTGTGGAATCTCAAATTCAGTTGTATTTTGGAATTCGGGGTGTTACAGAGTGGTATCAGAGCCACGCTTCACACTAGTACAAATTTATAAGGAACGACACTCTAGAAGTGGACATTAGAGTGTGTGTTGAGTCTAGAGATTTAAATGTAAGTTACTTAAATTTGTGTTGCTCTATGATTTATGCTTCTTCCTCTCTATTTCTAAGATGGCTGATCACTTCGACCCTGCTGGAGATGATAATTGGCATATCATAGAGGAAGATTACTATCCTGGACAAGCAGATTCCGAGGAAGAGTACTACCCAGGGCAAGCAGACTCCGACAGAGAGGAATGGCTTGAGTCTCGAGAGATTATCCCACCTCTGGACTCATCTGATGACTCTTCTGACCAAGAAGAAGAACCAGTTCCAAGTAGTCTTGTGATATCTCTTCAGAGGCAGGTAGAAACACTACGGGAGAGGGTCGGACTATTAGAGGCTCAGTTGGCAAAGCGCAAGGATGATTTCACGGTTCTCAGTCATCGTGTATGGGAACTCGAGAAGAGGAAGAACATGACCGATGTGCTGAAGGAAGAAGTTGAAGAATTATGGGGAGAGCTTCGTGAAGCCAAGAGGAACCGTAGGAGTTAGAACATTGTATCGTCTATTGCTTTTATTTTGATGTCAAAAATGTTTTAAATTCGAATGTATAAAGTTTGAAATTCAATGAAATGGAGATATTGACTTAAAGGTTCATGTTTCATACTTCGAATTTAATGGATCTTTTGCATCAGAACATGGCTGGACTTAAAGAAATGGTGAAGGTCTAGACTTGGAAACGGAACTAGCGAGGGTCTATCAGACACTCAATGTCGTGGCCATGAATCAGAATCAGGGAAGGGTGCCTGCAAATCTGGTGTCCGAAGCAATCAAACTCGTGGAATCATTTAAACAAATGAAACCACCGGTGTTTGAAAGGAAGTCAGACCCTGACACGGCTGACAACTGGATCAGGCAGGTAGAGACTATCTTCGAAATCTTGGAGACCCCTGAAGGCAGCAAGGTGAAGTTGGCGACTCTGCAATTCGAGAAGGATGCGGCTGTGTGGTGGCAGTCGATGAAGCAGAAATTGGGAGGTTTAGTTTTTGGTTGGGAGAAATTTTTGGAAGAATTCCGCAGTCATTACTTTCCTTCAGACGTTCATGAGAAGAAGGCCATGGAGTTTCTGTCGCTGCAACAAGGTGGCATGTCAGTTAGGGAGTACGAGACCAAATTTACTCAGCTCTTTAGGTATGCTCCCGAATTGGGGATGGATGAGGCGAAGAAGCCTCATAAGTTCGAGCATGGTTTGAGACCGAGTTTGAGATCCCGGATGATAACCCTCGGTATCCGGAGGTTTGACAAATTGGTCAAACGAGCGGCAGCCACGGAAGCAGACATGGAGCAGTTTCATGTTGTTCAGAATCGGAGGAACAACTGGCAAGTTGGGAAGAGGCCCGCAAATCCTGGGAATTTCAAGGGTCAACCATCGGCACAAAGGTTCAAATCGACAGGGGCGAACGCTATCAGTGTGGTTGGAGGAGCTGGAAATAATGCTGTGAGACCTCCTGCGGTAAATTGCTACAACTGTGGTGAGACGGGACATTACCAATCTCAATGCCCCAAACCACAGATTGGTAATCGCAATGTACCAATGCAGTAGACTGGAAAGAGACCGTACCAGCAAGGGTGAGTATTTGCCTTGACTGAAGCTGATGCTGATGAGGTGGATCATGTCATCACTGGTACGAGGGTGGATGTTTTGAGGTTTATGTTGTTTCTTTTTCCGCTTATTTTGTGAACTGTTACGTAATGGATGTGTATTATGTAACAGGAGAACTTTATTTGAATGGAATGAAAGCTGTTGTTTTGTTCGATACTGGATCCTCTCATACTTTTGTGTCTCCTAAATTTACTAAAGTGTTCGGAGTTGAACCAAAGATTTTTCCAGGCAAGATCTTAGCAGTAGCTACTCCATCAGGGGAGACCTTAACCACTGATCGGTACTATGTTGATTGCGAGATTGTAATTGGAGACAGAATCTTCGGAATTGATCTAATCGAGCTGACTATCTTGGGAGTCGATGTTATCATTGGCATTGATTGGATGTCGATGTACAGTGCAAGAATCGAGTGCAAGACCAAGACAGTAACAGTGAAGGCTCCAGGTGGACCTGAAGTCAATTTCCAAGGGAAGAAGAAGTATTCCAGGCTGGTGGCAGCTATCCGCAAGGAAGAGACTCCTATAGAAGTGCAAAGGATTCCTGTGGTTCGAGACTATCCGATTGTGTTTTTGGATGATTTGTCCGGGTTACCACCGCAACGTGATGTAGAGTTCAACATCACTATTCAACTGGGAAGTGCATCCATTTCTAAGGTGCCGTATAGGATGGCTCCTGTGGAACAGGATGAGGTGAAATGGTAGATTGAAAAACTATTGGAAAAAGGCTTTATTCAACCTAGTGCGTCACCTTGGGGAGCACCAGTGCTTTTGGTAAAGAAGAAGGATGGTTCGATGAGAATGTACATCGATTACCGAGAGCTGAATAAGTTCACTGTTCAGAATAAATATCCGATTCCACGAATTGATGACTTGTTCGATCGTCTACAAGGAGCAACTGTATTCTCCAAAATAGATCTTCGATCAGGATATCACCAAGTTCGAGTGAAAGCTGAAGATGTGCACAAAACTGCATTTTAGAACTCGACATGGGCATTACGAATTCTTAGTTATGCCATTTGGAGTGACGAATGCACCCGCAATCTTCATGGACTTGATGAACAGAGTTCTGAGGCCGTTTATTGATTCGTTCGTCGTGGTGTTTATCGATGATATTCTCGTGTACTCCAAGTCAGAAGAGGAGCACACCGAGCAACTGGCAGCAGTTTTGAAGAAGCTGGAAGAGCAGGAGTTGTATGCCAAGCTGTCCAAGTGCGATTTTTGGAAATCTGAAGTGGCATTCCTAGGTCACATCCTTTCTAAGAAGGGAGTGGCAACTGATCCTCAAAAGACAGAGACAGTGAGAGATTGGGCAAGGCCTACTACAGTGAAGGAAGTCAGAAGTTTTCTTGGATTGATTGGGTACTACAGGAGATTCATTCAAGGTTATGCTCAGTTAGCTGTACCGCTTACTAGTTTAACCACGAAGAATGTGAACTTCAAGTGGACTGAGAAATGTGAGGCAAGCTTTCAGGAGTTAAAAGAGAAGCTGACTACTACACCTATTTTGGCTTTGCCTAGAGCAGGTGTTGAGTATGATGTTTACAGCGATACTTCACATCGTAGGCTTGGTTGTGTCTTAATGCAAGAAGGAAGGGTGATCGCTTATGGGTCTAGGCAACTACGACCGCATGAGAAGAATTATCCGACTCATGACCTGGAGTTGGCTGTGATTATCTTTGCCTTGAAGCAATGGAGGCACTACGTGTATGGTGAGAAATTGAACATGTACACGGACCACAAGAGTTTGAAGTATATATACCAGCAGAAGGATCTAAATTTGAGGCAGCAGAGATGGTTGGAAGTGCTTGAGGACATGTGACCTGAGATCATGTATCATCCTGGGAAGGCTAATGTTGTTGCTGATGCACTTAGTAGCAAGAGCAGTTTATCCAGTTTGATTACAACTCAGAAGCATTTGGTGGAAGAATTGAATCGAGCCGGTATTGAAGTTGTCCTGCAAGGATTTGGAGTATCTTTAGCTTAGTTGAGGCTTCAGCCTACACTGAATGGAAGGATTATTGCAAGTCAAGAGGTTGATGCTGATACCTTGGAGATGAAGGAGCATGTTAGTGCTGGCAGGTTGCCCGAATTTCAAATCAAGGATGGAGTACTGTGGTTCAGAGATAAACTGTGCGTTCCAAATCAGGCGGACCTGAAAGAGAGTATTCTTCAGGAGGCGCATGCTACTCTTTTGTCGGTGCATCCTGGGAGTACTAAGATGTATAAAGACATCAAACAGCATTTCTGGTCGTCAGGTTTGAAGCGGGATGTGGCTGAATTTGTGGTAAAGTGTGAGGTTTGTCAGCAAGTCAAAGCTGAAAATCAGAGACCGGGAGGTCTATTACAGCCGTTACCTATTCCGAAATGAAAGTGTGATAACATCAATATGGATTTCATCACGGGATTGCCCAAGAGTCCTAAAGGCAATGATGTGATTTGGGTTATAGTCGATCGACTAACCAATTCCGCTCACTTTTTGGCAATGAAGCTCACTGCTTCGATGGAAAAGTTAGCTGAATTGTATGTTGGCAAGATCGTCAGGCTCCATGGTGTTCCGTCAACTATTGTGTCTGATAGAGATGCGCAGTTTACTTTGCATTTCTGGAGGAGTCTTCAGACAGCTTTGGGTACCAAGATAGATTTCAGCACTGCTTTTCATCCACAAACCGATGGACAGACCGAGAGAGTCAACCGTATTCTTAAGGATATGCTTCGGTGTTGTACTAGACCTTGGAGGCAGTTGGGAAAGGCATTTACCTTTGGTAGAGTTTACCTACAACAACAGTTTTTAGACCAGTATTGGGATGGCGCCGTACGAAGCTTTGTATAGCAGGAAGTGCAGAACACCTATCTGTTGGTTTGAAGTTGGGGAGCGTCAGTTGTTTGGGCCTGAGCTTGTGCAGCAAACCTCTGAAAAGATTGATCTGATCAGGAAAAGGTTGGTAGAGGCTCAGAGCAGGCAGAAAAGCTATGCAGACAACCGGAGAAGGGACCTTGAGTTTGAGGAAGGTGACTTCGTCTTTCTGAAAGTATCGCCCAATAAAGGTGTGATTCGATTTGGTAAAGGCGAGAAGTTAGCCCCGAGGTTTATAGGCCCGTACAAGATATTGAAAAGGATCGGGAAAAAAGCTTACCGACTTGAATTACCGGAAGAGTTATCTCAAGTGCACAATGTCTTTCATGTGTCTATGCTAAGAGGTTTTATTCCAGATCCGAGTCATCATTTGCCTAAAGTGCCGGAAGATTTGCAATTGGATCTCAATTATATCGCATCTCCTGTCGAGATTGTTGATCGTCGAGAGAAAGTCTTGAGGAATAAGACAATACCGATAATCAAGGTAGTCTGGAGAAACCATCTGGTTGAAGAGGCTACTTGGGAGTCTGAGGAGAGGATGTTGAGGGATTATCCTGAGCTTTTTGCTTGATTTGTATTTTTTTTTGTATTTTCTTTTGCTTGTTGTGAGTGTTTTGTTTTCTCGCTCTTGACTGTAGTTCCGGGGACGGAACTATTCTAAGGAGGGAGTGTTGTAATACCCTGATTTTCATTTATGAAAATTTTTATTTTTTATTTTTGTACGTATTGTGCACGTGCAATTTTTGCAGTATAAAATCTTACAATTATTTTAATTACATAGACAATGAGTATATATATATGTGTGTGTGTGTGTGTGTATGTTCTCTATTTGTTTTTATTAAAGCCAATTTTTCCTTAAATAAACATAAGTTCTTTTATAGCCCAAATTTAATTTATTTTTGTAAACTAATTTGGCCCATTAAATAAAATCCCATGAGTTATTTTCCCTTTTTAAAGTACAACTTGTAATGTAGAGCCCATGAGTTATTTTCCCTTTTTAAATTACAACTTGTAATGTAGACTAATTTTATAGATTATTTTATAAATAATAAAGTGTACAACTTTTAAAATAGGGGACTAGTAAATGCACGTGCACTGCACGTACACGTGCATGATGCACCCTTTGTTGGCCGGTTTTGAATGGGAGGGAAAGGAAAAAGAGAAATGGAGTTGTGGGAGGTAGTCGTTTGGATCATGGTTGGTTACTACAACTTTTCCTTAAATCCTAGCTTTTGATCCTTAACCCCTAGATTAATCCTAGCCCTTTATTTGTCCCAAAATTTAGTATAAATAAACCCCCCCCCCCCCCCCCCCCCCCCCCCCCCAGCCTAGTTATTCTTGCACTCTTCATTCTCCAAAAACCTATAGTAGAAAATACAATTGTTAGTAGTGAGTTATTAGTAGGAAGTGAGAATAAAAGATTGAAAGAGAGGTTGTGTGTGCTTGCATCAAGGAGGCCGGCTATAGGAGCTCTCGGATTGCATCTTGGAAGGCTCGGGTTGCACATCAGGAGGAGGTGGAGCATTCGTTTGGCAAGTTCGAGAAGAAATCTTTCGTTTAGGAGGTGTTGTAAATCTTTTCTCTCCAATTAAGGTGGGTTGTTTTTCTATATTTCTAACTAGATACCATGTTAGGGTTGATTGAAATGATAATGCATGAAAGAAACTAATAAGAGTACGCTTAATTTGAAAAAGGACTTGCTAGTTGAGTTAATTGATGCTTGATAGATTGCATGTTATCATGTCATGAATCTTAAGTTGTATGAGAATCGTTTTGTAGTTATGGACAGTATGAATTAGAATTTTTGTTAACATAAAAAATAAGTACAAAATGCTAGTAGGTGAAATTGTTGCTTTATGTGCTTAGATGGACTTTCATGATATGCGTTAGAATGAATAAATTAGAATATGCTTTTGGGTTTATAAAAGAAGGAGAAACAAGGAATAATGTAGGAAATTTTAATACTAAGTTGTATTCGAGAAATGTCAAAGTATTATGAAAAGAGTAGTACACAGTTTTAAATTGTATTTGGAAAATTGAAAAACCCCGCAGTACAGTCGACTGGTCATGGGCAACGGTCGACTGCCCTGATCATTGATTCCGAGTTTAAAAATATCGCAGGACAACCGACTTATTACATTTAACAGTTGACTGCCCTGACCTTATTTTTGAAATTTTGTATTGTTGTGGAACAGCCGACTGACCTTATTCGACAGTCGACTTTCCCGAAGCTTCAAGTAAATCTGTCTTCTTTTGTGAGAAAATTCCTATGACATGTGGCCTAGTATAGATGAGTACAACCTATGAAAATTTATTTGGAATTATTGGACTAAAATAAAATGTATTTGAGGTGAAATTGTACTTGAAACTATTGTTTTCTTATAATTATTTCGTAAAAATATGGGTTTTCATGAGGTGATTAATGTAAATGTTAAAAAGCACATTGATGGAAGAATAATATAATTGTGAAGTTTTATATGAGTTATTTGTATTAAAGAATAGTGTGACAATAGTGAGTTGTGAACATTCACTTTGATTAGACATTTTGTGATATGATTTTAATGTGGAAATACATGTTAACTATGAAAAGAATAATAATTGGACTTCATGTATAATTATTGACTCATGAAAAGATTGAAAATCATGTGATTGAAAAATAGAAATGTTCTTGAGTTTGACAACTCAAATATGTGAATTTGTGAATTGAAATTGAAAATTATGGTGTAGCAAAAATTCACACCGGCAAGTGAAAAGTGATGAAATATGATCATTGAAATTAAAAGGACCAAGTTTGGGTCAATGTGAAATGAAAGAAAATAAGACCGGTCGTAGTGAGAGGGCTAACTCTAAGAGATTGATTTTGTTCATGATTTTATTAAATTAAGAATTAGTACATAGTGAAGAGGTGATGAAAGTGAGAGAAAAACACAAGTATGAGGGCCTCGAGTCTACAATGTGGGTGTGATTCACAGTTTGTCTTCACGATGCATCGTGACATGACGTGGGCACTACTCCAGAATTATCGGGATCTTGGCAACGCTTGTGGGGTGTTTGGTGACTGCGAGATGATCGTGTGCTATGAAGGAGGCTGAATTGTCCATACATAGTCTTCACGATGCGTCGTGACATGAGCTCGTACTCATAGAACATCTAGGATACTTACCGTAGTTACAGTAGTAGATTAAGTCATGACGAGGGATTGAACCCTACAAGATGAAGAACGATTAAGAGGCTTGCCCTCGGACCTATGTAGTATGGGATGCATAGAATCCGAACAAGTGCGCATTAGTGTCATGTAATATAAATAATTGCATTAAGGACTAAGTGCACAATCACAACACGACATCAATAGGGTAGTCCCCTTAGTTTGATATGTGAACAAGTTTGTGTTTGTTAAATATGAAAAATCAATTATACTGTTTCCAGCATAGAGAGGATGACCGTGTATAATGTTTGTCGGTTGAATAAACTGACGTACCCACAGTTTTGTATGCAGGGTAAATGGCATGATAAAAATTAAAGGAGAACTGATGCTTAGAGATTATTCAAATATTGTTGTACTTTTATATAAATGTTGTAAATTTGCTTCCGCTGTAAAATGTAAAGTGTAAAGATTTCTTGTAACTCTGATGTAAAATGAAAAGTTTTAAATTCCTTGTGAAAATGTAAGAAAGAAGTGTAAAAATCCTGTGGAATCTCGAATTCAGTTGTATTATGGAATTCGGGGTGTTACATTGACTGGTCAACATTTACCATGTTGACACCACATCATGCCACGTAGGACGCCACGTCAGCCCAACAGCCCCTACTTGGTGCAAAACACTGGGTAGCCCTTGTTCCGAGTAACACGAGCAAAATCTCCAACTGTAACCATCAGACCTCCTAAAAAAGCGCCCTCCTCCTGATGAACGCTCCAGATATCCTCAATATTCTACCTGGCGCACAACAACGTGTAAGCCTCGTGTGCCGGGTAGACCATCAGAACATATCTGGATCCTCCGATCTCCTCGACGCGCGAGTTCGATCAGATCGACGATCCAGATCGCGCCACATCATCAGGTATGATTTAATTGTTTTTTCTTCTTTATTTAAATATTAATTCAGATTAATTAGTTAAAAGTTTTTAAAAAATAATTAAAACTTTAGATTAATTAATTAAAAATTCGGAAAGATTATTATAAATTTTGAAAAATATTAAAATATTTTAAAAATTTATTATAAATTTAGAACAATTAATTAAAAGTTCAGAAATTAATTATAAAAATAAAGAAATTGATTAAAAATATGATAAAATAATTAAAAATTGGGGAAAAAATCAGAAAATTGCAGAAAAATCACAAAAATTCCAAAAAAATCTAAAAATAATTTTGGCTACTTTGCAAAGTCAGAGCAACTCTGTTACATCCTGATCAAGATTCGTACGTCCCTGAAAACTTTGTTAAGTTCTGTAAACCATTCTAAACGGGCGAGCTACTCCTCGAAGGCTGTGAAGCTCAATATTCAAGAGTGTGTGTGTGTGTGGGGGGGGGGGGGGTGGTGGCTGGCTGGCTGGCTTGTGATATGGGTAAAAATAGAAACTAAATTGAGACATTTCAAATTGGGGACGAATCGTAAACTATCAGGGGGTAAAATGGTAAATGTCACTAGAAACGGACTCTAAAAGAAATTTGGACCTCTTTTAAGCACAACAACCCAAAACATGTTTGTCATACCGGGTTTTCATAGGGGGTCCAATATGAAGGAGTTCATAATTATCTAAAGTGTCATCTTCAACTCTTTATCTTTAAGAGAGAAACCACTTTTATATTTCCATCCATAAGAGGTGGTTTAAAAACCCTATATATTTATAAAGAGAAGAATCTTAACTCAATCTCCACAACTACTTCTATCCCTTCATGTAGAAGAAAGTTAACTAACTCTATCTGTTTATCAAGAGAAGTGTAACCGACCATATCTCTTCATGAAAAAGAGAATAACAAATATTATCAAAACACCGGAAAGTAGAGATAAATGAATATCTTGAAACTGGCCTCCTAGCGACTACAAATACCCCATGATCTCTTCAGAAACCAGGTAATTGCAAATTCTGATGTAAAAACTTTTCATATCTTCCGAATTTTTTGACTTGGGCGTCAGAAGGTCTGTCACTGAGGCTAACCTTGGTGTTTCAGACTATTTTGCAGGTCAATCGGAGTGATCACATCCATTTAGATTAGATCTAAGCGTTCCCACAAGTTAGATCTCAGAATCAAGTTCAGTTTGCTGCGATCAACATCGGCATAAAATGAAGGTTAGATCTTTTATTGTTTTCATATAAGAATTTACAATATCTGTTTGCTCCCACACAAAAAATGCAGCAAAATTTGTGCAATGCTTTCTCTTTTGATTGTGAAAGGATGTTTAGTCAATTTTGTTAACATTCAAATCATTAGCCACACTACAAAGGAGACTCAATTTACCGGCGTATATTCCCCGGCGTTTTACCAGTAGTGCCGGGGTAGGGAGCGAATAGGAATGGGGTGCCAGATGGGAAGGTTATACACCGGCGGTCGCTTTAAACCGCCGGGCAATCTGCGTATTCACCGGCGTTTTATTTAAAAATGCCAGTGAAGTGTATTATTCACCAGCGTTTTAATAAGAAACGCCGGTGAATATACCGATATATTCACCGGCGTGTCTAATTGAAACGTCGGTGAATAAGCTGAGATAAATCCCGCGAACCCTAATCTTTCGCTCGCCATTTTCCCAAACCCCAAAAAAAAAAAGGGTCGCCTTCGTTTTCCTCCTTCCTCGCTCTACTTCCCGCGCGTTTGCCTCCGCCGCTTCGTCCTCTTCGACAGCCTTCGACCTTTCGTCATCGTCCCTTCTTCCCTTCGTCATTTTCGATTTCCCTCCTCCCTCTCTCTATTTGGAGGTGAATTGGCGATCGGAAACCACCGCTTCGCCCCGCTCTCTCTCTATCTCCTACGCCCCCGCGTTGTCGCTCCGCTCGTTGCCCCGCTCGTCGCCACACTCTCTCTCTCTCTCTCTCTTCGGTAACATCTCTTGATTTCCCTTATTTTTCAAACTTAGCATGTTTTTTCAGATTATGCATCTTGATTTCTCTTATTTTTCAAACTTAGCATCGTCAAAGATGCGAAATCATGCATCTGATTGTCATCTTAGCATGTTTTTTTAACCAAAATGGGTTAACTGTGAACTAAGGATGCTAGCTGTATACCAAAATCCTCCAAAATGGGTACAAGAATTGGGCCGAACGCACCTTGTGCTTGTTTCTTTTGGATCCACAAACATGAATGGTTTAGTTGGGATGAAGAATTAATAGAAAAATATATGCTTAGATACTGGAAATTTTCATTTTCTTTTATTGTTAAAGAAGCTGATTTCATGCATCTGATTGTCATCTTGGCATGTTTTTTTTAACCAAAATGGGTTCACTGTGAACTAAGGATGCTGTATGTATACCAAAATCGGAGCAAATCTGTACAAGAATTGGGCTGAACAAACCTTGTGGAGGTTTGTTTTGGAGCCACAAACATGAATGGTTTAGTTGGGATGAAGAATTAATAGAGAAAAATATATGCTTAGATACTGGAAATTTTCATTTTCTTTTACTGTTAAAGAAGCTGATTTCATGCATCTGATTGCCATCTTAGTATGTTTTTTTTAACAAAATGGGTTCACTGTGAACTAAGGATACTGTATGTATACCAAAATCCACCAAATATGTACAAGAATTGGGTTGAACAAACTTTGTGGAGGTTTCTTTTGGAACCACAAATATCATGATTTAGTTGGGATGAAGAATTAATAGAGAAAAATATATGCTTACATACTGGAAATTATCATTTTTCTTTTACTGTTAAAGAAGTTGATTTCATGCATCTGATTGTCATCTTGGCATGTTTTTTACCAAAATCCTCCAAATCTGTACAAGAATTGGGCTGAACAAACCTTGTGCAGGTTTCTTT